>JAKSXM010000170.1:10002500-11202500 GCA_022575985.1 Anagrus nilaparvatae | reverse complement strand
GGCGTAAGACATTTTTGTTTGGATTTAAGACAATAAGATTTTTAAAAACTTTTATTGTGTGTTAAATTTTATAATCAGTGATACTGTTTTTCGATGATCACTGTTTTTCGATTAGAAGATAATAAAAACACGCATACACATCAATAGTTCAATGTACACACAACGTAATAGAATGAAAACCCTTTCTTCTGCCCAGGTTTCTGCCTTCTGCTTTGATATAATGTTAGGTTCTTTGACTTCTGAATTCTGATTTTTTAGGGTAAAGCCATGACGTAATCAATGCGACTTTTTATAAATTCATTCTTGAATGTATTTATAATAATTAATTTCGATACAGTTTATGAAGGGGATAATTTTTAAAACGCCTTTTTGTTAATATACATGTATTAAAACTATCGAGAAGAGAACTGCAGACAAGAAGGAGTTCGGTAAACTTCGGTCATACTCGGTCATGATAATAATAATAATTTTACTATACCTTTTTTTGACCCAGGTGGATATGATATTTGCGTGTATAACAAAGAAGCTTGAGAAAATTATCAGTAAAAAACTAACATGTACCTATTTCTAAGAATAATCAGCAGTTGTACATGATTAATTAAATATTAAGTGATGGTGATACTATAGCATTGGTTGTATGGGCTAGTTCCCAAACCTGTATTTCATTTTTTTTAATAAAAAATAAGTCATAAAATTTTTACATGATCACTGATGCACCTTTTTTAAATAGGTAAATAATATTTTTTCAGCTCTGTATTATTTTTTATTATATGTAAATTAAGTATAACAGTAACCACATTATTTCTTTAATTTTATTCTCTTTCTATAACGTTCTCGCCTTTAGTACAATTAATACAGGCGCCAGCCATACTAATCACGCCCAAAAATTAAATTTCCTTTTCCGAGGATAAAAATCGGTGGTATTTATGTTTTTTGACCCGCTGAACACGAATTCGGGGTCCGTTTTGCGAATTTCGTGGTCGATTTTTCGTTATTAACAAATTATTGGCCAATTTTAAACAAAATTATTTTATTTTCTATTTTGTTTCTAGTTTTGAAATTTTTTCGGGGATCAGGGGAAAATTTTCCCACCTTCATTATTTTATTTAGAATATTTTGGCATAAAAAATTTTTTAAATTTAATAAATAATAAAGCCGCACATTTTCGGACAAAATTTCAAATAGTCGAAAATTTTGTTTAAAGCAAATAAAGCATATGACCTTATTTTTTATTAAATATAAAAAGTTTTTATGCCAAAATATTCTAAATTAAATAAAGAAATTGCAAAAACTACTCTGAAAGAAAAAATTTTGTATTTTTGATTTATTCAAACTTTAAGTCTCCATATTTGATCCATATGGGGTTTTTTGGGTCGCTGATCATGAATTTTGAGGTTCTGCCTATTAAAAATTGGCACTTAATCCTGAAATTTTCAAAAACGTGAAATATATCAAAAATATCTGTTTAAGGGGTAGATTTTGCTAATTTAAGGGCGATGCGCCAATTTTTACAAGACAGGACTGGAGATCTGGAGACTTAAAGTTCGAGTACATCAAAAATACCCTTTTTTAGAGGTAGTTTTTGCAAATTCAAGGGTTTTTCAAATTCCTTATATAAAAGATCCTGAAATTCGTGATCATCGACCCAAAAAACCTATAGCAGACCAAATCTGGCGGTGGCAGTAAACTTGACACCAAATATTTTGGATTTATATATTTTATATACATTTTTTTGCTTGAATAAATCACAGATAAGATTGATAAATTAATTTATATTTATAGAATATTTTTACATTTATATTCATTGAAATTTAATTATACAATAATATGTTTTTAAAAACAAGTTTTAATATTTGCCTTTTATTGAAATAAAAAATTCGTACGCTGTAAAATAATTCTACGCATCATAGTTTTAAAAGAAGAAAAAAAGCAGCAGATAAACAATAAGTCATTCACAAATACTTTTCAGAAGTACGAACATATAATATAAAAAAATTATTTATCATAAAATAAACAATTTATAAAAATCCATTACGCATGTATTTTTATTTATTAAAATAATTGTACACCTAATAATAATACTGCAGCCACAGAGTAGATTTAAAATTTTAACAAAGTATAATAACGTATAAAAGTTTTGTAATTAATATTTTACTTATTAAGTAATAAAATTCTATTAAAAAAATGTTTATAAAATTAATATTAATTAGTTTATTTTATTGCTATTCAACTTCTGAAAAAAATGAAAATTTTAAATTAAAGCAAATTCATGTGGTAAGATAATTTATAATTAATGTTAATGTGGATATAATTTACATTTTTAGATTAGGAATTTTTTTTAAAACTATCTACGAGAATAAAACTGTAAAATTTAAATTTAGCTTTTTAGACATGGAGATAAAATGATTGAAAATTATGTAAAAAGGTTTCCAAATGACCCAAACTTGCAAAAACCATTTTATCCATATGGACCCGGGGAGTTAACAAATGTAAGTATTTTTTTTAACAAAGTTCTGAATACAGTTCTTCAATATGTTATCAAATGGCTAGTATGAGTAACTGGATGAATTTCTACGAGCATTTTTGACTATTTTTAATATTTATTTTTACTAATTCCACTAGATTTGTATAAGACAAATTATAAAACAGAAATCAGTTTATTTGAATAATTATTAAACCTCATATGTTAAATGATATAGGGTTAGTTAGATTATCTTATTAATAATGTTTTCGCTTTTCAATTAAACAAAAAACTTTCAATCGGTATACTTGGGAATCAAGCTTCAAATCATTGCTATCTCACAAAATAAAATAGACCAAATATCGTTATGGTATAATACTCCAGTCAAATCGCGGAGGAAGAGTGTATTTTCACTGGCCAACATGATATTTGATCTACTATATGTTTTTAGGGTCGCTGATAACGAAAATCGGGGTATTTCCGGGAGATATTTTCGGAACACCCTTAAATTTGCAAAAACTACCCCCAAAAAGGGTTTTTTTGAAATATTAGCAGACTGAGCTTCTAGATTTAGCTCAAAATTGGTATAAGAGGGTTTTTTAGAACGCTAATCAAGAATTTGAGGTAATTTTTTATGAATAATTAATATTTCACCCTTAAATTAGCAAAAATAACCCCTAATAAGGGTGCTTTTGCAATTTTTGCACTTTGATCAAGAATTCGGGGGAATTTTTTGTGAATAATTAATATTTCACCCTTCAATTAGCAAAAACAACCCCTAAAAGGGGTGCATTTATAGCAGACATTCCTTTTAGGGGTTGTTTTTGCTAATTTAAGGGTGAAATATAAATTACTCAAAAAAAATCCCCCAAATTCTTGATTAGTGATCCAAAAAACACGTATGGATCTAATCCGATCTCACAAAGTACAAAAATAGCAAAAACACCACCTTTTAGGGGTAATTTTTGCTAATTTAAGGGTGAAATATTAATTATTTATAAAAAATTACCTTAATTTCTTGATCAGCGACCCAATCTTATACCAATTCTTGGCGAAATCTAGAAACTCAGTTTGCTATTTAAAAAAAAACCCTTTTTGGGGGTAGTTTTTGCAAATTTAAGGGTGCTCCGAAAATATCTTCCAGAAAAGACTCCGATTTTCGTGATCAGTGACCCAAAAAACATATAGCAGAGCAAATCTCATGTTGGCCAGTGAAAATACACTCTAAATTGCGATTTGACTGGAGTATAATATGTAAAAATATCTAAAAGACCCTAGAAATGTGTTATTTTGTTAGTTACAATGGCGTTCCCCCGAGTTAAGCCACTATTTTCGTATAAACGGAAACTCAGGAAATTAATTAGGAACGGGGTGGGGTCGTGTTTATAAAGAAAATGATCATTCATAAATTTGCTATTTACTCCAGTCAAAATACGGGTTTGGTTGTATTTTTACTGGCGAACATGAGATTTGCTTTACTATATGTTTTTTGGTTCGCTGAACACGAAAATCGGGGTCATTTCGTAAAGAAATGGGGGCTTCACCCCTAAATTTGCAAAAAACTACCACAAAATGGGATGTTTTTTACATAGTTGCACATTGAGCGCTCAGATTCACACCATGCGGGTTTTTTGGGTCGCTGATCAAGAATTTCGACTTCTTTTTCATAAATAATTCACCCCTAAATTGGTTAAAATTACCCCCGAAAAGGGGGTGTTTTTGCTATTTGAGCACTTTAAGTAACCATGATATGTCAATATCGGTAATAAATTGATTTGACCTATTTGGTACTTTTACATGTATTTTATTTACATGTAATTTTTGCTAATTTAAGGGTGAAATATTAATTATTTATAAAAAATTACCTTAATTTCTTGATCAGCGACCCAATCTTATACCAATTCTTGGCGAAATCTAGAAACTCAGTTTGCTATTTAAAAAAAAACCCTTTTTGGGGGTAGTTTTTGCAAATTTAAGGGTGCTCCGAAAATATCTTCCAGAAAAGACTCCGATTTTCGTGATCAGTGACCCAAAAAACATATAGCAGAGCAAATCTCATGTTGGCCAGTGAAAATACACTCTAAATTGCGATTTGACTGGAGTATAATATGTAAAAATATCTAAAAGACCCTAGAAATGTGTTATTTTGTTAGTTACAATGGCGTTCCCCCGAGTTAAGCCACTATTTTCGTATAAACGGAAACTCAGGAAATTAATTAGGAACGGGGTGGGGTCGTGTTTATAAAGAAAATGATCATTCATAAATTTGCTATTTACTCCAGTCAAAATACGGGTTTGGTTGTATTTTTACTGGCGAACATGAGATTTGCTTTACTATATGTTTTTTGGTTCGCTGAACACGAAAATCGGGGTCATTTCGTAAAGAAATGGGGGCTTCACCCCTAAATTTGCAAAAAACTACCACAAAATGGGATGTTTTTTACATAGTTGCACATTGAGCGCTCAGATTCACACCATGCGGGTTTTTTGGGTCGCTGATCAAGAATTTCGACTTCTTTTTCATAAATAATTCACCCCTAAATTGGTTAAAATTACCCCCGAAAAGGGGGTGTTTTTGCTATTTGAGCACTTTAAGTAACCATGATATGTCAATATCGGTAATAAATTGATTTGACCTATTTGGTACTTTTACATGTATTTGACTTTTCAAATGTTGAAAATTACACTTGTGAGTAAGCTCGCTTCCACGCCCAAAGATATTTACCTAGTTTACTACATTTCTTAATCCATCGTGGATAATTTGGTCTATATACGACGGTACCTAAATAAAATTACTTCTTTTCAATTCAAAGACTTTTCTCAAAATCAACATCAGTTTAAAAATTCTGATTTACGCACTTTGCCTTATTCTTTTATGAGAATCGACTTCTTATACACATAAATAAACTGAGTTAAAATTCAAAATCTTTAAAAATAAATTTTTCTTAAAACTTTCTATAATTTTACAAAATTTTTAAAAAAGTAACGATCAGATCCAGATAATAGAAATCATAAAATTAATTATTTGGAACATGAAAAATAAAAAAAAAATTGTTAAAGCATTTATTCATATTAAATTCTCCTCATTAAAATGAATTATTAGTAAATAGCATATTCATAAAGTTAATTATTTGTACAATATATCGAACATAAAAAATATTTGTCTTCAGGAAACTATATAAATTTTATTAAAAAATATTTTGATTAATTTATACTTATTCAAAATTGGCTTGCTTTTAAAAAACACACAACCAAAAATTCGAAGCATTTATTCATATTAAAAAAAAAATAAGTATTATATTTTTTTTAAATTTAGATTGGAAAGCAAAGGAGTTATCAACTAGGCGAAATATTGCGTGAAAAATATAACGAATTTTTGGGACCAAACTACAAGGACAATGATCTTCATGCAATAAGTACGAACTCAAAAAGAATGATTACATCACTTTTATTAGTTCTTGCTGCACTTTATCCTCCATTTATAAGTGAAACTCAAACGTGGAATAAAAATTTAAATTGGCAGCCAATACCAATTCAATATGTACCAACGGATAAGGATTATTTGTTTAATGGAATTTGGTGTGAAAAGTAATAAAAACAAATAATTTATTTTAATTTAAAATTTAATAACTCAAGCACGATGATATTCATTTTTTGTTATCCAATAAATTTAGATTAAATTATTAAATGGTTTAGCGAGGTGTAAATAACAAAAATGGCCTTATTAATTCTTATAAAAATAATTAATTTTAATGAACGGATTAAATAATTTTACTTTTTAGATTTTTGAAGGAATATGGGAAAATTTTAAAATCAACAGAAGTTCAAGAAAAATTAAATAAATATTTACCATACATAAATGATTTACAAAAACTTACTGGTAAAGATTCTCCATTAAATGGGGTTGACGTAGTCGATTTACATAAAAATCTTGTTATGGAAAAAGAAATGAATTTAACGATGAAACCATGGATGATTGATGCATTAAACAGTGGAAAACTAAAAGAAATTCGTTTAATTTATGATAATTTAGCTAATTATAATGAGAAAATAATAAAATTAAAAATTGGTAAATTTTTCAAGATTTTTCTTTTTTTATGAGCTTTTTATTTGGATTTTAATTTTCTTTTTTTTAGGAGTTTTATTTCGAACAATTACAGATTACATGATAAACTCAAATAACAAAACTGCAAATATCAATGAAAAAATATTTTTGTACAGCGGGCAAAGTAATAATTTAATTAGTTTCCTTTTTGCTCTTAAAATATATTATCCTCATTTTCCTGAACCTGGTAGTGCATTGATTTTTGAATTATTAACTGATAAGAACGATAAGAAATTAGTAAAGGTAAATTCATATTTTTTAGTTTTTTAATTTAATTTTGAATTATTTTAATTGGTATTTGTTTTTAGATTTATTACTATTTGTCAATACCTGCTGAAATGAAAGAAGTATCTATTCTCAACTGTGGAAAATTATGCCCTCTTGACAAATTTTTGTATTTAACCAAGAATGTTCGAGCAGAAGATCGAGAAATGACTTGCAAACTGCATGCAAGTCTCTCGACATAAAAAATTTATTTACTTTGTACAATTATAATTATAGATTGTGGATTGTTGTTTTGAAATAATTTATAATTTTTCTGCTTTCAAGGAATTAATTGGAATCTTTGAAAAAATTTTTATTATTATTATTATTATTTGATTTATTTGTTAATATACAAAATAGTGCACTCTTGTTTTACAAAGTCAATTAATTAATTAAATGTAAATAATATAAATAAAATAAGATATTTTAATAAATTAAAACTAGTCAACATCAGTAAATATATTTCAGTATATACAATAATTAAAAAAAAAAAAAAAAAAATAATAATAAATTTTTAGTAAATATAATACAGTAAAAATAGTAAATATAGTTCATTTATTTATAGTAAATATATGTATGTACAAGATTAGATAGTATATATATTAGAGTGGACCTATTTTTGGACTTTGTGGAAAAACTTTGCTCCCCGGGTTTTTTTGTGAAGTTTTGGTCATAAAAAGTTCCCAGTTCCAAGGATTTTGCTTTAGCCTTGCAAAAACACGTGCCTGTAACCACATCAATTTTCCCATTTAAATAACATGGGAATTTTGAGTTTTTAGCTATACAAATTTTCACAAAAGCCAAAAAGCGTTTTGAAATGCTGATTTTTACTGGAAAACATATTTTTATATGTTGTAAAGACATACAAACCGCCCTGCATTCATTCCAAAGGAAATTTTGGGACTAGAAACGCAAATTTACATGTTTACCCAATCTTATAAAACAGGGTTTTTCGGTAATTTTCGATAAAAAGCTACAACCTCAAAAATTAACCAAAACACTTCTAGTTGGTTCACTTTTTTTGGTATAAGTGTCACCTTTCAAACGACGTAAGCCGTATATTTTAATCACTGTTTCTCTTAGCGCTATAGTCAATTAACCTACTGGTAATTTTTGACCCGAAATGACCAATTTTTAAATTTATTTAAATTGCTGCCAAAATTGTAAATTTTGACGAAATTGAGTTTTAAAGGCCTTAATAATTTTTTACAAGCTTCAAGTTTCCAAAAATTTTTTACTCGTCTCTTTACTTTAATTAGTTTTTAAGATATTACTTTTCAAAGATAATGATAAAAATTGACTTTTTTTGAAAACCCTGAAATTGGGACTCGGTAAATTTGCGTTTCTAGCCCCAAAATTCCCTTTGGAATGAATGCAGCGCGGTTTGTATGTCTTTACAACATATATAAGTATGTTTTCCAGTAAAAATTAGCATTTTAAAACGCTTTTTGACTTTTGTGAAAATTTGTATAGCTAAATACTCAAAATTCCCATGTTATTTAAATGGGAAAATTGATGTGGTTACAGGCACGTGTTTTTGCAGGGCTAAAGCAAAATCCTTGGAACTGGGAACTTTTTATGACTAAAACTTCACAAAAAAACCCGGGGAGCAAAGTTTTTCCACAAAGTCCAAAAATAGGTCCACTCTAATATATATATATATAAGTTTAGCGATAATAATACTGTTGCAGAAATTAAAATAGTATAATGAAATAAGCAATAAATACAGCTTCACCTTAAAGTACTTATTTTCAATCTAAGTTTGAAAAATATGATTTAATACTTTTTTTAAATTGGGAAAATGATGGAAGGTAACGTATACAGGGCGGGATGGAATTCCAAAGATTAGCATACTTAACTTGGTAAGATAAAAGTCCAGAATCAAAGGATACTATGGGGATCGCTAGGTCTTTACGAGGTCCTCTCTGTGGCTTGTCACTGAGATATGGTTTAAAAAAAGGGAGAAGGAAAGGAGGTTCTTTCATCCTTACAATCCTATACATGATTAGCATGGCAAAGTAGTCACGACGAGAGTCGTTACTAAGCCATTTTAGGTTTTTTCTGAATGGAGTGATTCTTTCACTTCTACCTATCCCAAAAATATATCGTATCCCTGAGTTTGCTAACCTTTGTAACTGAGCACGAAGTGAGAAAGATGCATCAGCATAGACTACAGTGCAATAATCCAGATGGGGGATTAATTTGCATTCAGATAAGCATTTAAAAAGTATATCATATAATTTTAGGAAAATTTTATTTTTTTAACTAATTTAAAAAAATAATTTTTTTTTATAATAATAATAATAATCTTTATTTTGTAAAACAAAAATAAATATAAAATTTTAGTTTATAAGATAATATAATAAAATATAATGACAAGAATAATTTGTTTATGATTGATGAAGTCAATAGATTAGTACGTCAATAGATAAATATGCGTCAATAATGAAGTCAAAAAGAAAGAAAAGTATATAAAATCTGCTGTCAATCAGCTATTACTCCAGTCGAAATACGGGGGGGAGGGGGGTTTCACTTACGGTTGCAAATACGAGACTTGCTCTAGTATAGGTTTTTTGGGTCGCTGAAGACAAAAATCGGGGTCATTTGGTAAAGAAAATTGCGCTTCCGCCTTAATGGAGGAGGGTCAATAAGGCGGGTTTTGGCCCCTTTCATTTTTGACCTAAACATTCTAAAAAAATTTTTTTTATCTATTATATGGACTAACAAATCGATTCCACCCCAAACGGAACCACCCCCAACCCCTCCCCCTTTCACCCCCCCAAGAAGCAGAATAATTATACATATATGACTTAATACATAAAAAAAATATTTTTTTAGCTCAAAAATAATATAACTTTTCAAATTCTTCTTTACAGAATTTTTTCATTTTGTTATTTATTTTTCTTAAATACAATTTTTTTTTTCTTCAAATCACCTTGAATTAGAACTTGTTTTATCTACAACTGATAATGGCAATTTTATTTTTCTGTTTCTTTTTTATTTTTAGTATTGTATTCTAAAAATGGGGGAGGGCAGTGGGGGCGCGGGATATGGTATATATTTGATTTTATTTGCGGAAATAGTTAAAGTACAGAGTTTTGAAAGGTTATATTATTTTTAAGCTAAAAAAATTTTTTTTACGTACTAACAAGGGGAGTTCAATACATTTGGAACACCGAATTACACCAAATGGTTATGGATGAGTTTGTTATGTTGAAAAAACATGCCGACTACCCTCCATTCCTTCCAATGGGCCTTCTGAGCCTAGAAATGCAGGGCTTAATGTTATAAAATAGGATTTTTTGGTAATTTTCAAAGAAACGCCAAAACCTCGCAAGTTAACCAAAACTTTTCTGGTTGGTCTCATTTTTTTGGTTTAAGTATCACCTTTCATACGCCGTAAACCGCAATTTATTATCACTCATTATCTTATCACTATAGCCAATTAACCAAACGGTCATTTTTAGCTAAAAATGACCAATTTTTAAAATGCTGCCAAATTTGTAATTTCTGACGAAAATGGGTTTTATAGGTCTGAAAAAATTTGTACAAGCTTCAAATTTCCAAACATTATTTGCTCGTCTCATTTCCTTGATTCGTTTTTAAGAAATTGCTCTTCACAGTTATCATTAAAAATGAGATTTTTTAAAAAATCGTAAAATTGGGACTGTGACTTCAAATTATCATATCTGGTTAACAAATAATTGCAAAAGGTAAAGTCAAGAAGTTTTGGAAACTTGAAGCTTGTACAAATTTTTTCAGACCTATAAAACCTATTTTCGTCAGAAATTACAAATTTGGCAGCATTTTAAAAATTGGTCATTTTTAGCTAAAAATGACCGTTTGGTTAATTGGCTATAGTGATAAGAGAATTAGTGATAATAAATTGCGGTTTACGGCGTATGAAAAGTGATACTTAAACCAAAAAAATGAGACCAACCAGAAGAGTTTTGGTTAACTTGCGAAGCTTTGGCGTTTCTTTGAAAATTACCAAAAAATCCTATTTTATAACATTGAGCCCTGCATTTCTAGGCTCAGAAGGCCCATTGGAAGGAATGAAGGGTAGTCGGCATGTTTTTTCAACATAACAAACTCATCCATAACCATTTGGTGGAATTCGGTGTTCCAAATGTATTGAACTCCCCTTGTAAGTCATATATGATTATTCTGCTTTTTGGGGGGGTGCGAGGGGGGAGGGGGGTTGAGGTTGGCTCCGTTTGGGGTGGAATCGATTTGTTAGTTAATATATTAGATAAAAAAGTTTGTTTTAGAACATTTAGGTCAAAAATGAAAGGGGCCGAAAACCTGCCTTATTGACCCTCCTCCTTTGCAAAAACTTCCCCCAAAAGGGGCGTTTTTATTATATTCAAACATTCTGCGTTCAGACTAGGTCCAAAGGGTTTTTTCAGCTAATTTAAGGGTGAAATATAAATTTTTCATTAAAAAACCCATGAAATTCGTATTCAGCGACCCAAAAAACCTTTGTGGACCAAATCTGGCCGCAAAAAGTGCGAAAATAGCAAAAACACCCCTTTTCGGGGGTAGTTTTAGCTAATTTAGGGGTTAAATATTAATGTTACTTAAAAAAATCATCAAGATTCTTAATTAGCGACCCAAAAAACCCTTGAAAACCAATTCTTGGATAAATCTATTCGCTCAAAAGGTTATGACATCAAAAATACTCTCTTTTGCGGGTAGTTTTTGCAAATTTAAGGGTGAAGTGCAATTTTCTTTACCAAATGATTTTCGTGTTCAGCAACCCTAAAAACCTATACTAGATCAAATCTCGTATTCGCAACCGTAAATTTTGGCAATTTTTATTTTGACTGGAGTATAATTATATTATAATATCTAATTTATAAATGTATTACTTTATTGATTTTTTGAAGCGTGAGTAAGATTGCAAGTCCCGTAGACAGGAGCGAATTCTATTCCAGAAATTTGAATATTTGACTTGGAATGAGTAGAGTCCCCAGTCTGTTATGGGGTCCAGGTCTATTCGTGGGCCATGGGTGGATTTATATGACTTATAAGGTTTGAATAGAGGTAAGAGGAACAGCAGGGGTTCTTTTATTCTTACCAGTCTATAAATAACTAAGGATGCAACGTAGTCAAAACGTGCTAAATCAGTCATCCAGATCAGATTTTTCCTCTACGGGGTAATATGCTCATGCCTACTTATTCCGAATATGTAGTGAATACAGGAATTAGAAAGTCTTTGGAGCTGAGTGATTAGTTTGCTAGAGATGTTAGAGTGAATTCTCCTTAATAATCTAATTGAGGAACCACAAGTGATTCCACTATAGTCTTCTGCGTAGTAGTTGTGAGGTACAAGATCTGATGGTTTTAAGACAATATAAGACTATTCACTTTTTTTGGTTTATTTTTATATATACCAGATATTATTTTTATATATTATATAATAGATTTTTTTACCGACGAAGAATTATTTATCATAAAACAAACAATTTACATAAAATATCTAATCTATTTTTGATTAGTTAAAACTTTTAAAAAGTTTATGAAAATTCAGTACTCATGTATTATACAATAATTATACATAATATTATAGAAAGTAGTTTTAAAATTTTAACAAAATATAATAACTTGAATAAAAATTTTGTAATTAATTTACTTATTAAATAATAAAACTCAATTAAAAAATGTTTGTCAAATTAATATTAATTAGTTTATTTTATTGCTATTCAACTTCGGAAAAAAATGAAAATTTTAAATTAAAGCAAATTCATGTGGTAAGATAATCCCTTTATTGAAAATTTATGGAGATCTGAAGTTGCTCTATTCAACCTTTTTATTCGCCTTCTGATTGGACGAATTAAAATCGATTATTCGATTAAATTTGAATTTATTTAAAACTAATGCGATTTATTATCAATTTTATATAAATAGGAAAATATTTATATCATATTTTATTTTATTTTAAAAATTTTAAATGATTATTAAACAATGTTGATTAATGTTTATATAAAAAATGTAATTGAATAAAATTAATGGTTATGTTATTTATTTTATTTTATTTATAAATAAAAAAACACAAGAAAGCCTATAAAAGAGGTTAGAATTTAAATATTTGTTATTTATATAAAATTAAAAGAAAAATTAAATTTCTGCACATTCGAATTTTTTTACAATAGTTAATTTTTTGGGTTTTTAAAAAGTATGATTCTAAAATTATAAATATTTTAAAAACCCAAAAAATTAACTATTGTAAAAAAAGAAATTTAAATAATGGAAAAATTTTTTAAAATTAATAGATAGATTGTTATTCATGAATATTACATAAAGAGAGAAGATTATAAATTAATTGATTATCGACTCTACTCTATTATCTTTACTCAAATTCAAACATCAAAATAACAAAAAAAATGCTTTAGTTTGCGAGATATACTTGGTGAAACTAGGAATTGACGGAGGGAAAATTGCTCAAATATGGACATTAAAGGAGGAAGGGATTTAAAATAATTCGGGTTTTGGTCCCCTAAACGCGAATATAGTATCTTTTTTTACCCACAAAAACTGAGTTACCCATAAAAAGCAAATGCAGGTTATTTTTTTTTTGGGTTCTTTAGATATTTTCTTTTTTGGGAGACCAGAGAATTTTAAATAAAAAAATATACCATATTCGTGTTCAGAGACCCAAAAAACATGAGTAACCAAAGTAACAGATAAAAATTTAAAAAAAAAACCTCAAAATTTCTATTGCGAGCAACTGTTGAATGTTTATAATAATAAAGAATATGAGTAAATCCACAGAAATAAGATTGCGCTTAGGATGATCAACTTTTTGAAGAAAAAATTTTAATGCACACCTTGAACAGAAAAACTTTTGCTCGCCACATTGTTATTTTTTTTAGTTGGAAGGCTCACAAAATCACGTTTTTTACGATATTTGAAAAAATTTCTGAATTTTTTTTTTATAAATTAAAATTATTCTAAATAATGGATTTATGTTTTATCGCATATTTTGTAAGCATAATGTACTAATAAAGGGAGTAAATTTTAGGCGTCTTACAGAGGCTTAAGTTAAAGATTGAATTTTTTAAAAAATATGTAGACTTGGAATTTTTCTAACAAATTCAAATGGTACTATAAACTAAATTCAAAGACGTATTCTCTATTAATTTTCCATCCTTTATCATCCTTGACTCAAAAGAATCTGGATTTAGAGCTCTAAAGAGTCTCGAGACTTAAAAATTCGACAAGCCTTAGGGTCCAATTTTGATTAGGTGCTTAATAAAATAATAAAATTTATGGAATAACTTTCAAAACCTGTTTGATTATAGTTTAATTTTGGTTTAATCATTAAACCAAATATAAAAAAGAAAAAAAATTCAGAATGAAATTTATTACCTATGTTGGTTAAAAGTAGAATTTTTTAGGTAACGGCAGCCTTTCAGTGTAATACTGGATTTCCGAGAGCAATATTCTGATAAATTAAAATGACTGTTTAAGGTGAATTAAATTATTGGATTTAAACCGGCGAATTTTGAACATCCTCAAATTAGCTTAAAATTAGATTCGATTTTCGAGATAAAATATTAAAAAAGGTTTCTTGAATAAAAATTGTAATAGCAGGGCAAAAATAAATCTTTAAAATTTATTTCCAAATGTAGTGAAAAAAACGAATAATGAAAACCGTTTTTTGAGAATAGAATACGAAAAAATGTTAGTATTTTATCAGTACAGGTATACATCTGTAGAATATAATATTTTAAAATATATTCTGGTAATATAAAATTTTATTTGAAATATTAATTTGATAAGGAAATAATTTTAAAAAGCCATTATTCTACGCGCGCTATAAGCGCGCGGCTATTCTAGTTTATAATTAATGTTAATGTGGATATAATTTACGTTCTTAGATTAGGAATTTTTTTAAAAACTATCTACGAGAATAAAACTGTAAAATTTAAATTTAGCTTTTTAGGCATGGAGATAAAATGATTGAAAATTATGTAAAAAGGTTTCCAAATGACCCAAACTTGCAAAAACCATTTTATCTATATGGACCCGGGGAATTAACAAATGTAAGTATTTTTTGTAACAAAATTCTGAATACAGTTCTTCAATATTTTATCAAATGGTAATATGTTATCAATATGTTATCATTATGTCAATTCAATATGTTATCAATACATAGTACCAGATCTCGTACCAGATAGTTCACATCAGTTTATTGCAACAATAATCATACAGCCGGTTTGTGAAATTACAAACAACAAACATAGAGAATGTTTAAATTCATACTTTAAATCACAGTTAGTATTTTGTAACCTTAAAATAAATAGTATGGATAATGATTGTCATTCATATAAATGTAAGCTCCTAAAATCCTTATTATTCTAGAACCCTTCATCGGACTTATTCTAAGTCCCGAAATCAAAGTCCATTTGACCCACTCTCCAATTATTCAATACTCCCCCAAAGACATGCTTGAAATACTCCCTGCCAATAAACATATTCCATGTTAAAAATATTCCGAATAACCACCATTCACTTCAATGGGGCTCTTAGGTCTAGAAACTGGGGGTGTGCGGTTCTTGCCTGAGCTTCGGGTCGGTCTTAGATTTTTTTGGATCGGGTCGGGTCGGTCTTCAAGTATACCCGGAAAGTTTTAGAGGTCCGAAGGTACAGTTTTTTCGTTTAAAATTTCCCTGGCATTACATATTTATAAATATTTTTTCGGGGATTTTCCGTTCACGATTAAAAAATAGGAAAAATAATCAAAAAGAAGCGTAGTAGAAAAAAAAAAATTTTTTTAAACCATAAGTAATTATTTACTTTTTCATGTACATTAAACAAGGAAATAAATAATTCAAAAATTTTTGAATAAAAATTAATTAATTTTGTATTTTTTATTTTTGTAAAAATATAAATTGGGATGCATTACTATTTTTGAAGAAAATCACAAATTTAAAACAGTAAATATATTAAGTATGTTCAAAAAAGTGCAAATTTATTTATTTTCTTGTTTAATTTACTTGTAAATGTAAATAATTACTTATGGGTTAAAAATTTTTTTTTTCCATACGCTTTTTTCACTATTTTTTCTCTTTTTAAGCATCAACGGAAAATTCTCGGAAAAATATTCATGGAATCGTAATGCCATGGAAATTTCAGAAGAAAACTTGTAACCGGTTTGTGTAAACACAATCTAAATGCATGGAAAATGTTTACTTTCAGCTGAGGACTAGGTAGAATACAAATTTTACTCAACAATACAATACAATTTTCTAATTTTATAATTTATAATTATCACTTTACTAGCTGTTAAGATTCTAAACCCGAACTATTTTGAATCTCTAAACCTGAATTATTCTAAATCCCTTAATCGATATTATTCCAAGTCCCTAAACCTGAATTATCCTAAGTCCTTAAGACCGCAGATTTTTCAAAAATCCTAATTATTCTAAGTCTGATTAGACCCCCCCCCCCCTGAAATAGGACAAATTAGACCCCCCCTGCTTAATTTTCAAGTTCCGAAATACCCTCTCCCTATAAACATGTTCCATGTTAAAAAACTGTACCTGCGGACCCCTGAAAGTTTTCGGGTATACCCGAAGAACGATCCGACCCGACCCAAAAAAAAACAAGACCAACCTGAAGCTTCGGGTCGGGTAACCGCACACCCCTACTAGAAAGATTAGTCTCCTCATTAAAATGAATTATTAGTAAATAGCATATTCATAAGGTTAATTATTTGTACAATATATCGAACATAAAAAATATTTGTCTTCAGGAAACTATATAAATTTTATTAAAAAATATTTTGATTAATTTATACTTATTCAAAATTGGCTTGCTTTTAAAAAACACACAACCAAAAATTCGAAGCATTTATTCATATTAAAAAAAAAATAAGTATTATATTTTTTTTTAATTTAGATTGGAAAGCAGAGGAGTTATCAACTAGGCGAAATATTGCGTGAAAAATATAACGAATTTTTGGGACCAAACTACAAGGACAATGATCTTCATGCAATAAGTACGAACTCAAAAAGAATGATTACATCACTTTTATTAGTTCTTGCTGCACTTTATCCTCCATTTATAAGTGAAACTCAAACGTGGAATAAAAATTTAAATTGGCAGCCAATACCAATTCAATATGTACCAACGGATAAGGATTATTTGTTTAATGGAATTTGGTGTGAAAAGTAATAAAAACAAATAATTTATTTTAATTTAAAATTTAATAACTCAAGCACGATGATATTCATTTTTTGTTATCCAATAAATTTAGATTAAATTATTAAATGGTTTAGCGAGGTGTAAATAACAAAAATGACCTCATTAAATGTAAAAAATAATGGTGAAGACACATAATTTAGAATAAAGTTTTATAAATTTCTGTCTAATTTTAATTACTTAATTTTTATAAAAAATTTTAAGTAAATATGATAAATTGTATTTTATCTTAAAGACCGATAAAATACAATTTATCATATTTATTCAATTATCATCGGATGATAAAATATTATTCTAATAATATAAATTTTAAGTAAGTTATTTAATACTTTTTTTTTAGATATCGAAAAAAATATATGAAAATCTTAAATTCAACCGATATTAAAGAAAAATTAAATGAATATTCACCATATTTAAATTATTTACAAAATCTTACTGGTAAAGATTCTCCATTAAATGGAGTTGACGTAGTCGATTTACATAAAAATCTTGTTATGGAAAAAGAAATGAATTTAACTATGAAACCATGGATGACCGAAGCATTGAATGATGGAAAATTAGAAGAAATTCATTTACTTTATGACCATTTAGTTAATTATAATGAGGAATTATTAAAATTAAAAATTGGTAAATTTTCCAGGATTTTTTTTGTTATGAGTTTTTACATGGAAAATGTTTACAGGGAGGGGGTACCATAGAAATCTGAAAATCAAGTGTGGGTGGTTAAAATGTGTCCGATCTAAGAGGGAGGGGGGGGGGGGCTCTAAAGTGACTTAGAATATAATTTCAGTTTAGGGACTTTGAATATTTGAGGTTTAGGGATTTAGAATAACCCGGGGTTAGGATTTGTAATAACTCTGGTTAAGGAACTTTCATAGAATATTTTCGGGTTTCAGGACTTATAATAATTTTGATTTAAGGTGTTAGAATAGTCCTGGCTTAACTTATAATAATTTGGGTTAAAGGGCTTAGGATACTTTAATTTAGGGACTTAGAATAAAACGGGTTTAGAGAATCAGAATAGTTTGGGTTTAGAATCTTAACATCTAGTAAAGGTGATAATTACAAATTATAAAAACAGCAAATTGTATTGTAATGCTACGTAAAATTTATGGCTTATACCTAATAGCCCACAGCTGAAAGTACACATTTTCCATGTATTAGGCTGTGTTTACACAAATTGGATAAAAGTTTTTTATTTTAAATGTAATTTTTATCATATTTTTTTTACAGGAGTCTTATTTCGTCAAATAACTGACAGCATGATCAATTCAGATAACAAAACTGCAAATATTAACAAAAAAATATTTTTGTACAGTGGACAAAGTAATAATGTAGTAAGTTTCCTTTTTGCTCTTAAAATATATTATCCTCATTTTCCTGAACCTGGTAGTGCATTGATTTTTGAATTATTAACTGATAAGAACGATAAGAAATTTGTAAAGGTAAATTCATATTTTTTAGTTTTGTAATTTAATTTTGAATTATTTTTATTGGTATTTGTTTTTAGATTTATTATTATTTGTCAATACCTGCTGAAATGAAAGAAGTATCTATTCCCAACTGTGGAAAATTATGCCCTCTTGAAAACTTTTTGTATTTAACTAAGAATGTTCAAGCAGAAGATGGAGAAATGACATGCAATCTAGTTAAAAGTCTCTCGACATAAAACATTTACTTGTTTTGTACAATTATAATTATTGATTGCGTATAACAAATAAATAATTATCTATCAAAAAAATTGTTTTTATTATTTCATAAAGATTTTAAGCTGAAAGTTAAAAAAATAAAAGTTTCTTTTTTAATTTTCGAGTGAAATTACAGGCTATTCGCCAAAACAATAAGATTTCCAATATTTAACTTTTTTTAATCGCTTTTGAGTACTCAGAATTGTATTTTAGATTTCGAAAAAAAATTAAGGAAATTCAAATAAAGTTGGAAAAAACTAAAATTTTATATAATTATAATGATGAAGTAAGAAAATCTTAAATGTTAGAAAACTCCAGGTAAACGTGATAAAAACTATAAAATTTTCAATTCACCAATGAAAAATTTCAAATTTCTCGCTTACTTAATGTGAGATGTCTTAAAATGCATGAACCGTTTGGCAACAAAAAAATCTATGACCCAATATACAATTTATAAATACACAACTATTTAAAACCATTCCACAGAGCCACAAAAAAAAAGTCGAAACTAAGAAGGTAGACTTGACTGGCTTTACGTTTTTTAGTGTTTTAAAACCATATTTGCCATAAAAAATTCGATTTAGTTGTCCAATCCCCCTCCTCCATAGCACCCCCTGTATCCTTATGGGGGGGGGGGGTAATAAGTTTTTTTGAATATAAAAATATAAAATTAGTGCATAATCTTAGAAGTTATGGTATAAGAACCAACGAGTATGGAACATGTTCACTTATAAGGCTGATAATAAACCATCCCTACTGAGCCAGTTCCATGTTAAAACTGAAAATATTTATGGGAACTGTTTTTGAACTACATATAAGCCCCAAAACTACCCATATTATCGGTAACTAGACCCCCGGGGGGTCAAAAACTGGTGTTTAGTAAAAATGTAAAACTAATGTAAATTCTTTGATTTTTTTTTAGGAAAACTAAAAATATTTATGCAATTTTTTTTCAAACCCCAGTGAACCCCTAAAACACCCCTAGTATCGGTTTCCATACCCCCAAGGGGTCAGAAACTGATTTTTAGTAAAAAATTAAAATTATTGCATATTCTTTGGTATTTTGGCGTAGAAAAATTTAAAATATTTATGCAAACTTATTTAAACCCCCGTATGAGCCCCTGCACCACGACTCTAGGGGTCAAATACTGGTTTTTTTATAAGATTACAATTTTAATACATATTTCTAGCTGTTTTGGACTATATAACGTAAAAATGTTTATGAGAACTAATTTAAATGCTTATTTCAGGCACAAATCCAATTCTAGATCACTTGTTAGGTTGTCAAAAATTTGTGTTTAATAAAGTTTTAATATAAATTGCAAAATATTTGGAAATTGGTATATTAGATGTAAAAATTTCAATTTTCAGATTACCTGGAATCATCAGATTATATTGAATAGAATCACTATAAATTTTTCTTCGCTTGTTCAGAGGATTTGGAACTGTTCTTATAAAAATTCAAAATTTATGTATTTTAATAATAACTATATTAACGCACGAATTACAAGAGAAAAAATTAATTTTTTACTATATACATTAAAATATTAATTTTTTTTAAATTAAATCTTATTATGTTAACTATATTTACGACAAATTTTTATGATGACATACTGTCTTACTTTTAAAAGATTTTCTAAGTTTACAATGGGCTTTCCTTTTTGTATTTTTTTCCCTTTTTACATTTTCTTCTTCGTCGCTGTCTTTTGGTAAATCTCTTTTTAAACTCCAACAATAGTCAGCTAATATTCTTTCCCCCACCTACCTTGATATCGCTTTTCCATTACCTTAATGTCCTGGTGGAATCTTTCACCCTGTTCTTCACTGTAGTCACATAAAATGGAAATAATCTACATGTGTTTCAAGATCGTACAGTTTTACATTCATTAGGCAACCAAGCTCTTTATAATTTTGTAGCAACTTTTTTTTTTCCTTTTTGTGATTGTAACTTTTGTGTCTACCTAAAAAAATTTCAACTACACTTTTGAAACTTTCCCAAGCAGCTTTCTCTTCGTTTTCCCCAAGAAGATAGATTGTATTTCCCAAAGATACCGGTCTCCCCTTGTAAGCTTTTCACAATAAAAATGATAAATTGAAAGGGAATTTTAGGCAATATTTTTTGTAAAAGTTAAGAATCCAAGAGACAAGCAATGGGCAAAATTTAAAATAAAAAATCTAAAGCTTGACTAATAACCCTTTTGTAACCTGATTTCAAAATATTATTCCCACTTAGTTTAAAAATATGAATCTTATTTCAATGGAACTTTAATATATATACTATAATTTGATCTTCAAGGAACCATCCGGAAGAAAAAGAAAGAATTCAGTTATAAGTGTAAAATCAAGTGCAATGAACCGAAAAGAAAGTTCGAATTATTAAAATTTGAATGATTGAGGTCATTTTAATTATGTCGTTGTTCTTCATTAACTGCAGATAATATAATACTTAAAAAAAGATTATTTCTAAAAATAATATATTGTTTATAAGAGACAATTTAAGATAATTATTATTTAACAATATACTGGAATTTCCAGTGAGTAAATAATTTTTCTTTATATTTGTGAAAGCACATCTTCTGGAGTCTCATATATCAGAGTACTTTATATAAAGAATCTTTAGACCTGCCACGACTTAAAGTTTAAGACAATTATTATTTAACAATATACGGGAATTTCCAATGAGTGAAAGCAAATATTCTGGAGTCTCATATCAGAGTACTATATAAATAATCTTTAAAACTGCCTCGACTTAAAGTTAAATTAAACGTTGAACGATAACGAATTCATATTTAATTAATAATTTTGAATTAAAAGTTATGTTTTAAAAATTTATTTAAATTAAAAATGATATTCAAAAATAAATTTTATGTATATTCAATATTATTAGCTTTAAGTTCTGTTGTAAATTCAGAAAATAATGATCATTTGCAGTTACGTCAAGTTCACGTGGTAAAATTTATTTTTTTTAAATTATTTTTTGACTAAAATTTATTTAATTATTTAATTTAATGTGATTATTTTTAAATATAGCTTTTTAGACATGGTGATAAAATGATTGAAAATTATGGTTACAAATTTCCAAATGATCCAAATATGCATCAACTTGATGGAGCAGGTGAATTAACAATTGTAAGTTTTAATTTATTAAATAATTTTATTATTTTAGCTCTAATAAGTATTAAAATTATAATTTATAGAAAGGAAAACAAAGATGTTATCAATTAGGAAAATATTTACGTGATAGATATGGTGACTTTTTAGGACCTAATTATGTTGACAAAGAATTATATACTTTAAGTGAAAATTCAAAAAGAATGATTGTATCACTTTTATTAGTACTTGCATCACTTTATCCTCCATCTATAAGTAAAAGTCAAATATGGAATGAAGATCTAAATTGGCAACCAATTCCAATAAATTTTTTACCACGGGATCAGGATTATATATTTAGAGGAGCATGGTGTAAAAAGTAAGGGAAAAATTAAATGATTAATTCGTTTTTTAATTTATTTTTTTGAGTCATTTAAGTTTTATTTCATGTATTTTACAAATAAATCACATTTCGATTATATTTCAATGTTCTTATACTCCAAAAAAGTTTATTTTTACGATTTTTTTTTTGATTTTTCGGAGTATGGGTACAAATTTTTAATTTAGTAAAATACTCCAACGATATGGATAGTACTATTTTAAATGCGTACAAAAATTTTAATTGGGTAAAATAAATTTACTTCAATGCACACCAAACCTAAAAGAGTTTTTTGTTACGCAGAAAATATTGAATGTTTATTTAATTCTTTAGAGAGGAATTATTTTGAGGTTAATTCTTTTAAAAAAATTTATTTTTGTTTTTATTCTGTTCAAAAAGAATTAACAGTTAAATAAATTAACCTCAAAATAATTCCTCTCTAAAGAATTAAATAAACATTCAATATTTTCTGCGTAACAAGAAACTCTTTTAGGTTTGGTGTGTGGATCTGAAATATTTGTTGTCACGATTTTGAAGATTCCATTCATTTACCAATAAAACCAGTTTAAAGATATGCTATACGAGATTTTTTCCCAAAATTAGCAGAAAATTTTCAAAACAAGCCAAATATTTGTACCTATTTTGCATTTTCGGCGTAATTGATCAGAATTCTGACTTTAGATTCTTAAAATTCAATATGGCGTACTCAAAATGGTGTAATTTTTAACATGTACCATGTTTATAGCGAGTGGTGTTCAGAAAGTACTCCCGAAATAGAGGGGTGGGGTGAAATATACATTTTTAGGGGTGAGGGTCAGAAGGACTTAAAATAATTTTGATTTATGGGTTTAGAATAATTTCAATTTAGGGACTCATAATACTTAATTTGGGTTTAGAGAGTTAAAATAATTTGAGGAATAGAATAATCGAGGACTGAGTAAACGTTTTCCATCAGTTATAACTTTTTTTTACCGTAAAATCTGCCATTAGAATTATTTAAAGCATTTTCACGTTTATTAAAATTTATTAATCAACGCTTGAATGCTCTAGATAATTTGAATTGCAAATTAAAAGTTAGAAATCTGCTATTTTGAATTTTAAAATATTGATTCCAGGATTCTAATCAGCGAACCTGAAAATAATATTATTAACATACTATAATATTTATTTTTATTTACCAATATTGTAAATATGCCTTTTCAGCTATTTAGTCTTACTTAAATTGTTTTTACTATTGTATGAAATTAAGACTTATTTTGTTTTGGATTTAGTCAAAATGCAACCTTAGCTTTTTAGGCCCAGAGGGTCCATTGGATTAGAACAAAGACGGTATCGGTGACATTTTTTAAATATAATTATTATAATAAACTCATCCATAAATATATTTGATTTTGATTCTCCTAAACATCGTGGCCACTCCTTGTAACTTAAAATTTTCCAAAATAATTCAAAAATGTTTTTAAATAGATTACAGTTTTCATTTAAATTAAAAAATAAATCCATTTATTATATTACTCAAATATTTAAATTAGGATATAGTATATTATACAATTAACATTAAAAAAACATTATTAATAAAATATTTTAATTAATTTTTAAGCCTAATTAAAGAACTTGATAAAGTTCAAAAAACAAAAGAGATTCAAGATGTATTAAACAAACAATTGCCATATTTAGAATATTTACAAAAAATGACTGGAAAAAATATATCTTTTCTTCCTGCTGATGTTATAGATTTACATAAAAATCTTGAAATTGAAGAAGAATTGAATTTAAAAATGGAACCTTGGATGCAAGAAATATTAAATAATGGAACAATAAAAGAAATGCGTTTATTTTATGATTACTTACTTAACTCAAGTGAAAAATTGCTAAGATTAAAAATAGGTTGGTATAATATTTGATATTTACATTTCTTAATCAAAATTCGTGTTAATTGACACAAATATAAATTTTAATTAAAAATTTTTTTAACAGGTGTATTGTTCCGTAAAATTACTGATAGTATGATTAATTTAAATAAAAAAACTGAAAAAGTATATTTGTACAGTGGACAAAGTAATAATTTAATCAGTTTTCTGTTTGCTCTTAAAGCATATTACCCTCATTTTCCAGCACCTGCTAGTTCTGTAATTTTTGAATTATGGACTGATAAGAATAATAAGAATTATGTCAAAGTAAATTTTTTCATTTATTTTCAGGACTGAGCAAAAATTATAAAATTATTAATATAAATATTTTTTTTTCAGGTTTTGTATTATTTATCGATTCCAGAGGACACTATAGAAATTACATTACCAAATTGTAAAACATTGTGTCCTATTGAAGATTTTTTAAATATAACTCAAAATATTCGTGCCTTAGATAATGAATTAACTTGTGAATTAGTGAAAAAAGTTTAAAGTTAATTGTTAACGCCATCCTAAACCCCTATGTTTTTAACATTGCGTCGGTAAGGCAGAGTTTATTTTGAAAAAGGTCGCTAATCAATTTATAATAAAATTTGTGGCTTGATATTGATTCATTCACTAAAAAAAAATCATTCCTTATAGCTTAAAATATTTTTTTTGTTTTTTCTGCAGCTTAAAAAAGAAAGCCGACATTTAAGAAATTTTTACCGACACATTTGGGTTTAGGATGGCGTTAAAAGGAATAGTGAGCTGAAATTTGCAGACTATAAGACTTAAGTCATTTTATCCATCTATCCTATCCTGCATGATATAAGATAATAACTATTTTTCAAACAAGGGACAAAATATTGGTTTTGACTTTGTATACAGTTATATGCACGAGCTAGCGTAGCGAGCAAGTGCAGACAGCATGCAAAAGTCGAACCCCATATTTTTTCCCATGATTTAAAAAAAGGTTTATATATAATTTTGTCCTAGAAAGTAGTGTATACCTTCTTTAGACCTAAACTTCAGATATTTTATTTTCAAAAAGATTCACTAACAATAAGTGAATACATTTTGAAAACTAAGCAGTAAACTAAGAAAGAATTGAAAAATTTGTTTGGTATTTTTAGAAAAGCGTTTGCTTAAAATATTGATTGAAATTTCAACATAGCAGCCTTCCCGTGTAAGTGTTCAAAAAATGTAGTAAATTTTTATAAAATTAAAATAATAAAAACGATAACATTTATAAAAAGTTTTTAAAAATCAAATTTTTGTACATTATTTTTTAAAAATTGTCCAGGTGCACCTCATTTCGAAGGGTTCCAATAAATAAACTCTGTCCAGGTATTTCATTGAAATAATGACAAAGCACCCATTTTTATATGTCTTACAACATTATTTTTTAAATATCATGGATTATACTTTTTATCGTGGGGGTTCACTCCTGTTTAATTACTACAACCCATTTAAACCCTCTTCTAGGAAATCACTGAAAACTTTGCGTAGATGAAATATAAATAAAAAATTTTTTTTAATATAGTTACTGTCTTTATTTTCTATTGCACATAATTGAATAAAAATTACACTGAAAAAAAAAAACATTTTGGTTGCGGCTATCGTAATTCTGGTTGTGACAGCTGAATTTTTTTTTTTCTTTATACGATTAGAAATATCTTGAAATGTAAAGAAAATTAAAAAAAATAATTTTCATTCATTTAAAATACGAGCACCGTAGCATTAAAATATTTTTTCAACTTTTCTTTAGGTTTTTCGTTATTATTAACCATTTTCAAAAAGAAAAAAGTTCCAGCTGTCATAACCGGAATTCCAGAATCGGCAACCGGATTTATTTTTCAGTGTAGCAAATAAATATCTCTTAAACCCCACTGAAAAACACTATTTGAAAATTATTTATTTAACTCGGTTGTTGATTTTGATCTAAAAAGAGCAAAAAATAAAGTATCCTGCCGTAGAAAGGGGGTTTAAAAAGACTTTAAAAAATCTTTATTTTTAAAAAGACCCTTGAATTATTTACTTTTAAACAGCCGAAAGGAATCAGGTTTTAGAAAAATTATTCAACAAAAAATTTTAAATTAGTGATAAAACTGATTAAATTTTTATTTTTCTTGATTTTATAAACAATAAAATATTATATTGTTTTAAGGTTTTTTCAATTATATTTTTCATTACAAATTTTGAATCTTTTGTAAGCTAATCTAATGAAATTTAAAAAAATTATAACATGGTAGTTTATGATTTATCAAAAGTTGCATAACTAGCTCATATTCCATTTACAATTAGTTTTTTTCATTAATGGTTAAATATTTTATTATTTCCACTTACATCCATTTAATAGATCTATTCATTGCTATATTACTTAGTTTTTGTTTTTTAATTTTCGTTCCTCAAAATTAGTTTCTTCTTTTTTTTTTCTTTCTTCTGATGGTTTATCGCTTTTTAATTTTTGCAAATCTTTAGTTGTTTTAGTTTTTCAATTTTAGATTCTTCTTGTTTTATTCTTTCTGCACATGCTTTTTCTCTTTCTTCTTTGACTTTTTTTAATCTTTGTAAATCTTTATATTTTTGGTTGATCATAGTGGAACCATTTTTTTCGTCTATTTTATTCTTTTCTTGTTCTTGTAATCGTTTTTTTAATCCATTATTTCTACTTATCAATTTATTTCTTTCAATTTCTTTTTTTTTAAATTCCTTATCTCTATTTCTCTTAGCTCTTGATAAATCCTTAAAATTTTCTTCGTCCATATTATTTTTCCTAAATTATATATTTACTACAAGAAAACTAAATTGTACATATCTTGGTTTATGATTATTCACTTATATATGTACAAAATTGTACTTGCACTTGTACAAAATTATTGAAAAAAATCTTTTATCGTTAAAAGTATTGAACTAAATAGTTAGCAGTGATTTTTCTTATCTCTTATCAATTTTGTGATTAAATTGGCAATTTTTATGGATAGCAAATAGATAATAGCTATAGAGATACAATTATTCCATGTTTGATTAAAATATGGTACAGTCACCATAAAATTAGATTGGGTAAAATTTATTATTCTGATAGATTTCATCCAATTAATAACACAGCTGCACAAAAAAAAAAAGTTCTGATCCTTTAACTTGACCTACCTACAGGTAAGTTTTTCGATGTCCTAAAACCGAATCTGAAGTCAGAATTTAGCCTACACCCTCAGATTTTGCCCCAGCTACCCCCAGCCACCCTCTAAACCGCCCAAAAAGCAAATATTTTACTATGTCCAAAAATTAAAAATAAAAGTACTTTAGTTACGTATTTTGGTGTCCTAAAACCGAATCTGAAGTCAGAATTTAGCCTACACCCTCAGATTTTGCCCCAGCTACCCCAGCCACCCTCTAAACCGCCCCAAAAATCAAATATTTTACTATGTCCAAAAGTTAAAAATAAAACAACTTAAGTTACGTATTTTTATGTGCTAAAACCGAATCTGAAGTCAGAGTTTAACCTACACCCTCAGATTTTGCCCTAGCTACCCCCAGCTACCCCCAGCACCCTCTAAACCGCCCCAAAAATCAAATATTTTACTATGTCCAAAAGTTAAAAATAAAAGTACCTTATTTACGTATTTTGATGTTCTAAAAACGAATTTCAAGTCAGAATTTACCTATAACCCTTAGTTCTTGTCCCAGCTACCCTAGTTACCCTCTAAAACCTGCCAGAGAAAAGTTAATTAATCCCTTTAAAGTATTACAGCGATATCAGGATGATACTAAGAACTTTTGTTGGAAACAGTAAACACCTACGAGCATATATGATTATTTGATTTTTGGGGTGGTTTAGAGGTTGGCTGGGGGTAGCTGGAGGTAGCTGGGGCAAAATCTGAGGGTGTAGGTTAAACTCTGACTTCAGATTCGGTTTTAGGACACCAAAATACGTAACTAAAGTACTTTTATTTTTAATTTTTGGATATAGTAAAATATTTGCTTTTTGGGCGGTTTAGAGGGTGGCTGGGGGTAGCTGGGGCAAAATCTGAGGGTGTAGGCTAAATTCTGACTTCAGATTCGGTTTTAGGACATCGAAAAACTTACCTGTAGGTAGGTCAAGTTAAAGGATCAGAACTTTTTTTTTTTGTGCAGCTGTGTAATTAATAAGTTTTATTGCTGTTTCTTATAATTATCAAGGTTTTAATAATTTATTACTAGGTAATATTTTTCTAATTATTTATAATATATCTCACTATAAATATAAAAACATCGATTCCTTTTTAGTCAAGGCTTATCAAGGCACATTATATTATTTACAAAATAATTATAAAGGCTATTTCCGGATAAGCACAATGATTTGGTCCTCGAAATCAAACCTAATCTAAGAAGTAGTATTTGAAAATTTATCAAAAAACTCGCTGATTCACATTGGAATTAGACCTCCTAGCCACGACAGACCTCCGAAAACCTAAAAAAATTGTTTTTTAGATTTTATTTAATCTCATATTATTCTGCTTATAGGCTAGAAAACTTAACATTCTACCACTTTTCAAGAGTAATTTATTAATTAATTTATTTTAATGGTGGTATTTTAAATTTCAATTAATTTTACACATATTCTTACTTTATAAATGTAAATCTCCACTTCTAGGAGATATTATAAAAATTTTAAAATATAGTTTTTCACCCCACTATCAGGGCTATAAAAAAAATTTAAGAATTGTATTTTTTTTATGTATTAAAAAAACCGATTTTCGAAAAATTCAAAATTATATTTTAGGGTCTTAAAAAAGCCCTAAAGGCCCAAAAAAAAATTTTTCTTGAAAAGTAGTGGAATGTTAAGTTTTCTAGCCTAGGAGCAGATTATTATCTGTTTATGGGTCAGAAAAATTAAATAAAATCTAAACCTCCTCCCCCTTAAAAACGGTTTTTTTTAGGTTTCGGGAGCCTGCCCTGGCCTAGAGGTCAAATTCCCATGAGAATCAGTGACTTTTTAATAAATATTTGTATACTACTACTTAGATTAGGTTTGATTTTGGGGGACAAATTACTTTTTAAGATTACTTATCCAGAAATAGCCTTTATTATACCTTATGGTACTTAAAAATATGTAGTACCTACTAAAAAGGTACTATATAGTATATATTATATTTTTTGATATTACAAAGATCAAGTATGCTTTGTTGATACCAGAATAATATTTCTTGGTGAAATTCTTGGATCAAATCCAGCAATTAATAATGGTGATAAATTTTTTTCTGACAAATAAAGAAATTTGTCATATAAAACAATTGATTCAATTAATGGAGCTAACATTAATCTTAAAGTTCCAAAATTTAATACTTTCTTCCATTTTTGTAAATTATTTTTTATTTCCTTTCTTTCATAATCTGAATCTAGTAGTCTATCTTCAAATGGCAAATTGGCAATTGCTAATGTACAATACCTGTATTTAATTTTAAAAAAATATTATTTAAATTATAGTTTATTGGTGATATTCTGATTCATTAATTGATAAAACATAATAAAAATTAAAAATATAAAATAAACGTAACTCTTTAAATGACATATTTTCCTTAAGTTTTACATTTTTTAAAGGAGTGTGCTTTAATTTAGGATTTTTTTCAACTAAAAGTAATTCCAATACTGCTCTGTAAGCATGCACCTTGGCAATAAAAATAAAAAAACAAATAATAAAATAATAATTTGAATCAAAAGTAATAATCAAATAAATTTCACAAAACTTACTTTTAATTCAAAACATTCAATTGTTTTCAATTTGTCACAATGTTTCTCTATAGCATGACAGGCAACCTCTAATGCTGAGTAAGTTAGTTTAGGAGCATTTGATTCATTTAAAAATTCACTTATTGGGTATCCTTTTTCTATCGTTTCGTTATCACTAAAAATTATCAATATTTGAAAGTCTATTTCCGGGTAAGTATGGTGATTTGTCCCCCAAAAGAAACCTAATCAAAGTATTAGCATCCGAAAATTTATCAAAAATCTCACTAATTTTCAGGTAATTTTCGTTGGAATTAGACTAAAAAAACTGTTTCATTTGGGATTTTTTTTCGATTTTATTTAATTTCTCTGTCCTACAAACAGATAATACTCTGCTCATATGCATAGGCTAGAATTGAAGAAAATTTTTTTTTTTTAATTTTCTGAAAATCGGTTTTTTTGAGCATAAAATAAATATTTATTATATATCATATACCCTTAAACTTTTTTTGTAAAACTAAAAACTATATTTTTTAGTTTTTTTAGAAAATCTCTTGGAGGTGGAATCATTTTCTAGTACCCAAAAATTTACATTCATTTACCGCCGTTTACCTGCGCGTTACGCATATTTTCGCTTTTTAAATGCATAAAGCACGGATAAACGGCGGTAGCAGAACAGGACGATTGGAACTGCAGAATGATGAATATTTATAAAAATCAGTTTAATAGCTATGTCTTTACATTTTGGTACAATAATAAACTGTTTTTAACATAAAATATTATTGCAGTTTTAAAAGCGCGGGTAAACGGCGGGTATTAGAAAGTGGTACCTCCAGGAGATTTTCTAAAAAATTAAAAAATAAATAGTTTTTTAGCCCACCATCAGGACTATAAAAAAAAATTTAAGGTTGGTATACATTTTTTATGTACAAGAAACTGATTTTCGAAAAGTTCAAAATTATATTTCGAAATCTTAAAAAGGTCCTAAAGGCCCCAAAAAATGTTTTTCTTGAAAAGTGATTAAAAAATCGTTACGCTTTCTAGCCTATGAGCAGAGTATTATCTGTTTAAGGGTCAGAGAAAATACAAAAATAAAAAAAAATAAAAAAAAAAAACGTTTTTTTTAGTTGTCTAGGGTCTGTCGTGGCTTAGAAGTCCAATTCCAACAGAATAAACCAGTGAGTTTTTTGATAACTTTCTAGATGTTAAATCACAATACTTATCCGGAAATAGCCTTTATAACAGGTAGAAAATTACTGTTTAATTAACAACACTGAAATATACAAACCTCAAAGTTAATTTCATAAAACAGCAATTAACAATACAAATAAATTTTGCTATTGGTTCTGACACATAAAAACGTATTAATGATGTTGCTAAGTCACCACAAGGATGTAAACCAATAATACCAAAACCTTTTTTAACAAATGATGATTTTTCGTCAATTATCCATGGTAAATGATCAATTAACTGTTTTTTACAATCTTTTGAAAATTCTAATTTAAATGATACGTGCTCTGGTAATTTACATTCAAATTCTGGATAACGACTTTTTATTGATTTTAGTAATTGATTGTCAAATTTCCTTTAAAAGAAATTGATAAATAAATGACAAAAATTTCATGCAAAATTATATAGTTCAATGAAAAATTGAATAAAAAATTTTACCCTGCATCTTGTGCTAGCCTTTGATTTTGCTCTATGCAAATCATATTTAAATCTCTTTTAAAGGCCAAATTTCTTCCTAAATGACCCATGCCAGATCCAATATCAATAACAGATTCACAATCTGAAATTTTCGAGCAGTCATTTACAATCTGTAATAAATTTACTCGTAAATTTTCTAGGATCAAAATTTAAATATGTTTTGGGAATTTAGTTTTAAATACCTGTGAAATAACATCAATTTCATATCTTTTTTTCATTTTTATGTGTTTTATAAAAAAATTATCAAGATCACATAAATTCATTTTAGATTTAATTGATTCCTTATTTTCATTTTTATTATTAGTTTTCTCAATGTCAGGTATTAAATTTTTATCATTGCTTGTAACAATTTTATCTTGCTTTTGGCATTGAATAGATAATTTATTGTTATGATTTCTGTTTATTTCTAATAACTCAATTACTTTTTTAAGGCACATTAAAGATAAAGGCCACACTTGATTACTATATTTAAAAAATTTTAAAATTATGTATAAAGGAGTTTATTTAATTTAAAAACGTGGGTATAAATAGAAGAAGATACAAAATATTAGATAGTACTTTACTGGAATTTTTCGCAAAATACCCTGACAAACATTTTATATGTTTTTCTGAGGCAGTTTTTAAAACCAACAAAAAAATTTCTGGTGAAAATTTAATGGTAAATAGTTTTACGTTGGTAATAAGGCTCAATTAAACCCCTTTCTACCCCAGATTAATACTCGATATTAAATCTAGTCTAGTATTATAAATTTTATAGTGTAGTTGGCAGTTATTAACGATTAATCATAAAAAACTTATTTAATCTCAACTTTCAATCTGGTGTAGAAGGGGCTGAAGGTGCCAACATTTGTAAATTGGTTTTAACAAACTCTAGTATTACATATATCGTTTCTCATTCTCTTGCCAATGCGTCACCAATTGGTATTTAACCATATTATCATCTCCAGAAATCATCTTAATTGTGTTTACCAGGGTAAAAGTTATGCATTACATACACTTTAAAAATTATTGCTGAAAGATAATAATTTCATTGACGTTTTAGTAAATTTTTTAATAAATAAATAAATGTTTTCAAAAAATTCGCAGAAAAATTTACTAACACATTAATATCAATAAATTCATTAACTTATTTGTTAAATTACTTTCCGCGAGTAATTTTTACAAACATGTAATTATATTGCGATTATATTGTACCAATTTCTTATCTTCTTCTGTCATACCATGTATGGTACAAACCAATTAGATTCCTTTAATATCCATTTTCCAAAATCTTCTGGTGCAACGTTTTTTAAAAAAGTTTTCCATGAATTAGGTAATTGAAGCCACAAATCGTCTTGGAAAAAATCCTAATTAAAAAAAGTTTTTCGATAAGATATTAATAAATTTAACTTTCTTTTAAATTTCTTATTAATAACTTTAATAAACAAAAAAATAAATTAACTACTCAGTCCCAAAAATAGATTCAGATGATATCTTAAAAATACTAGTTCTAAAGTGGGAATAGTGACCTAAAAAAGTGGGAGGGCGCGAAAATTGTCCCAAAAAAGACTATAGTGCAAAAATACACTGAAAAAAAATTCCAATTGTGGCAACCAGAATTTCTTCTTTTTTTTTTTTTTTTTAACGATTGCAAATGGCTGGGAACGTAAAGAAAATTTAAAAAAAAATAAGTTTCACTCATTTAAAATGCAAGCACCACGGTATGTTGGGACTCTTATTTAGGTTTTATGCCATTTTCAACCATTAAAAAAAAATCGGCTGCCACAGCCAGAATTCTGCTAGCTGCAATCAGAAAACCGGTAGTGTCAACCGGAATTTCGGTAATGGCTACCCAAAAATTTCCAGTTGCGACAACAGGGTTTTTTTGTCAGTATAGCCCCAAATAAAGATATTAATAAATTAACTCAAAATAGCCGCAGAAGCCAAAATTTAATAAGATGTGGATTAAAGTACAGTGAAAAAAAATTCCGTTTCCGCTACCGTAAAAATTCCAGTCGCCAGTTTTGGGATTTCGGTATTAAGACAAAAAATGTTTAGCAACAGTAAGTGAATTAATAATTTAATCAAAAGAAACTACTTTAATAAATAAAATAACACAAAAGAAACATAGTTTATGGAATCTGGGAATTTTCTGGGGAGATTTTGGCCAACTTTTCTGGGATCAGTTTTTTCTGTCACTGAATGCAAATTTTGGCTCAATTTTCGAATTTCTCGGGAGATTTTATTCATATGGCCCATTTTCAGGTCTTAGAAATTATGCTATTTTCGTATTACTTTTTCTTGGTAGGGTAATAACTGTTTAATCTATAATTTTTTTTAAGTTTTGTAGATTTTTCACGTAGAAAAATAATACATCGAAATTAGATTTGAAAGTCAGGTTTGGCATAACTTTTTGCACACATATTTGTGTCTCAATAGCATACTATTTATATTTTTTTAAATATACAAATAAAGTATAAAATATTATAACACCTAAATAAATTATTGCATTGTTGAAAATAAAATATGCAAATGTAATATTTATGTAAAACTTTCAAATTTCAAAATTAAAATTTAAATATTATTAAATTTCACTACATTAGATGCCATTGGTTTATAAATTCATAATTTTTCATTTATACATGTACGTACGACGGGTAAACGTATTATATACCTATAAAGAAATCAGCTGACGCGGTAAAGAGGTAGTAAAAATATCAATAATATTATTGTTCATGCAGAAATATAAAATAACAAATAAAAGAAAAAAAAACGTGAGTCACGAACCACAACGTAAGAGTCAAGCATCCATCCATAAAGTCCAAGAACTTGAAATATCTTTTCAATTTTAAAACGAATTCCAGAACAAATTTTACACGCGCAAGCGTTGCACGTGACATTAAATGTAGCCATTTTTAAATTAACTTTCGAAGAATCGCTCTTTCTCTGATCCCCTCACTTTCAAAAATTATATATGATAATTTTATTATTATTTTATTTGACAAATGGCGCGTCAATTCAAATTTTTAGTTTTATTTTTATAATTAAATTAATGAGAGCGGAAAATAAATTTTATATAAAACGATATCAGAAACATAAAATGATTTTAAGGAAAATGATTTTACAATAATTATAGAGAGTAATAGAACATATTTGTTACATGATAATAGATAAGACGGAAGTTTAATTTCAAAGTTTTAAAGATAAGAGAAGAGAATGTTCAAAATACTACTATATTATTTTCGCTTACATTGTAATCCTATAAAATATAAAGCAGCTTTATAGTGTTAAATTACGGTAAATAATAACAGTAATTATTGTAATGTTATATATTTTTATAGTTCGTGGTAAACCATTTAATAATCTGTTATATATTAAAAACAAAATAGATAATCTTAATGCTTAGTTACTATCAGAAGAAAAAATTAAATTTTAGAGGCTTAGGAAAAAGTTGCATATCAAAAAATTAAAAATTCATAGATGCGAGTTTATCGGATCCATGCTCGACATGATATGCATATGCTATTTTACAGGCACGTAGTTAGGGAGGCCCAAAATTTTTGTTAAATGTATTTTTTTCAAAAGTGGGGGAATGTAGCTGGGGGGTTATGTTTAAATTAGAGCCCCCCCCCCCCCGAAGCCTTTTTATATTCAGACATATCAAGCAGATTATTAAATTATACTACGTTTCGTGACCAGCAAATTTTAATATATTCACCATATTTACTTATAACTCATTATTGAAAGGCTGAATTAAATGCTTTTCAATATGAGAGAAGCAGAATTTTGATCCAAGTTGCCCAGTCTGAGGTAAGTAAGAATTATGGCCCAAAAATTAACAAATAAACATTTTGAACGTTTTTTTGATAAAAAATTACGCAAAGTATTATAAGCAAATGTGTTTGTCTATAATACAGGTGCCAGCCATACTAATCACACCCAAAAATTAAATTTATTTTTCCGAGGATAAAAATAAGTGGTATTTATGTTTTTCGACCAGCTGAACTCGTATCCGGGGTCCGTTTTGCGAATTTCGTGGTCAATTTTTTGTTACTGACAAATTATTGGCCAATTTTGCAATATCGAAAAACATATATACCACCTATTCTTATCCTCGGAAAAAGAAATTTAATTTCTTAATTTTTGGGCTTGATTAGTATGGCTGGCGCCTAGACTACTAATATATTTCAGTTTCAAAATAAACTAACGACTGGTTACACCGACCACAAAACTGCCTCCTTAATAAAAAGGTTTTTCGAATATACACAGTTTGCTGAAAACTTACCCATTTAAAAACACAGTATTATTATTTCCAATAAAGTGTTGTTATTCCTAAATTAAAATTATTCTACACTAAAAAAGAAACTTATAACTAGTTTGTGAAAACACAACTTAAATGCATGGAACATGTTTACTACAATTGAGGGCTAAGTATAGTGCATAAATGTTACTTAAAATTACAATACAATTTTCTAAGTTTATAATTTGTAATTTTCACCTTACTATGTTAAGATTCTAAGCCCAAACTATTTTTATTCCCTAAACCCGTATTATTCTAGGTTCCCAAATCGAAAATATTCTAATTTCCTTAGCCCTAATTATTACAAGTCCCTAAACCTGAACTATTCTAAGTCCTAAAATCAAAATTATTCTAATGTAAGTCCCATTTGACCCCCCTCAAATCGGGAATTCAACCCCCCTTCTATTGATTTTCGGATTCTCAAGGTACTTCCTATAAACATGTTCCATGTTAAAAATCAATTTGCCGCAATCAGGAAAATTCCGGTGGTGGTGATTTTAAAATGAGTAAATTGACAGTCACTTGTATTTTTAAACATTTACATTAGTCTCATTACACTACCCTACTTTGCCTATGAAAATGCAGTGTAATTTTAAAGTGCAAAATATAAACAATGCAAAAACTTAATTTACTGAAAAATTTTATTCGAATTTCGCTATAGTGTTTAAAAAATTAAAAAAAATTATTTACATTATTTATAAAAAAAATTATCTTGAAAATGCTTATTTTTTCTTTATTTCCCAATAATTGTATGAATATTTAAAATGAGTATTTGCAAAAACTTTTTTTTTCTTTTGAATCTTCTTATATAATTGAAATAAATAAGTTCTTTAGTTATTTTATCAGTTATTTCAAATAATCATTGCGAGCTATTGTTAATTGTTTTGCTGATTACTTACAAATATAAATGGTATTCAAACTTTTCTTTTATATTATATATTGTTATATAAGATTACAAAGTGAAATTTTATGTACATAGTTTTACAATATGTACTTGACCACAAGATAATTAATTTTGAACAGAAAATATCACTAACTTTTTGCATTAAATTAATGATCTATGAAGCTAATTAGCATTAACTTGTAATTGTAAACTTGTCTTCTAATTTTAAAACGTTATTATTTATTGTTGATTATAATTAAAATTTTAAGATTCAAAAGTGAGAGCTGAAAAATTAATATTACCATATTGGTTGAAGTTCAATACTTTTATTTTTTTAACATCGCTGGTTAAAATTTGAATTCGAAAGATATTCTATATAGTGCTAGACATTCGGAATTTAAGACTTTTTGTAACTCTGTTATAGGGGGTGTTTTTCCAACTTAATTAACCCTCATTATTATACATGCGCCTTTGCTAGCGCACACTTGTCTCACAGTTCTCGTCACAGTTATTGTGTGAAAAGTGGACCGCCTTGGTATTTATTAGCAAAACTGCATTAAGTTAATACAATACGAAACTTAAGTTAATCAACTACTGAGGGTGTTCAACAAGATAACTACTACTTGCGATAATTTACGTGGATTGCTTTGTGTTACATCACAGAAAAGAAAGTTTGAGTCTTTGTATCTGTAATGAAAAAAAAATTTTCACTAAATTCATAATGCATGCTTTTAATCAGAACCGAAATTTCGTTTCTTCGCCCCATGTCAAAAATGTTCTAAACTGAAAAAAATCCGCTGAATTTCATTTGTTGCAAGCGGATTTTTTGTTTAATGCTCTCAAACGATTGCAACTGTTATCTTTAGGTTATCTGAGCAACTGTATGATGAGCCAAAAAAATTTTTAAATAATATTTTCTTAACGTTTTAGGAATTTCACTTCCTGCAAGCAGGTTTGTTTTTTAGTGTATCAATTGGAGTGTACGAGGTGAATCTGCCGAGATGGCAGCAGTATTAAGAAGCTGATTATAGAAAAATAAATTTTTTTTTTTGCATCGCACGACGCATTCTTAAAAAGCGATAAAAATGCTTTTTACAATTATCTTTAAATGTCAGGTCATTTTCAATATAGTTGAGCAAGAAAAAAACTCTGTAAGCCACAATAAGAGTACAATATAATTTATTATATGTAAATTTTAACAAACAAAATTAAATCAATGTATATGTCAGTCACGAATTTACTTTCATACCGTATTATTCAGACTCATATGGTTTTAAAATATCGTTCAATATATATGGTTATAATTATGATAAGAATGAAAATATGTATATGGGTGCTTTTTACAGGAACTGTAAATTTTTTGATTGTTTACGGCATAACACTAATTATTTTTTTTTTTATTTTTATGTATATCAAGGTCGAAATACCTCAAATTTTTAATGGTACTGCTACAAATGTAACAATAAGTTCTACTTGTTATTCTTATACCCCAGTCAAAATACGGCTTTGGGTGCACTTAAAGTTGTCAATACCAGAATTAGGTAGTATAGGTTTTTTGGGTCGCCAAATACGAAAATCAGTGTCATTTGGTAAAGAAACTGGGGCTTCACCCTTATATTTGCAAAAACTACTCCCAAAAGGGGGTATTTTTTATGCATTCGCATTCTGAGTCTATAGATTTGTCCAAGCATTGGTTTCCAAGGGTTTTTTGGGTCGCTAATTAAGAACCTTCATGATTTTTAAAAGTTAACATTAATATTTAACACCTAAATTAGCTGAAACTACCCCGTTAAAAATTCCGCGAAAGTCGTTACCTGCGACCCAAACGCAAAAAGTGCAGAAATAGCAAAAACGCCCCTTTTGGGTGTAGTTTTATCTAACTTAGTGGCGATATATTAATTATTCATAAAAAAATCTAAAAAATTCGTTTTCAGCGAGCGAAAAAAACCCTTGTGGACCTAATGCAGTCGCAAAAAGTGCGAAAATAGCTAAAACACCCTTTTTCGGAGGTAACTTTAGCTAATTTAGCGTTCAATATTAGTTTTATCTAATTTTTATCTATTCTTAGACAAATCTATAGACTCATAACGCGAATATATCAAAAATACCCCTTTTTGGTGGCAGTTTTTGCAAATTTAAGGGTGAATCCCCAGTTTCTTTATCAAATGACCCTGATTTTCGAGTTTAGCGACCCAAAAAAACAATAATAGAGCTAATCTGGCATTTACAACTTAAGTGCAACTTCCTCCCGCCCCCACCCCCTTATTTTGACTGGAGTATAATGGGATTTTCAAGGGGATTTTTTATTTATGCGGACGGTGGTGACATGGGCGGAAGCGAAATTTGTGTATTATTGACTCTGTATTGAAACCATCAAATGTTTTTGAACTCTGGGTAGCTTAATTTTTCATAAAAGCACATCACTATTTAAATATAACATACACTTGGAGAAAACGGCATGGACGGTGGCGACATTTTTTTTTGTTTGTAAAGGCGTTTTAAAAATTTAATAGTTTTAATTTTTATAGTTAAAGCTTTCATATTTCAAATTTTAAGTTTTCTAAGTAAAGAATACAACAGTGCTTTCAAGTGTATAAATATAGAGTGCGCACCTATAAAAGTTGGAGAGCTTAAAAACAGCTAAAACCGAGTGTCCTACAAGTCTGTCATACTTGAATACGGTGATACGTTAATATGACTGAATAAAAATATGTTTCGTTGAGAAAAATGCATTTTTGGGACCTAAATACATCATATGTACCTTACAGAAAAATTTAAGTTCAAATTTTAAGTAAAATATTAATACAGAAAGCTTGGCACATTGCAAATGGACAGTGGATGGTCACGACATTTTTAAAACATATGAGTCACAATATTTTTTTATAACCATAGTTAAATGTGCGCAGTAGGTTCTGGTTGTGACTTTAAAAAAATTTTATTTATCAAATTTGGAAAAAAAAAGTGCAAATAATACCGATTATTTTACTTAATGAGATTCTTTTCTCATATGTCAAGTTATATTTTAAAGGTATTCAAGTAATGTGTTTCAAGAAAGGTAATCAGTTCGTTTTTTTAAGTTTCTCTTAAAATAAAATAATTAAAATACACATTTCTAGCTAAAAAAAAATAATTATAATTAAATTAACTGTATTATATACCCTATACGTATAATTAAACTACAATTTAATATAAATTATAGTTAAATATAAAATAAAAACGACAACGTATTGATAATTATAAAAATAGAAATGTAAAAGGTTGATATATGGGGCATTCTGATCTTCGAGCCAACAAAAATTATTTTACCGAAACGTGTTTTATATACCAATTTAAGACCCTTGACTTCATGAGTGTACATCATTATAGAATATAGATATAGGCGAAGAAAAGACGTTTCCAAGTTAAACCCTAAATCCATTATTAGTGTAGGCTGGAACTTCTATTTCTTATTTTTGCTGACATTTTTCAATAAGAATTTTTGATTTATGGGTCACTGAATACGAATCTGAAAATTCTTTTTATCGAAAATGAACCTGTGGTTCATAATATAGGCGTGTTAGCTTATTGTTTATTAATTTTTCAAGATTTCTGTTATTTATATTTTTTGGATCCCTTAACATAAATGATATCTTTTAACATGGAACATGTTCATTGAATGGGGTATTTGAAAAAGTACGGCTCAGCAGGGGAGGGGGTGAAATGGACTTAGAATATTTTCGATTTAGGGACTTAAAATAATTTGAAGTGAGAGTCAAGGCCTGATCAGGCCCTGATACGAACAAGAACTTAGAATAATTTAGGTTTATGGACTTAGGATAATTTATATTTCGGGATTTATTGAAATTTCGGTTTTAAAAATTGTAAATTTACTAAATTTAGCATACTATCAAAAAAATCGAGAATTCTCGATTATTTTTTGTGAATTTACGAAAAAAGTTGTAAATTCACAACTATTTTTCGTAAATTTACAACTATTTTTTAAAAATTTTCGAAAAAAAATTATAAATTATCAATTTTTCTTGCGAATTCACAAAAAAAATCGAGAATACTCGAATTTTTCGTAAATATACTTAACTTAGTAATTACACGATTTTTTTCGAAAATTTACTAATTTTTCGAAAATGTTCTAATTTTTTTGTTAATATAAGAAAGTTACTTTTTACAGAGTATTTATAATAGCTTTGATTTTTGATCGTTGGTTGTGTGTTTTTTTACCTAATAAAAGACTACAATTTTTCCTAATGTTTTAGTCATAGATAAAAATCTCGAAAAATTTAAATAAACAAAACCCGAAAATTCCTATTATAGGCAACTGAACCATTCTCGGTAAAAGCGGATTTCAGATTCGTATTCTCGTATTCAATGACCCAAAAACAAATTCTCTTTGGAAATTTTTATGGACATGACAGCAAAAAAAATGAGCCAAAAAAAAAAAATATTAGAATTTGTAGGCCTGGGGAACTCCGAAAAACATAACCTAAATATTTTTATTGTGTGTAATCGAATCATTTTCGGTAAATGTGGATTTTAGAAAAAAAAAAATAAATGAAAACTCATAGGACAATTTAATGGAGCCAGTATTAGCAAAAAAACTACGAAATGGAGATTCATGTCTTTACCAGATGCTTTTTTCAAAAATTGGTATAAAATAAATATTCTAAATTTTAAAAATTTTATAAAAATAAAGTTTGATTTAAAAAAAAAAAAAAAAAATTGCAATCAATCCGATTTACACGTGAAACCCACCATATACATATTTATTAATAATAAGATACATATCATTCATTTCAATATATTAATTAATAATTCCGTTACAGTTTACAGTACGAAAGTTGATATTTAACTTATTTATAGGTATACACACATAGATCTTATATTAAATACGCACATGATAAAAAAAAATGGGACTTTTATTTTGTTATATTATACTTTCACTCTTAAATGATTACGTGTATTGTATACGTACATTTATTACTATCAGGCATATATATATATGTAATTATAAAGTGAATCTGAAAAATTTAATATAGCATATTATAATATAAAAGAACAACAATAATAATATAAAAAGTAGGTATTTCAAGACTGATATCTCCACTATGCAAAAAAAGAAGAGTTATTTGTACATAAAATAAGCAAACAAGTACTTGTCATGATTTTAAGATTTTCATGAGAATAAAGTCAATATATTACAAGTACATGTAAAAAAAAGTATAATACAATCTGTCTTTATTATCAAAAATGCTCTTCTTATTTTATATTTGAATTTTTTTGAAAAAAAAGTTTTTTTTTTCTTTAATGTTAAGGTGGTGATTATTATATTAATTAATTGAAATGTGTATATTAGCCTGTACGTTGATGTAATATTGTAATTTAAAAATTTTTTTATTAAGGTTCTGAAATTGAGGCTTTCTAAAAAAGGAGGTCGATGAAATGTCAAATTATTGTTATTATTTAATAGGTGCAAGACAGGGGCTGGATAAAATTTGATTTTTCATGAAAAAATTTAATAGAGTAACTTTAGAAATTTGTTTAAATTTTCAATTTTCACTTGAAAATTTTTTTTATGACTTTTATAATTTTATAATTATAGTATATTTTTCCAATTTCTTCTTCTGTAACTTCATTTTACCGAATTTTATAATTTATGAGCTATTTTCCTTAAATCCTTTATTCCTTTGTTACCTTGGTTGGCGTAATTGGGTTTCTCCAACATGAAAATATTTGCTTCATATTCTAGTTTGTCACAAGCAATTTATGAAAAAAAAATCTTGCTAGCTCTAAACCCAGAAAAGAAATTGGAATCAAAATTTTATTTTAATTTGTAAATATAGAAAATTCACCCCTAATAAGGGGTGTACTTTCGTAATTTATAATAACTTATGCAATGGGCTAAAGCTTATTATACTCACATTGCAATAGCACCAATAAGAAGGGGCGGTTTCTGCAAATTTAAGGATTTAAGAATTTGTATAGACTAGAGTTATTAACGAAAGTTGGTTAATGATGAAAGTACAGTGTATTAGGAAAAAATAAAATTTTCTTATTATTTGCAAAAGCACGTATTTCCCGGACGTTACGTGTCCAGCAAAGGTCTTCTTTTGCCACTGACAAAGAAACATAATAATAAAAATAATAATAATAAAACCCTTGGCCATAAAAAAAAACTTATAACTAGTTGGCATTTTAACACAACCAACGGTCATGGAACATGTTCACTTACAACAGTTTTAACATATACTCCCTAATTATTATAAGTCCTAGAACCAAAATTATAATAAATCCCGAAATATAAATTAAGTCCATAAACCTAAATTATTCTAAGTTCTTATTCTTATCAGAGCCTGATCCCTGACTCCCTTTTAAAATTATTCTAATTCTCTAAATCGAGAATACTCAAAGTCCATATATACCCCTCTTCCCTCCTGCTGAATGAAACTTTTTTGGGTACCCCTCCCTATGAACATGTTTCATATTAAAAGAATGCCCCAAATCGCAATTTACCATAGAGAGTGCTCAATGACGCTAGTGTATACAGGGCGATCCAGAGCGGGACGCATTGTTTGTTTATTAGTTAACCAATCGCAGCTAAGATTGCAAGCATCAGCAAATAGCGATGCGCCTAATAAAATAAAATTTACGTCCCACTCGGGATCACCGTGTACAGGGTCTAAGACAAGTTTCACCCCCCCCCCCTCTACTTTAGATATCAGTGGTTCAAAAAACCCTAAACAGACTTTTTCTTATCTTGGTTGCCAAAAGCAACGACAGGGCCTGCCGCGATTTAACTGCAGTATAATGTAACTTTGAAAATATTAAAATTAAAAAAAAAAATTAGAACAATACCCAGTCTAATATACGAAAAAAAATTCAACATGAAATAAATGATTAATTAGATACGATCCTTATTTATACATCATTTATTATAACTCTATTGTCTTATAAAAACAAAAAAAAATAAAAGTTGTTTTTATCGATTAAATTTTACATATTAAATTCTGTATATTTAATTAATTATAATATAATAATTTAATATGTGTAACACATATTTAACTTTCTTAAAATTTTATATGTACAATATATAACATAGAAATTATTAATACGAAACTGGACGTACCAATAATAATTTTGTAATTCGATGCACGAATATTATATTTTTCATGTGCACGTATTTCTTTATGCAAACTAGTTATACATTTTTTTTTCTTTTTTGTTATTAAAAATATATCTTTTTATAAATATTACGTAAAATAATTTTTTTTTTTTTTGACTTACTTATAAAAAAAAAATGGATGGCTTTTTTATTTATTATGATGCCTAGTGTATATTTCGAAAGTATTTTACTAGCAGTGAATCTTATATGAATATGTACTTTGTAAATATGCTTAATAATTTCTTTTAATTATAGGTTTAAATTAATGATGAAATATATATTTTATGCATCGTTTGTACTTCGTTCATTTTTTAAATAAATTTTTTATAAATTTTTATTATACGCATTACACATATTTGGGTCTATTCTCTATGTAACATTGTTTTATATTTTCTCTGTTACAATATAAAATAAGTATGAATTTCATTCTTATATTTCTTTAGGTTAAAAAAAAAATTATTTAATTAAGATTCAATTTAAAGGTTTCCATGCTAAATGATTGGAGTTTGGTATTGAAAGTTTTCTTATTATTGCTGCCAAATGCTTAATTTACATTCAACAATATTTTACTTTTAGGTCCTCATACGAAATTTTTCGTAGAAAACAACTCTGGAGTCCAAAAGTTATTTTGGATTGTGCATACACGATAAGATAATTATTTACAATTTTGTCTTTGAAAATAAACATCTGAAAATATAATTTTCTTCTAATTAGGCTTAAATTTCTTGTTTTATAACCTATTATTTCCCACTCAAAAAAACTTATAGTCGGTTTGTGTAAACACAACCAAGATGCATGGAACATGTTTACTTACAGTTCAGAGCTAAGTTTAATGCATAAATGTTATATTTGCTATTTTATAATTTGTAATTATCACACCTTTACTAGATGTTAATATTTTAAACCTAAACTAGTCTGATTCCCTAAGCGCGTACTATTCTAGGTCGCTAAATCAAAAATATTCTAAACCCTTAACCTGAATTATTACCCGTAGTATGTCCCTAAACCCGTATTATTTTAACTACCAAAATGGAAATTATTCTAAGTCCCATTTGACTCCCCCCCACCCCTTAAATCAGAAACATTGTATTCCCCCCTTGATTTTCAGATTTCCAGGGTACCCTTTCCCTATAAACATGCTCCATGTTGAAACAAGTTAGTAGGGTCTTCTATTGGTGATAATAAGGGCTGTGAATGAAGGCATGATTCTACCTATTTGAGAAACGTGTAAGTTCCTCAAATGTGTATTTACTATTTCCAAGGACCCTAAAAATATGGTGATTTACAGACTACACCACGGCCTCCCAGATGCCGTCAAAATGTGGTGCACTTGGAGGGTTAAATTTCCAAATAGTACCTTCATCAGCTAAGAGCTCAACAAATTTTGTTGAATTCTCTTCATACATTTCCTTGATGATTCTATCTGCACCGACAAAGGTATAGTACCACGGTCACTAACCAAGCAGGCTTCATGAGTTGACGCGAATCGACATGTGTCAATAAAACTCTCACTATTATAGCCTGAAGCCAGCTCAAGATTGACTGCTTTTGTAGCTATACAAATGAATACAGCGATATTACCTTTAAATGATTTAGCACCTTTGTCTGTATGAGTAAGAATATTGAGGGAGTCCCTTTACCTGTATTAGAACAAGTTTCTAAACCTGAATTATTCTAAGCCCCAAAAACAATATTATTCTAAGTCCCTGAACCTGAATTATTTTAAGTCCCTAAATCGAAATTATTGTAAGTCCAAAAATTGAAATTATTTTAAATCCCATTTGACCCCCCCCCACTCCTTAATTTTTAGATTACCAGGGCACCCTCTCCTTATAAACGTGTTACATGTTAAAATCCCTGATAGTTCCAGATAAAAAAAACTATTTTTCGTCACTAAACATGATTTTTCGTCGATTTTGATCCATACTTTGATGTCCAGCTTTGAATAATTAACACTATATATACTAGAATCCTATAAGGAAATATTTTTTTTTTAATCTTAAATGGCGTATTGAATCTCAAAATCTCAAACATTTTAACGTTGCTTTCACCGATTACAAGCTTATAAACGTAAAATTCCTAGCTGACTTCCGTTATTTTTAATCCGATATTTTCAATATTAAAAATATGACTTCAGAATCATAATCAGCAATCCCGAAAAAATTTGACTCCATCAGCTAAAGACAGCAAAAGTTTTTATATTATGATTTTAAGCTTATTTTAAATATAGCCTTAATATTAGAAAATATAGCCTTAATCACTCAAAACTGTTCATCGGAAAATAAATGAATCCTTCTAAAAATACATACTTCCATACAATCAACTGAGGTGGATCACTTTCCACCTATTCAAAATTGTTGATGAGATGTTTCAAATTAAAGCTTCTACATATTAAGTGGCAAGATTTGTCCACGCCGGCACTAATAAGTTAAATAACCCTTAAAATTCATATATATTGCAAGAATACCCTTAAAAGGAGCGTCTTTTTCTAATTTGAAGTTATTCCGCACATTTACGATTAACAAAACCTCAAAAAAATCTAATCTGCAGGGTTATTGCAGGTATTTTGATAGCAAAGACTTGGGATAATAATGGGATAATTTTTTAAAATCAACGTTTATAGTTTCTTGTATGAAAATAAGTAAATTATTACATTACACAGTAATAATTATAGTGTAATATTTTTTGCTTTACAAAAACAGTTATCGTATAAAAAAAAATATATGCATTTACATTCTATCTTTATTAATAATAAAGAACAAACAAAAAATGGAATAAACTAATTTTGACAAGTTACAAAAAAAAAGTTAAGATATACATACATGGAAAAATATTATTACTTAATTTTTAATATATTTATTATTAGAAAAAACTTTGTAGCTCACATAATTTATGCAATTAACTCTTCAAATTATGAAATTATTATACTTGGATATTTATAATTATAGGATACGTACTTTTACTTATTTTTAAATATGTTTTATAGAAATTACTGTGCAGGAGATATAAATCTTATACTGTGTTAAAAAGTTTAAGAAATGTTGAACATTGCATTCGATGCGTTATTAATATAAAAATTATATACAGATATTGAGTGCGAATATTCAAGGAAAAGCCCTAGGGGTTTCGGGACCTGCTATGGTAATAAGTTCGTTAACAAATAAGTGTAACAGCTGAATTTTTGCACAGAGATAGTCATTACGAAAACATATGCACTTTCGGATCCTAGTTTTTTTAGCGGCCAAACCTGGAAAAACTTGGCCAATTTTCGACAAAAAAAAGTCAACATTAGAAGCTTCGAAATAGTCTAGATTAATAGATTAGGTCAAAAAATACTGCGTTTATATTGAACATTTTTTGGTATCTGGATTCTGGAGGGATCTCAGGTCATTGAAGTTTCGCCATTTACGGCAAGACTTCAATGGAACGTTTTGAGTATCTTTTTGGTTGGATCTAAAAATCTAGACTATTTTGAGGTGTCATAGTTTTTTAGCAAAAAATTGACCAAATTTTTGAACCCATAATTTTTTCCAGAACCCGCGGCCAAAAAAAGTAGGATACGAAAAAGGGTATGTTTTCACATTCACTATCTCTGTACAATATTCAGCTGTCACCTTCGCACGCACATCTCACCATAGCAGGCCCCAAAGACATGAATTTATCTTAAATTAATTTCAATTTTACTCGAAAGTAGAAGATTCAAAACTCATTATCTTTTAATTTTTGACTTAAAACGTAGATTCATGCATAAGCATTGAAAATCATACTAATTCAAAAAAATAATCAAAAAGTAATAAAACGAGTAAACGCTTTCATATAACAGTTTAAAATTAATTGAATTTTAATTTCCATAATTTAAAATTTACTGTTTCCGTTAATAACTAGTTACTTCTCAAAGAAAAAGTCATAAAATTCAATGACTAAAAATAGCATCCTCTTTTTAATATGCACAAAAACTTATAAAAAAATTTTAAGCTTTCAAAATTTCTAAGCAAGCATGTAAATGCATTAATAAAAAATTGCAAAATTAATACAAGCAATTAATTTATAAAGAAGAAAAAAATATTTTTTTTTTTAATTTCCTGTAACTTGTAAGCCACAAAAAGTTTTCCGCATTATTATAATATTTTATAAATAAATATACATAGGTATATAAAAACATTATGTAAATTTTTGTGTGCACACATATCAAGAAATTCTTGAAAGTACAAATTTTCAAATATACATGTTTGACCACACATATTAATAAACATCTTATTCTTTTTACACATATCTTCATCTCTGCACAATGTATTAAAAAATTTACATAATTATAAACTCTATATAATTTCTATAATTTCTCTGAGTTAAATCTTAATAATTTTTAAAAAAACTTTTCCCGCATATAAAAAATGTTATGTGTCTAAAAAAACATACATAGATGTGTTAAAATAATTTGTATTATTAAATACTATTAATTTGTTATTAAAAGTTACATTACGTGTATGTTGAATAATATTTTAATTTCAAAATTTATTTATTTATTATACTATATGAAAAACAACAAAATATACCAAAATTGTAATATTTTGTTTATAGAAATTTTAATATTATGAAATTTTGCATAATATTAGATAAGAAATTGTCTTTAAAAGTTCAAAAGAAAATCAGAAAGTTACAATTTGCCTCATAGTCTAGGCATTCTGATACAATAACAATAAAAAAGACACCTACTCCAGTCAAATCACGGGGGGAGGGGGTGGACAGTTTGTGACCACCACCAGATTTGGTCTACTATAGGTTTTTTAAGTCACTGATCACAAATTTCGCCATCTTTTCTATGAGAAATTGGGGTTTCATCCTTAAATTTGTAAAAACTACCCCTAAAAAAAGAGGTATTTTTGATGTATTCGAAGTTCAAATCCTCATATTTGGTCTATATGGATATTTTGGGTCATTGATCACGAATTTCGAGGACTTTTTTTTTAAATTAATATTTCATACTTGAAGGGGGGGGGGGGTGAATTTTTGGCGAAATCTGCTCTGGAGAGGATCGACTTGAGATTCTCAGGAAATGGTGCTTTTTTGGTGACAAAAAACCTCCCGAAGTCGGTTTTTAATTTTGATAACCGGTTTTGACGATATTGGCCAAAATGTGCACCATTTAAATAACATTGGAAAAGTGGTTTTTTGAAAATAGCGCTAAAAAATAGGGGGTTACACTTTTCTAACCTATACTAATCAACTCAAATATCGATCGACTTCACTCTCCATATTATAAATTGAGGGGCAATTCGTGTTCGTGTTCATACTTTTTAAAGCTGTTTTTTGAGCGGAATTTTTCATTTTTAATTTTTAAAAATTCACCACGCCAAATAGAAACAACCGATTTGGACGTGCAAGGTCTCAAAAATTTTGTCAAAGGTTCTACTTTTTATAATACTTTCACGTGACAATTTTTTTTTTTAATTTGAGACATCCTAACCTCCAAATTTTAATTTTCGTTATAAATAAATGTTTTTTTTTTCGAGTTTTACTCCAGTCAAAATACGGGTTTTGTTGTATTTTCACTAACGAACACGAGATTTGCTCTATTATAGGTTTTTTGTGTCGCTGAACAAGAAAATTGGGGTCATTTTGTAAAGAAATGGGGGCTTCACCCTTAAATTTTCAAAAACTACACCCAAAAAGGGTTTTTTTTTACATATTCCCATTTTGTGCGCTCAGATTTGCACCATAAGAGTTTTTTGGGTTGGTTATCAAGAATTTTGACTTCTTTATCATAAGTTATCAATATTTTACCACAAAAAAGGAGTCGAAATTCTTGATTAGCTACCCAAAAAACGTATATGGGCATATTCTGGACGCTCAAAGTACAGAAATAGTAAAAACACCCCTTTGAGGGATAGTTTTAGCTATTTTAAGGTTGAAATATTTCTGTACTTTGAGCGTCCAGGATATGCCCATATAGATTTATCTACAAGGGTTTTTTGGGTCATGGATCCCGAATTTTGGGGTCCTGCCTACCAAAAATTGGCTTTTTACTCTTAAATTTGCAAAAACATTAAATACGTCAAAAAAGGGTATTTTTTGCAAATTTAAGGGCGAAGCTCCAATTTCTCATTGAAAACACCCCAATTTCTGTGATCAGCGACCAAAGAAAACCTGTATTATAGAAAAAATCTGGTGGTGAAATATTCAAAGTTGTAATTCGGAATCTTAAAGGGATTCTCAAGACCCAAAAAAAAAATGTTAAAACGTTAAGCTTTTCAGCAAATGACAAGAGTGTTATCTATTTATGGGTCGCAGAAATTCAATTAAATTTAAAAAATCCCAAAAAGCGGTTTTATTTGGTTTTCGAGGACCTGTCATAGTCTAGAGGTTTAATTTAAACGGGAATCAGTGACTTTTGTGATAAATTTTCGGATGCTACTACTTATATCAGGTTTGGTTTTGGGGGCCAAATCATATACTTATCCGGCAATAGCCTTTTAGCAAAAGTGTGTCTCAAAGTTTGTTTTATCAAAAAAAAATTTATTTCGACCAGTTTGTAAACTCATAAGCAACAAACATGTAATATATGTATAAATTTATAATTTAAATCACCGCTAATATTTTGTAACAATTAAGTATATAGTATTCTAGGATAATGATTGGCATTCATCTCCTAAAATCCTTATTATTCTAGAACCCTTTATTGAACTTATTCTAAGGCCCATTTAATCCCCCCACCCTCCTAATAACTAGCTTGTAGTACCCCGCCACTATCTATAAACATGTTGGCTAATATTGTACAAAATGGTCTGTAACGTGAAAATAACAGCTAATATTAATTATTTACCCGTATATTACAAATGGTTAAAAAATTTTTTTCGATGATGCTCACATTGTTCAAAATGGTCTGAAATGCGAAAATAACTGCTAATATTTTTTTACATTTTACCCATCTAAGCACTTTTGAGACCCCGAGAAGCTCAAAAACCGTGCGTATTTATTTATGAATGTAACCGATGATATTTCCAAAGAATTGTGGTATTAAGAACAATTTTTTTATCAAAATTTTTATCATATAATACAACCAAAAAAATCCCTAAAATTTTTTTCTTGATTTTGATGTAAACCTCATTTTCTTATATGGAGGTACTAGTTTTAGAATTTACATAATATTATTTAGGTAAATGAAAGCTTTTATAAAATTACATAAAAATATAAAAAAAGAGACAACAAAAATAACAAATAATTCTTTGCATTTTATTTTTTTATATTATCAATGGGTGAAAAAAATTACTCAAAAAGTATAAATAAAGAATAAGTTATTATTATTTATTTAAAAATTTCTTTTTATATTACAAAATAAATCGAAAGTTAAAAAAAAAAGGTTATTTTTTACAGACGATTTATATTGAATACGTAGATTATACATAACCAAAAACGTTTTTCTCACACAAAAGTTATTGCAAAGTACATGTATATCCATTGACCATGTAATATAAATAAAATTACTTGTTATATTATAATTATTTTGTACAGTTTTGTTTTGCAGTCGTCAATCTGATAAATTTCACGCTTTTAAAAATAAACTTTTTTTTTTTTTAATTTATATCAGATTATTGTGCATAAAAACTGACTAAAACAATTAAATCAGTTTATTTTTTTCTTTTCTATTTAAAATATTATAAATACTAGAAATTCATGACGTAAGTTTAATTATATTTATTAACTATTATTACAAATGATAATATGAAAATTCAACAATGTAACAATTGTTTTGATATTTATTTTTTTTTAAATGAGTACATTGTTTTTAACCAATATTATTTATTGTAAATACTAAAAATTTTTACTGTACATCATTGATAAGTATCATATATTAAATGTAACAAGTATTTATTGCGTGTAATATCATTATAGATAATGATAAATGTTAAATTCTATAAAAAAGTATTGTGTATCATTAAAAATACATAGGGTAATGTACCCAAGTGAGGCAGATACTAGCAAGAATATTCAATTGACATTATTCTCTCAAGTGAATTGTCTTCGCGATAGTATAAATATTTAAATAAGCATAAGCATGTCTGTTCGTTATTAACCGGTAAATTTGTTTCCAACGAATTGCCTAAAAAAATTAAAGATCTAATCAAAACCCGAAATAAACTGAAAAGAATAAATCGTAAGCACTTCAGTCCCATTACCAAAATTTTAATAAATAACTTACGACGTCAAATTACAGATGAAATAAATAAATTAAAATGCAACTCGAGGCAAGATACAGTTAAAAATTTTAAAATTAAAGATCATAACCTTTATCAAATGGTTAAAGTTCTTACATGATCCCGTGAAATATTTCACCGTTAAAGGATCAGAATGGCGAAATAAAGTACTTTTCACCTAAAGATAAAGCCAGTCGACTTTGTAGCTACTTAGCTACAACCATATCCCCCCACGCGAAGCCCTCCGACTCCATTTTCATTGAAGAGACTAATAAATTTGTGGAGGACTTCCTTAAGAAGCCTTGCGAATCAGAAATTGATTTTATAACCCTTTTATAACAACTCAAATACTACATAAAAAGTACCAATAATAACAAAGCTCCAGGAATTGATGGTATATCCAATTTTATGCTCAAAAATCTCCCCGACTTTGTATTAGAATTCATAGCTGAAATTTTCAACGCATGTTTTAAATTAAACTATTTTCCTCCGGCTTGGAAAAAAGCTGTTATCATGGTCATTTTTGAAGGTAACGGTAAGGACCCTAGGCAACCCAGTAGCTACAGAACAATAAGCCTTCTCAATACCATGAGCAAAGCTCTTGAAGCAATGTTCGTAGCCCGTCTACAAACTTTTATCATGAAAATAAATTAATATGTGACAAAAAGTTTGGCTTTCGTCATGAACACTCGATTCAACAGCAAATTCTAAGAGTCACAGAATATATCACACGTGAATTTAACAAAAGTAGTATCAAAAATAAACAAAAGGTTGGTGTTGTTTTGCTTGACGTCGCCAAGGCTTTTGACAGCGTTTGGCATAATGGCCTTTTACGCAAATTAATAGAATATGAAACACCCGACTGCTTCATTCATTTCCTAAAAATAAATTTGTAGTCCAAGTAAACAATGGAATATCTGAGAAATTTGCCATTGAGCCGGGTGTCCCACAAGGAAGCCTGATCGGTCCCAAAGCTTTTAACTTATATATTTATGATATGCCAAGACATGTAGGTGGGGAGACCGCGGTTTATGCGGACGATAGGGTATGTTATACCTCGTCTAAAGATAGCAAAAAAATAGTTCGCGAATTAAATAATCAATTAGATTTGACGCACGAATAGTGCACTAAATGGCGTATTAAAATAAATGCTGACAAATCAGAAGCAATCATTTTTACACGAGGTCTAAAAGGTGACGATGTTGACCCTCCGAAATATAATAACGTTCCGATTGATTGGAAGCGCAGCGTCAAGTATCTGGGAGTTACTCTTGATCGTCAATTAAATTTTTGTAAACATATCACAAATAAAAGAAATCAAACCTACGGTGTAATTGGCAAACTTATGCCGATATTAAAGTATCATTCTGCACTAGGCATCAAAAATGGCCTATTTATATATAAAATGCTCATAAGACCAGTTTTTACATATGCTCCAGCTATTTGGGGTAACACATCCGACCATAGTCTTAATAAACTACAAGTTATTCAAAATAAAATAATTAAAATAATTACGAACGCTCCCATGTACACGAGGCTGTCGAAAATCCATGAAGATCTAAAAGTTAAAATGGTCAAGCAATATACAACTAAGTTAACCAAAAACTTTTATGAAAAATGTAAGAACTCTAAATATCAGACTATCAGTAATATCGGTAGTTATGATTATCAAGGTATAAAATATAATGTGCCAAAAGATTTTATTTTAGGATAAATTAACTAACATTATTTCGTTTTAACCAAAGGAACAAAGGCCAATTAAAAAGCTAAACATAACTACTAACTTATAATTTTGGTCTTGCAGGACCTATTTTCAACGTAGGAGAAGAAGACAACTAATCTATAACTATCAATATCTTTTATCCATCCCTGTCCTATCTCCTACGCCTTTTATCTAAAAGTCATTCAAACCAAAGTTATCACCAATTAAATTTCATTCAGGTTTTTCCCCACGTGGGGTTTTTGCCTGATTATTCATGCCAACTATCACCCGTTATTTTTCTTCTAATTTTTCATGATAGAGTGTAAACGCATAATAATGTGACGCACTTAATACCTCTAAATCAATATTACTTATTTTCTAACTGAGAGGAACAATGCATCTGCTTAGGAACTTATTTCCGACATAGAATTTAATTTAAAAATTAAATACTATGAAGAAAATAAGATCTGCCTTGAGGGGATGGAAAAAGGCCTTGAAAAAAAAAAAAAATAAATAAAAAAAAAAAATTAGTTTACTCCTATCTACTACCAATTGAAATTTTCTTCAGGTTTTACGCCACGTGTTTTTTCTACTGAAATGTCATGTTCACTATCAAAAGTCCAACGCCGTACCATGTGAAAATGTCGTTCGTTATACTTGCACGATCTGGTCGTTGTCCTGGGAGTAGCGCTATGGCCTCATATCAGTTTAATATTTCTACGGCTATCTTACGAAATTATTTACGGCATAAAATTTAATTTAGTGCGGCCAAACGTGCCAATTAAAATTTTTCGGGTTAAAATTTTATAAAAAATTTAATGTAAGGGACTGTTTAACAACAATTTTCTCTTATAGCTGAATTAAAAAAAAAATTAATTATTTACAATAACTGGATCAGGATGTTGTTTTCGCATAAAATCTAATTGAAAAATAATTAGGTACCATGGAAAAAATTACACTTTAAAGGGGTTGGGATTTGAGAAGTATCAAAATTAAGCGGAATCAAATCTTGTGTATACTTACGATTCTTATACGATTGTTGGGGTTCTTACCCTAAATGTTATTAAAAAATAAATAATTTTATATAATAATTTATATTATTCAAATACTAAAAAAATTATTCTACGTAATAAAAAAGAAAAAAAAAATAAAAAACAAAGCTTAAATAATTGATATAATTACCATGTAAAATATAATAATAACATAATTTTTATATTATGATAATCTATGTGAGAAATTAAAATAAGTATATAAAAAATATACATAAAGTATATAAATTTTCAAATAAATATACCCATGTGTGCATATTTTTTATTATTAAAAAAAATTTAATGGCATAAAAAATAATAAGTATAAATAAATAAAACAATAGGACACACAACAACAACAGCAACAACAACAACACAATAATATAATATAAATAGTGAAAATTTTGCCACAAGGAAGCAAATAAAATTTATTATAATAGTAGTAATATATCTTTGTAAGTAAGTATGTATAATGTGTGTTTAAAAAAAAAGAAAATTTTTTCTAAATTCTTTTCTGTTTAGGTCAAATGATGTTTTTAATATGTGAATATATTTAATTTTTTGTCTTTTATAATATAATTTATAATATATTCGCATGTAAATGAATAGAAAACTACCCAATTATATGTCAGGATGTATGGAAAAGTTAAATTTAATGTACGATTGTATTGGTATATTACATATGTTTACTCACGTGCAAATGTGTGTTTTTTTAAAATAAATATTCATTTGTTTAATTTTTATTTATGAATAAATGCTGTATAAAATATTAATAGTCATATATTTTAATAAATTAGACATTTAAATTACCCAGGCATGATAACAAGCAGGCAAATGATACTGCTTTTTGGGACATATACCCTTAGGGTCAAACTGTCTACAAACCCACAGCAAATTTGAAACTTGGATTTTTATTAGCTATGCTATTTTCATTTAAAATCTGGTTGCAGCTACCAGAATTTCGGTTGTGGTAGCCCAAATTTTTTTTCTTTGAAATTATTGCAGATGACTGAAAATCTCTTTTTTTTTGTCAAAAAAGTCCCCTCATGTCTTGCTGTACGTTTTAAATGAGTGAAATTCATTTTTTTTAAATTTTCTTTACGTTCTAAGCCATTTGTATCGTTCAATCGAAAAAGAATTCCAGCTATCATAACCGGGATTCTGCAGAAGTCTATCATGGTAGACTCAACTGAAATTTTTTTTCAAAACCAGAAATTTTCATTGAAGAGCCTCTAAATGATAATGGCTGTTTACAAAAATTTAATGAAATTTTTATTCACCATTTTTTTTTTTTGAATCAGCAGCCTACTATGTATGCAGTTTTGAACCCTTTTTATTCTACTATTTCCTTTTTTTTTCAAAATTTTAAAACTTTCGTAACGAGACTTCGAAAAATCTCGATCTCGTCTTGTCTTGTCCTTCATTATGCATAAAACGTTTTATATTTTTTGGGCCCCTTAAAAGTTTTTTTGAAAATTTTTCGGATGGTCCCACTTAAACCAACTAGACAAACTATGTCTGCGGGAAATCAAGTCACAATGCTTACCTGATAACAACATTTAAATTAGACTTCTTGACAACTTCTTGAAGTATGTTAGGATGAAAATTATAAAAAATTAATAATAGGGGGCTTGCATGGGTCGGAATTTTAATGATTTTTTTTGCATAATTTGAAACTAGATTAAAAAATATTAGACCCTAATTAAATATCGTTTAGTTTTTTTGCTTTCGAATTATCAGTAACTATGAATATCAACATGAATATTTAAGAATATTAATTGTTTAAAAATTTATTTATAAACAGAAATAAAGGCATCATAGAAAATAATGAAATTATGAATTCATTTTAACCGATTACCGCCGGCGCGGCCAAAACGTGCCACTTTATTATAATTCTGAAACTTCTTTGTATTATTAGCTCTAAATTTATATCTGGGGGTTTTTGAGGTTGCTGATTTCAAATATGAACTCAAAAGAGTAATAAAATTTAATCTAGGGGCGGAAAATTAGAGTAAAAAGGGGTGAAAAATCAATTTTAATAAAAGGCTTTATTTTTAATTGAAAAACTCTATCAGGGGGTTTCTTACGTTGCTTATTTCAAATAAAAGTTTCAAGTAAAGTTTTATGATTTTTTTATGGTGATATTTGAGATCAGCAACCTCCAAAATCCCCGATGTTTGTTTTACAGTAAGAATAAAGAATTTTATAAAAAAAGAATAAAGAATTTTTAAAAATATTGCTTTTTCACCCCTTTTCACCCTAGTTTTCTAACCCTAGATGAAATTTTATAATTCTTTTGAGTTAAAATTTGAAATCAGCAGCCTCGAAAACCCCCAGATATAAATTTCAGAATTATAATAAAGTGGCACGTTTTGGCCGCAAAATAGGGTAAAAAAGGCATGTTTTTGATGTTTCTACCCTTTGTACACCTTTTTTGAAGGGCTGTACACGAAAAATGAACATAAAACTTAATAGCCAATAAGATTTTGGACCAGAAACCATTTTTTATTTTTATTTTTTATAAAAATTTAACCTGAAAAAACTCAAGTGGCACGTTTTGGCCGCGCCGGCGGTAATCGGTTAAAATTAATTTTCTTTTATAAATCAAAGTCATACAAATTAATATTTATTACAAATAACAAATTTTAGTTGTTCAGTAAAAAGAAAAATTTCATCTTTACAATGATCTATTTTTTATACCCCCAGATTATTTTTTACGTTTTTGATGAAAAATCAATACAAAAAAAATACAAGGTTCAAAGTTATCACGCATGATGTTTGCACTCACTCGCGTCTTATGCATGTACCTGCTTGGAAAGTTAAGACATTATATTTTTCCCTTATTTACACTGAGGACTTTCTTGATTTAGTATTTTTTAAATCACTTTTATCTAAACTTTCCTCTACCGCCGACTTTTTGGATAATTATTATTGGGAATAAATATTTGGTTGAATTTTCTCAATTTCAAAATGAGCTAGACGACTACACAGTAGATGGCATATCGTAATATTTCAAGGCTTTTTCTTCAAATAAAAGTCTCCATTAAAAATAAAAAGGTAAATTTTTAAGCCAAAATTTCTGCATTTTTTTCTTATTTTTTTCTCTTCCTCTGTTACTTATCCGACATTTATTTTAATCCTTTTTTCCTCTTGTAGGACTAAACTTCGAAGATCTAAAAAAAATCATTTGAAACGCTTATCAAGTTAAATCCACTTTATGTCTTATTAAAACGAATAACGAAAAAACTGAATTTGAGAGAGTGTCAAAATTAAAAAGAAACATCAAATTAAACTTAAAAAAGTATATAAAGAAGATATTTTTGAAAGAAAAGTTGATGTAAAATAAATTGCTAAAAATAAATTTTTTTGGAACTCAAAAAACATTAAAAACCCACTTCTAAGTTTTTGAAAATTATAATATTCACAAAAAAATGATTTAAAATTAATTTGTATTTTATATTATTTTTGTTCTTACCCTTCTTAAGAAGACTATAGGCAACTACATAGCTAGATTGCTTTGGTTGAAAATTCAAACAAGTGCTTTTTAGTAAGTGATTTTTAGCAAAGTGTTAAAATATCAAATAGAAACTTATGCACTGTAAAAATTCTGGGTATTTACTATCAGGATAGTAAACTAATAAATATAAATTGTCCTAAAAAGCTGCTAAATAAATATAACAGTAAATACATTGTTTGCAATAGTATAACGAAGTATTAAAATAATTATACATTCAGGATATCAAAATTTTTACTATTATATTTTACTATTATATTATTGTTTGAGAATATTTGGAGAAATGAATATTTTCAACTTTATTATTTATCAAAAATCCCAATTTTTTTCTAATTTTTTTAATCCTCCAGTACATGCAAATGGTTTAATGGTCTGATATCAACTTTTTTTTTTGATTTTAATTCAGGAAAAAAAAAATTATTTTTTTTAAATACATACTTTCAGAATATCAATACAATCAAAATTTATTTTACTTACTTAATATATTTATTTTTTAAAATTCAAAATTAATTTATTGTTTACTCTACTCTCTGTATTTTCGTACTGAACTGATTAATATTATTTATTTTATAATTATAGAGCGAAGCTTTATAACGTATAGAATGCAAAAGTAGAAACCTTGTGGATACAATACATTAAAAATGATAAATCAGATTGCTTTCATGTTTTTAACCTGAACTTTTAACATAGGACATGTTCATTGGTTGGGGTATTTGAAAAGTCCGGCTTGGCAGGGAGGGTGAAAAAGTGACCTTTGGTGCAGAAGAAGATTAGATTATTATGATGAAAAAACATAGGATCCTTCATTCATGCTAAAGGGCATTCTGTGGATAAAAAGCCAAAAAAGCAAGATTCAATATTATTAAATAGGGTTATTTGGTTCCTTTCACTAGAACGCTTCCACCCTGCAAATTAACTAAAGTACTTCTGGTTGGTCTCATTTTTTTGGTATAATTAACACATTTAAGCTCTATTAACTGCATTTTTTCATCAGTATTATAAATAAACTGAATGCCTATTTTCGGCAAAAAATGGCTAACTTTTAAATTGTTGTCAAAATTGTAATTTTTGACGAAAGTGTGTTTTATAGGTTTCGAAAATTTTGTATAAGCTCCAAGTTTCGAAAAATTGTTTATTCGCCGTTTTTCAATTACTTCTAAGAAGTTGCATTTTTATTTTTTTTTATTGCGAGTTATGATACTTTAAAGTCTCAATATTAATTTTTTTAAAAAAGTTAATTTTGATCTCTATGGTTTTAGAGCCATATCTCAAAAATAACTCAAGCAAATCAATTGAGAAAAAATAAAAAAATTTTGAAATCTAATAGCCGTTTTTCATTTAGTCTAGGCACCAGCCACACTAATCACGCCCGAAAATTAAAAAAATTAAATTTCTTTTTCCGAGGATAAAAATAGGTGGTATTTATGTTTTTCGACCCGCTAAACACAAATCCGGGGTCCATTTTGTGAATTTCGTGGTAAATTTTTTGTTAGTTACAAATTATTGCAAAAATGTCCATTAATTTGTTAATAACAAAAAATTTACCAGGAAATTCGCAAAACGGACCCCAGATTCGTGTTCAGCGGGTCGAAAAACATAAATACCACCTATTTTTATCCTCGGAAAAAAAATTAATTATGGTCATAATTAGTATGCTGGCGCCTAGACTAATCCAAAATCGCAATTTTTACAACAATTTAAAAAATTGGTCCTTTTTGACCGAAAATGGGCAACCGGTTTATGGACAATAACAGTAAGAAAATTACTGTAGTGATAAATAACTGAAGTTTGAAGGACTAGGAAGGTGAGATTTACACCAAAAAAATAAGACCAAACAGAATTGTTTTGGTTTAACTTGCGAAGTTGCAAGGTTCTGGTAAAAATTACCAAAATACTCTATTACATAATATTGAGCCCTGTACAGCTGTGTATCTAGGCTCAGAAGCGCCATTTGTATAAACGGAGAGTAAAACTGATCTATAACCATTTTATGCAATTACGTCACTTTTTCACCCCCCTTGCCGAGCCGGACTTTTCAAATACCCCAACCAATGAAAATGTCCTATGTTAAAAGTTCAGGTTAAAAACATGAAAGCAATCTGATTTATCGTTTTTAATGTATTGTATCCACAAGGTTTCTACTTTTGCATTCTATACCTTATAAAGCTTCGCTCTAAAATAGTGTTCCGAATGTATTAAACTTCCCTCAATTGTTAACTACGAAACTTGGTACTTAATAGGAAACGAAACTTAATAAAAATTAAAAAATAAAACTAAATAAATAAAACCAAAAAATTAAAAAATTATAATATGGTCAGCTTCGCTCTACCCGTCATTGGCGTTATCTGGTATAAATGTAATAACTGTTAGAAATAAAAATCTATTTTATCAAAGAAAAATCAATAAAAAATAAAACTATTTCATTTAAAAGTTATTCGTTATATTTTTAAATTACGAGTACGTAATTTTTGCAATTGTATTATATGCAGATAATAGGGTAAAATATTTTTATAATTCATACTTTTAAAAGCTTTCATTGAAAAGTTTAGAAGGTAAAAAATGTTATTCATGACAATTATGTCCTTGTTCTATAACAAAAACAGCTTATGCTTATAAAACATCGTGCTAGAAATAAAGTAGATTAATGTTATATGAATTTAAAAAAAAGGTAAATATAAAGATATTTTTAAGTTCTAAAATCTATCCCTAATTTTATTATAGTCATAAAATTAATGAAAAAATCAAACAAGGAGTGTCAACTGTTTGAGAAGCTGATTTGATTCTAAAATTCAGGATAGGTTTTGGTAGTTTAAAAAACATCATATCCCCCATACCCTTATCTTATCTAAATGGGTCTCCAGGGACTAAAAAGCTGTAAAATAAGGCATTTTAGATTATATAACTAACTAACAATAAAAATGGGAAGTTTGCAGGGTTAAAAATAGATTCTTAAGCGAAAAAAATGAGACTAACCGGAAGGTATTTAAGTAATAATTACACAACGATAATTATAAAATAAAATTTATAATTTATTATCCTTCCATTTACAATTTTAAATTATTTAATATAAACGACACGTTTCGAAAATTACATTTTCATCTTCAAGTTAATCTCAATTAAAGAGAATAATGATAAAATTAGTTTAAAAAATTTTTAAACATAACATAATTAATGATTACATGTTTACGCATAGAGAAATTTATTATTTAAACTTACTTACTTATTTTCGAAACGCGTCGTTTATATTAAATGACATAAAATTGTAAATAGAAGAATAATAAACTATAAATTTTACTTTATAATTATCATTGTGTAATTATTAAATTAATATTTTACAATTTGGAGACAAAATAAATTAAAAATTTATCATGTTGGAAGGTATTTGGGTAAGTTATTGAAGCCGAGGTCGATAAGATCTCGATACCATCAAATTCGGCCCCTGGCTCTGAAGGAATCTTAGTTAAAGAATGGGCTAAAGTTCCCAACTGTATAAAGGCTCTTTTCTTCAATTTAATAATAGCTATTGGCGGCTTTCCAAAGGAGTTATTAAGTAGTCGGATGGTCTTCATTCCTAAGAAAAATAAAGCTGAAGATCCTTCAGAATTTCGAACAATTACGATTGGTTCGGCTATTGTTCATCATCTCCATAAAATTGTAGCAAGTGAAAGCTCTAGTAAGAAAAGGCTTTCCAGGAGATTTTATATCATATATCTCTAATATGTACTCTAGGAGCACAACTTTCCTAGAAATTGATGAAGAATTTTCAGAGGACATAGAAGTTAGAAGAAGTGTCAGACAAGGTGACCCCCTTTCATCACCTATCTTTTGCAGAGTAGCTGACGAACTACTTAACGCTATACCCGTTGACGACATCAACATCATAACGCCTTCTAAAGTTGGGATGCAGAAAGCCCTAACAGCTTTGGAGAAGACTGGTCAGGCAAGAGGCCTTAGACTAAATAGAGAAAAGTGTGCTTCAATTTCATTTGTGAAAGCAGGGAAGAAATTGCAGGTAATAACAGAACGTCAGTTTAAGTTTGTTGATGGTTTTATGATTAACCAGATAACACCATCAGAAAGTATAAAGATGTTGGGAATACTATTCGACCCAGCTGGCATTAAAAGATGTATGGGTAATTTTGATAGAGAGTTGATGATATTACCAAAGCTCCATTAAAGCCGCAACAAAGATTGAAGATTTTGAGATCCTTCCTAATACCTAGATGGTATTATAAATTATCGCTCTCAAGGATCAATATTCAAACGCTAAGAGTGATGGAAAAAAGTATGCGTCGCTATATAAAAAAAATGGATTATTCTACCAAAGCATATACCCATTACTTAAATTCATGCGAGTTGTAAAGTCGGTGGCATGCGTTTACCATCATTGGCTTACTATTCCATACCTTATTTATTTAAGGATGGAATCGCTTAAGGATTCGGGTTTAAAGATCATGAGGAGTGTGTATCTAAGTGATTGGGTACAAAAGAGAATAAGTTGGGCACAAGGAAGATTATACCTACATGGTGAATATAGATTTATAGAAGGCGCCACCGAAACTTATTGGCGTAAAAAGTTATATTCATCTGTTGACGGTGCTGATTTAAAAGAGTGCTTCAAGACCTCAGTAAATAGTAACTGGATTGATGCTAGTAGCAATGGTATTCCTGGTAGAGATTATATCCAGTATCACCGAGTCAGGATTAACGCTCTCTATACTTAGAGTAGAACAAGTAGACGTAGAAGAGCTGAGGGGTCAGACAGGTTATGTCATGCTGGTTGTAATGCTATAGAGACAGCAACACAATGTTGTACAGGTTTGCTACAGAACACATGGAGGCAGAGTGAAGACACAACGCGGTATCCAAAACCTTGGCTGCGGAACTAAGGCAAATACGTTGAAAGGTAAGCGAAGAAAGCCGCATAATTACATCAGAAGGCCTTAGGAAACCAGATATAATCTGTAAGAGGCAAAACGAGGCTTGGGTTATTGACACGCAAGTAGTAGGGTTCTATAAACCCTTGAATGAACTCCATAAGGATAAAGCGAAGAAATACAAGAAGGACGAGATTCGCATAGCAATAGCGTGTGAAAGGAAGGTCTCCGCTGATAGCATCATGTTCCATTCTTGTTAGATATCTTATAGGGGCATATGGAGTCAAAGGTCACTTGAACATCTTTTAAGCTTAGGCTTAACTAAAGGGTTCTTGGCAAAATTAATAACGATGGTGCATCAAGGAACGCAAACAAATTGGATAAGGTTCAATAGCATGACTTCAAGAGTTCATTAAACCAGGAAAACAAGAATGGAGTATTAGAAGCTTCAAGTTACTAACAAAAGGAATACCCGTTTCCATGATAAAGACGTCGAGTCCGCAACGGGAAAAATAGCGGCATATTTCTAGCAATGCAGTCCAACGCAGAAGAGTAGATTCAAAGAAGATCAGTTGACGAACTCTGCTAGAGTATGAATGAAATTGGGAGTGAGTTTAGTGAGTAGCTACCGTAAAAAGAGTAGTCCCACACTGTCCAAAACACCGGGTTCTGTTCGTGTGCAATGCATTCTCACTCTCCTGCCTGTATGCAAAAAAATTTTTTCTTTTTATTTTAAAGAAAAAATCAATATTTACATTCTTGCCAGAATCCTACGCTCTTACCTTCGACCTCATCTTAAAGTTCCTACCTCAGCTTAATAATTCCTCCCTAGTTCACATAATAGACTTGAGGAACACACTTCCTGAACATATTTGCCTTGCTCCTACCATATAAACTCTTTCAAACATAAAATTTATCATCATCTTATCTCACACAATTATCCTGCCCCTTTCCTGATTATTTCATATCTTTTCTCATACTCCCCTCCTTCCCACTTAGGGGTCGTTCAAAAAAAAACGTAACGCCCTTTTTCTGAAATTTCGGATACCCCAGTACCCAGAGTAACGCTTATTTAGAAAATTGTCCGAAGACTTTTAACGGACCGTAACATTTAAAAGACTCACCCACCTACCCTATCAGCGTTACGTAATTTTTGAACTTCCCCTTAGGTATTCCCTTGTATGCTAAGTGTAAATATGTAATATCAAATATTTAAAAATTTAAAAGTTATTGTAAATAATCTCATATACCATAGGTAATAAGTATATTAAACGCATATCATATTTTGTAATATATTTTATAATTGAATTTTATTATTTATTTGTTACATTATTATTTTTTATTCCTTATTCTAAACTGAGCATTTTGTGAATTAGCGTGACGGCACAATTTATTCTGTCTACATTATTTTTGTACAATTTTGTATAAATAAAAATCTGAATCAATCAAAATACAAACTTGCAATAATGTTGTTTCTTAAATGCTCAATCTTATAACAGACAATCGATGAAAATTTTTAAAACTAATTTATAAATCCAAATTCTCGAAACCGCAGTACCTCCCATGTATTATTAAATTGATAAAAAATTTTAAATTATAAAAAATAATTATATATTAATTTTAAAATTAAAAAAATTAGGACAATTTTGATGGTATAAAAAAAAGTATGAGAATTTTTATTAAATGAACTTTGACACAGTTTCCATAAAAATTTTTATTTAAAAAAAAATTTCAATTCACGTAGTAGGTAAATGTTAAAAGAAAGTGTTATAATTTGACAGAAAAAATAATAAAAAAAAAAATTTTTTAATAATTTTATTTTTACTTTTATTTTTTTTCGAAAACAATAATATAATTACAAAAAAAAAAAAAAACTTAAAATAAAAAAAATATGCACGTGCAGGTGAATTTCAAACGCATGAACAGGTTAAAAAATGTAATTTTCATCGGAAGTAAAGTAAGTGTATGTATAAATACTACTATCACATAAAAGAGTCCTCGATATTGAATCTTGTCTCTGGTGAATCCGTGAATTATAAAAAAATGTTTGCAGGTATAAGTGAAAGTTTTTGTATTCAAGTAGGACGCATTTAAAAGTCTCCTTTTTAATATTACGATCTTCTCTTCGATCTTTTTTTTTTCTTTTAATGTCGACGAATTTCTTTGATATCACATCGAGGTACTTACGTACATTCCTTTTTTTAGCCATTCAACCCTCATTTTTTTATTTTTATACCTTTAGGCTATTTATTATACCAACGGATGTATTTGGATTTTTTATAATAGATAAAAAGATTTAATTATGCTGATAAAAATTTGTTCTTATATGTACATAAGTACTTTTTTTTTTGCAAGATTATTGATAAAAGTAACCTTTTATTTTATACTTTTTTTTTATTTATACAAAAAAAAGGATTTGATAATTATTTAACAATTGTTTTGTACTTTTTTGTTTTATTTAAATCTACTTTTTTTTTTTTGCTACAGTAGATTGCAATTTTTTTTTTACTTTAATTTCCTTAAAAATTTTATTTTTTCATTATCGAAAACTTTCTATAAAATAGATTTAGACATTTTTTTTAATACGGTTTGGTAATTAGAGTCACGCGATTTTTTTCTGTAAAATAAATATAAAAAATTGAATAAATTAAATAATAAATAAATTTTTTTCATCGATTTTTATTACATAAATGTATAAAATATGTTTTTTTGAAAAAATCAGATTCTTGATGTGTTGAACCGTGTTTACTTGGCAAAAGTTTAAATAATTAATATTTTCCAATAATTGTATAACATTTTTAAACCTTTTTCTATTTTAGTTCAGTGATTGAATATTTAAAACACGACACTTTGGGATACCTGTTCTTTTCAGGATCAAAGATTCAACAGAATTTTTAGCACATTTTAAAACTACGATATTTCTACCACTTTTGCTTATACTATTTTTTTAATATAAGAGTTGCTGCTTTTCAGGATTTGGCTTAAAAATATTATAGAAAAGTCCTAAAACTTTATTCTCGCTTTTACTATTTTGCCTTTAGAAAATTATATCGAAAAACTTAAATTTCATATATTTTTTGGTTATCGAGCAAAAAGATTGAATACTTAAGCACATATTAAGGATTTCGCAAATAAAACCTTTTCAGAAATGGGTTTAGTACCCAAAAAAATATTTTCATAGATATTATGTTAAGTTCTATCCTCGGTTCTATCTAATCAAAACTTAAAAAAAAAAAATAAAATGAAGTCTCGGCCATAATTACTTATTACTGAAAGGGATTTTCAAAAAATTTTCCACAGTCGCATCCCCCAAAACCAAATCCTCTTCAACATGAGCGAAGGAAAATTTAGAACCAAATACCTCAGGTCTGAAATCCCAGGCGTTCCCTTCCAAAACTTAATATATTGTATATATTTATTATAAAAACTGCTACAGCTACACACACATTGCTAAAAAGCTTTCTTTTAAAACTGTCAATTAACCTCTAAAAATTTCCTAAAGAATCTGAATTCGTTTCTTTTTATTCTACTACACTTGTTAAGTATATATTATAATATTTTTAAAAAATTATGGTTTTTTTCACACAAAAAAATGAACATAACTTCAAATAATTCTATATAATTTTATAAGAAAACAAGAAATATAATTTTATGCATAGGTAATAATAATATTATAGAAATATAAATAAATATATAATATAAAAAAAAAATTTAATTTAATAATATAAAATTATGAAAATAATCTATCATTAAATTACACGTATACACAAATAATGTTTCTGGCATTATTTAATAATATATTATTTTTCAAAAATAAAATATTATGTTTTTTGAATTGCTGTTTGTTTATCGATTGTTTATATAATTTTTCTCATTTTTAATAAATTTAAATATATTTAAATAAGTTGTTAATAAAAAATAAGATCCTGACTTAGTATGTTGTGAACAAAATTTAGCTATAGCGGGAATCGAACCATTAACCCCGCGATTATGAGGCAAGTGCTTCTATTTTCTTATAATGTAAAAAGCACATTACCCTATATTTAGCAATGTAAGTATTAATCTTAATTTTTTTTTCTTAATTTAGCAAACTCCCTTTTAAGGGTTGTACGATATTTTGGCAATATCTACTATATAATCTAACAAACTTTTAGCTAACATACATACGTCTTTTCAGCCTTTAGAATTTCGCATATATGTGCAAAATTTGAATAACACCCCTAAATTAGTGAAAAATATCGCTGAGAGTGTTTTCGTATCATTTAAATACCATAAAGAGTTATTAGCTACTATAAATTTTCGGGGCTTATAAATTTTAGGATCAAGTGTGCTGGATATTGTAGTATACTTTTAAATTGGCAAAAAAACACACCTTTTTTCGATGTTTTGGGGTACATTAGAAATATTTACCAAAGATAATAAAATTTGGTCAGCATACGTTTTTTAAATCGTTGATTACATATTTTAAGCACGATTTGTGAATTTTGCACTCGATTTTGCAAAAAAATCTCTAAAATGGGGTGTTTTTCACTAATTCTAAAATTAATACTTTCATTAAGAAAAAAATGAAGTATAACAACCAAATTAAAAAAAAAAAAGTAGTTTGAGATTTTTAGATGAAAAAATGTTTCTAAAAAAATTAGGTCTTAATATCACAATGGAATTATTATTTTCTCTACAGGTAATTTCTATTATTCCAATAGCCATCCAAAATTTGTTATAATACCCTAGAAATGTCAAAAATATAATTTTTACAAAAATACTTAAAACAATGCTTATTTTTGAAAAATTAAAAAAATATTAAAAAAAAAAAAATTCATATATTATAAATATAAATATTTAATATCAAAAAGTAATAATAATTTATTATAAATAGTGTGAAAGTAAAAAACTATCACATAGCACGTCGTCGATGAATCTTCCTCATTTTATATTAAATATAAAATTTTCTATTTTATCATTTTTTTTTTTATTTTAAAGATATTTATATTTTATAATGCCATATTAAATAAAAATTTATAAACAAGCTTTCTAACACATTATATTATTTATTTGAACTTTATACTGACATATTATTGCACATATTTTTTTTTTATTCTTCCATAAATTTAAAAAAAAAAATTTTTTTCTAATTAATAACTTTCAAATATAAAAATAATGAATTTTCTGTGTATAATATAATAGATATATTTTAATTACGATGTATAGAAAATAATTAGAAATTATATTATTAAAAAATCGTGATGCAGGAGTAGGATGAAAGTGCAATATTACCTATTATAGGAAAAACTTATTATTATTTTAAGTTTCATTAAAAAAAAAACCAAGGTCATGTTACAAAGCAGTGATATATGGGTTTTTTAGTAAATTTTTTATTTATCGACTAGTTTTTTTGTAAAAAGAAGGATTTTTTTTTAATTTATTGATTTTTTTATTAAAATTTAATTATTTTTTTTTTATTTTTTGTAAAAATACTAGAATTAGAAATTCATTCAGCCAGGACTCTTATTAATTAAATTTTTTTTCAGATTACTAAATTCCAAATCCAATTATAAATTCACCCATTTACAGTAGACAAGCAAAATTTGCTTTCACTTAGGTCGTTCTAGTATGTGAATTCGAGCATTTGTTTAAAGCTTCAAGCAATTTAAATGCATGCAAAAGTTTTGACAATATTCGAAAATGAAAAAAATTGATTAAATTTGAATCATAGATATTTTCTACCAGTGTACATATTTTAATGAGGAGAAAATATATAAAATAATAATTATTTATACCAAAAAATAATGATTTTAATCGTGCTTCTTTTTTTAGACAAATAGAATGATTATTTAAAATTGTAGGCTATTTTATTATGCAGTAACTGCAGGAACTATTTTTTACATAATATTTCACATATCGATAACTTTTTCCTTATACATTTTAATTAACTTTAATGTCCTTTATTTATAGCATTATTATTTTTTATTTATTTTATATAATTTAATTGCATTCCCAAAAAGATTCTTTATTTTTTATTTTATATGTATGGAATAATTTGAATTATTTTAATATGTACCAAAATGTCCAATTTCTTAATCTTTTCAATTTTTTCTGCACTGAATTTCTTATTTTAAATTACGTAATTTATAGGTATTAGTGTTCTGCCAATTATCTCGTTTTTAAAAGTAACCTCGTAAAAAATTAATCGACTTTTTAACGCATAACTGTCACTTTTTTTGTTACTTTTTTGTATTTTATTCTCTGATGTGTTACGCTGTAAAAATCTTTTTTAATTTTTTAACAAAAATCCTTTTATGTATACTCTTAAAATATTTTCACTTTAAAGAATTTTTTTTTAATTTTTAAAAGAATTATGTCTTTTTCTATAAATAAAATAGCTGACGCCTTTTGCTTTTTTAGTGTAAATTTTCACACTCACAAAGAGACTCCACGGTCATCAAATCTTTATTGAAATTTTCAGATTGTGTTTATGTTCATTTTTTTTAAATTTTGGACCCTGTTTTTGGTTTTACCATCAGTTTAAGTTTTTTTTAATTTTTGATCAACGCCACTTTGAAGGATCTTATGTTTTCGATAAGAAGAAATACTTTCATTGGCGTTTCAAAAATGTATAATGAGACGAAATTTTTTGCTAATTGTCAATTAATCAAACAATTTTCAAATTCTTAGTACATTGGTAAGGCAAGAGCCTGGCGCCAGCTATGTTGAAGGATCCAAAAATTTTAAATGGTCTAAAATTAATCCACCTTTAATTGGGTATTACGTATTTTTTTTAACATGGAACATGTTTATAGTCATGTATTTCAAGCATGTACTTTGGAGGGGGGTCAAATTTTCCATATTTGTGGGGAGGGTCAAATGGACTTAGAATAATTTTAATAAAGGGACTTAAAATAATTTGAATAAACAGGTATAGAATAATAAAGATTTCAGGACTTATTAAAATTATAAAAGCGCCAAGATTTAAAATATAAATTTTAACTTTTCTAAAAACAACTTTGAAGGTTTAATCCATTTTTCAAAGGCCATTTAGTAATTAACGATAGTTTGGCCCAAAATAAGCAAAAAATTTGAATCAACTTTTGAACAATTTTTGGGTCGCTGATCAAGATTCTGAAAGCAGATTTTTGATCAGATTATAAAAAATATGTAAATGCACGTAAAAATGCTTGATGTAACCTCGAAAGTAACTTAAATTTCTATTTTTGAGGTTAAGACTCAGCCATTTAAGCACTCCATTTTTAATTTTACAGATAAGACTTCAACCAATCCTGATCGATTAAATGGGTCCCAAAAACTGACTTTATGAGCAATATTTTTCAAATTTTTATCGTTAATTACTCAAAACTGACCATCGGAGAATGGATGAAACCTTAATAATTCCCGTCCATTTATATAATTTTTGGATACTCGACTACCATTATTCCCACTAAAAATTTTCACACTCACGTGTTACCTAACATACTATTTTTCTGATTCCTTATAATTATTTTTTAATAAAAAACTTACATAAATTTCATATACGAAAATTATTAATTATAATTAAAAATAAAAAGAAGCATACATATGCCACAGAACATGTAATGTATAATTATTGAACAAATAAAATCTAAATATAATTGGAGATTTTAATAAAATTTCAAAAAATTAATAATAAATAATTATTACGTATAAATAAAAAGATTTTTAATAAAAAAAGTATAAATGAAATAACATTAGTTTGTAAATTTACTCACTTTATCAGTCTATTATATACAGTTACCTAATAATAATATCTATCGTCTGTAAAAAACTAAAAATTATGCATATCTACACAAAGTATAATAGCACGCAAATTCTATTTAAAAAAAACGACTTTCAACTACAACTAATGTAAAAAAAAATAAAGAATTGTAATTTTTTATATATATATGTATCTATTTTTAAACTCACACATAAAAAATAAAAAAATAAACTTATTACATACGTAATGTTAAATATAAAAAATAAAAGTTAACACCAGGAAATGCGTGATTCTTCGGACATTGATTCACTCTTTTAAACATATGTTATGTACAATATTTATTATATGGCCTATAAATTATTAAATCTTCTTTTTATAGATTATAAATTTTTATTCAATAGACTTTTTTTAATTTTTCAATATAAAATTAATAGTCTTTAGTGGTCTGCTGTCGTACATGTAATGTTATGTAGTGTATATAAATGTCAAATGTCAAATATATAAAGATCCTATCATATATTAGAAAATTTTCACTTTCATTTTTCTTATGATAGCTTCTTCGATTTTTTTTTTTTTTAGTATGTAAAGTGCTTTATTTTTATCTATAATTTTCAATTTATATTTTCTATTTTAATTATCATGATGTTTATCTTAACAGTACTTAATTTGTAATTTTATAATTGTAATCGTTAATTTACTGTTTGATTTGAAAATTTATTATTTAAGTGTATGTTGTAACTTTAATTTTATTAATAGAAATTTTTTATTATTAACTTATTTTGATTGGAAAAATAAATAAGGGTGTGAGGTTACCGGGTTAGTTTTCGGTTGTACCCGAAAAACTTTAAAGGTCTGTAGGCAAAGTTTTGGATCGGAAATTTTCCTGGCTTTACGATTTCATAAAAATATTTTTAAATTTATCGTTAATTTCAGCTTATAAGTCATATTTTTAATTGCAATATAGTTAATTTTTTACTATTTCTCCTCTTTTAACATGGAACGTGTTCATTGAATGGGAAATTTAAAAAAGCTTGGCTCTGCAGGGGGGGGGTATGAAAAATGGACGTTTTTAAGAAGAGGTGAAAAGTGAAGTTTTTAGGGGAGGGGGTGAAATGGACTTAAAATATTTTCGATTTAGGGGCTTAGAATAATTTGAAGTGGGGAATCAGGGCCTGATCAGGCCTTGTTAAGAACAAGTACTTAGAATACTTTAGGTTTATGGAGTTATTGGGTAATTTATATTTCGGTTATGTTCCAAGCGGATTTTTTTTTTCAGTGTACAGTGATATAAATAAATTTATCCTATCAAAGTTCAAAATTTTTAAGATTTAACATTATTTTCTAACAAAGACTGAAGAAATTTGATAATATACATATTCTAAAATGTGACCGAAAAAGCTGCCCCTATTTTTGCAGCCTCGTTAAGTTTTGCAGAATGTTCCCTTCTTAAGTTCCTTAAGCAACATTTTTTTCTGCAAAATCTTTATTATTAAGCAACTTTCCTAGAATTCTAGAAAAATTTTCCCCACCTTTTATTTGCTTAAGAAATGTTAAAAAAGACCATTTTTTATTAAGGAAAGATTAAAAAATAAAATTTAATTACGTCAATTTCATTTTTTTTTAATTTATGGGTACCCGAATAGAATCGGAAGTATGGGCTGATCCGGCCCATACTTCAGATTCTATTCGGGTAGTTGCTACTCATTTGCACCACCTGAGAAAGGTCAATAAATTATATAAAGATCAAAATATAAAACATCACGATAAAACATTTTCAAACACAAAAAAAATGAAGTATAAACTTATATCATATTTTTTCAATTTTTGCTGAATTAAGGGGTTTCGCCTTTTTCTTATCACATAAGACCCCCCAATTCAGATACAGCGATTCAAAAACCTTCAGTTATCTAAACCTGGTTAATGATTTTAGATCCCTTAAACCAGATTATAACTGAAGTATAAAATTAATTTACTATTGAGGATTGAGGGGTGTTAGTAAAGGTGAAAAGATTTTTTTTTAAATCAATTATATGAAGAAATAATTCCATGATTTTGAGGTATTTAGGTATTCTTGACGGTCTGAATGAAACCATTTGAAACTTTTTGCTTCAAAAAACTTGCATTCACTTCATTTTGGCCGCAATTGAAAATGTAACATATCAAACTTCTTTGGACGGACCCCCGGGGCCCGGGGAGCTGGGGGGGTAAAATAATTTTTTTTTAAACACTACGAATCGATTAATTTTTTGATGTTAACATGAAAAGGTGAATAAACATTTTTCAAAAAAATGCTTTTCTTGCCAGTTACAGTCCTCAGAAATTTAATATTTTGGTTTCGAAATTCCAAAAAATATCAAACTTTTGAGGAATGAATTTTTTTGAAAAATGTTTATCCATTTTTAAAATGGAACATGTTCGTTGGATGGGGTATTTGAAAAAGTCCGGCTCGGCACGGGGGGGGTGAAAAAGTGACGTTTTTAAGGGGGGGGGGGGTGAAAAAGTGACGTTTTTAAGGGGGGGGGGGTGAAATGGACTTATTATATTTTCGATTTAGGAACCTTTGGTGCAGAAGTACCTAGGGATCTATGGTGCAGAAGTCCCTAAAAACTTTTGGTGCAGAAGTACCTAGGAACCTTTGGTGCAGAAGTCCCTATAGGGATTTTTGGTGCAGAAGTACCTAGGGACCATTGATGCAGAATTTTTCAAGAATTTATTGAAAAAATTAATAAAAAAAAATTCATATTATTTAAAAAACTATAATAATTTGAAAATTTAATTAATTTTATTATTATTTTGATTTCATTGACCTGTACTGGGCATAATTGTTAAATGAATTAAATATAAATTGTCCTATCTTGATATGTGTATGTTTTCAAATAACATCCCTTTTTTTATTAAGACATATCAAGCGGCAATATTATATAATTTTTAAATTCATTTAAAAATTATTTTTCAAAAATACGCGGTTTTTAATGTAGGTACAGAAGGTACCTGCAGCGTTTCGATCAGCACCAACACATAGATCTCCTCAGTGTGGCTGAGTGTAAGCAGCATGATTTCTATAATAAAAATCTAAATATAAATATTTGCATATAAATATTGATATTATGAACACAATAGATACTTTATTATCAGTGTTATAAGTGAAAATGTTCCATGCTCGTTGGTTGTGTAGTTACACAAACCGGTTATAAATTTTTTTGTCTTAAAATCAAAAAATTAATCGATTCGCATTTATTTTACCCCCCAAAAGGGGAAAATCAGCTCACCCCTCTCGGGAATGAAGCGAATGCAAAAAGTTTCAAGCGATATCATAAAAACTAAGGTTTATAATTATTTCTATTACTAAATTCTGAAAAAGGCTCATAACAACTAAGATTTTGCACACAAAAAATTTTAATTGAGTTATTTATAGCAAAAAATTAACAAGGCTGCAAAAAATGTGGTGGATTTTTAGAGTTTTTTAAGAAAATATAGTATTATGAATGTTAAATAAATTAAAAAGTATGCAATTTAATGATTTCCGTTCATGGAAATAAACCATTTTACAAATATTTAATCCTTTTAATAAATAGTAAACTGATCCAAATTGTAATTTTACAATAATAGCATGCATCTTTATAAAAACAAATATTTTAAATTTCTAAACCAGTGAACAATAAAAAAAAATATACCTCGCATATTATATAATTAAATATCTGCAAAAAGAAAAAACAATAATTTAAAAACGACATTTGACGAAGAACTGTACATAGAATACAATCAATAATTAAATTTTATTAAAATGTGCTATTATAATTTAAAAAAAAATATTTTCCTTATAAAATAACCGTAAATTTAACGGTAATAAAAGAGGATATAAGTAAAAATTAAATATTCATATAATGATACTTTGATTAACTGATGCGCCAAAAAATAGTATTTATTCTATTAACACCGATTAAAATTTAAATTTTGTATCATAAAATTGTAATAAATAATTATCTTCTTCTTTTAAATTCTTGTACCCCACTAATTAATTTTATAATCTTAAATATAAAAATTAGCATAAAAATTTTTCATTATTTTAAAAATTAGGTCAAATATTTAGAATTATTTATTTGTATACATAATTATAATGTATAAAATAATTAATTTTTTTTTATATAAACATTTATCAATTATAATAACATATTATTAATGTTAAACAAGCATTAAAAAAATATCTTTTCTTTTAACACTTTCCTACATAAATGAAAAAATCAAAGGAAAGTTTACAACAAAAAAAAAAGAAAAATTTTCACATTATATTATAAAATGCCCTAAGGATAAAAAAATGAAAACATCTGCATCAATATGTTTATAAAAAAAAAAAAAAAAAAAAATTATTGTGTCGTCAGTTCTACAATGCATGAGCTTCCCCAGTATGTAGCAGAGAAAGGCTTGATAGAAGAAAGAGGATGTTCCTGTATGTTAAAAAAAAGTATCGAAGGATCCTATAACACAAGACTCATTATAATATTATTATTTTATTTTTTTTGAGAGGGAGAAAATTAAAGTGTCGAGAGAGCCAAACGAAGAGGCATTTCTTTATTTTATTTATATCCTACTCTTCAGTTACTTGCTAACTTTATTCAAGGTGCGATCTCTTTAATGTATTACTTTTACTGATAGTGGCTAAAATTATAACAGGATGCCACTATAAGAAAATTTTTTTTATATGTGTTAGTGATAGTTAAAAATTTTTTTTTTTTTTTTTGAAAAATATTAATTATAACAAGTGTCGTGACAAAAATTATAATAATTATCATACATAGTGGTAAAGTTTGTAACAAGTGGGAAAATAAAAATTTTTTAGTACAGTGACAAGAAGACCAGAACGATGCACTTCCTTAAACTGGTAATTGCAACGATATATATACAAATAATGTCCATAAAATTTATATGTAGGAAAAACTCTATCACCTTTTTATTTGTATTTTTTCTTCCTTATTGTGACATGATTTTTAATGTATGCAGTTTTTCTGTCATTATAAATAATTTTTTTTCATTATTATAGAAAGTTACATGCGTTGATTATTATATTATTATTTAATGAAAATATAATAAATGGCAAATTTTTTCTTTATGTCATGTATCATTTTTTCTAATTTTTGTTATATAAAATTTTTGTTATAAAACAGTAGGATTATTAATTTTTATGTAAGGATATTTATTTAGAAAGATGGAAATTTATGATGAGAAAATCAGTTTTTTTGAATTTTTTTTTTGCTTTTGTGTTAAGTAGGTTATAAGAAGTTTATAAAAAGTTAATGGATTTTATTCAAATTAAGTATAATAGAAATAAAATTGCAATCAAAAAAGCATGAAATTAAATTTTATCATTTTTCTTTGTGGATATGAAAATTTACATTAATTTAATTGAATTTGAAAAAAAGTGTTGTAAATTGAATAAAGATTTGATTCTTTAAAAACTGTTTTTCTAGACGTTTTACTTAATTTTAGGGTTCAAAAATTCATAGCGAAACCCATGGCCAGAAAAATAAAAAATGGCCAGTATTAATAGCAATTTTCGCGAAAAAAGCATATTCGTACAGGCAAATTCCAGAAAATTTTTTCGGGAGGGGTCAAAAAATTTCGGAGGGTGTCAGAACCTAAAAGTATTAAAATTGATGTTTTAAGATTCATAAATTTTAATTAAAATTTAATTTTTTCTTATTTTAAATTATTTATAAGCAATAATTGTTAATAAAAGATTAAAAAATTTTGAAATTAATGTAAAAAAAGTTGCTATTTTTTCAAAAAAATTTCATTTCACCCCCTTCAGCTTTCATTTCACTCCCTTTGGATAGACCCTTGTCAATAATTTTTTTAAGTCAAATCCAACCTTCTTTCCAAAGCATACAAAATTAACCCTCAAAACACTACTGCGAATCCTCAATAACTGGTATAAAATTTGTGTCTAATTTACTGGTTTATCAAAAAAACAAAATTCTTACCTGTTACTATGCTGATACTTAATTCATTCAATAATCATAAAAATTTTTAACCACAAAAATTCTCGTTACATCTTGCAACAAATAATCAGGGAGGTGACATACGTAAGCAAGATTGTTATGCAAAATTTAGGTTTTTCCTTTATCACATAAAAACGACAGATTTATAACAAAAAGTCGGAGTGATACCACATATTTTTCAATGGGTTTCCAAGATCTTTCCTAAATCAATAGTCATTTTTATTAAATAAATTAAAAAATTATGTGTATCAAGTGCAAGTCCAATTTCTTTATACAATTGATATTTAGCTTCGGTATAAAAATGCTTACATAACCAGCTTTAGAAATTATTTCTATCGAGAGAAAATTTCATTAAAATTCGTTATACTAAAAGGGTGCCATGAAAAAAACGGCTGTTTTTTATTATGCACCTGCAAAAAGTCTTTTCTCAAAAAAATTTGTTATGCAATTTTTCTTGCAAGTAAATTAATTTTAAAGGACCTTCGATAAGTTGCTTGATCCTTTGAAGGATCTTTATTTCTTACTTTATTTTTTCAAAACTTTTTAGTTACAATGGAACCTCAATTACTTGAACTTCGATAAATCAAGCTCTACTATTTTTATTGTGTAACATGAAAATTTGCATCCAACAAATATTCACCTGAACCCTTATAATATCCTAAAAGCATAAAATCACATACCAATTGTCTAGATCTTTCACATCTTTAAAGAATCAAAGAAAGTTAAAAAAAACAATAAATTATTTAAAATTATCAAGATACATCAAAAATTTATCAATTGCCTACTTTTATTTAACAATCCTAATCGAAAAAATAAAGATTCCAATCAATAATGATAAATACCTACTATTTTTAATTAATAAATATATACCTAGAAACGATAATTTAATTAAAATAGCAAAATATGATAACTTGAAATTACTCATGATTTACAACCACAGATAAAATTATATAAATCAATTATATTTATACACACATCTGATAACCACCATACACATAATAATTATTTATATAATAATAATAATAATAAATTTTCTTCTTAATATAATTAAAAAATACAGGATTAAGTTACCTTACTTGAAAAATTAATTTTTAGGGTACATTTCTGTTTTTTATCAGTTGACTAAATTACATAATATCAGTCAAAAAAATGTTCCTACATATTTAGCCTGAATAACTAAAAAACTTAGCAAACTACTTGAAAAACAAAGCAAATAAAAAAAAAAAGAAAAGATTTTTTCATCATAAAAGAAAGAAAAAAAAAATTGAAAGTATTATATTTTATAATAAATTTAACCAAGTTAATAACATAAGTAACTTCATGAATAATTAATGATAAAAAAATTTTATATATATATATATACCAACAATAATAATAATAATAATTAAATTACATATATATAAGTTTTGAATATAAATATATGAACAAGAAAATTGCATTTATATATAGATTTCATTTTACACACTTTGACATCTTCAGCTTTCTCTAATCTAAACTTTTTATTATTATATTTTAATACACTCTATAATCTTTTTTTTAAATGCATATAAAAAATTGTAATTTTTTTAGTATTACATTTAATCAAAACATGTATTGATTATGTATTAACTTTTTGATTGATTTTATTATATTATTATAGACAGGTTTTGTATTAGTTAATTGAAAATTTTGAAAGCCTTTTTTTTGTATTTTTATGATGTAATACAAATTAATAATCGAGATCATAAAAATTTAATGGTATCTAATTTATTTATTATTTTCTATTTAAAATGAAATTAATTAATTATATTAAAAATGATAATTTATTATGTTTTTTGAATAGATTTTTTATTGTTGTTAATTTTGTAAAAAAAGTATATTATGGGTAATAAAAGAAAATTTATCAGATGCATGAAATACACTGTAATAAATGTTGCTAAAAAATTTACTAATTTTCATTTTCATTTTAAGTTTGAAGTTTATTAATTTAAATAAAGTTTATAAGTTTAATACAACTTTAATAATCAATAAAGAATTTTAAAAGGTAACATTTTGATTGTAAACTTGTACTTAACTATTGATTCGAAAGCAAACTTTTTAATTGCACAAGAAAATTTACTTACTAGTTAAGTTCTACAGTTTCTATTCAACTTTACTAACCAACTTATAACTTTACTATATCAAACAAGTTTTATTTTTATTTTTCAAGTAGTCCCAACTACTCAACCAATAACTTTACTATTCAAGTAGAGAGTTAACTAATAAACTTACAACTTTACTATTGAAATAATGGTTTTTCAATTTAGCTACAAACTTTACTAATTAAGTTTCAACTTTAATAACCAAGTTATGACTATAGTATTTAAATAGCAAATTTACTAACCGATTTGAGACTTTACTAATCAAGTTTTAGTTTGTTTTTTAAAATCATAACTTTGCTATTTAAATAGGAACTTTACTAAATAAGTTACAACTTTGCTGTTTAAATAGGAACTTTACTAGCTACAAGCAACCTTACTATTCAAATTTATCCGTAATTAAGTTAATTGTAACTTTATTCTACTCAAGTTTTAACTTTAACTACCAAATTATTACTTTACTAACCAAGTTGAATCTTTACTAATCATGTTTTAATTTATTTTTTTAAATCATAACTTTGCTATTTAAATAGGAGCTTTACTATTTAAGTTACAACTTTGTAAAGTAGAAACTTTATTATACACAAATAAACTTACTATTCATATTTTTACTTAATTAAACTAGTTGGAACTTTTCTATTCAATTGGTAACTTTACTACCCAAGTTATCATTTTACTAACCAAGATATAATTTTACTATTCATACAGACAATTTATCAACAAAGTTTTATTATTATTAAAATTAGGAACTTTATTAGTTCAGGTACTTTTCGAAGAAAGCAGTGACTTAATTAATAAAGTTGTAACTCTATATATTATTCGAATAATATCTATTCTATTAAATTATTAACTTTACTAATCAAGTTACCATTGATAATCAAGCTGTAACTTAACTTTAAAGAAGAAATGTTTTTTAAGTAGTAAACTTATTAATCAAATTATAAATTGACTAAAAAAATTTTCAGCGTTCATGTAAAAACTGCACTAATTAAGTTTTGTATTTACAATTTAAATAGTTATCTCACTATTCAACTTGTAGATTTACTAATCAAATAGTAAATTCAACTAAAATTTAAAAACAGTAAAAATACTAGAAATAAATTTTTCTCAGTGTACATAAAAAACAAAACAAAAAATACAACTTTAATCTTGCAATAAAAATCATTAAATTAAATAGGTGTATTAATAAAAAGTATACTAAAGTATACAACCACAAATAAATAACAATTCATTATCATAACAATAATAATTATCATAATAAATGAGATTTTAAATACACTGTTTTAAAAACTATTAATAGGATATTAGAACATGTATCGTTACACCTACGTTATAAAAGATTTTCACTCTTAAATTTCCTTTAAGATTATTTTACAAAGATTGTCATAATAAGAAGAACAATATACAATAAAGATCAAATAAAATTGATTTTATTATTATTAACCACCTTAAATTTTCTTTAAATTTCACCATTTTTTTTTTTTTTTCATTTATTATTGTTACACCATGGTTAAATTATCATTTTTTTTTACTTATGTTAAAATTGGGTTACTCGGTTATTAGCTTACAATAATTTACTGTCTTAAATTTATATGCACATTCTTTTTTCTTAAAAATTCACATAAAAATGTTTACCTTCACAACTATAAAATTAACATTTAAATTACTTTTTATACACTAAATATTGAAAATTCGTTATTATATAATTTATTTTTTTAAAAAATTTACCTAATTCTTTTAAAATTATTATTTTTTTCATTAAAAATAGATAGATATTTAAGAGTCATAGATTTTGAAATAAAAAAAAATTATTCATTATTTTTTATTATAATAAATTTTCTTACAAAATTTTTTTTTTTTTAATAATAAAAATACATGAAAATATCTTGTCAATCCGGTTACATACGTAAAATTATTTTTATGATTGGCTTTCGCACGCATCATTCACTTTTTTTTAAAAATTATTGTCTTTGCTTTCGAATGTATTAATAGAAAAAAAAAACGTCAAAAAAATATCAATAGGAAGTTGAATACGTTATTTAAACTTTTTAAAAAAGGTAATTAAAAGATACTGAATTAGAAAGAAAAACACAATAATCTTTAAAGAAATTTATTATTGAAAAAAAAAGATTTTTAAATTTATTGTATACAACTTGTATAACAGCATTTAATTGACAGTAATATAATAGAGAAATCTAGCTATTTATTTACTTATAGTGCTTTGACCTTTAAGAATAAAAGTTGTTGCATTCAATTAAAAAAAAAAATTATTTTTTTTTGTTTCAAGGTATTTATATTAGCAATCGCATTAGCGGTTAAAGCCACAAAAAATGAAACATATCGACATAAACGTCAACAGCATACACGAAGAACTGGTAAACCACCGCCTTATGCAGTACAAATGGAACCAATTGCACAATATTCACAATTAGATCCACTTTATACTCAATTGGTTGCAAATTCGAAAAGTGATGAACCCTCGATTTACTACGAGGAAAATCCATACAATAATAATTATTATCAAAATGAACCAGAACCAATTATTGAAATTATTATTAAAGAATCTAACGAAACTTTACCACCTTTGCCTGCTCCGCCGACAGCACCTCCAACAACGCGCAAAACGGAGCCAATTCAGGTTTTTTACGTTAAATATGAAAAGAAACAAGAATATGGTGAAGATAAACCACGAGTTGTATATGACGCTCCTATTCCAGCGTTAACGCCTGTTGAGGAACACGAAGTCGTTAAACCAGAAAACTCGGAAAGCGATAGTTATCCGCCTGCTGAAACTTATCAAACAGAAAGTCCACTTCAGAAGGAACCATCAACCACATTACGCGCAATCATTCGTCCGGACAGTGAAGTGTATCATACAGACAACAGTGGAATCAAAATAACTTTTGGTACTGAACAAGTTCCACCAAATAATCATAATAAAAGAAGTGACAAAGAGTTACCATATAAACCAGAAACAAGTAAACCTTCGGTTCACTCACCACCTGGATCATCAAAAAGACAGCATGGGCCATTTGCACCTTTAAGTCCCTCACCACCTAGAGGATCTCAAGCATATTCTCATGGAAGGATTTACAACACATATTCTCAACAACAAGATTTTGGACCACCCCCAACTCTAGCTCAAACACAGTCACTTCCAAATTATGCACTACAACCACAATTTAATCAAGTGCCACCTCACATACGAGCAAGTCATCAACCACCTCAAAAACCACAAAGAATTCCTATTAACATTCAAGGACTTCCTGAAATTCAAAAAAAGTACCAATTCAATCAATATCCAATCCCACATAGAGTTAATATCAATCATCCAGGCCATGCATCATCAACGCCTGTATCACATCAAACTGTTCAATTACATAACTATGCTGAACCTCCATCCCTTAATCCACCAATTAATTTCAATTATAACCCTCAATATCAATACAAATATGAAGAAGAAAAAAACAGATATATTCAACAGCAAAGAATATACGAGCAGCAAAGACGTAAACAAGAGCAAGAAAAACTTTATTATCAAAAACAACAGCAACAGCAACAACTTCAAAACCATATTCAAGAACAAAATCGTCATCAAAATCAACAACAACAACAGCAACATCAACAACAACAACAACAACAACAACAACAACAACATCATCAACACCATCAACAACAACAACAATATCAGCAACTGTCAATTCCTGAAAAAAATAGCGAAATAATAAAAGCTATTCCAAAATTAGAGCAACATTATGCTATAAGAGAAAATCCTTTACATCCTGGGCCATTCCCACCAAATCCCCAACATGTAACAAATTCATTTACCAATCAACCAAATTTGAATCACTTTAACAATTTGAATCAACAATCAACAATCCTTCAACAATCTTCAAATCAACAAATTCAGCAACAGCAACACCAAAGCTACAATGTAAATAATTATCCAAAACAACAAATATATCAAAATCAGCAAACCTTTTTTTCGCAAAATTTACCAACACCACATCAGCAGAGCGTAACAACCGCTTCTACAACGGAATCAAGTATATGGGGTAGACCAATTTATCAAAAAAATACAAATCAAAAAATATTTGCTACTCCAATACCCAAAAAAGAAGAAAACGTAACAAAATATTCTTCTCCAAATTTCAATAGTATTAAATATAGCCAAACTTCGTCAAGACCATCAACAGTTGCACCTTTTGTAAGATCATCACATCACACAAGATATTCTAGTCGACCAATAACAACAACATCAACAACAACAACAACAACTGCACCACCAACAGCAACAACTTTATCTCCTAAAAAAGAACAAAGGATCAAAGAAAACATTGCCAATTTACCAGATGAAGTGCCAGATGATATTAGAGAACAATTATTAAGTTCTGGAATTTTGGGTAATGCTGATATTCAAGTCTTAGATTACGATAAAGTTGGAGGTATAAATATCGAGAATTTACCTCCAGAAGCATTAGCGAATTTCTATGGCGCCGGTGGTGCAGTAGCAACATCAGCCAGTGAACCAATTCCACAATTAGCAAAACGTCCAAAGAAAGTCGAATTATTAAGAGAAGTACAAATAGCAGAATCCACATCAAATTTGAATAAAAATTCAATAGTAGGATCCAAGTCATTAAATCATGATAAATATTTATCAACAGAAAAAGTAGAACAAGCAACATTGAGGCCCGGTGGTGTTGAAATGAAGGTAGTAAGATTCGATCCTAATACTGTACAAGGTCAATCTATAGCAGATCAACATATAAATGATCAAGCAACAAGATTAAGTCCCGTATTAGTAGGAGAAAAAGATACATCACAATACAATCGTTATTTACCATTAAAAGTGAATGGTGCATCCTTTCCAATTCCAAACGTGCCGGAATTAAATGGAAAAAAAATCACGAGCGTTGTTGTACTTGCACCAGTTGATTATAATTTTCAGCCTGAAGGTATATCATCGTCTTTTATTGAAACAAATCAACAATCACGTCAAAGTAGAAAAAATACCGACGTACAAGCTATAAGATTTTTAGCAGGCGATTCATTAAAACAACTTGTCAAAAAACCATCAGCTGACAATTACAAAAAATGGTTAGATCAAGAAAGGCAAACTGAACCCCAAAGGCAATCTGTTGTTTTACTTGTTACGCAGTAAGTTTAATTTATTTTTATTATATACCTATAAATTTATTTTTTAATATAGTTTAAAGTTATGCATAAATATAAGCAGGTTTTAAATAAATTTAATCACGATTACGATGTAGTCTCAATTTTAAAATCTAAATGAGCTATTCAAATATTATGTTATCACGAGTTAGATAAATACATAATAGGAAACTTTTTTGACATTGATGTATATTAAGATCATATTTTTTAAAAATATTTTCTTTTAACATTTTACCACGATTTTGTCTTCGGGTAAAATAACAATTTTTGTCGTTTTTGCATTAAAAATTATTTACAGAATAAAGTAAGAATTTTTATTATCATTTTTTTTTATTATATGAAATTATAATCTAATTATTTATAAAAAAAAATTTTTATACTTTCTAAATAAATTTAACTCCTACTTCTGTATATAGTTTTATTTGATAATTCATACTTTATAGAGTACTTAATACACCGTCTATAAAAAATAATACAATAGTAATAAAATAAATTAGTTTTTTGTTAAATTGCTTATGGGTGTAAAGTATATATGAGTTAAAATATGAATTTTAGCATGGAATATGTTAGTAAAGTTTGGGGATGAGGATATTGGTGAGAAGAGAAATTGACCCTAAAAAGGGATGGTGAAGCAATAGTCCCAAAAGGGGGATCGAACTAAAATAAAACTAAAAGAGAGGTAGTGCCAAAATTGCTCCAAAAAGTTTCCATAAAAAGAGTGTGGAATAATAGGATACAATAATTTGTTTATATCAGTTCTACTTCTACCAAGTCCTTGGGTATTTGCATAATTATTAACCTATCAGTTATTTGTGAAATTTTTTTAGATTTTTAATTTATACATGTCATTTAACAAAAAAAATAAGATTCCCAAAACTGTAAATCAATTACTCGCTTATAAGTATTACCACCAAATGCATGGGCTCTTATCAAGCATACTTTCGGTTCCATAATCATTTCAATGAGCTCAGTGGCAATGAGCTATAGCTTTGGAAATGGAAACTAATCAAAAATATAAACGATTTTTAGCCAGAGAAATTTTTGATTCCGGAACTTTTAGGTACCGGAAACGGTAAAAAAATCACCTTGTAATATGTTAATATATTTTTAACTTTTACACAATCGTTTGAACAAAAATAAAAATTTACTTTTCTAAAGAAAAGATACAAAAATCATATTTTAACCCGTGTATAAGTTTATCATACAGCGTTTTGATATCTTTGCAGAATAGAAAATTTTTTTTTTCATAGGAAATGCAAAATTAAAATAAATTATATGATATAAATATAAGATTAAATACTATAAATATGAAATAAAAAAAAAAAATTGCTTAAATTATTTTTTATTACAATAAAAAAGAAAAGAAAATTTAAGTATTTTTTTTAAGCATGCTAATGACAGAATTTTCTAGATTTAAATGTGATTTTAAAATTAGAAATTTTCATCAAATAAGTACGTAAAGTATGTAAATAATTTTACTTATTTGTTATGAAATTAGTATTTTTATCGAAAAAAGCTTAATTAACTTTTTAAATACTTGAAAATGAAGATTCAATATAATAAGTTAAGATTGACAAAGCAATAAATTATTACAACCTCATATAGTCAGAAGGTAAAGAATGGTCCAAATTAGTGTGCGATTTTTCATCGTCAATGGCAAGAAAAAATATATCTCTGAAAATTTATAATTTGCCAAACACACCTGTGGTAAAAAACATTCTAAAAAATTAAAATTAAGTCCCAAAAAAATTTTTTTCCAAATAATTATTTATGCGAAAATGTTTCCCCTATCGTTATTTTAAAATTGGTCAAAATAGATAAAAAAGAAAATTATTTTGTTGGTATCCAATTTATTAAAATATAAAATGGTTTAATTTGATCTAAGAAGCCTATAAGACATTATTTACCTATCATGATGAAACCTACCATTACTCCAGTCAAATTACGGGGGGGGGGGGTGTATTGTTTCCGGCCAATACCAGATTTGGTCTAGTATAGGTTTTTTGAGTCGCTGATCACGAAAATCAGGGTCTTTTCTATGAGAGATTGGGACTTAACCCTTAAATTGACCAAAACTATTCCTAAAAATGGCATTTTCGCTATATTCACTCTAGCCCTTTGAAATTTGGTATACAGGGGTTTTTTGAGTCGCTAATCACTAATATTGAGGCATTTTCTATAAAAAATTGGAGTATCACCCTTAAATTAGCCAAAACTACCCCTAAAAAGGGCGTTTTCGCTGTATTCACTCTAAGCCTTACGACAGGTAAGCAAATATCATTTAAAAAATTTGAAAAAATCATTAAGTGAAACAAAATTTTAAAAATGTTGAAAAAAACCTATTTTCAGGGTAGTTTTGGTCAATTTAAGGGTGATACTCCAATTTTTCATTGAAAATGCCTCAATGTTAGTGATTAGCGACTCATAAAACCCCATTGGACCAAATTTTATAGGGCTAGAGTGAATTTAGCAAAAATCCCCTTTTTAGGGGTAGTTTTAGCTAATTTAAGGGTGGAGGTCTAATTTTTCATTAAAAAATACCTCAATATTCGTGATCAGCGACCCAAAAAACCTGTTCTAGACCAAATCTGGTGGTGGCCATAGAAACTATACATACAAACTCGTATTTTGACTGGAGTACATACACTGTAAAAAGTAACTTCCTTATATTAATAAAAAAATTAGAAAATTTTCGAGAAATTAGTAAATTTTCAAAAAAATTTATAAATATTCGATAAAAATCGTAAATTTACTAAATTTAGTATATTAACGAAAAATTCGAGAATTCTCGATTTTTTTTGTGCATTTACGAAAAAAGTTGCAAATTCACAATTATTTTTCGTAAATTTACAACTATTTTTTGCAAATTTTCGAAAAAAAATTGTAAATTATCGATTTTTCTTGCGAATTCACAAAAAAAAATCGAGAATACTCGAATTTTTTGTTAATATACTAAATTTAGTTGTTATACGATTTTTTTCGAAAATTTTCTAATTTTTTTGTTAATATAGAAGGAAGTTACTTTTTACAGTGTAGTAACAACCATCCTTGGGGCCATTCATAAATAGTGTTTTTGAACCCCTTCTTCTCCTAACATAATGCTTTTGCTGACCCTTTTAACATTAACTGTAATACAATGGTTTAACCCCCCCCTTCCCCCTTAAAGTGTTACATAATTTATGAACGGCCCCCTTGATAAATATCAAGCCAATTAATTTTTAAATTTAAATATATATGTAAAATAAAAAAATTCTGTATGACCAAAAATAAAACTTATCATATCTAAATCTAAATTTCCATCTTAAGAATTTCCCATGTATAAATATTCCATAATGTTATTTAAATTTTGTATAAATAATTTCAAAGATTAATAAATTAATCATGTAGTTATTCAAGTAGCTTAAATAATAAAATATGATATTTATAATATCTTTATAACATGTAATCAAAATTAAATAAAAAAATAAAAGTGAATGATTTTATTAATGCATTATGGATCAATGACATTAAATCTATAGATTTATGTCATCTATGATTAATATCTTTTTTTTAATCTAATATAATAAACTTTCACATTAAATTTTTATAGTCCCTCTATCTCTATCTCTCTCTAGGGTATTATAAAACTTGCATTAAAAAATTTAAATTATTTCTATGCATGATATTTTTAAATGTAATTTTAATATATTATGCATCATGATGATTATGATTATTTGACCTGATTATAAAAATAACATTTTTTTTTTTTTATAAATCTTCCTTATATTTAATGCATTAAAAAAAATCCAAACTTTCTCTTTTTTTTTTTAAACTTTTAGTACTTTAATACATTATGATATTAAGTTTATTTACTTAAAAAATTTAATTTTATCAAATTATATCAATATTTTTTGATGTAACTGAATTATGTAATTTTTTTATCATCATAAAATTTTTAAGTTATTTGACAAAAAAAATGAAAAATTACTTTTATTATGTAAATATTTTTAAAAAATTTTTATCATACCTAAATTTTTGAGGTTTAATTTATTTTATAATAAAATTCTATATAAAATATGATGACTTTTTTATGAATACAAAACAATTTTAAAAATGAAATGAATTTATAAATAATAACTTGAAGACTGACCACAGAAAAAAATATATTAACTTTCCTTTTTTTTTTCAAAAATAAAGAAGTTGCGTTTGTTTCATTTAATTCAGTTATTAATCAAGATGAAGAAAAAAAAATTACACGACATTTTTAAAATATTTTTTTCTGATATATTTATTGGCATATTTCTTAAATCTTTATAATTTATTCAAGAAATTTAGAGATTTTGCTTCAAAAAAATTTTTTAGTGAAATGTAATACCATGAGAATTAATAAAAAAAAATTTTATTTTAGAAGCACCTGTCATTTAACTGTCAGTAAATAAATTTTTAAAATTTTAAATTTTTTAGCAAAAATAGTTAATTTATTTAAAATGGTCTTACTATACAGTTTCATAATGAATATTTGAATTACTTTTATTTTTGAATCCTTTGCTGATAATTTTTGACCCAGTGAAAAAACTACTCGTAATTAACTTATTATTTTAACTTCAACACAGTACAAACTGTGAAAAATACCATTTTGTTTAATAAATTAGGATATCAAATAAGACATATTTTTAACACTTTCAGCCCCCTGTTTTAAATTACTCTCCATAAACATTATCCAAGTTTCAAAAAAAATTTAATCCTTAATCCATGCAAAAACTATAACTGTCTCGATGTAACGTTGCTTTAAAGTTTATTTCGAAACAAACATTTTTGTTAATAAATTTCAATTTTTATTCTAACCACAAGATTTTTTTGTGGTTTGAATGAAAATTAAAATTTGAGTATAAAGCAAAAATGTGTATAGTTTTTATCTTTAATGTAAACCAAATCTATGTTATATTAAATTATTAAGTTTTGTTGTGATTTACTGGTACAGAACAATTTTATGGTTAATTAAGATTTACATTTTTTAGTATTATTAATAATTAAAAAATAAGTATATGGAATATTCCATATTAATTCATTTCTTTGTTTTATTTTTTTATTTTTGGACGTGATGCCTTATTATTGTCCACAGGAATTTTAGTTTTAGAAAATTCGTTATTACTTGATTTTTTGGATCTGATACCTAAGTTTGGAAAAATATTTTTGTTAGATTCTCAAAAATTAAAAAAAATTTTTTTTCCACAAATCCGTATACAAATACCAAATACTATTTTTTTGGCCTGTAAAACGCATTTTTATTAGGTTGCTATGCTTAAAATTTTGAACAAATTACATTAAAATTCAAGTTAATTGCATAAATATTCGAGGAAATTAATATTCAAGCGATTCAAGCAAAATCTGGTAATAAAAATTTCTGCTAAATTTTGAAATATGTCATAATATTTTATCAATCTAATCATTATCACTCCAGTCAAATCACGGTTTTGTGGTTATTTTTGGCAATCAAGATGATATGATTCTGAAAATCAATGACTTGCTTGAAAAAACTCGTCCCCTATTAAGGATGTTTTTGCAATATTCAGAAATCTTAATACTATCAAGATTTAGCCCATTACATAAGTTTATGGAGCTACTAATTAAAAATCTGAACTTTTTTATATTCGTAAATAATAAAAAAATTTTGCTTCCAGTATATTTAGCTAATCTTGAATTCGGGGCTCCTTAACGTAAAAATCTCTCAAAACACTCTTGAAAAAGAGCTCTTTTTAGGGGTGATTTTTCAATACTTGTAAGTGCTAAAAACTTTTTACGTGCAGGACCCTTAAGATAAACTACTCAAAAAACGTACTGGAGACAAAGGGAATGTTTTTTCTTAATTTAAGGGTGCTCGACAACATCGCCCAAGCAAAATCTCAATTTTTGAATCAGTTACTCAAAAAACTTAGTGGACCTATTCTCATCTAAATAGTTAAAAACTATCACAAAATCGTAATTTGACTCGTATATAATTCTGGCAAATTCTAATTATTTCTATAAATTAAGAGTTGAAATGAAATATCTTATAAATATTTAATAAATAAAATAAATGTGTTAAGTAAAAACATCAAATTTTATATATAACTTCCATCATCATATAATTTAATAAATTTATTACATATTATAACTACTTATGGCTAATAAACATGTTGCAATTTAAAAACTGTGAGAAAGTACATAAGATTTCAACTTTGAGTTAAAAATTCGTGTACTTAATTTTATTATATTGCATCAAAAATAATAAAATAAAGGTCTAAAATAAACACATATATCATAATAAATATTTACATGCATATATACAATAAAAAATATATACTCAGCATCCTGTGGCTAAATAAAAATTTTGCAACATGCGTGCAACATTCGATGACGATATTTTAGTTTTTTTTAAAGAATCATAGTATATAATTGTTAGATGTACTTTGCAACTATAATTTTTATAAATTTAATTATATTATATATATCATATATATTCTCATTAAATGTATAACAACATTTTTATAACACATTTTTTATATTATAAACTAACAATTACAATTTTGTTTATTAAACAAGACAACAACAAAAAAAAATGTATTTTCTCATAAATGTAATAATTTAAAATAGAATAAAAAAAATTTTTTTTTTGTTTTTGTTTAAAAAAAATTGAGTGTGTGTGTGTGATGGTATTTTAAGATATTATTGTCTTTTGAATTTATAAAGAATTTAATGACATACCTTGATATATTATACGTGTAATTATGCTATTATTTTGCCATATATGTAAAGAAAAAAAAGAAAAACAAAACAAACAAAAAATTATACACGTGTGAAATATTTATGATGGTAATTTTCGAAATTTTGAAAGAAATTTTTTTTTGTATGCAATTAATTAATTATATGTATTGAGATACGTTGTTATTACTTAATTAAAATAATTGACATTTTTTCATCGCTCATTTTTTTAAATTTATTTTCTTTTTGTTAATTTTAGTACTGTACCTATGATAGAAATTAATATTTTTTTAAATTATATATTTTAGGGACTGTGTCCATTGAAATTAATTTGGGAGCCTAAAAATATAAGTTAAACATATAAATAAATAAATACTTTTATAAAAATTCTTGCTTTTTTGATAACAGATTTTAAAAAGATTTTTTAAAACGAATCGATTATTTTTTTGCAATTACGTAAAAAATTGTCCACTTTTAAAGTTCCATACAAATTTCTCTGTATACTATTCGATTTTAGGGTAAAAAAACTAATTTTTTGGATCCTAAAATTAAAATCTATAAAAAAATTTCTCACCTATATTTAAATACTTACTTGCGAAAAGATGTCACAAGTTTTTGATATTATCTCAACGAATTTTTTGTATATCTCTTTAAATCTCTTCAGATTACTTTTGATCTTCAGAGCAGTGGGGGGGGGGGGGGTGAACGGGACTTAAAATAATTTCAATTTTGAGATTTAGAATAATCCAGGTTTAGGGACTTAGATCAATTTTGATTTCTTATGAAAAAAATAAAATAAAAATAACAGGATCTTGAAAACTTTGTATATTTTGATTTGGATTTCTGAAATCTGATTTTTCGCTAAAGGGTGAAAATTCTGGAAAATTATTACTTGATTTTCGGATTCCCAGGAAAATTTTATTAATGTTACCAAAAATTTTAGATATATTAGTGAAACGCTGTAGAAATCAAAAAGAAAATAAATAACAATGAAAATATTTTAATAAAATATTTATTTAATTTTATTACTTTTTTTAACAGCGTTTGAGAAATACGTAAAATTTGCCTGAAAAAAGTAACATTAGTAAAATTTCCTGATGAATCCGAAAATCAATTCAGTATTTGTATCTGGTCAGAATTCGACTAGATAACCAAAAAAAAAGGCTGTCAAATTGAGGTTCCTCAAAAAATAGGATACTATTTATTAGGACCTGTGTTATGAATTATTCTAATTTGTCCAATCGAAATTATTCTAAGTCCCTAAATCAACATTATTCAAAGATCCTAAATAGAAAAAAAAACTTACAAGCGGTTTGTGCACTTTAAAAAGTTTTCTTAGAATTACAAAAAAAATAGAATTTTTTTGAAAAATTAGTAAATTTTCAAAAAATTTTGTAAATATTCGATAAAAATTGTGAATTTACTAAATTTAGTATATTATCGAAAAATTCGAGAATTCTCGATTTTTTTTTGTGAATTTACGAAAAAAGTTGTAAAGTCACAACTATTTTTTGGAAATTATGGAACTATTTTTTGAAAATTTTCGAAAAAAAATGGAGAATACTCGAATTTTTTGTTAATATACTAAATTTAGTAATTATATGATTTTTTTCGAATATTTACAAATTTTTTCGAAAATTTACTAATTTTTTGAAAATGTTCAAATTTTTTTGTTAATATAAGAAAGTTACTTTTTACAGTGTGTAATCGCAACCAAAATGCATGGAACGTGTTTACTTCTGGCTGAGGGCAAGGTTACCTATTTTAATGCATACATGTTACGCAACATTACAATACAATTTTCTATTTTATAATGTGTAATTATCACCTTCTCTAGCTGTTAAGATTCTAAACCCAAATTACAAGTCCCTAAGCCCGGATTATAATCTAATTCCCTAAACTCAAAATATTCTGAGTCTCTAAACTTGAATTACTTTAAGTCCCTAAACTGAAATTATTCTAAGTCCCATTTGACCACCTCTCTTAAAGCTGACACTTTAACCCCTAACCCTTGATTTTCAGATTTCCAGGGTTTCCACTCCCTATAAACATGTTCCATGTTAATATTCTAGTCCCTTAACCCGAATTATTACAAATCCCCAAACCCGGATTATTGTAAGTGCCTAAATCGAAATTATTTTAAGTCCCTAAATTTGAAATCCCATTTTACCCCCACCCCCATTTTTTCGAATTCCCAGGGTACCCCTTCCTGTAAGCATGTTCCATATTAAAATTAGATTTCTTGAAATTTATCTGTAAAAAGATTTTATCATCTCATCCCTCTGTGCTTGAGAGCTTCAAATTAGATTTTTTGTGAATTTCAATACTCAGAGTAAAATATTTTTTATTAATATTTATTTTTTATTTTAATAGATTTTAATAGATTTATAAAATAGATTTTATTTTATAAAATCACCTACAAATTATTTTGAAGACAACTTTTAATAAAAATTTAATAATTTAATTCAGTTAAATTTTAAGAAAAATTACTAATAATTATTTATTTTTACAGGCAAAATGAAGAACAAAATGATGACAAAGAAATTTACATGTACGATGTATCATCACAAACAGTCAATAAATTAGCTGGTGATTTATCTTCTGCTTTTGTCGATGCAGCTGAAAGTAATGCTGATGTTCATGAAGATGCAATGAATGATTCAACACCAACTCATTAATAAAAATAAATAAAAATATATAAAAAAAGAACGATTCAAAAAAAAAAAAAATGGTTAATACCTAAATTTTTTTTTTTACTTTTTATAAAAGTATTTTTTTCTTTTTTTGTTAAATGATATGTGACATATACTTTGTATAATTTTTATAATAATTTTTATTGATACAAGTTGTGCCAACGACTCTCATCCACTGTATTATGTAAATCAAAATTTTGTACACGATGAAATCTCAAAGATTAAGCTTTATATTTCGAGCTCAAGTAATAAAAATACCAAAGCAGTGAAAAATGCTTTTTTATAACCAAATTGTGCATTTCTGTACTTAAATTCAGAAATTTTTTACTGCAATGGTGTTTTATTTTTAATAGCAGAGCTTTACAATAAAAGCTTTCCTGAAGCATTTACAAAAGTTTGTTATGCTAGTTTCATATTTTGAATGAAAAATAAGAATTTTCTCTTAAATTACGCAAAATTTGTGCTTTAAATATTCAATTCAATTCAATTCAATTCATTTTATTTTTATCCTTACTTACTGATTTTTAAAATTTTTTACTACAAATATTTTTTTTGCATAGAAAATTATGGCACTAAGTCACAAGTCAATTGTGTAAAAGTTAAAATTATGTCTCAAAGCAAAATTTATTCATCCTCTAATATTGTGGATTTCTTGAAGAATTTATTGTGTACAAATATATAAATTAGCCTGAGTTATTAGCCGTTTAACGAAAAAATAAAATTTATAAAATCATAGGACATTTTATGGACTGTAAATTCATTTCAATAGAACCTTCATTTGGTGGTTCACTTCTTAGAATAGATTAGATGTCTTATAATTTTGTAAATTTTATTTTTTTTTCCTGCATGACCCCTTATTTCACTCCGTATAATTAAAAATTCAAAAAGTTTTTTATATTTGGCCTGCATTTTTTCATTGTTTCATGGATCAACTGAAAATTTAGCACTAACTATTAAATCATTTTAGATTCAAATTGTATTGCAATTTTGTAAATTTTGTAAATTTTTGTTTGTTGAAGATTTTTATAAAAACAAAAAGAAATAATTAATTATAACTTTAAATTTTCCAGAAAATATTTAGGTACTTATTTATTTCTGAATTCTGAAAAATTGTAATTTAAAACAACTACTTTTAAAATATATAAAAATTGGTGGATGTGAGATAATAAAATGAGAAAATGAGTATGAGAGATAAATAATATAAAAAATACATAGTCAATAATTAATTAATTGAATTAATTATATGAAAATATAGAAAAAATCAAATTTAAATTTATAATTTGATTTTTTTTTTAAATGACCTTTTTTTCTGATAAAAAAGTTATTTTATTGTATTTAGCAAATAATGCTATTGTAAATATACAAATATATATAAATGCATAATATGTATATTATTATTATTAATTTTTTTGCTTACTTTGCATACCCACGTAAAAATATTAAACTTACCCAAAATTAAGATTACAGTTAAGCTTACCCAAAATTAAGATTAATGGTAAGCTTACCCAAATTTAAGCTTACTGGTAAGCTTAATCTTTTTACGTGGGTAGAACATTTTAAATACATATTTTATAGAAGAATGTAATTTTGTATAATTACTATAAAAAAATATAACAAAAAAATCATGTTTTTTAAAATTTCTTACTTATAAGGCCATAATTATAATTAGGATATTTTTGTACCAAGAAAAAAAATTTTTTATTTTTTAAATTTTCATTTATTTATAGGTATCATTTATTTTCTCACAAAATCATAATTTACTTAATATATTCTCATTAATTATTAATTAAAAATTGGTACTTAATTTAGTAATATGTGTATTTTTTAACATTGTAATTTATTTTTAATTTTTTAGGTTTTTGCATAAAATACTGTAATTTTTCTATTTTAAGAAATTAAAAATATGTAATTTTTTATAAAAATTTTAAAATACTGAATATAAGGTTTTTATTAATTTTTTGCCTTACCCTGTAAATAAAATTTGAATAGAGTTTATGATGATAAGAATCAAAAATATGTCATAATTTACTCATATAATTTACCCTATAAAATCATAAAATAGATACTAAGTTATAAATAAATTAATAATTTACATCAAAATTTAATGTAAAAATCTTCAGTTTGCAATTTTTATTATCAAATCATAATGAAAATCATCATAAATTTGTATATTTAAATTATTTTCAAAACTTTTCACAAGCAGACATGTCCTTTTAAAATAAATTAATTTTCAACTAAAATAAATCATTTTAAAAATAAAAATCTAAAAACATTATTTATTACTATGAACATTTAAAGATTTGACATTTAAAAAAACAAATTTTAAAATATTTAAGATGCTCATTACCATTTAAATTGTTATTGCATTGCATAATAAAATTTATGTTTAAAAAAATTGTGGTTCTTATAAAATCATAAAAATTTTAATTTAAATAACCGCTCCTTTTTTGTCGGTACAGTAGATATTTATTTTTATTATCATGTGAATTTTTTTCTACTGCTTTTACAATATAACAATACACAATAAAAATAACAGTTTTAATAAATCCTGTTATAAAAATTATGTTTTTTTAAAATATTTAGTAAATAATGGATGAAAAAAAAGTGTTAGAAGAACATTTGAGAGAAGCATCATGTGTAGGTGATACTGATGCTGTTCAAGAATTAATTAATCTTGGAGTTGATGTTAATTCTAAGCATGCAATTAATGGATGGTACATGCATTTATTATTCGTTATCGTTTTATTTCATGTTAATTTTTAATATTATTTAATATACAGGACTGCTCTACATTGGGCATGCAAAAGAAATTATGTAGATTTAGTTGTTTTATTATTAAAAAATGGAGCTGACAAAAATATTGTCACAGAAAAAGGAGAAACACCAGCATCAGTTTGTTCAAATCCACATATTTTAAAATTATTAGATGCTAAACATGATTTTACAAATGTACATAATGAACAAAAACATCTTGATTTTGTGCCTAATTACATTAAAAATCCTGTATTACCTAGTAAATTAAGCTCAACTTTTTATAAAGATAATGAAAAACTTAAACAAGAAACATTTCAAATCAATCAAGAAGGTAAATTTTAATAAATTAACATAATTAAAAATTTATATCTGAAAATTATCTATTTTTATAGAGTTAATATTAAAGATAAGAATTGCACATGCATCTGATCCAGATTTTATAGAAGTTGATATTCCCCGTCATTGTTTAACATATGGAGAATTAATAAAAGTATGCTGTGATGAATTAAATGTATCACCATCTCAAATAGTTAAATTAAGAAAATTACCAAATACAAGAATCAGAAGAGATAAAGATGTAACAAGATTACAAAATTATCAAGAAATCGAAGTTGTTATTTATTCTTCTTTAAATATTAATAATGAAACAGTACCTAAACAAATTCAATGTTCTAATGGTAATGCTACACCAATAACTCCAACAAATAATTATCAAAGTATTTCAAAAAAAGATCAAACAATTTTATACTAAAAATTTTTTAACTTATATTAATTAGACTTTAATACTGTAGGAAATTTTAATTTTTTATGAAGTACTTAATAAAAATCTCATCTAAATGATATTTATTAAAATGTTAGTAATTGTAGTTTTGAAGTTTGTGATATTTAATTAAATTTCTTATTTTGATTTTAATTTAAAAAAATATTTATTTTTAAGTATATTTTTTTTATTCAAGTTTAAAAATTTAATTATAAAATTTATATACAAAAAAAATATAAATATACATTTATTTACAATTTTAATAACTGGAAAAGCTCTTTTTTAATTACTCAATAGTTTTTATAATAAATAAAAATTTAAATAAGTATTTACATGCTGTGTAATCAGTCACTTATGTTTACTCATCTTCGCTTTCTTCTTCTTCACTTTCATCTTCATCGCTATCATCTTCATTGTTACTTAAACTAACATTTTGATCGTCATCACTATCTTGATCCTCATCGTTGACATCACCATCTTCGTCTTCTTCGTTGCTATCAATTTCTTCATCATCTTCTACCTCACTTCCATATTCATCATCACTCTCATCTTCAAACTCAAGATCTTCTTCATTACTATTATTAACATCATCTTTATCTTCAATTTCTGAATCGCTATTTTCATCACTATCACTAACTTGTTTTAATTTATCATTTTTTTTGTTTATCTTTTTACTTTTTTTGTTTGATGTATCTGCAGTCAGAACTTTTGTTTTTTTCTGATCTTTTACATTGCCTTCATCCTTTTCTTCATCATTATCATCATCACTATTAATTTCACCTTTTAAATCAACGTGACCACATGGATGTACAGATGCACTGATATCTGAATTAAAAGTAGACAATTCTCCTTCTACGGTTTTATATGATTTTGGACGTTTAGGCTTTATAACTGGAATTTCCACCTCAGTTGCAGCTTCTACAAAAATGAAATTAAAACAATTAGTATTTAAAATATATTTTTTCTACTGTTATAAAGACTTATACTTACTGCTACTAAAGTAAATAGGTAAAGATGTACCGAGTGGAGTTTTAATTTCTAATGACCTAATATTATTCATTCCACCAGGAAATTTAGATTTTAAAGATTCTGTAGCAGTTAAAATATTTTCTGTGATTTGTTGTGGGGTCATACCGCAATCAGCAACTTGAACTGTTGATGAAGTACCTTTACTATGAATTTGCAAATTTGTATATTTCATTTTTTTTTCTATTTCTTTTTTTAAATTTTCTTTATCCATATGAACTGAAATTGGTAAAGACCTTTTTTTTCTAAATGTTTTTCCAAGGAAATGACTTACATGACCAGCTATTCTTCCATCAACAAGAAACCAATCATACATGTTTAAAAGTTTGTGTCTCATTTCAAACTGTCCATATTCAGTTTTTAACTGATTAAATGGCATAATAGTTTTTATTTGAGTTATTTTATTCTTCTTGAATATATCTTCATAATGTTCAACAGTTTTTTCAATAGTTTGTGGTCTTCTTCGACCTTTTTTTAAATCTTTTACAATTAATACTATGTCGTCATTTGGTTTCATAAGTGAATGAGGTAGTGATCTGGAAATAAATTATAAATTAATTTGTTTGCTTGCTTGAAAGAATTTACACAAAATTTTATTATTAAATTAGCAATAAATCATAAAATTTTTTGAATCATGAAGTACTGTACTCATAAGGATCCATTGGTAAATAATTGTAATAATCATGTGATGTTTTTATTTGTTCAAAAAAAAAAAAAAATTGTTAATAAAATGAATACTTACATTCTTAATACATGAAGAGGAACAACAGGGATTTTAATTGTTGAAATCGTTAAAAATATTGGTAGCTCGACATCACTAAAAAGAGTTTTTGTACTCTTTTTATCATTTTCTGATAATTTTATCAAACCATTAACCAGTTTTAAAATATTTTTACTTTTTAAGTCTGAAATATCTAAACCTGTTGATGAATTTGTAATTTCTTCACTTCCTGACAATTTTCTTTTACTTGCCTTTTTTTCTTCACTAATTTCTGTTTTAGTATTATTTTTTAAAGATGCGTTAACAGATTTTTTATTTGTATTCTGTTTAGCTATTTCTGTTTTACTTTTTAAAGTAGACTCTACTTTATTTTTTTTTACTTTTTTATTGGACTCCTTTTTTGGCAAGTCTAAAATTTTTGTTTCATTGGCTTCTTTAGTTTTTTGTTTGTTTAAAACTTCATTTTTCAAAATTTTAATTTTGGTTTTATTATCATTTTTCAGCAGCATGTTGAAAAAATTCTTAGTTTCATCACTTTTTATTACTATATTTTTGTTTTTTAATTTAGGTTTTATTTCATTTACTTTTTTGTCAGACTCCTTCTTGGGTGAAGCAGTACTTAGCATTATTTTATTTTGTTTAGATTTTTTGTTGTTTAATTTATCAGGTTTTATTTCATTTACTTTTTTGTCAGACTCCTTCTTGGGTGAAGCAGTACTTAGCATTATTTTATTTTGTTTAGATTTTTTGTTGTTTAATTTATCACCTTCTGGAGATTTTGAAGATTTACTAACAGTTTCTTCTGCTTTTTTCACTTTATTTTTTAAATTTTCTTTTGATTTTTCCGTTTTCAATGCCTTATCTTCAGATACACTTTTATTTTTAACAATATCTGATTTTTGACACTCTTGACTTTTCTTTGAAGATTTTGTTTTATTAGATTGTTCATCTTTTTTTAGTGAAATTGAATTTTTTTCCTGAGATTTCAATTTATCATTTTTAATAATTTTTACACTTTTTGATTCATTTGGTTGTTCCAATTTTTTTGCTTCATTTGGATGTCCCAATTTTCTTTTATTTATCTTATCTTTAATATCGCTTGCAGATTTTAGTATCATATTAACCTTTTTTAATTCAACCGGTGATATGTTTTCTTTACTTTTATTTTTTGATTTCATTTCAACTTTCTTTATACCTCCACCAACTTTTTTATTTTTATCTTGCGAATATGGAACTTTTCCTGGAGGTCTGATAACAAAAAATATATACTGGTATTAATTTAGAGAAAAATGAATTAAGAAAATTTTTTTTAATTAATAATATGTCATAAAATTTTTAGAATCATGAAGTACTCATAAGGATCCATTGGTAAAAAATATAATAATCATGTGTAATAGACAAAATATTTTTAAAATTACATCTATGCACGAAAAAAATTTATAGAAACTATCAAATTACTCCAAAAAATACTGTAGGAGCAGCTTTCAAAACTGTATTTTCTATTAATTATTTAATAAATCACTTTTACTTATTATAAGATTGCTAAATTATAAACAAATTACCTTTTGGCCTTCATGTTGCTTCGATATTACTAAAATTCTATGGTTCCAATGGTATGGAAAAAACGTGGATACGCTAGTAAACGTAACCTATATCACAGTCTATCAATACTTAATACTACTTAAATTTATTGTTTAAAAATAATTTACTAATATTTCGTAGTAAATTATTATCTAAGAAAAAATTTAATAACAATTTTTATTATTTAATTTATAAAATTAATATAAAAATAATTAAAAAGCATGCCGTAACCACATTGATGTCACTTTCTCTTTGAGAAATGAAACATGAGGCGGGACAAATTTTATTCTGTCTCTCTCTAAAGACGGAGAACAATAGAATGCGCGTGCGCATTTTAATTCGTGGACTGCGCACTGCGCAAGATTTTAAATTTTTGTTACAAAATTTAAATGATTTACTTAAATTCGCAAAATTTTTAACTAAAAATACTTAGTTTTTTGAAAAAAATATTTAATTCTAATCGATTAGCAAACATTTCTTGTCAAAATTTTAATAAATTTAGTATTAATTTTTTAATTTAATATTTAACTAATCAATGCGACTTTTTTATTTTTTTATAACTTTTCGATTAATTATAGAAAACATAGTTATATAATTTTCTATCCTATAAATACAAATATAAGCCTGTCTATTAGATTTAGATGCATAAAATTGAAGTTTCTTGTTAATCAAACGATAAATTATAACCTTTAGAAATTAAAATATACTTAAATTGTAAGCACGTTTATAAATCAAAATTTTTCAAAATTCTCAGCAAAAAATATAATAAATAATGATTAAAAATTGTTAAAAAATATTTTATGACTAAATTGCTTGGATTTCTTTTAGGTGTTTCATTTCAAACAGAATTACTTATAATGACTTTATTAGGCTTGGTAAGTATTTACAAAAATTTAATAAATAAAAAATATGTTATTTTTTAATTTTTTTTTAGGCTAACGCTATTTTAAATTTTGCGCCATTTGAATGGAAATTAAGATTACAGTCAATAAAAGAATTCAATCTTGGTGAAAACCAAGAAAATGTTGGAGTGGAATTTATATTTTGGACAAAAAAAAGTATGCTAATTTATTTTAATTTTAATAAAAATAATAACAAATAATTATTAATTTCAGTTCTTGAATTAGCAATAATCACAGAATTTTGTTGCAATATTATTAATCCATTTGCTCATTTACTGAAACTATATCCAGTAATAACATGGAGTAAATCAAAAATTTTAGTACCTTGGCTAATATGCCAAGGTCTTTACATAACAGTAATAAAATTATTGTCATTTACGCTTATTTTTGTATTACATTATAAAAATTTAATATCTTCAATTTCATCTGCCGAATATTTCATCGTTGAAAGTATAAATTTAGGTAAAGACAAAAAATTTTTTTATTTCATGAGATATTAATTAAATTTATTAATTTCAGCTATTTCGATGTATAATTGGTATGTATTTTATGAATTTTATTTGGATCTAAAAGAAGTTGAAACAATAAGATATTTAAGAAAATTAACAATCAAAGGAGAAACTGAAACATCAAATGATGTACTTAATAATAGTACTACTGAAGATAGTGAGAGCAGTAAATTCGTTGAACATAAAGTCAGGTTTAAAAGACGATTATTACCATCTTCATCAAATATTAATAAACAAGCTGAATCAAATGATGAATCAACTACAGTTCCGTTATCAAGTTTATCAACAGATGATAATTATTTGCAAGGGATCGCAGATTCAAATGATTCAAGATCTGAAGATACACAAAATTTTCAAATTCACGAAAATTCAGATTCAACTAGTGATGAAATTACTGATAAAACAGTAACAGAGAGTTCAGAATTATCATCAAACAAAGATCCAAATGTCGAAATTATTATAAATAATGATTTTGAAAATCTAGAAATATGCAAATCTGAATCTATTTCTAGTGATGTGAAGGCTGAATTTCAGGAAGATTTGTTAAACAGTGAAATAAATTTGAATGACAGTAATATTAGTAATGAAATAAAAGCCGAAGTTGATATTGAAGAAAAAAATTTTGAAAATGTAACAGAAACAAAAAGTGGATCCAGTGAAGATAATTTAAAAATTAAATGTATTGAATCCAACAAATTCGATAATACAAGCGTTGTTGAAAATAATTCGGAAAAATCTTTAGAAGAGGGTGATTTAAATAAAGAAATTAGCTTAGAAAATGAAAATGCAAAAAGTTTGTCAATAAAAGATAGATCAAGTGATGATATTTTAAAAAATGAATTTTCTGAGACCCAAGGTGATCAAATTTTGGAAATCGAAGAGAACGAGAATCAAATAATTGTAGAAAATTTGGAAACTAAAAAGCTTGCTGGAGAAATTCCTGAAAATCTAATAAATAATGAAATTTTAAGCCAATCAAGTCTGGAAAATCAAAGTAACAACGATCCTAAAATTGCTGTGGATCAAAAAAGTGATAATGATTCTGAAAATAATCAGTTAAGCGTGGAAAACTTCGAAAGTAATAAAGTTCTTAATGACTTTACTTTAAATGTTATTAAAGAAATCAAGACTGAAGATAGTGCAGATATGAAGAAGGAAGATATCATCGAAGATAAAACAATCGCTCATATTACAGAAAAGTTAAGTAATCAAAATTTACTAAGTGAAGAAACAAAGGATCATCAAAATGAAAATTCGTTGGATACAGATGAAGAAAATACTAAAATCGTGTATGACAAATTTGCTAGTCATAATTTATCTCCAGATAATTCGTCACCATCAAATTCTTCAAGTGATTATAAATATGAAAAATGTAATTGTTCTTCAGTTACAGAGAGTGAGCAAGACACTAGATCTTCTGAAATTGAAGAGCCAAAATCTGAAGAAGAAGATAAAAAACACGATGAATCTACGCAAGATCAAAATCACGAAAGCACTTCGATCTCTAAATTATCTAAATCTGATCAGTTAAATGATGACAACTCTAGCATATGTTCTAATTTTTCAAAAACAGATAAACTGACTTTTAATTGCAAAACTGAAGTTGAATATATTGATCAATTAATAACAAGAAATTTAGAACTTCTTGAGAAAATGTGTCATGAAATGGAAGTTAAAAATGAAAATGTACCTTTGGACGTTACTAAAAAGTGGGTTATTTTTCGTCAAGAGCTTGAAAAAAATTTAGGGGATCAGAAAGCCTTTTTAACAGAACGCGTATCTTTAGCTGATCAAGATAGTATTTCAAAACTATCAAAAGATTATGAATGCGATATAGAAATGGAGGAAAGTATCGAAAAAGACGATAAAAATTTAGTTAAAAAAAATGCCGAATTCGAAGATCATATTCTTGATGATCCACCTGAAAAAAATAAAATTGTAAACGATATAAACCCAGTTGATAACAACATAGAAATTGATAAGCTTGAAGTAAGTAACGCAGAAGTGCTAACTAAATTAGAAGCTAAAAATAAAGAAGAAGTTTCTGAAGCAAGTGAAGAAATAATTGAGAAAAAACAAACGGTAAAAAATGAAAAAGAAAAAGAAAAAATTATTATCAAATATAAAAGTGAATCATTAATAAACAGATCAGCCAAATTTGAAAGAGTGCCAAGTTTAATGCATTGTTGCGTACCATCTAAAGAAAATATAAAATCAGAGATTAATGTAGGCTCTAATAATCAAAAACCTACAAAATCGACCAATTTAATAGAGCAATTCAATGTTCCAGATAAGTTAAATTTAAACAAACGCAATTTAGGTTTCAAGCCTAAAAAAACTAAATCAAATTCTGTTGAAAAACAGTCTGATGATGTTGTTTTAAAGGGATTGAAGGCTTTCAATAATGCAACTTTATTGGAATATAAAGATGAATTATTGAAAAGTAATTCGAAAAAAGATAATTTCAAAACTGTGTTAGATGAAATATTCGTAAGTAATGATGTTGATCGTAATTTTAGCCGAAAATTAGAAAAAAATCAAAGTAATTCAGAAAATTTAGACGAAATTAAAAATATAAGCAAGCTTTCATTAGAAGACCAAAATGATTTAAGTCAAAAATTATCTGATGATACAACAAATCAAGAATCATCTGAAGATAATGAAAAGGATGAATCAAAATCGAATCAAAAATCATCTGAAGATAATGAAAGAAATGAATCAGAATCAAAAAAAGAATCAGCTGAAGATGATAAAAGAGAGTCTACATCAGAATCAAATAATCAGTCGACATCTAGCTCTTCATTTTCATCAAATAATTCCGAAAAAACTCAAAAATCCGAGTCTGAAAACGACAACAAATCAACAAATTTTTCATTTAGCAGTAAAAAATTTAAAAATTTAAAAGAAGCCATAAAAAATATCAATTGGAATATAGACATGAATAAATATCTTGAATTTATACAATCTAATAATTCAAATACATTTTTAGATTTCATAAAATATGATATAAATGATAAATCAAAAATTGTCGATGATAACATCTCGATATTATTAAAAAATTTATTTTTTGAGTACTTAAAAAAATCAAAAGATTTTCAAATTGAAACACAATTACCAATTCCTGATTTAACGTACCTTGTTTCTGATTATTTCAAAGAAACAGAATGGCTTGCTGAAACATTAAAGACTCAAGAAAATTCTAATACAGGTAAATTGGTTAAAAATGTTGTATTTTAACATAGAACATGTTCATTGGATGGGGTATTTGAAAGTTTGGCTCGGCAGGGGGGGGGGGGTGAAAAAGTGACGTTTTTAGAGGGGGGGGTGAAATATTTTGACGTTTTCAGGGGGGAGGGGGGTAGAAATTGACGTTTTTAGGGGTGGGGGGGGGTGAAATGGACTTAGAATACTTTCCATTTAGGGACTTAGAATAATTTGAAGTGGGAGTCGGGGCCTGATCAGACCCTGATAAGAACAAGAGCTTAGAATACTTAAGTTTATGAATTTAGGATAATTTATATTTCAGGATTTATTGTAATTTCGGTTTTTGGATTTATTACTGTTATGAGTGAACATGTTCCATGCTCGTTGGTTGTAGTTACACAAACCAGTTATAAATTTTTTGTTATATAAATTAATAATTTTATTTTTTGAATATTTCAGACGAACAAAAAGATGAAGTATCAATACAAATTAATAATTCAGAATTAGATCCGGAAGAAAAAACAGTTTTGATTTTCGATTCAAAAAATAAATCAAAATATTTAGACAACCCTCAAAAATTATTTGAACCAAATGAAAATTACCAAATAATAGAACCAAAACTAAGAAATTTAGAAAATACAAAAACTGAAGAATCAGAAAATCTAATTGACCTATACAATTTAGAAAACGAAGACGAAACTAAGCTAATAATCAAAGAACTAACAGACGAAATCCCCGAAATAATAACACCAGCAGAGCGTTTAAGAAACCACAAAAAAATTTTAGAATCACCATTGATAAAACAAAGAATAGAAAATTGGAAAAATCAAAGTATCGAAAGTATCATAACAGTAAAAGGCATGCGTTATCCAAAAAATACAGACGCTACTGGTGAAATAAATTCTTTGATGGATAGTTCGATAGATGAATTTTTAGAACTTGAAAAAATAGTAACAAAATAAGTACCCCTGTGTTTCGTAGTACAAAAAAAAAATAGCAAACAGTTTTTTTATAAAAAATTTTTTATTACATTTTTTTATTATTAATAAAAACCACATTCACTTTTTTTGTATATATAAATATGTTACCTACATTTAAATGGCAAATAATTTATACACTTATGTATTTGTATTTTGTATTGTGTAATAAGTCTTTTAAAAATATATAAAAATGTTTTGTCTTAGAATTTTTTTTAATTTAATTTAATTTTAAAAAATTAAACCTATTTTGCATTAAAATTAAAGAAAATATTAGATAATTAAGATTATTTAAAATCTGAATAAATAAAAAATAATTAAAATTAATCATAAATAAAAAAAATTCTAATTAAAATTAACAAGTTACATCAAAACCAGGATCATAATCCGATACAATATAATTAGGATCGCAAACAGTATTTCTAACAGCTTTCCTGGCACTTGTTTTCATTATTCTAAAATTGTAATCATCTTGATCTAAATAACTATAAAGATAAGATGGTAATCTATTGGATAATACCCAAACATTGGGATCAATTAAATCATGATCAACTTTAATATCATTTGGGAATACCAGTGATATATTACTAGCACCAATAGAGCCTAAATTTTGGGGTATGTATTCTTTTCTTGTATCCCAGCACCATACTGAATCTCTTGTGACCATATTAAAAAACATAACGCCATCTTTATCAATTGCTGATGCTGATGAATGTCCATAATCTTTTGCTCGAGGTTTACCAACTGGTATAAATTTGTCAATATTTTCACTTGCTGTTTTTTCATCTTTTATTGCTGATAGTGGTACGGCAAATTCACGGAAACTTGACATTGGATGAAAGAATAAAGTTTTTTCGTTACTTATGTCTAGTGGTGTTAGTGCTAATCCAAATATACCATCTGTCCAATGGAATTCTAAGCCATGTAAATTATATCTTGATGATAATGGATCTGGATAAAATAAATGATGTTGTATTCTGAATGATGTGTCGTTGAATAAATCATAAACAATTAAACCGAATCTCCAAACGTCAGCTAAATATGCCACTGCATGTTCACATTGATTTTTTCTTGTATCAACTACGATGTTTGAATATAATGAATCTTCTTTTATTTGTTCTGATGGTAGAGTAAACATTTTTATTAATTCATCTGTTAATAAATCAAATACGTAGACTGTTGGTGGACATATTTGTTTTGGAACATCGACTAAATCAATTTTACCAGAATCTAATACCCATAAACGACCACAGTCATCGATTTGCATTCGGAAAACTGATGTTAAACTTTGACAATTGCCTGAAAATTGAAAAATAATTAATGAGTATTAGAATCAACAGAAAAATAGAAAGAAATAAAAATTTGCTAACTTACCTAACCGGTGCCATTCCCAATTAGGATACGGTGTCAATTTAGGGCTTTTATTTTGTGAGTTTCTTGGAATAGTTGCTAATGTTGCTGGTATACCTTTTTTCCATCTTGGTAAACTAACAAAAATTTTGTCTTTCCAAATCTCTAATCCTAATGGCAAATTATTTTCTGGAATAAATTGTTCGCTGTAAATCATATCACTTCGATCTTTATCAGTAAAGAATTCAAAATCAACAGTTTTCCAGTGATAAGCCTTTTTTAAAACAAAATAAAATTTTATTGATCTGAACCAGAATTCATACTATTATTACAATAAATCTAGGTCTTACCAATTGCATTGACGGTCCAGCAAACTCTTCATCGAATTCATTATCCAAAGTATCAAAATTATGATTTGTATTGATAAAATTATTATTCGTATTGATAAAATTATTATTGGTATTATTGTTACTGATAATAATATCATTCAAATCCCTATGATTACTTTTAACAGTCGTTGTTGCTTGCTGCTGTATATTATTATTATTTAGAGAATTAATATCATTATTATGATTATCTAAATTTCTTTTCTCTGTAATATCAGTTGTTTCTGATAACAACAATAATGGATCAGTTACAAAACCATGTGGTGATTTACGATAATTCGATTTTATCGTATTATCTTTCGTATTATCATTATTATGATTATTATTATTATTTTGATTATGTAAATTATGATTACAATTTACATGTAATGGAGGTTCTTCATGTCCAAATGATGGATCGTCAAATGATGTTGGTTGCTGATGATAAATAAAGTTTAATTATATATTTATTTGATTTATTTATTAATTATACTATTCATTATGTCGAATAAAGGTATTTAGATGCCGACTGGTTGATTATAATTAAAGAAATAATTTTTTCTATTTCAATGATACATTTAATTTATGTGCGTAATGAATCTCTATTGACTAAAAATGTATTCAAGGATTTTTTTAGCTGCATTTTATTTCATGATGTACTTATATATATAAAAATTTTCATGGGAAAATATATTTAATATTTTCTTTTTTTAAATATTACGACCTTATTTTTTCTTTTTTTAAAATTTTTTTATTGTATATTATTCTTTTGATGATAATTTTATGAAAAAAAATTAAATTCAAAGAGACATTAAAAAAATGTTAAGAAAAAAGATTCATATTTTTGATATTTTGAAATATTTTAATGTATGGTTGAAAAGGATAAAAATAAAATTATTATTTATTTAATAATGACTTCCTTTGTAAAACGAAAAAGTGTTATTTTTTAAATTATATGTTGCTATATGGAGGTTTTCAGGTCTTTTTGATGGTGCAATTTTTTTTTTAGGTTGAACTTAGATTTTTGACTTTGTTTATGACTGTTAAAAAATTTAAATGATTCGTCAAAGATTTCTATCTTAATTATTTTGTTTTTTATTAAAATAGCTAAAAAAAATTAATATATTTTTATCTAAAATAAAAACTGTGAAAAAATTTAAAGGGTTGGAAGTTAGCCATTTTTTGGGTATCAGCCAATCAGAAGCTGCATAAAATATTAATTTTAGCCAAAAAAATACGACTTAAATTTTAAATTAAATTAAAAAAAAATATGGCTATAAATTAATTTATACATAAAATGAAGACTTTCTTCCGAGAAAAAAATTCCTTGTCTTCAAAAAATTAAATAAAATTGCAACCTCAATTCATTGCACAGCTTAATTTTCATTTAATATAGATTAATTCATCAATTTTCTTTTTTGATTTGATTAAAAATTAAAGCTTTATTTTGTAGGTAAAAATTAATTTTTTTTTTTAGCTTCTGATTGGCCAGAATTTATAAAAATTGCTGACTTACAGCCCTCTCAAATTTAAAAATCAGAAAGTTAAATTTAATTAAGCAGTTTTAAATATTTTCAATACAAGTAATAAATATTTTCTACCTTATCCAAAAAAAAAGCAAACCCTAACATTCAACAACCAAAAAATAATGTCACTCCACCAAAATCCCCCAGAAAGCCCCATATATAAAATCTATAACAATATGTATTATTATTAAATAAATAATATTTGAAATCGTGAACATTAAAAATATTGAAAAGAATATTATAATATCATATAAGGAAGTCATCGTTTTTCTAATATAATAAACTATATATTATATTTTCTTTAGATCGATTTCTCCGATAAATCAGAAGTCTCTCATATTTCTGTACGTGTGTTGTGTATAATAGGTAATAGGTCATGAAAAATAATTTTTTTTTACATATACGTACTGTTGTTTTTGAATTATCTAAAATAATTTGATGGACTAATGGTGGTGCTTGTAAATCTTGTGATATTTGAATTTGTGAATCGATTGGCTCTCCTAATTGATGTAAACCTAATAATGACATCGTTAGTAGCCATGATTTTACGTTTGACATTTCTGTAAAATAAAAATAAAGAAAATTATTTAATTATATGTATTTTGACATTGAAGAAATAATTATTTTATTTTCTTGGAAAAATTTAATTAATTTTTAATTTATCAAAGAAAATTTTTAATTAAACATTTTTTAGTCATCATTTTTTAAAAATAAATTTTACTGTGTTAACATGCATTGAATAGGATTCAATATTTTTTTGCTATTGTTAAACGTTCATTGATGCCCTGAATATTTTTCTCATTGTAAAAGTAAACTTTTTAATGTATAATGGTTTACTATAAAGATGCTCTCATAGCTTTACTTTTTAACGATTATTTTCATTCTATACAATATAATTTTTTACTTTATAATTTAATTTGTAAGACAAACAACTCTGCAATTACTCAATCGAGTGCAAATTGATTGAAATTGCAAAATGACTGAAACCTAACAATTGCTTTTGATTAAAGTTATAGTTTTACAATTAAAGTCTTTAAATTGACAAAAAGTGACAACTGTTGACTGATAACTGCATAATTTGCAAGGTAGCAGACACTTCAAATTAATTGAAACATATTTAAATATTTATGGATCATAAAAAAGACACAATTTTGCTAATGTAATAAAATAACTTATATCACAAAGCAAGTCTCTAAATCGAAATACTCTAAATCAATTTAAAATCCCTCCTCCTATAAGAACGTCAATTTTTGGCACCTTGTGTTGAAGACCTTTTGCAGATACATGTTCCATGTTCAAAAACTCGGATTTAAATTCCAGTTCATATAATATTGAAAGTAAAATCCTTATATTATTTTCTGTTTTTTAACGAATAATTTTTAATTAAAAGCAAAAATAGATCATTGTTAAAGTGAATAATGAAAAAATGTTTTTCTGGCCAAAGTCCAGAAAACACATACTGAAAGATTTCTGCACGGTCAGCAAATACATATTTCTTCACCATTGAAGAAAAATCGTATACAACGCTTATTGTCTAAAAATTTAAATGCGATTTTGGCCGATTTTTATTTTTCTGGTAGAGTCCTAAAAAAATAGCATAAAAGTAACAGAATTTCTGGAATCTAGAATTCCTTGGGAAATAAAAATAAAGTTTTTTTAAAAAGTACAAAAAAGAGGACTTTAGTAAAATTTTCTGATGAATCCAAAAATTGAACTAGAATTTTCATTAGCTGAAAAAAAAATCCGGTCCCGGAAATTCTGGCCTAACTCTGCCCAGAAACCTCTTATGTCCCAGAAATATTGTTTTTTTATCTTTTTTTTTGGTTCACTACAGCAGTCACTTTACAATCACAATTATCGCAATATCTCGTGGTTCCATTTTTTACCTTTGACTTGTTTGAACTTTGGAAAATTTAAATTGTTTTATTAGTAAAATTTGGTTAGTCTTATTCAAGTGAAAATCGTATTTATTTTGTAAACATTCGGATTTCATAGTTTTTTTTTGCTTTTTCTGTTCTCGTTATTCTCCATAACAGACAAAAAATAACGTAAGCATCATAGGTGAGAAAACTTTAGACGTTAGCCATATAACTCGTGCCCAGCATGCTAGTGATTATTGCTAGTACCAAAACTTTTACTTATATATAGTAATATGCTAATTTTTTTTTCCAATCTTATAATTTTTTTTGTCTGCTTATGGTGTACAACGAACGCAAAAAATTTCCTACTAGCTTTACGTAGAAGTTTTACATCAATAAAAAGGGGTTTTAGTTAAGTCTAGACTACAAAATAATTTTTATTAGCATTCTGAATATTTTTAAACTCATAATTCATGCATACCTATGTTTAGTACAAAACCGTTTTTAAAAATTGCTCCAGGCCAAAAATTTATCTTTAACTAATAAACTAATTTACTTAAAACCTAAAAATACAGTCTTCTTATTTATTTCTTCAATTAATTTGAAAAATAGAAACGAATTTCAATTCTAATCTGATAAAATTCTGGATAAAATACTGTACGTGATACAGTACATTTTATTAAAATTAAAACATTTTTATAAAAATTAAGTTTCATAGGTACAATAAATTATTTTATTTTTTCTACATTTGAATAATTAAAAAAACCACCATCTCATAATCAGAGATGAAAAATAGCGTTAAAAATTCTAAATTAATAAAGTAAACTTATTGCATAAATAAAGAAAATTATTTTTAAATGTCAAATATAAAAAAAATTTTTTTTAATTAAAATTTATTACAAATTAGAAAAACTTTTAAAAGTTGTCTGACTACGTTCGACCTTTATCTACTTGTCTGAATAAACTCGTCAGTTATCTACTTACGTTAATATTATGAAATTCAACAAACTTACTGAATTTTATCTTAATCTGATTTTTTTTTTTTGAATAAAATATTAATAAATTTTTCTAATTAAAAGCGTAAAATTCAAAATATTAAAAATTATTTATCATTACGAAATGTAGTTTAATTTTAAAAAAAATTATTTCAAAATAACTGCAATTTATTAGCATAAAAAATGCAAATTAAAAACTACTTAATCAATCAAAAAAATAACTGTTTAATTGCATAATTAATGAAAACGACATAAAATTACAAAAAAAAAAATAATAATTTAATAACCAAATCAATAAATTTTTCATATCATTAACAACAAATTTCACTCTCATCATCACACATATTACGTGAAAGTAAAATTAATTTAAAAATAATTATCACAATTTTTTCATAATTAAAATAATTAATTCTTCCTTTAAAATTAAAATTTTTTTACCTTCCTTATTAATTATTTATTAAACTTATAAAAATCTCTCTGTATTATTTTCCGGCTAACGAACACGACACAAACAACAAACTGTTTAATTAATAAATTAAAATAAATTATAATTTAATACACTTTTAAGCACATTTTGTAAATCAAAAATAAAAAGTGAAATTAAAATTTTTTTGCACATACACGTCTTTTACTTAGTAGATCTAAGATGAGACTATAATAAAAAAAACGACCACATTTTCATTTATAAAAATAGTTAAACAAAATTTTCTATGTATTCTTCTTTAAATATACGAAGAGAGGAGAGAATGGCATTATAAAAATCCCTCCATACGATATTTAAAGGTTACATCTTTTTATATATCCTTAAATAACTCTCTCTTTCTATTTTAATTTAATTTTATATACTTTTTTTGTGGTGTTAAATTTAACGTGTAACAAGTTAACAATTTTTATTTTTATTTATTTATGATAATTAAAGACTTTTTATTTTGTCGTATTTTAAATTCATTTATGAAAGTCTTTGTTTATTGCAGTAAATAATGATGTGCAGTGTTAAAAATAACTAATTATTATTTATTTCTTTAGGTGTTATTAAGTGAAAATTGTTTATAAACAAAATGATTAAATTATAATTGTTTATTAATATTTTTTTTTATTTAGTTTAGTGGTATCTAGAGCGTTGTATGTTACTTCTGTTTTTTTTTTTTTTAATTCAAAAAGATAATGGAAAATGAAAAATTTTATTCTTAATTAATTCAAAAAATTAATTAGATTATAACGAAGGTTTATTTATTTATTTACTTGATTATTTCAGAGTAAGAAAATTAGAAAAATAAGAATTATTTGTAGGGGAGAGTTAGAGGAAATTGGGGAAGTTTTTTTTACCTACTGTGTTGAAAAATTTAGATGCTTTTATTTATAAAGAGAGTTTTTTTATTTAGACAGTTTTTTCAGACCGGAAAAAACAATTGATTAAAATTTTTGATTTATTTATTGTTTTGATATTCGTTACCTTTATTACTTTTAAGGAGGTTGACCTCCGTAAGTAGTTTTTGGTCAGATTTTTATTGGCCTCGTTTACACAGGAGCCAAATTTCAGATAAACTCTCGCGTAAACGCGCCCGAGGGCAAAATGTAAATTCGAAAAAAAAAACTGAAATTAGTTTATTCTTTTTCATTATTTATTATTAATTCAAAACAATATCAATCACGCAAAGAATTATAATAATAAAAAATTGAAAATTTTTATACAAAATTAAAATTTTAAACTTAGCCCTCGATCGATTACACGACCCCAAGTCTTTCTTTGGCTTTGAGTAGGGGACACCTACAGTGGGTTGAATCCACTCCCCGCTAAGTTTTGGCCTCAATGACTTGGCACAACCCCCTAAACGTAGCCATTTTAGTCAAAAGTTTGAAAAACTAATAATTCAGAAAATTTCATTCACGTACTTGTGGGCAATAATGACTATATTCCAATTTAGAGTGGCCGCCAAAATTGTCTTTTGTATGTAATAGTACGTTATTAACCGGCTAGTATAGAAATGTTTATTTTACCAATGCGAAGGTAAAAATTTCTAGAGGCGAGGTCATGAATGTTTTTTTTATTACAAGGAGTAATATTGACGGTCTCTCAAAATTAGAGCCTAATCATTATTGCCCTTTGTAAAGAAAAAACATTCTTAACCTCGCATCTAAAAACATTTATTTTTACCAAATTCAATTACAAGACTTCAGCGCTACACGCCTTGGGTCTGTAAACCTTCGCATTTGGCAAAATAAACATTTCTATGAGCCGGTTAGCAATTTATTATTCTTGATGTTTAATTAAGATTAGATTATCCCACGGATTTTATCTGAGGAAGTAAAAATAAGTTATAAGACAATAAATTGAAGCCCAATTAATAGGAAATCAAATTTGGACATTTAGATATATGTAAGGCTAAAAGTCAAAATTGTAAAATTTCGATTATCTCACGCATGTGCAGTCCAAATTACCGTTTTACCACGGAATCGAATTATATAGGGTAAATTTTTAAAGGAAAGTATTAGTAGATGTAAAATAAGCTGTCAAATGCAATAATTATAAAAAAATGTTGAGTAAATTTACAAAAAAGGCTACAAGATTTGTGTTATTTGGAACTGGGAAAATAAAAATGGATAGGGGAACCTATTTTTAGTTGCACTTATGGAAAAAAGTTGTTGAAACCGATTTCTATGACTCTTCAGTCCAACTTGGGACCAGTTGGCGTGGAATCTCTCACATAGACTAAGAGCACTAAAATAAATGAAATTTTGTCCGATTAGCACTGGCTTGAACAAATTGTACTACTATAGATATCTTGCAGCTTTAATTTTTTTATTTAGAATTTTGAAGCTAACAATCGTTTTGAGAATAAAAAATGTATCACTATTTCATTTTTATAGTCAAATTTGACCCTTCAGAAAGTATAAATTCAGGGTTTATGAACATTCAAAAAGAAGCAATTGAATAGTTATTTTTTGCTAAAAATTTATACCCGGAGATTTTTGTGGTTGATAAATCCAAAAATCGACATAATGAATAAATAATAATCCATAATCAACATAATCGACACATGAACCAAAATAGCCTGCTTTCTCCTACAATTTTTTGTTATAATTAGTTTAATTATAAATTCATTAAAATCTAATTACTTTTATTTTTTTTCTATTGTATAGAAAAGTTTTTTTTTCTTCATAAAATTAAAAAAGAAAAAAAAACAAGAAGAAAAAGTTATAATTATTTATTATTTTCTTACTCAATATTAATAAAATAAATATAATATTTCCTTTTTAATATTTAAACTACGTATTTATAGTTCGTTTTCCATGATATTGTTATAGGAATATGAAATAATAATATTAGATATTTTTTTGTTATTTTTTTATAGTTTTCTTTTTCTTAAATAATAAATATTATTTATTTTTTTGCTCTAATTATGTAAAAATTATTTATAATTTGTTAACAATTTATTATTATTATTGTTCTTTCTGTTTTTTTTCATAGTTTTAATACTTATTTTTGCATAATTGTATAGAAACTTGAATAGTTTGAAAATATTTCAAAAATATTTTTATCTATGTGTATGTATGTGTGTGTGGGTGTGTTTCTGTATAAATTTAGATTTAAAAAACTCATTGGCTAATAAAAAATTTTTGAACTTGAAATAAAATATATTTTTTAGTGCACATGCTGCACTTTAATGCATTATAAAGTGAACGTAGAAAGCCGAATTTGGAATCCTCTTAGTGTTCATGCACGAGTAGACTACATTGATCAAGAACGTGTAAAAAATTGTTGTACATATTAAAAATGTCAACAGAGTTTCTATATAGCAATCTTTTACTGAAATTGTAACAATAATTTTTGGACACAAGGGGTGGTCCACTCTATGCTCTTTTAAAGATCTTAAAAATTAATAAAATAAAAAATTAACTTACGTGTTTTATTTTTCAATTTTGAATTTTTACTTCCATTGTAATATTTGTCTAAAATCTTCTTTTTGTAACCAAATGCTGGTTCTGGTTTCCATATCGACATATGCCTGTATGGATCATCGATATCATTATCATAATTTTCTTGTTGATAATTATAATCATTTAACTTTTTGTTATTTGGTCGTGCATTTGTCCATCGATAAATCCATCCTAAATCTTCAATCGTTCTATCATCCCAATTATGAGCCATCACATTTTTTTTTATCAGCTAAATTACAAAATTATTTGTTTTTCAATACGTAATTTTGTATTTTTTTTCATATACTAAAACTTCCGTTGTAATAATAATCTTCATTATAAATTTTTGATGAACACACTAATAATATTTCAAATTATTTTTAATTATACTTTTTTTTTAGCTAAATATTTTTTTTTTTACATTATTTAAAAAAAAAAATTATATGTAATTTTGATAATTTTTTGTAAAATTCAATTAAATAAAAAAAAAATAGAATGCTATAATCAGCAAGGTGTCTAAACTATAACTGCCGTTCAAGTTTTTCACGCTACGTTTTGCACATAGTATACATAATAATAAGAAATATAATATAAGGTAAAAGTTTTAATAATGAATTGTGCATCATATTATAATTTTAAAAATTTCCTTTTTTTTTTTTTTATTATTAATTCTTATGTAAAGTATGCGTTACATATATTAAGTGTATATATGGAGGTAATACAGTCTTGGTGTTTTTATTATTATTATTATTATTACTTTTTTTACAAATATGCGCAATGTAAATTATATTTATTCAACCGAAAATTTTTATAATTTAGATATTAATATACAGATTTAATGTATATGGGTGAGTCTCTTAAATTTTAAGAGGAAAATTCGTTCGAATTCTAGCTAATGGTTCCAGGATATTTGGAAATCAAAAAAAAAAAAAATTAAATTTATTAAAAACGGAGATTTGAGATTAATTAGCTATAAGAAAGAATCGAAATTAAAATAGGTGGTATGCCGGATTTAGTCTTCTGGGGGCCTGTAGGCAACCAATGTTAAAAAAATTTTGTGGGAGACCGTTCTAATGGCTTAATTAGTAGATCCCGTAGGCCGTGCCTATGTCTATATGGTAAATTCGGCATACTGATTTTAATTAATTTTTCCTTTAAAAAATTGATATTTTAAACTTTGGGTTTAGAATTTCACTGCTGTAACAAAAAATCTTCTAAAAACATGAAAAGTTGAATCTTAATGTAAAATTTCCTACGGACTCTAAATTTTTGGTCAGATTTTTGGGCAATTCGAATTTTTTTTTGGTGCAAAATTTATTGGGGATGATAAATTTGGCGGGCCTGATGCTATTATAATGAGAGTTCCTAGTAGCTAAAATGATACCTTAAAGAAATTTTACATCTTCAAACAGACTTATTCAGTATTACAGACAATATAATTTCTTTTCTCGTCTAAGCGAAGAAACATAATCGGAAACAATTTTGGGCGTTAAATCATGCACTAAAATTTAATGGACTTTCCATAAAAATACAAAAAGAAGAGAAATTAAGAAGAGAAAAAATTTCTTTGTAGATAATTGGTTACAATTTATGCACATAATAATAATTTATAGAAATGTGAAGAACAAATATCTAAAATTACGTAAATTACAGATAAACATATTGAATAAAATTATTATGTATGGAGATTTACATGAGTAAACTTAAGCGGAAGAAATTAAAATAATAATAAAATGTATTTAAATAAATCATAATAACAGAATAATATTCTGTATCCAAAAATTTTTACATACATTATGAATTTATAAATGTTTTTGAAAGCGGAAAATTTCTTTTTTTTTTTTTTTTAATTTAAAAAATTTATTGTGTTATTAAAAGTAATTGAAATGTAAATCTGAATATTTAAATGCAAAAATAAGAATCGTTTATGTGTATCATGTAAAAGCAGTTTTAAAAAATAAATACATTAGCAAATAATTTTTTATTTTAAAATTATGCATTATACAGATGGCTTTTTAACAGCGGCGTCTAATATTTTATGAGTCTTTGCAAGTTTTTAATGGATTCTGCAGAAAGTCAGCAACATTTTTTAAAACACTGTATAAAACTTTTACCCATATCTTATACTTCTGTCTCAATTTCCTTTCTCACGTGCTAATTGATGTCTTATGGGTACAAAAATAATATCAAAAACACGTTAGATGTAAGATTCGTAGAGTCAGAACCAGAAATTGTTTTGAGATTTATTTCTTATACACATAGGGAGAAATAATTTCAGTTATTTTAGTATATACTCTAGTAAAATCGCGGTTTATGGTGTTTAGTTACTGGGTCTACCTCGGGGTCTACCATAAATTTTTTTGGATCGTTGGTCCCCTTTTAGTTTCCAAATTTGGTCAAGATAGATTTTTTGGGTCACTGATTACGAATTTTGGGGATTTTTTATGATACTAGGGGGAAAGCTGAAGCGCGCCAACCCCCTCATATCGTATTTCATGTTTAATCGCAATCAAACTGTGACTTATTTCATAAATAAAAACAATTGTACAGTAAGATGTCGATTGCAAATAATAAACTTTTTTTTATTTTTATTTTCAAAATGTATCTCAAGAAAAAAAATTTTATCAGGTTTTTTGAGCTCTCTGACCTGGTCAACCATATTGATTTAAGTTTTTCACTGTTCAGGCCTTTTTCAGTACAAAACGACGAAAAATTTGAAGAAAAAAAAATCTGACATTTTTCCATATAAGCCCCTTTCGATTTTGGCCAAAATAAAAATTGTCAAGAAAATTCAGTTCCCTTATTTTATTAAAACTTTTTTTATTAGAAAACTTGGTTTATAAGGAATTTAAGCCAATCCAAACGATCTTATGTGAATAAAACCAATATTTCTAAAAATGCAAAAATTTTAAAACTCACCGGGTTCAGCGCGACCAATCAAAATAAGAATAAATCAAGGAACAGATTCTGATATCACATCATTTATTTTAATATTTAAGCCTTAAATTAGCAAATACTACCCCTAAAAGGAGTGCCTTTGCTACTTTCGTACATTGAGTGTCTAAATTTGGTCCATATGGGTTCCATTTCCAGCGACCTGAAAACCCCATATGGACCAAATCAAGAGACACAAATTTAACAAAAATTAAAATAACTCTTGATAATTTAGATGACACCCTGATCAAGATAATAAGTAATTATAAAAATTTAAAGAGTAATATAAACAATTCAGAATCAGCTGAAACTGAAAAACTTAATGGTCATAATACTTGGTTGACAAAAAAAGAAAATATTATTCCTAAAATTATAGTTCATTTAACTCATAAATTTTAATTATAGGAAATAGTTTATTAAATGAATGCATTATCAAAATTAAATTTTGGATAAAATTAAAAAAATTAAATTTATGATACATTTATTGAAATAATCAGTAATTATAAAAACTTAAATGGTTGTGATAATTTCACTGATTGAAGATATTAAGTTTACTACCAAATTTAGAAATTTTTACTATGACTGAATTAGAAAATGTTAGAGGTTATCATTCAAAAAATTTAGAAAAAATTAAAAATTTAAATTGTTAAGAATCAATAATTCCACTTAGTGATTTAATTAGAAAATCATTAACTCTTACAAAACTTAAAATCCATAAAATGTTTTTAATTTAAAACCCTGTCTAAAAAAATAAAATTTTGATTGGGTATAAAAAATATAGGTATTTAAAAATCTTACCTTTCGAAGTCAGGAGCGATAGCTGCTTTAAAAAAACGAGACAAAAAACTTCATTTGCTATATTGAATGATAATTTATAACTTTTTATGTATACCTACCCACAAAACACAACATGACCGAGACATGTCCGTAAGATATCTTGCTTACACATCTTCAAGATACGTTGAAAAGATATCTTAAGGACATGTTTTTCATGTAAAAGATATCCTAAGGTATCCTAAAGGTGTAAACATTAGAAAACTTTAAGATATCTCTGAAACATTTCTGAGAGACATGCTCAGGATATCTGTTTGAGATACGTAGCAAAAATTCGTTAAAAATTTCGACAGTATCTAAAAAATGGCTGAACAATGTGAATGATAAAGTTTACGAAGAATATTTTATAACATCTCTTTGAAGTATATAAAAATTACTGTGATGTTTTTTTGTGAATTATTATTTTAAAAATAATATAAAAAATAGTATATAAATTTTTAAATGACAGTTCGTGTGTATTATTGTTATAATATTATATAGAATAAATATCAATTTTGTGAATATTATAAGATTGAAAAAAAAAGTTTGTTAATGAATTCTTTAAAATTGTTGTTATAATAATTTTTATAATTTTAATAAATTATATATATTTATCAAATAATTTGATTGTTTAATAAAAATTTTTTATATTGCAAAATAATTAATTGTTTATTTTTGTTTTTTTAAAATCAGACGTATCCTTCAATTTATTATACTTGATGAAATTATTATAGGTATATGTACACCTTTTTCATAAAGGAATTATATATTTGACAAACTCTATGTGTTATGTTTTACCAAGAAGTTCTCATTTTTTTATTTAAAATATATTCTATTTTTATAGCAAATTTTTATAAAACTATTTAAAATATTTATGGTCTAATTCTTTTTTTATGTATATTTTTTAAAGTGCATATTAGTTTATACGTAATTATAATAAAGGATCATAAAAATTTTATTATTATAAAAATTAAAACTATAATATATTTTTAGCAAAATAGAATATATTTTAAGTAAAAAAATGAGAATTTCTTGCGGTAACATAAAACATAGAATTTGTCATATATAATACTTTTATGAAAGGTGTACGGACAACACATATTGAGGATGTTTTAAAGGTACCTTGTAAAGGTATCCTAAAGGTGTATAACTGAGACATGTTAGGGACATGTTCTGAGTGAAGAATAACATATCTTGACAACAGTCGTACACATCTCCTCAAGATATCTTGGTGAGATATCTTAAGATGGATTAATATATCTTTGGGATACCTTGAGGATAACTTTGTGTTTTGTGGGTATATTTAAATTACTTTAAAATAATCCGCATTTGCCATTAAATTGAATGAAGTTAATAAATAACAATGAGGGTTTTTCAGAGAGTTGAGGGCGCTACTGAGCTAAGGTAAGTTTTAGTGGGAATTACAAAATTATAAAAAATGAATCCTTTATTATTTAAATATTTAATTAAAAAAACGAATTATTTAGAATAAAAAAGTAATAAATTCTTTTAAAAAAGTATAAAAATAATTTTTTTATTAAATAATAAACAAAATTTTTTAATATACACTCAGAGATTGAATATAAATATAAGTACATCATATACATAGGACTGGAAGCGAGTTTTCTACTATAAATTAATTAAGATACCTTATTTTTAGTAGATTTTATAATGATCTTTTTAATCATTAATGCAGTTTTTAACCTAGTATTTTATGACCCTGGTCGTACAGTTTAGTATGGCTATTATAGATATCACTTTTGTGATAATGATTTTTTTAATTTTTAGCCCAAATCAATAAAGTTTTTAAATATCTCTTTTACTTATTCCTTCCAAATATTTTATATTAAAACAAATTTTGCTTGTGGCAAGTGGAGTATTTTTCGTACTTAATCGATGGCAAATAATATGAAGCTGATAAAGAAAAAAGAATTTTGTACAAAATTTTTTTTATTTATTATACCGTTGCACGAGTACCTCAATGATCAAAAATGTTTATTTTTTCAAATTTTCTTTTCCTTTAAATTAATTTACAATCATATCATTCAAATTAAAAAAAAATCTGCGGCTATATTCTTTATACTTTTACGGGCCTAGGATAAAAAATATACTATTGATACATAATAAGGTTGTAAAAAAATTATGTTAAAATCCATTTTAAAAATTGAATGGCCAATCAACAATAAATTATATTGCAATCATAATTTATTATTATCAAATATTTTCAGAAATCATATGCATTGTCTTCACCTTGGACGATAATTACTTTCGATTTTAGACATACTAAACTTTACGACCAGGGTCGTAAAATACTATATTGCTTAAAAACTGCATTAATAATTAAAAAGATCATTATAAAATCTACTAAAAATAAGGTATCTTAATTAATTCATAGTAGAAAACTCGCTTCCAGTCCTATATGTATGATGTACTTATTTATATTCAATCGCTGACAAGGGGAGTTCAATACATTTGGAACACCGAATTACACCAAATGGTTATGGATGAGTTTGTTATGTTGAAAAAACATGTCGACTACCCTCCGTTCCTTCCAATGGGCCTTCTGAGCCTAGAAATGCGGGGCTTAATGTTATAAAATAGGATTTTTTGATAATTTTCAAAGAAACGCCAAAACCTCGCAAGTTAACCAAAACTCTTCTGGTTGGTCTCATTTTTTTGGTTTAAGTATCACCTTTCATACGCCGTAAACCGCAATTTGTTATCACTAATTCTCTTATAACTATAGCCAATTAACCAAACGGTCATTTTTAGCTAAAAATGATCAATTTTTAAAATGCTGCCAAATTTGTAATTTCTGACGAAAATGGGTTTTATAGGTCTGATAAAATTTTTACAAGCTTCAAATTTCCAAAAATTTTTCGTTCGTCTCATTTCCTTGATTCGTTTTTAAGTAATGGCTCTTCAAAGTTAGCATTAAAAATGAGCTTTTTCAAAAAATCGTAAAATTGGGACTGTGACTTCAAATTATCATATCTGGTTAACAAATAATTGCAATTGGTAAAGTCAAGAAGTTTTGTAAACTTGAAGCTTGTACAAATTTTTTCAGACCTATAAAACCCATTTTCGTCAGAAATTACAAATTTGGCAGCATTTTAAAAATTGGTCATTTTTAGCTAAAAATGACCGTTTGGTTAATTGGCTATAGTGATGAGAGAATTAGTGATAATAAATTGCGATTTACGGCGTATGAAAGGTGATACTTAAACCAAAAAAATGAGACCATCCAGAAGAGTTTTGGTTAACTTGCGAGGTTTTGGCGTTTCTTTGAAAATTACTAAAAAATCCTATTTTATAATATTGAGCCCTGCGTTTCTAGGCCCAGAAGGCCCATTGGAAGGAACGGAGGGTAAACGGCATGTTTTTTCAACATAACAAACTCATCCATAACCATTTGGTATAATTCGGTGTTCCAAATGTATTGAACTCCCCTTGTGAGTGTATTTAAAAAAATTTTGTTTATTATTTAATAAAACAATTATTTTTATACTTTTTTAAAAGTATTTATTACTTTTTTATTCCAAATAATTCGTTTTATTAATAAAATATTTAAATAATAAAGGATTCGTTTTTTATAATTTTGAATTCCCACTAAAACTTACCTTAGCTCAGTAGCGCCCTCAACTCTCTGAAAAACCCTCATTATAGTTTTGTCTTCTTATCTTTATACTATTATACACGCATACTAATAAAAATAACAAGTATACAAATGAAGTCAAAATCCGCGGAAAATCTACTCTTTTAAAAAATTTAAAATTTTACATTATTTTTATCAAAAAAAAAAAAAATTAATTTAATAATTTATTTGAATAATAATTAATTTAAATTAATTAAAATTAATTTAATTTAGAAATAATAAATATGAACATTTAAAAAAAAATACAAATTTATTAATGGTTAATAGGTCGAAGAGGTGGTCCTGAAATAACATTGCGATTTTGGTTCTAATTAATTTAAATTTATTAAAAGTGGCAAGGCATACAAATATTGATCTAGATTTAAAATCTCGCGCGTGTATTTAATTTATTTTTTATTAGGTACTTTGGAATTAGAAAATTTTATTTATAGACATTTTTTAAAATTAACAAAAAATAAGGTCGTTTTTTGGAAAATTATCAAATTTTGATTAATATCTCTGCTATGACTCACCTGCAAATAGAAAAATATAATTAATGAACAATTTATAAATATGAAAAAAAATATTAAAAAAATTATTACTGTACCTGGTTTATTAATAGCCGAATCGAGAGCGGAATTATATGAGGAAAAAGAACTTCAAAATACATTTGATCCTAATATTATGTCTTCTGGCCATCACCAGAGGTGGATACACCTATTTCGGCAATTTCCAAAATATTTAAAAAATTTCTTATACAATTAACACTATAAACACTTTAATTCACTTTTTATTTTTATAAATTATAGATATTTACCATTTACTTTTAAATTGAAAAAAAAAACACTTTTATTTATATTTCAATACGCACAAAAACACCTATTTTACAAATAAAACACCTAGCTATATCATTTATAGTGTTTTACACAAACCACTCAATAAAAACATTTATTTTTATAATTTAAAAAAAATATATTTTTATTTACATTTTAATATTTTCAAAAGCGCTTATTTTTTAAATTTCACTAAACACACACTTATGCATCACTTTATTTAATTATACAACACAATAAACACTTTTATTTTTATAAATGATAGGTATTTCACTTATACACTTATTTTTCATTTATACTTCAATACATTCAAAACCTGATTCAGAAGGCACCTATTTTATGAATTTCACTTTCATCAACACAGACTTATGTATCACTTTAATTAATTAGGACACAATAAACACTTATTTTTATAAATTATATATATTTTTACCACAATTTTTACACTTTTAATTTAAAAAAAATATATTTTTATTTACATTTTAAGACACCTATTTCACTAATTTCACAAAACACACACTTATTTATCACTTTGATTAATTACAACACAATAAACACTCTTAGTTTTATAAATTATAGGTATTTTATTTAAACTTTTAAATTAAAAAATTACTTTTATCTCTATTTTTATTTAAACAGTAAGTATACACGGCGAGGCTGCTTTGCTTGAATTTTATTTGCTGCTTGAATTTTCAAGCATTTGCTTGAATTTTAAAGCAAATGCTTGAATATTCAAGCAAACTGCTTGAAAATTCAAGCAAATTGCTTGAAAATTAAAGCAAATGCTTGAAAATTCAAGCAAATGCTTGAAATTTCAAGCAATTCAAGCAACTGCTTGAATTTTCAAGCAAAGCAGCCTGGCCGTGTAGGTACGTACTTAACTTCGTTTCGCGTGTGTTCATGACTCGCGCGTGAACTGAAAAATCGATCAAGTTCGTTAACATGGCGTCTATTTTCAAATTACTTTTTTTGTTTTATTATCGATGAAATTATAATGTTAATTAAATAAGTTTAAAATACCTAATTATAGAAGTGTGTGTATAGGTATGCGAATAGGTTTTACTTTTACCAAAAAGATGAAGCTAAAAAAATACATACATAGTTTATACCTATATGAATTTATTAAACGTTTTTTTTTAAATTTTCTTTAAATTAAACCTTACCCACACACAATAGGAAAGGAAGCACGAAATATGAAGAATTATCGTTAAAATTTGAATTTTATTTTCGATTATATTTCTGCGAAAACTTAGATCTTATTTTTTATTAAATTCAAAAGATGTTTTTACAAATTAAAAATTTTTTAAAATTCATTAAAAAATTACTGAACTAAAAAAAAAATCTGAGATGAAAAATAAATTATTTCAATAATAAAAAGCCTCGTAAAAATCGATTTTAAATTTTATGGCGGTTATAGGTACTTTTATGGACAATATATATATTATTTTAACTACTAGGAATAATTAAAATTATTTAAAAATCAGATTTTTCGTGGTTCACAAAAGTGTGAAAAGTTAATTTTGTTAATATTATTAATACTTTTAAAAAATTTAACAAGAAATAATAATAATAAATTCATATTTTAAAGATCGACTGTACCTGTTTCTTCATCTTCTTCATCAATTTTACATAAAAATAAAACCTATACTCGCACTATACACACACACTTGTATAATTAGATATTTTAAACTTATTTAAATTAAATTTATAATTATTGTAAAAAATTTTCATAAAAAGAAAATATGTAATAATTAAATGCTGTTAAAACTTAATAAAACTAATATTGAAAATAGACGCCGTGTATCAACGACCAACGGGCAACGGCTTTTCGCGCAGCTCGCGCGTGAGTTGACATATCATCAATACACGCGCGCAGGACACGGTAAAATACCAATACCTACTTTATTGTTTAAAAATGTAAAAGATCGAAATTTAACAAAAATTATAATTTTAATAAAAAAATAAGTTTAAAATACCTAATTATACAAGTGTGTGTATATAGTGCGAGTAAAGTTTTTACTTTTATATAAAATTGATGAAGAAGCTAATAAAGAAGTTAAAGAGATAAATATAGATTTTAAATATATGAATTTATTATTGAACGTTATTTCTTCTTGTTTAAATTTTCAAATCATAATTCAATATTGCAAGTGAAGTTTTTTTTTCTTATTTTTTTATTTTTAATACAGCATCTGAATTTAAAAGGTAAGATTTTTCAATATATTTTTTATTATAATTTTATATTTTAATTATTTCTCTTCTTATTTGGGCAAATTAAAATTTAAATAAAAATAAATTTTTTATTCTGCAGTAAAAATTTTAAATTAGAAACTTGTGAATTCAGAATTATTCCAGTCAAATCGCGGTTTAAAATGATGTTTATAGTTAATGGCCGTCATGAGAGATTTTCGGGTCGGTTATCACGAATTTGGAGGTCTTTTCCGAGAAAAATGGACAAAACCCCTTAAAATTTGCAAAACTATCCAAATATTTATTTTATTTTTATAAATTTTTAGTGCGCTAAGGGTTCTTTTAAATGCATAAAAATCTTAAGCAGTGTGTAGGTACGCTTGTTTTTTCGGTATAGGTACCTATATACGTATTTTAAAATATTTTTTCAAAAACTGTATGTGTGTAGAATCTATTGCTTCTGGAATTTTTTATTTTTTTTACCCTTTTTCTCAAATTTTATATTTTTAACAGTAGTTTTTAAATTCTTGATACTTATCAAAGTTTTTATCAATCATTAGAATGTGTAATTATGATAGGGAATTTTCAGGGTAGGTATTATTTATTTTTTTAATTTTTTAAAATTATTATTAATTTATTTAAAAACTTTATTTAATAAATTAAAATTTTCATGCATATTATTTATACAATGCAAATGTGTAAAAACTATTATTTTATATAAATTTGAAGTTTTCTAATTTATAATTTAATACTTTTTTATACAAAATTAAAATTATATTTTAATAACATACTTAAATATTTTAAAAAAGAAAACACAATACATTTATTTTAAAAAAAGAAATTATTTATTTATTAAACTTTTGATTGTTAAACTTTGTATAAAAATGAGCTAATGGTTTGCTAATTTCTGAACCAATTTTTTTTTTATTACTTTCATCTTTATACTCTATATTTGCTAACATTTTTTATTTTTCATTATCAGCCATGAAATCATTAAAATCACTTATAAAATAAAAGAAGTAGGATATTTTTTTGTAATAGCTATTGCCCTCGCTATTGCCATATTAACAGTTAAGCCTATTGCTTTAAATACATTTCTTGAACTTTAAAATTCTAACAATTAAAAAAATTAATTAGAATTAAAAAAAAAAAACAAAAAAGGAATCACTTAAAAATATAGTATATATCTTAATTTTACCAGAAGTATTATTGAATTATTCTGTTAACACCATCAATTTTGTTTAAACTTAAATTTTTTTTCCGTTGAAAGATAATCAAATTTTTTTTACAGCGGACTATAATTCTTTACTCTTAAATGAAAAAAATTTATAAATAAATTATACTATAAAAAAATAATAACTTACTTTGAATACTTACGTCTTATTTTTTTGTTATAATGTCAGTCAATAAAGATTCAATTGTATCCTTAAAGTCACTTGTACATTTAAAAGTAAATTTATCAAATAACGATATAGTAATAGCAGCTTGAGTTGAATTTGATAATGGCATATAACAGCTTGAACCGATTTCATTTATTCTATCAAATATATGACATTTTTTGAGCCACATTGTTTTAAAACAAAACTGCAATAAAAAAAAAATTGTTATTTAAAATTTAAAATGTTGATAATAAAAATCAAAATTAAGAACCTTTTGCTCGTTACATCTGCCATCATCTTTATCCAAGCATGAATTATTTTTCTTTCGACTATCCATGACAATACTAGTTCTTTACTAGTAAGTCTACATCTGGCGACCCACATAAAGTGTATGTAGACATCTTACTTCATGCATTACATTTGTACACTTAAGTCATATAAAAAGTTTTGCATTCTCCCTGATTTTAACAAGTAAATTACGTAAAGAATTAGAACTTATAATTAAATAAATAAAATTACGTATTAAACAATTTATTTTTATGTTTACCCTTTAGTCTCTCCACAATACAATAATAGTAAAATTATTTGCCCATAAATAAAATGCTTCATTGACGATATTATTAATAATCTTGTTTACAGTACTCTTTTATTATTGATTGCATCTTGTAGACGGATACTCTGAAATTATCATAAATACAAAATATCATAAATTCAGAAATAAGTTAATATTTTCAAAAAGCTAATAAATAGTTACTTCTTTGGTTCTGAAAATAAATAATGTCCATTTGTTTCTGATAAATCAAAATTTGGTTAAGTATTTTCTTTATAAAATTCTTAAAAATCTGCAACGCTGTAACTCTTATAAACTTCATCCGTACTTCATCGACATTTGCATTATGCGATTCTAATGAGTTTGAGTTTTTGTATGAGCTTTAGTATGAGTTTTTTCCAGAGTTAATTTTGTTTTGCTAAAATAAAATAATGCAGAAATATTTTTAAAAGTTTTGTCAAAAATAACCAACAAAAATTAAGAAAAATCCTTACTTTTATTCAAAAAATCATATGATTTATTATTTATAGAAGTTGTTGATTTACTTAAGCTTGATGATATATAAAGCGAGAACTGTTTGAACATACTAAATTATCTTGAAGATTTGAATATTTAAAATTTTTAGAATCAGTTTGATTTGATGAATTGGTGCTTATTATAAATTCTATCTATTGATCCTTGCAATAGTTGCAATTCATTCTTTTTCCATGTTTCCATTGCAAGAGCCAAACCATATTCAGTGAGCAAATACTTAGCAGGTGAACTTTTCTTTCTAAAATATCCTTTCTGAATCAATGTATTTTTAGAATTCCATGCTCCATAATGATTAATGATATTTCCCTTCATCAGCACATCATAAATCATAATATTGTTGATTTATTAAATCTTCTCCAAACATTTAGCCTAAATTATACAAGAAACTGCAATTTGATATAAAATTGAATTTAATTTACGAAAATATCTACTAAATATATAAAAATCTACCTGGGTGGATACAGTAATACACTATATGGATCTTGTGAGTTTAGCTAACTTTATCTAGATAGATATATTGCAGCTGTAATCAAATTCAGTTTCTCAATTCTTAGCAGACGACTCTTAAGAAGAGTATATTTTGTTTTATTAATTAAAATAATTAAAAGTATTTATTAAAAAGCAGAGTTATTCCACCTTCCTTATTGTTTACAAATGTCAGATTATTAATATTTCTTTATTTTCTTAATTTGATTAAATTGAAACCATGAGAAGTTGAGAAAGCGCCCGTTTACGGGATTGGCCATGGACACTAGTTCTAGCGTCCATGGGATTGGCTTACAGCTGAAAAAAGGGGGAATTTCAATTCTAAGAAGTTGCCTATTTGAAAATACATTCTAGGGATCCTAAATTCTAAGTTGAAAAATTGTCTTTTATTGATTGAATGGGTTTCTTGGAACTAAAATGGAATCCTGAAGAACTATCTGACGGTTTTTTAAAATAGAATCGAGAAAAGCCAAAAAGATTCCAGAGAAGAGTATAACCTTGGACTGAAATGAGAATCTGCTACAAAGTTTAAGCTCCGGGAGGTAAAAATTTTTATTTTTCCAAATGCGAAGGTTTACAGTAGAAGTTTACCAAAGGTAAAAATTGATTCTAAAATCACAAAATAGATCTCCTAGGATTAGTAATTTGTATTTTTGCAGCAGAAGCTTGTTCATAAAGGTTGAATGGGCCTAAAGATAAAATGGTAATCTGATCTAAAATTTTATCTCCAATGGAATAAGATCATCTTTAGGGATTCAAGATAGACCCTGGACTCAAAATGGGACCCATTTTTGTTTCAATGATCTTCCTAGGGTATGAGGGTAAAGAGTTCTTTTAAGTAATGATCACTCTCTTTTTTTTATTTTTGATAGCCTGTTTTTACTGTAAAAATTTAATTTTCATTATAAAATATAATTAGTTGACTATAGTTTATAAAGATCGACCATAGAGCAAGGAAAGTTTTCATTTTAATAATAAATCGGCATCACATTAAAAAGAAAAATGTATTTTATATCTATATTAAGATGATTATATGATAAGTATTAAAAAAATAAACAAATAAAAAATTTTTTATTTTTAAATTTTACAATATATATAATTATATACAAAACTGATCACGATGAACTTTCTAATTTTTGAATTAAAAAAAATGCATACAACAAAAACATTGTCAATAAAAATATATAAAAAATTAAATGTATAGAGAGAGAATCTATATTACATTTATTGTTATTTAAACAATAAATCAAAAAACATTTATACTTTATTACATACCCCATAATAAATAAAATACTAACTTTTAGTTAGAATAAACCACTTAAAAACATAAGTAATTGACAGCTTTAAAACTTGTACTTATTTTACTTTCGTTTGTAAAAAGTAAAATTTTAAACATTGAAGGTATATGGAAAAAATTGTTTTTGTCATTTATTAAATTTTTTATTTTTTCAATGTTTTGTTATTTATTTAACTATGCTTTTATAAATAAATAAAATTTTCATATTTTTTTATTCATGAATAATAATATAATCATTTGTATAGAATATTTACTAGAGTGCAAAATCTTGTTTTTCATTCCTTATTGTACAAGAGTTGAACCGTTAAATTGGCTTCTGCATAGGTATATAATACTGTGTTATATTATGTGTTAAACTAACATTGTATATGGGTTAATATTTCTAAAGTGTGCAGACTGTTTAAAAAATTTTTGCAGGCCTATTGGAAAAGGCGTTATTTTCCATTAAATAAAAAAATCTTTTCAAAAAAATCAAAAGGGTCAAAACTTTAATTTAACATAAAGATGAACTCAAAATTTTGATTATTTTAAGAGTTAAAATAATTTGAAGTTCAATTTTTTCACGTTTGCCAACCAACCTGCATCTCCCCTATCCTATATATGTATTTGTTAAAACCATTTAAAATCTCTCATACATACTTTGAAAGTTTTTTTCCTAAATTTTTAGAAAACGAAAATTTTTCCCATCACATTTAGAAATAAAAACATACTTTCAAGTGATAGCCTAATTTATATATGCCCAAAAATTTCAATTTCTTGTTATTTGAATTTTAAGTAATAAATACTAATATTTTTATAAATTTTTAAATCTTAAAATCTAATTTCGAATTCTCCAAAAAACTCTCATAGATTAAAAATTTTTTTTATAGAAATTATTTAAGGAAAATAAAATTTTAAAGAATTGAGCTTTCATTTATGAATTATAATTAAAGCTCATTTTCCTAAATTTTTTAGTACATTATATTGAAGACACAATAAAAATATTTACCCATGTATACCTATTGAGTATTTATTTCATTATTGTTAGTAACAAAGAATTAATATCTTTCGCTATTTTTTTTTTTTTTTTTTATTTAAGGGACATCTAGGAGAAATCATCACTTTTTATTATAATGATTTTTTCTTTTTTCTAAGTGAATAAACAACTAATGTACCTATACATTTTATTTTATTAAAATTTATTTTTTTTGAAAATTTAAAAAACCTAAAATTTTACAACAATGGACATTTTTTCGCGCTATTACTTCAAAATAAATATGCGCAGTTTGGATGACCGATATAAAAAAAAAGAGTAAACATTGTCCATTGAGAACACGCGAGTTTTCTAGTAACACGTGCTTTTGTTATTGTTTTTATTTACTCACGTTTATAATAAAATTTTTATTATTCTTTTAAGGATTAAAGTAAGTACAAAATTTTAATAATTTTAAATCTTTGAAAATTATAATTATACTTTATATATTTTGTACAGGCAAATAAAAAATCATGCCTGAAAAACATAAGACTAAAGAAGTTGAAGCGAAAATTGACGATGTCTGTGATTTTAAAAGTGTACTTGAGAAGTTATCAAAAACTGATCACCATATGGATACATTTTTAATTCTACATTTTATGGCATATTTACATTCAAATAACATACCAACAAAATTATTTTTACCAGTTGCAGAAGACGAAAGAAAAATTAAGGCCTCCATAAAATTTTTAAAAGAAAATTATCTGATTAGTACAAACGATGATGAAAGCATGTCAAATATTAGTGTATCAATTCAAGAGAACTTTAGAGCTATGGCTTTTGAAAGCAATGCAGAAGAACAGTTTTTAAAACCGTTAGTAAAATTGATAATAAAATATGCAATTGATCATGTTTCAAAATTATGGAAGGATGATTTTGATATTGAGCATGGGATCACAGTTTGGAAACATTTATCAAAACATAATAATATTGTTGTTCCTGATACAGCAATGTTAACTTATCATGTTCTTGGTAAATTAAAAGTAACTAAAAAATATGAAGAAGGCATCTTGTATGGTAAACAAGCTCTTGATGTATTAAAAAAAACAATTGGTAAAGAACATCTAACTACTTTACAATTACAAAAACTACTTGGTATTATAATGACGGAAGCCTGTAAACATAAGGATGCAATAAACGTTTTAAATCCACTTCTAAAAGAAAAAAATCCAGGATGGAAAGATGAAGATAGAATGGTAGCAATGGTTCTAATTGCAAATAATTTGAATCAAATTTGTCGTTATGAAGAGGCATTGTCGGTTTACAAACAAATTTTTCTTAAACGTTCAATAATAGAAAAAAGTGATTTATATTCAAGTACTTCTAACAAATATGCTAAACTATTGCATAATTGTGGTAAACATGAAGAAGCTATTAAGATTATTAAAGATATCCTTAAAAAAAAGAGTGAAATATTAAGTCCAGACCATGAGGAAATTTTAGAATTAAAAAATAATCTTGGATGCAATTTAATAAGATTAGATAAAAATAATGAGGCCATGGAATATTTTCAAGAAGTTTATGATAAAAGAAGAGTAATTCTTGGCGAAGAACATTTAGACACCTTGAGAGTTAAACATTACATTTCTGTTGTTTATTGTAATCAAGATAAATTTAATGAAGCATTAAAAATCTATGAACCTCTTATAGAAAAGTTCAAGAGAATTTTAGGAATCAAACATCCAGATACTTTATGCACTTTAGCTAATTATGCAGCTGCATTGCAGTTTACAGGACAAAAAGAAAAAGCACTGAAAATTTACAAAGAAGCTAATGAATTACAAGTTGAAGTATTAGGGCCGTATGATGACGAGACGTTAAGAGTTAAAACTAATATTGCAAGCTTACTTTCTGAAATTAAAAAATATAATGAATCATATGAAGTTTATGCAGAGGCTTACAATGGATTTAAGAACAATTTTGGCTCTGAGCATCCAAAAACTATTGAAATAGAAAATCATATGTTTAAATTAAAGGTACTTAGAACAAATCTTGATACAATACATGATATAGCTAAAAAAGGTGATTTAGAAGCAATGCAAAATTTAGTAGCTAATGGAGCTGATGTTAACAGAAAAGATTTCAATGAAAATACTCCTCTACATTTTGCATCAGAACTTGGGCATGTTAGTGTTTTGAAATTTTTGTTGGAAAATGGAGCATATTACAATATCCCAAATAAAGATAAAAAGACACCTTTCGATCTTGCTAAAAATTATAGTACATCGAAAAATGTACTTAGAAAGATAGCTGAATTATTTACTCATGTTAAAGAGGGGAATTATACAGAAGTAGAACGACTTATAAAAAATAAAGTAATTCTAAATTCTAAAGAACTCAGTGGCAGTACAGCATTACATTGGGCAGTGAATAAATATTTTACAGATATAATAACATTACTTTTAGAAAATAATGCTGATCCAACACTAAAATCAAATAAAGGAAACACCCCTCTTCATATTGCCACAGCTCAAGGTTTTGATGATATTGTTGAAGATTTATTAAATCATGTAAATAATAGTGATGTTCATAAAAATAAAATGAATGATTTTGTTAATGCTGCAACTCTAACTTTAAGAACAACGTGTCTCCATGTTGCATCAAAAAAGGGATTTTTAAATATTTTAAAATTATTGTTAAAAAATGGTGCTTTTTATAATGTTAAAGATAAAGAAGGTAATACAGCACTTGAACTTGCAAAAGATTATAAAAATTTAGATGTTTTAAATTTTTTAGAGCTAGTTGTTAAATTATTTGATTATGTAAAAGTAGGTAATCTGGAAATTGTCAATGAAGTAAAAAATTTGAAAAAGGATGAATTTTCAGTATTAAAAAATGTTCGTAATAAACATAATAAAACGTTATTGCAAATAGCTACAGAATATAAACAAAATATTAATAAAATCATCAGTGAATTAATGGAACTTTCTTTGGAAAGTTCATAAGGTAAAGATTTTAAAAATAAAAATTATTAATAATTTCAAACAGTTGAAAAATTAGACAGCAATATAGTAATATGCCAATATAGTAATTAATATTAATTCCTTATAAAAATTTTATTTTTTTTTTACATTTTTTATTGTAATTTTTTTAAATGTAAAAATTTTTGTTAAAATATAAATTTTTTATACTTAATATTTTTTTGTATTTATGGGAAATTTTAAATCAACTATTTTCCAGAGTCAGAAAAAATTTTATTCCTGTTAAAATTTTTGTTTTTTGCATTCACTGCTTCTAGATATTCAAAAATTCATACATGGAACATCTTTGTAGGGAAGGTTACCCTGGGAATCCGAAAATTAAGGCGGGGGGGGGGTTCAAATGGGACTTAGAATAATTTCGATTTAGGGACTTAGAGTTATCCGGGTTTAGGGACTTGTAATTTGGGTTTAGAATTTTAACATTTAGGAAAAGTGATAATTACAAATTATAAAAATAGCAAATTATATTGCAATGTTGCGTAACATTATGCATCATATTGTGATTACACATACCGTGTTTATATGTTTTTTTGTATAAAAAAAATCTTAATCTTTTTATCAGTTGTTTAATTAATATTGAAAGTTTAGTTTTTGAATCAAACAAGCAAGGTCAAAATTAAAAACTTTCTTCCAAAAGGATCTTTTTATTCTAAATCCGTAGCAAAAAGAAAAAAAATACAAAAAAAAAATTAATGAAAAAATTTAATTTATTCATAAACAAAAAAACTTGGGATAAAATGCATACAATATTGAAAGGGTGAAATTTGCACGTCGGCCAAGCAATAATCTATCACATGTTAATCGCATGTTAATCAATCAATTTTTGATAAATAACCCAAAATTTCTGTATTATTCCTGACTAAACTTTCTTAGCTCTTCTCAATTTTCAAGTTTGAAACGTTTTTGAAAAAAACTTTATAGAAATTTCTCAATTAAAGTGTATATAGTTACCCGTTACGTTTACATCTGATATTAATTTTTCTAAAAACTCCCGAAAAATTAGGAAAACTGATTTACATTTATAAAAAACAATTTATTTAAAAAAAGGACCTTTCGCAATAAGGACCGTCCGCGGTGCTAAAGATTGGACTTACGAAGCATCCTCAAATAAATATGTTCTCGGGTGATTTTTAAATCATAATAATATAATATTATAATATATTTTGTAATAGAATTTTAGTATTTAATTTTCAAGCCTCTTTTCGCTTATAGCTGCAGAAAAAAGTAGAAAATTATTATTTTTTTTCTGTAGCAAATAGAAATATAGTTAAAGTTATGTATTTACAAGCAATTATAAAAGATTAAAAAAATTAATACTAAAATTTATATTTATTTGGTAATAATCCGAAAATTTATTATTTAAGGATAATGCTTCAAGTTTATTTTTTATTAGCGAGGAAAAAATTGCGGAACTTTATTTAAATATTTTATCTTTTATAAATGCAAATCACAGTTTTTCGGTTGTTCCATATTTTGCCAGGATTTTCCTGAAAAATTAGTGTCTTATAGGGATTTTTTCAAAATTGTTTTAAAAATTTACTGAAAATTTAGGAATTCCAAAAAAAATTTATTTGGAATAGCGCAGGCAATTCGAGTCTTTGGGACCTAGGTAGCTGAAAAATTCATGAGTATCATATTTTCATTGGGTACCCCCCCTCTCTAAATCAAATTTGGAGATTTGACTTGGAAATCTTCAGAAGCCATTTCACTAATTTTGCCTCTTGGGTGTAATAATTTTAGGGTAAAAAATTAGCGTATAAAAGCTTGCTAACTAAATCAAGAAAATAAGAAAAAAGTTTCAGATATAAGATTAATCTGAGAGAATCGCAAATTGTCTTTACCATTAATTCTTCTTGAGTATATGCCCTGGTATATGTCATCCAATCTAATTGTTCTCGAAATTTTTTTTTTAATGGGAATCGTCTAGATAGTTAGCTGATATTAGTTTTATAAGCTGTCTCTAACAGCTGCCTCGTTTCCGGTAACTAAATACTTGTAATTTCTTAATAAATTCCTTTAAAGACAGTAAACTATAATTTTAATATATTCATCCTGTAACATATTGTCCAGATTTGTTTACGTATTCACATCTGTGTATTTAATATTATTCTTGAATATTTAAAAAAAAAAAAAGAAAAAAAAGTATAGGGCATGCGTATGATAATAAATAAAAGTCACCCGCTATAGGCTGCATCCGTTGGTTGCATTTTAATTTTATAGTTAGTTTTAAAACACTTTAAAATAGACAAGTTAACAAATAATATACGCATATTATATTCATTTTACTGCACAAAAACAATTTTTAAAATATAAACAGCTGATATATTTTCGCGCTTTATCCAGCAGAATAATAGGGCGCGCAAACAGGCGACTCCGAATTTATATTCGTCCTTATTATTTATTTATAACTTTTATTATATATTAACATAAATAATATTCTGGCAAGCTGGAATTTATACAGTTTTAACAACATAAAAATATTCTCATACATAATTTTTATAGATTAAAGTAAGTATACGCTTATTAAATTAAAAAATTTAATAATTTTAAAAAATTGTTTATAATTTTTATAGTTCATTAAAAATATGTCTGGGAAATATAAAGGCAAAAATGTTATCAATATATCTGATAAATTATCAGGGACTGATCATGCAGGTGAAACTTATATGATTCTATCGCTGATGTCATATCTAAATTCAGTTAATATACCAACAAAATTATTTTTACCACTATCAAAAGATGAAAGAAAAATAACAGTATCTATAAAATTCTTGCAAGAAAATTATCTTATTACTTCAAATAATGATTACAGTATGTCAGATATTGAAGAGTCTGTTCAAACTGACTTCAGAGGCCTCAATTGTAAAAGTGAACTAGAAGAGAAGATGTTGAACAGATTGTTACCATTATTATTGATGTATGCTGTTGATGATGAAACAAACGTATGGAAAGATATCGTAGATATTGAGCACGCAATATCAGTTTGGAATCACATATCAAAGTATGATAATTTAATATCTGAAGCTGGATTATTACCTTGCCACATTCTTGGAATTTTAAGAATGAAAATGAAATTCGAAGAAGGAATCCTATTTGGTAAACCAGCGCTTGATTTATTAAAAAGAGCAATTGGTAAAGATGCACTAATCACTTTAATTTTCCAAAAGCAACTTGGCATAATAATGAGCGAAGCTTGTAAGTATGAAGATTCAATAAATATTTTAAAACCTCTTATGCAATCAAAAAATCCATTATGGAAGAATGAAGGAATGATAGAAGCCATGATTCAAATGGCAGATAATCTAGAACAAATATGTCGTTATGAAGAAGCATTAAAAATTTATGAAAAAATTTTTCTTAAACGTTCCATAATAGAAAAACATGAATCATTTTTAGATGTGTCAGAAAAGTATGCTTTATTATTGTATAATTTTGGTAAAAATATGGAGGCTATTAAAATATTAAATAATATTCTCAAAATAAAACAAAAAACTTTGAGCTCAGATAGTGCTGAAATTTTAAATTTAAAGAATCTTGTAGGAAATAATTTTTTAAAAATGAATAAAATTAAAGAAGCAATGCAATATTTTCTAGAAGTTTATGAAAAAAGAAGGGTAATTTTAGGTGAAGAACATGTAGATACACTAAGAGTTAAAAATTACATGGCTGTTGTTTATTTCAAACAAAATAAGCTTGATGCTGCATTAAAAATCTATAAACACGTAATAGAAAAGTTTAAGCAAATTTTTGGAAATAAACATCCAGAAACCTTGTACACTTTGGCTAATTATGCTTCTGCTTTACAAGGTAAAGGGCAAAAAGAAAAAGCCCTAGAGATTTATAAGGAAGTTCATGAACTACAAGTTGAAGTTTTAGGACCATATCATGATGAAACATTACAAATTAAAGGTAATATTGCAAGTTTACTTTTTGAATTTGATAAATCTGCTGAATCTTATGAAGCATATGCAGAAGCTTATGAAGGGTTTAAAAAAACATATGGTCCTAAGCATCCAAGTACTGTTGAATTGAAGACTAATATGGAAGCAATAAACTTACTAGCAAGGTTGGGAGGAACAAATGTTACCACCATTCATGATATGGCTAAAAATGGTGACTTGAAATCTTTGCAAAATTTAATAGCAAATGGAGCTGATGTTAATAGAAAAGATGTCAAGAATAACACACCTTTACACCTTGCATCAGAAAGTGGCCATGTTAACATTTTAAAAGTTTTGTTAGATAATGGTGCATATTACAATGTTAAAAACAAAGATAATAAAACACCCTTTCAACTTGCTAAAAATAATGCTGTAAAAAAAATGCTTAATAAAGTTGATGAATTGTTTTCTCAAGTTAAAGATGGAAATTATAAAAAAATAGAGCAACTTGTGAAAGAAAAAGTAGTTGTTAATGCAAGAGAAGATAGTGGGAGTTCAGCATTACATTGGGCAGCAAATAAATGTTTTTTAGATATAGTAACTCTTCTTTTAGAAAACCAAGCTGATCCAATTCAAAAAACAAATAAAGGAAATACACCTCTTCATATTGCTACATCTCAAGGTTTTGAAGATATTGTTGAAATTTTATTAAATCATGTAAATAACAGTAAAGTACAGAAGAATAAAATTAATGAGTATGTTAATGCTGCAACATTAATTTTAAGAACAACTTGTCTACATGTTGCAGCAAAAAAAGGATTTTTAAATATTTTGAAATTATTATTACAATATGGTGCCTATTATGATCTAAAAGATAAAGAATCCAAAACAGCTTTTGATTTAGCAAAAGATTTTAAAAATGAAGATGTTATTAATTTTTTACAAATAGTTATTAAATCATTTGAATATGCTAAAGAAGGCAAAATGGAAATTATTAATATGTTAAAAAATCTAGAAATTGATGAAATTAGTATTTTAAAAAATATTCGTAATAAACAGGGTAAAACATTGTTGCAAGTCGCTAAAGAAATCAAACATAACAAAATTATTAACAAGTTAACGGAAATTTTTAAGTAATCCAATAATAATTATAATTTATAAAAAAATAAAAATTTTTAAAATCCACTTAAAAATAAAATAAAATATTAATTAAAAATTTGGTACTAATATTTGTGGATTTAAAAAGAAATAAATTTATTTTATATACTTAATTTCTAATGTAAATAACATAATTGATTTTTTATTAAATGTAAAGATTTTTTTATTTTTATATACAAATAAAATATTTTATCAATTAAAACTTTTTTTTAAATTCATATAATATAATATTAAATATATATCCAATTGGTTAAAATTCTCCAATCCCAATCTAACCCGCTAAAAATTTATTATACACTGTGTCTCGACACAATAACTTTTTTTTGAGATACCGTGTATGAAAAAAACAAGTATGTTGGGTTGCCATTTTTCAGAACAGTTTCATTTGTTTGAGCAGACGACGAAATTACAAAAACGTTTAATAATTTTTATTTTCATTTTTAATAAAATAATAAACTATAATTTAGTTTTTAATTATACTTCAAGCCTCGTTCTCGAGATTACAAATGTAGTTACCTACTTTTCATGCTAGATGTCACGACTTTTTAGAGGAAATTCAAAAAATTTCATACCGCTTCCTATACTTTGTACCTGCTTCCACCGTTCGTGCGCGCTCATCATCAGATCTATTTTGTCGTGCGAAGGTGTCACACGTGCTTTTCTAACCCTTGCTAATTTTTATTGAATTTTATTAATTATTAGAATTAAATTATCCATATTCCATTATAATTTTTAAAGAATAAAAAAAAAAAAAAAAAAAATTAGAATTTAGGCATCCCAAAAAATCTTAATTATATGCGAAATAGTGAAAAATATGGAATGCAATTAAAGAAGATGTACTCGGACACGAGGGAAGGACGTCAACAACAATTTTAGGTCCTCAGAAATAATAATGGTAAAAAACTATCTTTTATTTTAAAAGAAAAATAAAACCTACTGTAGCCTAACCATATATCAATGAGCCTAACCCATGGTTTAATTAAATCTTAACCTATAACCTAAGCAAGAGCCAACCTAACCTAGTCAAAAACCAACCTAACCTAACTAAGAAATGGACCTAACCTAAGGTAGGATATCCAATGGATTCCAACCTAAGTATGGTTTAAGAAAATAGAATCAATTTTCTAATATAAGCTTAATTAAACTAATATTTGCAAAATCTTAGGTGGCCAAATTAAAAATTTAAAATGGTGTTCAAAATTTATGAACAAAAATTATTAATTAAGAGTAAGGTGATCTAATTCCTTAATAAGGCAAATATTCCCCTATTCTAAATTCTCTCTAGAAAAATGAATAAATTCAATTTATCTATGTTCAAGAAGTTAAAATCTTAAAGATAATGACATTTTATTTTTTGTGCATTTAGGTTTTCTAATAATTTCAAAAAGAAATTACATTAAAAATCTATAACCAATGGTATCATTAAATTTCACAGAATTTCTAATTATAAAATTATCAATTCTATCACAAGATACTATAAGAATCCTTGTGATCTATTAGATTACTAATTTTTTGTAAAATTGTTGCATATACTTAGATAAGTACTGCAGGTTCAAATATTGACCAGGTCTGGTATTATTAAAATAGATGCATAAAACAAGCCACATGCATTCTATTAAACTATCTTTTGCTATACAAGAGATGATATCTAAATTGCCTCTTATTCTATTTTATTAACTATACTGACAGTTCCTTTGATGAGGGTGAATTCTGTGGGAATTCTATCTTTACCTTTTTATATAAATGCAGCAATACTATCTACTATCTATCGTTAGAATACTTTTGCTGTATCACCAATGAATCATTTAATGACTATTTATGACAATATTAATATATGAAAAAGTCTCTTTTTACATGAAGCCTTTTTTCACCTACTAAATAATAATTTATTATTATTTTTACTGTTATTATTGTTACTATTACATTTTTTAACCATAATAATCTTATAATTCATTGAATATTATAGAGAGATGCCAAGATCTCTATTTTTTTTTATTAATTAAAAAAAAAAAAAAAAAATAGAAAGGAATTTTTTTTGTAAAAAAGGAATTACCCAAATATCAACCTATAAGCTTAATTTTTATACCTGTATACAAATTAACTTATACAATGGTTTACAACAATATCCTTTTTTAGAACAATTATACTTAATTGATTCATTATAATTGAGATACTATAGGGATCATAGTGTATTAATCCTTATTTTTGATAGAACTTATAATCTATTTAAAATAATATTTTATATATATATCTAATTTAGGTAAACCTAATAAAGAAACCATGGTTTGGCAAAAGATTGGTTGCACTGTTCGATAACTTGCAATTTAGTTGCTCAGAGCTGTCTTATTTATCAAATTTGTTATGATAAATGATCAACATATTACATACCAGGCACTTAGGCAAAACATGCCTATTGTGATGGGGGTAAATTCAAGAATTTAGACAGTCATGTAATACAATAGTAGATCAAAATTAAAAATGTTTCCTGCTGTTTAATTATCCAGAATATCTTTAATTTTAAAATAAATGATTGTCTTTTAAATGTTTATAAAACTGGATGAGTATGGAAAAAATTGTTTACAAATTTATAAAAGCAGAAGGATTTATGGATATTTGCTGTTAAAGGCCTTGTCAAACAATACTCTATTACTAATGAATAAAAAATTCTCTGATACATTTTTTTCTACGTTAAAAACCAATTAGAATTGAATGGTTAGAGGCTATGCTATATTAAAATAGTCTCTGGAATGGTTTCTACATATTTAGTTCTTCATAATTTAATGAAATGGATCAGTAAAATACTGAGAGGCTTATAGCCTATTGGTTTTCCCAATTTCTTTATTTAATATTGGATAGGTATATAGATACTACAATAAATTGTCTTCTCTGAATATCTACATTTGTAATCTCGAGAACGAGGCTTGAAGTATAATTGTATGATTAAACGAACTTGTAAGTGAAGTTCGATCATAATTATACGAAGAGCCTCGTTCGAAGAGATTACAATTTTCCCGCCCAACAATTTAATTAATTAATTAATTTCCCAGCCCAAATTATAATCTGACAATTTATTGCAGTTAAAAATAGGAATCTTTCTCCTCTAAACAATCTGATGATGAGCGCGCACGAACGGTGGAAGCAGGTACAAAGTATAGGAAGCGGTATGAAATTTTTTGAATTTCCTCTAAAAAGTCGTGACATCTAGCATGAAAAGTAGGTAACTACATTTGTAATCTCTTCGAACGAGGCTCTTCGTATAATTATGATCGAACTTCACTTACAAGTTCGTTTAATCATACAAATAATACGTATTTAAAAAATTTTAAAGGTACCTAAGCAAATATAAAATTTTATTAGAATATCAATTATCTTATTATAAGCAAGTCATCTGTCAAAATACTTGAAGTAACGTTAACGGTAATATTTAATTAATTTTTGAATATATTTTATTTTTAGTCTTTTAATTTTGTTGATTTAAAATTATTTTAATATTATTTTAATTGTAGATATACATACAATAGAAATTATTTTGCTACTTATAAAAACTATTTAGATATTTTTGTTTAAAAAATGTCAATAATAAAAGATCAACCTGAAAAACTAACAAACAAACATGTTGAAGAGTTTACAGCAGATGATTTATATTTATCCAGAATATTTAATGAGCTGTCAAAGTCTGAATATATGAAAGAAGCAACTTTAATTTTAAATATGCTAGGATATCTAAAATCAAGTAATATACCAACTAAAATGTTTATACCATTAACAAAAGATGAAAAGATAATTAAAGAGTCAATAAATTTATTGCAAGAAAATTCTGTTATTGATTTAAATTTAGATAAAAATACTCTAAATATCAAAGAAAAAAATCAAATTGCTATAAGATCTATGTGCCAAACGAACAAAAAAGAAGAAAATTGTTTATGTGAACTGATTTTATTAATATTTGAGTACAGTATTGATGATAGCTTCTGGAATGATAATTTATTAGATATAGAACATGGATTAGAAGTTTGGAAACATATATCAAAGTATGATAATTTAATTGCTTTATCAGATTTATTACCATATTTCATTCTTGAAAACTTAAGATCAACTATGAGATTTGAGGAAGCCAATAAGTTTGGTAGGTCGGCCTATGAAATATTAAAAAAAGCATGTGGTAAAGACCAACCTGGAACTTTAAAATTACGTTGTGAATTTGCTATGTTACTTAATGATATCGGTCAATTTAATGAAGCATTAGACATATTAAAACCGATAATGGCTAAAAACTATTCACATTGGCATGATGAAGATCAAATTGATGTAATGCTTAATGTAGCTAAGCAGTTATGTGAATTAAATCGTTATGAAGAATCTGAATCAATTTATAAAAATATTCTCAGTAGATATATTATGGTTTTAGAAAATGATGAGGAATTATATTTGGATGTTTTTGTAACTTATTCTAGGTTGTTGCACGATATGGGAAAATATAACGAGTCAATTAAGATTTTAAAAAAATCATTAGAGAAAAAAAGTAGTAACCCAACTTCAAGCCCATATGATGCTGATATTTTGGATATAAAAAATGGCATAGGAAATAATTTATCAAAATTAAATAAAACTAAAGAAGCACTGGAATGTTTTCAAGAAGTTTATAATAAAAAAAAATTTATCTTAGGACTTGCTCATCCAGATACTTTGAGAATAAATAATTACATTGGAGAAATTTATTGTAAACAAAATAAAATTGATGATGCAATAAATATCTTTAATAACGTTGTAGAAAATCTTGAGCTGGCTTTTGGAATTGAACACCCAGATACTTTATATGCATTAACAAATTTAGGATCTGCACTAAAAAAAAAAGGAGAATTAGAAAAGTCTTTGGAGATTTACAAAAAATTATATAAAATAAGAAAAGAAGCTTATGGACTACATCATGATGAAACATTAACAGTTAGAAGAAATATTGGAGCATTACTTTTAAATTCAGATAGATTCAGTGAAGCTCAAAAAGTATTTACGGAAGTTTATGTTAACTACAAAATGGTTTTTGGTCCTTATAATCCGAGAACTATTGAAATAAGAGATGTTTTAGATTCCCTAGAGAATTCTGAATATTCTGATGAAAGTATTACTACAATACATGATGCAGTAAGAGAAAATAATTTAGAATCCGTAAAAAATTTCATTACTAATGGAATTAATATTAATTATAAAGATATTTTTGAAAATACTCCTTTACATTATGCATCAGAATATGGTCATGTTAATGTATTACAATTTTTGTTAAAAAATGGTGCATATTATAATAGTAAAAATGAAGATGAAAAAACGCCATTTCAACTTGCTAATAATAGTGCGATAAAAAACATACTGAAGAGTATAGCAGATTTATTTTCCCAAGTTAAAGCTGGAAATTATGAAAAAGTCTGCTCTACTTTTTCAGAGCAGCTTATGAAAAATGAAATACTTTTAAATGCAAGAGATGAAAGTGGTAGTACAGTATTACATTGGGCTGTAAACAAATCTTTTAAGGATATTACAACATTACTTTTAGAAAATCAAGCGGACCCAACTTTAAAAACTAATAAAGGTAATACTTCTCTTCATATTGCAACGTCTCAAGGCCTTGAAGAATTTGTTGAATTATTGTTAAGACATGTTGATAATAGTAATGTAGTTAAAAGTAAAATGCAAGATTTTGTTAATGCTGCCACACTTACAACAAAATCAACTTGTGTTCATGTAGCAGCCAAAAATGGAAAATATAATATTTTACTAATTTTATTAAAATATGGTGCATACTTCGATGCAAAAAATAAAGAAGATCAAAGTGCACTAGATTTAGCAAAAGATTTTAAACAAGAAAATATAATTCCTTTCTTACAAATGATTGCTGATTTATTTGAATATTCAAAAATTGGTGATATTGAAATTATTAATAAATTGAAAAACCTTAAACCAGATGAATTTTCAGCTATAACAAATACCCGTAATTACCAAGGTAAAACTTTGCTTCAAGTTGCCATGATAAACAAACAAAAAAATATTGTAAGCGAATTAATGGAGTTGTTAAGAAAATCGAATAATAATTAAAAATTTGCTAAAAAGTAAAATTTTAAAACCAGAAATTGAATGGAAAATTCAAAAAATCTACCTCATAATAAATTAATACAATTAAGTATACTTACAAGTTTCAAAATATATTTTTTTTTTACTTTTATATTATAATTATATATTATTATTTTATATTATATAGTAAATAATTCACTTTTATAAAATGACATTGATTTTAAATTTAAAAAATGACTTTAATTTAAAAAAAAAGACAAAAATATATAAGCTACATATAATATTTAATTTTATTTCAATAAAATATAAACTTTTATAAAAAAATAAAAACAGAAATTATTTTTTAACGCTTCTAAATCCTGCAGACTAAAATAGTAAAAATCTGGAATTTAAATAAATACATATTATTATACAATTTTAAATTTATTAAAAATTTAGAGATTAATTTTTTATTTTAGTTTTAAGAAATTCTCTAAATACCTAGTTCTAATCTTTCTATTTTAATAATAATAGTTTATAAATTTATATATCTAGCAAACATTCAAAAACACCCAGATTTTTCTAAAATATTTAAAAGTTGCTGTCGTCATAGCTGTCATTCTGAAATTATTAATTTTAATTTCTCATTACCTACTATTTTCTTTTGTAATATTTTTGCAATATATTAATCAGATCCATTAATATTATGACATAATAGGTAAATTATATAGGTATTAGATGCTAATTAGAATCTATAGATTATATAGATTCTAATTACATTTCTTTCTTGAAGAAATGTAATTTTATTAAAAAATAATACATCTCTTTTTTAAACATTATCTCTGTTTAATATTTAACCATTTATCGATTTTGCCGCTTTATTAGTACAGTACTATAGTGTAGTAAGAGAAACATAAACTATACTAAACGTATATACATAGCAACATTAGCAACACATAAAAAATCGAACTCCAAATTTTGCATTTAATAATTATTAACCGGGTTCAGAATAAATTAATAATTGAATTTGTTAAATTGATTAACATGCTGATTTGTAAAAAATAGTTTCAAATAGTTTATCTTTGAATTCAAAACGAATTAACAAATATTTTTTTATATAAATTTCAAGCTACAATATGAGTGAAAAACGTAAAGATGAAGAACTTGAAGAGCTTAAAGCTGCAGAAACTATAGGAGAAGTCTATGAAATATTTTTAAAGTTATCAAAGCTTGAAAATGGGATAGAAGCTATTTTAATTTTGAATCTAATGAGTTACCTTAATTCAGTAAATATACCAACAAAAATGTTTGTACCATTAACAAATAGTGAAAGAAAAATTAAAGCTTCCATAAAATTGTTAACTGATAATCATGTTATTAATTCCAATCAAGATGGAACTGTGTTAAGTATTGAGGAATCTACTCAAAGTTCCTTAAGATCTACGGCCTACAATGCTAAGAAAGAAGAAGATTGTTTATTTAGAGTTATACCATTGGTATTTGAGTACGGCATTGATGACACAAGCGGTTGGAAAGATAATTTAGATATAGAGCATGGAATAGCTGTTTGGGAACATATTACAAAGTATGATAATTTAATTTGTTTGTCAAGTGCATTACCTTGTCACATTCTTTCTAAATTAAGAAAATCTTTAAAATACGAAGAAGCTATAATATTTGGTAAAAAAGCACTTGAAATATTACAAAAAACATGTGGTAATGATCATTCAGCTACATTGCACCTACAAAATGAACTTGGAACAGTCATGAACGAAACGGGTAACTATAATGAAGCTTTCAATATTCTGGCACCTTTAATGGAAAAAAAGAATCAATTAAATGGAGATGAAGAAGCTATTGAGACCATGAGTCAAGTAGCAGACCAATTATATCAATTATGTCGTTATGATGAAGCTTTAAAAATATATCAAAAAATTTTTCGTAATTGTTCCTTATTAGATAAAAACGATGACATTGTCTTAGATGCTACTCATAATTACACCAGAATACTTTATGATTTTGGTAAACATGAAGAAGCTATTAAAATTTTAAAAGACATTTTAAAGAAGAAAAGTAAAAATTTAACTCCAGATGATATAAAAATTTTAAATTTAAAAAATGGCTTAGGCAATAATTATTTAATGCTAAAAAAAAATACAGAAGCATTAAAATATTTTCAAGATGTTTACGATATAAGAAAAACAACTTTAGGTGAAGATCATTTAGAAACTTTAAGAGTAAGAAATTACATGGGCGTTGCTTATTTTAATCAAAATAAGTTTGATGCTGCTTTACAAATTTATAATAATGTTGTAGAAAAATTCAGAAAAATTTTAGGAAATAAACATCCAGATACTTTATACACGTTAGCTAATTTAGCATCTGCACTCCAAGGTAAGGGACAAAAAGAAAAAGCCCTTGAAATTTACAAAGAAGTTAATAAAATACAAAGTGAAACCTTAGGGCCAAATCATAATGAAACATTGAGAGTTAAAAGTAATATTGGAACATTACTTTTAGATTTTAATAAATTCAATGAAGCTTATGAGGTTTATACAGAAGCTTATAATGGTTTCTTTAAAACTTTTGGTCCGGAGCATCCTCAAACAATTGAAATGAAAACTGCTATGTCTTTGCTCAAAACTTTTGGTACAAATATAACTACAATTCATGAAATAGCAAAAAAAGGTGATTTAAAATCTATAAAAAATTTAGTAAGCAATGGAGCCGATGTCAATCGAAAAGATGTTTTTGAAAATACACCTTTACATTATGCATCAGAGTATGGCCATGTTAATATTTTAAAATTTCTATTAGAAAATGGGGCATATTATAGTTCTATAAATAAAAGCAAGAAAACTCCTTTACAACTTGCTAAAAATAATACAATAAAAAATATTCTTGGAAAAGTAACTGATTTATTTAATCAAGTTAAATCTGGAAATTATGAAAAACTAGAGCAGCTTATGAAAGAAGAAATAATTATAAATGCCAAGGAAGACAGTGGGAGTTCAGCATTACATTGGGCAGTTAATAAATGTTTTATGGATATAGTAACATTACTTTTAGATAATCAAGCAGATCCAACTATTAAAACAAATAAAGGTAATACTCCTCTTCATATTGCATCCTCACAAGGTTTTGAAGATATTGTTGAAATTTTATTAAATCATGTAAATAAAAATAAGTTGAGTGATTTTGTTAATGCTACGACTCTTTCTACAAATACAACTTGTGTTCATGTTGCAGCAAAAAATGGGTTTTTTAGTATTTTAAAAATTTTACTAAAACATGGCGCAATTTATGATACTAAAAATAAAGAAGGTAAAACTGCACTTGATTTTGCCAGAGCTTCTAAAGAAGAAGATATTATTAATTTTTTACAACTTATTGTTAAATTATTCGAATATGTAAAAACAGGTGATATTGAAATTATAAATAAATTAAAAAATCTTGACCATGATGAAATATTAGCTATTACAAATACTCGTAATGGTCAAGGTAAAACATTGTTACAGTTAGCTATTATGAATAAGCACAAAAATATTGCTAATAAGTTAACAGAAGTATTAAGACAATCAAATATTAAATCAGGTTAAAAAATATTTCTAGTTTCTATAAGTCTGAAACATTTTTATAAAATGAAAATATATATGTTATACCTCGTTACCGCATTACAGATCAAAAACTTTCCTAATTATTATTATATCCAGAAAAGAAACTGGAAAAGTCATTATTTTTATTTTTTTTTTAATTTTAAGTTAATAAAATAATTCACTTTGAAAGTGGACAAGTCATTATATTTTACCAATGTATATTTTTCTTTTCTTTACAGTATTATGTCAATTTGTATTTTTATATTATTTATTACAGAGAAATAATTTTATGCGCATAAAAAAATAGTCAAATAATAATAAAGTAACGTCTGCACAATTTTTTTATATAATATTATTGTAGTTTGCCTAGATTTTATATCAATTTTCTTGCCAATTTATTAACTTAAAAATTTGAATAAATTATAATTTATTATATTATAAATGATTCTTAAACTTTGTATGTATTTTTAAATAATCAAAAGATTTAAAAAAAATTAATAAATTGAAAATTCTAACAATAAGTGAGTGTTTTTATATTTATTTTTTGTTGTATGGGAAAAATTCCTTTAAAAAGGCTAAAAAAATACAAAAACTCGTGCAAATACTACTGAATAACGAATAAGTTTTATTAATTAATTTAAAAAAAGTTAGAATGCTTTTAATTATTCAGTAATTTTATGTTTTAGGAATTTATTTTTCTTGTTAGTGTCCAGAAAGTGCGTGTTTTCTGGCCGCTGCGCTATTCGAAAAATAGTATATTTTTACCCATGGCCACAAAAGTAAAGAATGGCCCAAATCGCACGTAAATTACCGTCCGAGGCGAAGCCGAGGATGGTAAACTGCGATTTGGGGCATCCTTTTTTTTGTGGCCAAGGACAAAACATAATTTTTCTTGCTCAGTGTCGAGAAAATGCGTTTTTTCAAATAGCGCAGCGGACAGAAAACACGCACTTTCTGGACACTAACAAGAAAACGCATTTTCTCGACACTGAGCAAGAAAAATTATGTTTTGTCCTTGGCCACAAAAAAAGGATGCTCCAAATCGCAGTTTACCATCCTCGGCTTCGCCTCGGACGGTAATTTACATGCGATTTGGGCCATTCTTTACTTTTGTGGCCATAGGTAAAAATATACTATTCATGCAAAAAATTAATTTAAAAAAAGTTAGAATGCTTTTAATTATTCAGTAATTTTATGTTTTAAGAATTTATTTTCATGCAAAAAATCTTTCAAACAATATTATTGGTAACAAAATTTGATACTGATAGCATATTTATACATCACTCCTATCAAATAAAATTTGTTCAGATCCCATGTAAACTGCTCTATTTTTTATGTCAAATGGGTCCCAATCGGTTTTTTCGTCAGTGACAAGAGAAATCATATAATATCTCGAATTACGAAGTTTAATAATTATTACTTTAATATAAATTCAGCTTTATTTATTCATTTATTTTGCGCTTCTTATATATATGAATTTTATTAAAAATATATATTTGTTATGCAGTCAATCTGCTGCTCTTAATTGAGATTTCAAGCAATTTAAATAATTTTTTTGAAATTTTAAGTCCAGCAACCTATTAATACAATGCAGGAATTTAAATTATAATAAAAATCAGAGCGCTATAATTGTCATTGTCTTTGAGAAAATTTGGATGAATTTGAAGTATTCGAAATTGGTTTATTACATTTAGTTGATAAAACTAAGTCGCGAACTGAAGCTTTTAAAACTCGGAAATTAATTTCTTTAAAATTTTGCGAACCCTTCATTATCTTTTGTAGCCTATTTGTAAAAACCCATAATTCTTCATTATTTGTATCATGTGATATAATTTTTAATCCACTAGCGAACTGAAGTCGTTCCTTATCTTGGACTGCAATATCCTTTGGATAAAAAAATAGTCAATATTTGAAAGAATACAAAAAAAAAAATTAAACAAACCAGATTATCTTTATTCAGTTCTTTGAACCAATTCCAACAACCAATAGCAATTTCATTTGTTAATCCAAAAAATAAGTTACCATCTGAGGAAAAAGCCATAGCACTAGCTTGACTTGGTAAAATATTTAATCCTTTTTTATAATTAATTCTATCACCATAAATACTTCTACTAAGGACTCTGGTATCGGCGGCATAAAGCGACCTCGAAGAAAATGGCCTGAAAAATAAATCTCTACCTTCATCAGGATAAACAACTGGTGTTAATGCCATTCCAATAATACCATCTTCAAGAGAAAATTTTTCATCAGCAATATTAACATTACTATGAATTTTTTCAGCTTTGTAAGCATTTGCTTCTAAACGAAATGTTCGCATTTTATTCCAAATCACTAGTCCCATACCATTTACGTCTGACATAAAAACCTTAAATACAAGTTATTAAATTAAATTACATCATATAATTTATAAATAATCAATACAAGAAGCCATAAATAGATATATCTACTACTGCCCCTTTAAATTTTCCAGAAAAAATGGTAAAATCAAGTTAGAATTTTGATATATTGAAGATAGGCCAGAAAATGGTGAAATCATAAATTGGAACCTTGCAAGAGTAAGTTAATTATTTTTATGTTTTGAAAAGATTTTTTTGAATATACCAACAATGAAAGAGGGCAATTTGCAGAAAAATTATACATAAAAAAATTTTCAATAGCAAATTTTATAACAAATATGTTAAGTTTTTTGAAAAACTTAAGTTTATAGAAAAGCTGTTTTTCCAATTGTTTGAATTTTACTAAAATTTTTTAATATATATAATTAACTTTTAATTAGAAAAACTAAATGAAATTTTTAATGTGTCTCTTTTTATTTAGTGACCAACAAAATTGTATGTTTATAGCTCGTGTTCAGAAAAGTAAAGAATGACCCAAATCGCACATCATGAATTAAACTGCGATTTGGGGAATTCTTTATTTATGAACAAGGGCTGTATAAATTTTTTCTGCGACAGTGGCAAGAAAAAACGTGTTTTCTGAACGCTCAGCAGTCGGGAAATACGTGCTTTCGGGTGACTGAAAATACTTTTTAATACTGACCAGAAAATACTTTTTACCTTTGGTTATAAAATATAGTATATTTTCTTACCAGAGGAACAGTAAAATTTTTAAAATATGCATAGTAATTACACTAAGGGTGTGTGGCAAAAATTTTTCAGGTTTCGGGTACCCGACCCGAAATTTCGGCCTTTTTTTTAGGTTTAATTCTCCAAAATTTCTCGATCTAATTTTCGGGTAACCGAAAACCGATACACCCCTAAATGTCACCAAATACCAAGTTGATAAATTTTTAATATTTTTAGAAAAGGATAAAATAGAAAATAAGAAATGTACAATAGAAAATTTACCAAAGTCTTATGAAAACCGGTAACATTCGAAAACCTCAAAGTTACAAAGATCAGTATGGAACCATATTTTCTACATATACAAATCCTAATTGAATTGAAATTTCAAAATCTCATGCTTTTATCTTATATTTAGACCAGTTTTATTAAAAAAAGTTCACATTTATTCCAGTATTTTTTTAACTTACATTTTCAACTTCGCATGAATCTGATTTCAATTCAACAACTGGTGTCACAAGCTTTCCTATTCCAGTATTATTTTTTGAGACACTGTTAGGAATTGTAATTTTTTCCAATAAATTGTTAGTTCCTAAATCAAAAGATAAAAGTTGAGCAGGACACGTATTATTATTACCAATCATACCAGTATCTAAAACCCACATCCTGTTGCATCTATCGATCTAAAAATTCAAAAACCAAAAAAATGAAAATTAAATTGTTAAATTACGAAAAAATAACAAATAAAAACAAAAACCATTATTCTATAAACACTAGTAATTCCATTACAACCATCAACTTCGTACCATGACCATTCAGGATACGGAACTAACAAATTTCCCGCTGGACCTTTCTCTTCAGAAACAACCATTAAACTTGCTGGTACACCTTCATTTCTTATCGCAGTTATAAAAACACGTCCATCTTTTAAAAAATGTAATTTTAATTTTTGACATTCTAATTTTTAATTAATTACCGACCTTTAGCAACATCAACATCAATAGGTACGATATTTTTAAAATTATATTTTTTAGATCGAATAAAATTTTCTTTATCTTCATTTGATTTCCATAAATAATCGATATATTTCCATTCATAAATACTTTTTAAATTTTTTATACCTATTGATGATTTATTCAAAATTATTATCAATAATATCAGTAATTTATTGTAAATCATATTTCTTAATTTATTTATTAATTACTGATATAATTTATAACACTGTTACACTTAAGCAAATAAATTATGAATATAATTGACCTAATTTTTTATTATTTATATTTGTTTTTTTTTAATTTTCCAGAAAATAAATATGATGTAATTTCGCGCATTTTTAAAAAAAATTTGTTTATCAGTTGATAGCTGATGATGCATTTCATTTTATTATGATAATGTTTTATTAGATATTTTTTAGAAAAATAAATAAGATTATTGTTAATGACCTAGAAAAAAAATTAAATTTTGCTGATTTTAATTAAAATAATGTATAATGAAAATGAAAATTTTTAAGTGGAAAAATATGACGTACGTAATAATAATTTTAATTCAAATTTTAATACAAAAAATTTTATTTATTTGAAAAATAAATTAAATACAGATAATAAATTTAATAATCATGGTAATCACAAATTGTTCCTTGTTTTGATTCTTTAACAGATGCTTTTAAAACACGGAAATTAATATCATCAAAATCCATGGTCATAGCATAAATTTTTTGTAATCTATTTGTCATCATTATTAATTCTTCTTCGCCATGTAAATTTTTAACAACTTTTAAACCACTCGTAAATTGTAATTTATTAAAATCTTGAATTGCTATTCCCTATTGAATTGAAATTTTTTATTAAAATTATTTTTTTAAAAATAATATAAATTTTACTTACTACATGATTTTTATTTAACGGTTTGTTAAAGTTCCAACAACCAATGGCAGTATCAGGACCTTCGCCGTAAAATAATGTTGAATCTGATGAAAATGCTAATGTCGATACTTGACTCGGTAAAACGTCATAACTTGCAGTATAAATTAATGGAATATTAAAATGAATTGAATTTAATACATCTTTGACTCTTGTGTAGTAAATTGTTTTTGATGCTAATGGACGGAATACTAAGTATCTTTCCTTATTTTGATTTGTTTTTGGTGTTAATGCAAGACCAAATAACCCATCAGCTAAAAAAAAACTTTCACCAGCAATTGTGAAATATGCATTCTTTTTTATTGGTTCAAACATTGGTCCTTCTATTCTTGAAAATTTTTCATTTTCTAATACTATCAATCCAAAACCTTGAACGTCTGATATGAATACCTGAAAATATTTTTCGTAGCTATTAAATCATGTAGGCAGAACTTATTAATTAGTTTTATTTAAAATTATTTTTAATTATTTAACAATGAAGGAGTCGCCCTAGTGCTTTGCTTGGAAATTCAAATTTCAAGCAATTTGCTTTAACTTTCCAGCAGTTTGCTTGAATATCAAGCAACAAATAAATTTCAAGCAAAGCAGCCTGGCCGTTTATACCAGTTTTTATTAAAATCTATACTCAAACAATAAAGGTAGTTAACATCCTTAATTTATAATTTTACTGTTATAAATTAAATTTTTTATATAAAAATATTTTTATATTGAGGTTACCTGATGGGAAAGGTATAGAAAAAATTAACAGGACAATATAATAGATAGGTGACTGATTACGCTCACGAGAGGTGTGATGGAGAGAATTTCTATAGAATATTTTATGCCCTTTCTGGGTATAATGTAATTTCTGTTAATTAAGCACCCCTTGGGTAACATCTCTTCAGACCCTCTTCCCCTAAGAAGTAAAAGTATTTAGAATTAAGGATTCAAAATTTTAGATACTAACATGATCATGAAGAACTTATGATATTATTTTCAGGTATACGCAACGAGTGTCAAAAATCACGCTCAATTTTAGCGCCCAGGCAGGAAAAATGTGAATTGCAATTTCATGAATGAAAATCGCAGGGTATATTAATAGTTTTCTGGAATAAAAAGGACCCCTTCGGTGGTAATATTGGACACATTGGGGTAAGTTACATTTTGAATCTTTTAACGTAGATTTGCTTCAAAAAAGTATTTTATATTATAACTTTAGCAAATTAAATTGTAAATCGTGGAAAATTAAACTAACGCGTTAATTCCTTCCGTCAGTAACTTTGACCACAAAATATTTGCATTGTACTTTTGTTTTCACTCAAAATGAAATATTTCTTTACTTTTGCAAAACTACTTCTTACATGAATGATTTAAATATAATAATTGACCGTTTTAATTTTAATTGGTTGATATTACGCTTCACAGTTTACTTAACAAATATTGCATTTACATATGAAATTTATAAAAAAAGGCATAAATTATATATTGTCAAATAATAAAAGTAAAATGTTTAACCACGTTTAAATTTTTTAAGAAATTAAATTATCAAAATTTCTTAATCGGTATTAAAATTTGTTATAGTATAAAAATACAAGCATTTTTTCTTATAATTTTGATTTATATTTTTAATACAATTTACGAATCATCCAAGTAAAACATATTTTTATCCGTAGAAAGAACATTGCATAAAACTGATTTTACATACAAAACATTCCATATAAGAAGTCATAAAAAAAGTGCACTATTGTACTAAAGTACACTAATAAAGTTCATTTTTGGCACAAAATTTTTCTGCATAAAATAAGAAATACCGCAAATCTTTGGGCCCATGTGTCCAAATTGGGCCCGAATTTAAGATTACTTTTTTTGGCGATTGTTAAATAATTTTTGTAGTACAAATTTTTTTCAGGCTTCAACTTTCTAAAAATTCTTTACTTGTTTTTTTCATTAAAATGGTTTTCTTTTTACAAAAATTTAAACTAAAAAGAACAATAAAAATTTTTTGGAAATTTAAAGTTTGAACACAATTTTGAGACTTCTAACCATAAAATTTTTAAATTTTCTTTATATTTCAAGTCCTTTGCGATTGATTAAAAAAAAAAAATTCTGGCTGCCACAACCGAAATCCCAGTTGCGAAAACCGGATTTTTTTTTCACTGTACTATTTGATTTCATTTGGTTTTATGAATTTCCTGCCTGCTAGCTACTTGAAAATTGATCAAATAAATATTTGATGTTTTAATTACATAAAAGCACTGCTTGAAATATTTTAAGTAGTTCAGATAGTCCAAAATTTGATAAAATATATGAAAGATTCAACGCCAATTGGGCCCAAATTGAACTGAAGGGTCGCAGAAATGGGTCTAAACTATTTTTCCCCGAAATTACGAGTAATGATAAGTCTCTATACCAATTTTTAGCTCAAATGATTCAAGTCTCGATTTTTGGCATAAATTTTCGTGTTTTAGTTGGTTCAGTTAATTTTGTAACAAAAGAGCTTTTATTTTTTTTATTTTTTCTATAAAAAACTCATATTATTATGAATAAATATTTCCTTCTAGATCCCGATATTAAATTTACCGTAGAATTTGATTCCGGGGTCAAAAAAATTTTGTACTGCACATGCGTGAGAAATTCATTTTTTCGCCATTACGTATTTGAGCTTTAAAATAACTCAAAAGCAGCAGTTTCGATTTTTTTCTACATAGACTTAAATTTCTTGTTATATAATCTATTTTCATGTAAAATAATAAAATACGTGGGATACGCTAATCTAAAAGCTCTAGAACAAAAATTGATATTTCAAAAATGACTAATTTTTCAAAATTTTGAATTTCCCGATAAAACACGTGACTAAATGAAAATCTTATCTTATGATTAGTCGTACTTTCGAAAAAAAATAGTTTGGACTCATTCCGGCAACCCTTCAGTTCAATTTGGGCCCAATTGATGTGGAATCTCTCCTATAATGTTTCTGAATTTTCATTTATTTAATTAACCTTTTGAAATATTTGAGGTAGGTACACTGAAAAAAAATTCCGCTTGCCGCAAGCGGAATTTTTCCGCTTGCCGCTAGCGGATTTTTTTTTCAGTGTATTAGAATAATTGAATACAAAATATATACTTTTTAAAAATTAAAAATATTAACAGGGAGGTAATGACGTCAAAATTAAAAAAACTTGAATTTAATATTATGTATTTTTTAAATTCTTACGTAAAAATTAAATTTAAAATAAAAATAAACATATCAAAAATTTTTTTAAAATACAAAACTAAATGAATTTTAAGAAAAAAAATAAAAAATAAATCAGTAAAAAGATAAATTAATCTTCAATTTATGAAAGAGAATTTAAAATATCAAAAATTATTTATATCTGCGTATGGTAAATCTTAAATTCCAAGTATAAATATTTATTTTATCGTATTGGGAATAATTTGATAAATAAATTCTGCATAATCAAAAAATATAATTTTGTTTCTTACCATTGGATTCTGACAATTCGTATCATCAATAATTGGGGTTATCAATAAACCATGACCTTTTTTATTACGTGCAACATTATTTGGAATAACCCGTCTTTTGACTAACTGATTTGTCTGTAAATCAAATGTTAATAATTGGGCTGGACATAAATGTTCATCACCAATTTTACCAGTGTCTAAAATGTATAATTGATTGCATCTGTCAATCTGAAAAATAGAACGATGTTTATTATTTTTTTGGGCTAAATTTATGTAAAATTACAAATTTAAAATCCTTACAGCAACTCTGTATGCACTTGTTATTCCATTGCAATCACCTTTTTTATACCACGACCAATCAGGGTAGGGAGATAAGAGTGGTCCTGACGGTCCCATAAGATTTGATACTGTATTTACACTTGCTGGGACACCTTCAGCTCTTATTATTGTTACAAATGTTCGGCCATCTAAGAAAAATTAATTTATGATAAATTTATATCATTTTTGAAAAAAATATTTATTAATTTTCCTTTTCATCGGGGAGTTCTCTTGGTTTTAAAAACCAATTTACACCTTAATTACGATGAATTTTTTTCTTTATATTTTTTTTAGCCACTTAAGCCATATTTGGGGCCTACAAGACCTGGGAAATTGGGAAAAACATATAAATCAGGAAAAACTACAGATACGATTCTGTATATAATTCTAAGGTTTTGAACCCATGATGAACTAATTGGTTTTTCCACTGACAAATCTTGAATTACACAACACAGTGGTCTGGAACACGAAAAAAGTTTCACCACGATTCCTCTAAAAATCTCTGGTATTTTCTGATTCTATAGGGTCTCCTGAGGCAGGAAATGCTTGTCCTAAAATTAAAACCGTAGCTCTCGGGGAGAACTGCCCCAACTTGGGGGTTGTGTGGGGTAAATTAAAATTTTTTTTACATGATTTTAGACCATATAAAGTGACGAACAAGTAAGAAACAAAAAAAAATTTTGCTCGCCCCATAGTTTTTTTTTTGAGTTGGAAGGCTCAAAATCACATTTTTTATATATTTGAAAAAAACCAATTTCTGAAATTTTTGAAATAAATTAAAATTATTTTTAATGATGCAACAAAAAAATATTAAATTTTTTCTTGCATAAATAATTTTTCAAAAATCTTTAGTTTAATGTTAATGAATTAACTTATTATTTGTGTAACTTCAGATAACCAAATTATTTAATTTTATTGTAAACCGCATTTTTTAAAAATTCTTTTTTATTTATACAGATGACTTATTAAGCTGAGCTTGGGAAATCCCAAGTTAAAATAATTTTTTAATTTAATGTGTGATCACACTTATAAAAAATTCAATGAATTTAAATGAACATACTTAATATTTTCCGTAAAATTAATTTTAAATTAATTGAAATTATAGTTTTAAATAATTTATTTTCCTGACTTACAATTAGTATAAAATTCATAGGTAAAACTTAACATGACATTTTCTGCACTCGATATGGGCGAAAAATTTTACCTGCATCTAATATCAAAACTTTTCCACCCTTGATACTAAATAATACTATTATAATTTAGAAACAAAAATAAAAAATAATAATTGATTACCTGGTGCTCTGTCAACATCAATCGGTACATTAGTTTTATAATTGTAATCACCACTACGAATGAATTCATTTTTCATATTTTCTGATGGCCATGTATAATCAAAATATTTCCATTGATAGAAAGTTTGCAAATGTTGGCAATAAATATTATTTATTAAAAATGTTATTAAAAATAATCTAAACATTTTTTTTGTCGATAACTTTAGATCTTACTTGTATTAAATTCAAAATAAAAATGAAGATTTTTTTTTTCAAACTAAAATTTAAAATTAAAAATATCCATGTGAAATAAAGATAATTTATTATAATATATCACACATCTCAGTATTTTAAAATTAAATATTTTGATTATATATTATCCTTATCTCTTATTAAAAAAAAAAAAAATGTATAATAAGTAAATAAAATAAAATTATAAATTTATTATAAGTATTTAAAATTATTTATTTATTTGTTATTTAAATTTTTAATAGATTATAATTTTCAGGGTCACTGGATTTTATAGTATTTATTATTTCATTAATAAAATTCAATTGAAAAAATTACAAAATTTCGGTTATTAATTTATGCAGGTCGATGAAATATTTATATCTACTAAACCAATATTATTAGTCTGGTGCAGAAACGAAGAAATTTTTATTTTATCAAATATAATTAAATTTTTTTATCTTTATTGTTTTCTTTTTATTAATTATAATAAATATTATTGCGTGTTTTCTTTTTTTCTCGATATTTAATAACAGTTTTTACTATCTATTTACTATGTATGAATGTACGCAATTTTATTAAATAACTGAAGAAAAAATTCGGTTGTGATAACTAAAATTTTTGGCGAAATTTTCTTTTATTCTTTTAAACATGGTACATTTTTGTTAACATGGAACATTTTTATAGGCTGGGATACCCTGGGAATCCAAAAATTAAGAGAAGGGGGGTCAAATTCGACTTAAAATAATTCAGGCCTAGATTAATTCAAGTTTAGGGACTAAGAATAATTCGAGTTTAGGGACTTGTAATAATTCGGGTTACTAACAGAACTCAGAATATTTTCGATTTAGGGATTTAGAATAATTTCGGTTTAGGGACTTTAAATAATTCCAGTTAAGGGACTTACAATCATTTGGGCTAAGGACTTAAATTTTGTATTAAATATAAATTTGTGAAGAATTTGAGCTAACTCAAGTATGAGAAATTAAACATTAATCAAAACTTTTGGACAAAAATATATATCCGAATTTTCTAGTTACCTAATGAAAATTTTGACAAAATTTTCGGATTCCTCGAGAAATTTTACAAAAGACCCCCTTTTTGGAAAAGTTTCGGATGTTTCCGTAACGCCATAGAAATAAAAGAAATAGCAAAATACTAAATAACTAAAAAATACAACAATGTTATAAAATAGGATTTTTTTCATAATCTTTAATACAAAGCTGCAACCTCGCCAGCTAACCAGAATACTTCCAATTGGTCTCATTTTTTTGGTATACGTATCAACATTTATTTACCGTACACCTTATTTATTTGTTGTTAATTCTCTCATGGTGATAGTCAATAAACCAAATCCCTATTCTTACCCAAAAATGATCAATATTGAAATTGCTGCCAAAATTCTAATTTTTAAAAAAAACGAGTTCTATAGGCCTCAAAAATTTTCTACAAGCCCTTAGTTTCCAAAAAATTTTTACTCGTCTTTTTATAATTATTTGTTTAACAGATATGATAATTAAAGTCAGAGTCCCATTTTTAGGGTTTTTTAAAAAAAGTCAATTTTAATCTTTATCTTTAAAATGGGATATCTTAGAAACTATTTAATGAAATAAGACGAAAATTGGTCTCCTTATGTAAAATTTTCCGCTGAATCCGAATTTTTAGTCAGATTTTTATTTGGTCACGTGACTTGGCGTAAAATTCAATATTTGTGAAAAATGATTTTTTTAAAATCGCTATTTTTCAATTTTAGTGCTTTTAAAATAAATTTACCCAAAAAAATGATTTCATATGCTGAAAGTATATGAAAAAACCTACAATTTGAGACCAACAGGATGAAAATTGAGCTGTCTGCAGCTGAGGCATATAAGCTAGAAAAGGCAAAGCAAGAAAGTTGATTTTCTCGCGCATGCGCAGTTCAACAAAAAATTTGGACCCCAGAATCGAACTCTACGGGAAATTTCCTATTGGGTACTATAAGGAAAAAAAATTTTATTGTAAAGTGCGCGTTTGCGAGAAAAATTAATGAACATAAATTTCTCAAAAATTAAAAATTTCAAAAAATTGAAAAAAACAAAAATCGCTGTAAAAAATAGAGGATTGGATCTAAAAAGCTAAAAATTGGGGAAAATTATTTTTTTTATATATACTTTCGACCAAACATACTTTGGAGTACATTTCGAGACCCACCCATGCAAAGTCATATACAGTTCACAAATATTGACCCATATAGGTTTCATTATGAAGAAAAATTTAAAAAAAATATTTTTTTAATCCCACTACTCTGTGGAGCTTGAATTTTAAAAAAGTGAAATTCATTATTTTCAAATTTTTTTTACGTTTCAAGCCATTTGCAATCGTAAAAAAAAAAATACGCTGCCAACTATGAGCTTAATACTTCAATATGCCACTACAAGCATGCAATCATACATACATTTCTCTCTTAATTTCATAATGGTTGTGAAATATCAGCGGTTACAATATTTTCAGATATTAGTACTTTCATGGAATTAAATGAGGTATTACACACAAAAAAAAGTATTGCAGGTTTTTTAATTTTTTTGTTTTTTTATTGAGAAAAAAATTTTGAAAAAATTCGGTATCATATCCAAAAAATTACTATAAATGAACTTTCTAAAACTAACTCTCATAGAAATAAATTAAGTACTACGTCCAAAAAGAAAAAAAAATTTGTTATTTTTTGTATTTTTTTGGGAACAAAATTTTCAAAAAATTAATTATCAAATTCGAGATATCGAGTAAAAACCATACTTTCAAATATAAGTACTTTCATGGAAACAAATTAGGTATTACATCCAAATTAAAAAAAAAGTAGTTTTATACCTAGATTCCGGTCTTCCCTTGTAGGTTAGAGTTAGACTAATTTACTAGGATCAGTACGCAATCCTCGCAGATACAGAGAGCTCTTTCTCCCGAAATACTTATAGAAATAGTATCCACTACATACCTAGGACTAACGCGCTGTGTATGATATCTGCTAAATTTATGATTCTGAATTATAATTACAATAAAATCAACATTATGAACATTTTATTTGACCCCACCTTCCTATTATTCAATCAAAAACTGTCTACCCCCCTCCCCTCCAATTCCTGTTCTAATTTAAGATTAGAACCTTTTTCTAAGAACTTCCTCTAGGAACCTTTTTCTAGATATAAGCACGTTCCAAAAATCGTAATTTCTGGTACAAGCTAATTTTTATTATATCAAAATTGGGTTTTTTATAAAATAAGCTATAAGAAACCTTAACTGTCGCCCCGAACTGTTCATATTAAGGTGTTAGGATAGTAAAAATTTATGATAACAGAAATGAATGAAACTTATAAAATATAAAGATAAAGTCTTTAAAAAATGAAATAAACTTTCTTTTACAACTTTGGTTGCCTAATTATTATTTAATCAAGAAAAAGGTGTAGGTAGTTTAACATTGCTCTTATGGAAAATCATCTTTGGAGCTTTTGAAAAGTATGATTGCGATAACACAGATTAATGAAACTTAAATATATGGTAAATAAAAGATCAAAGATTATATTTCCGATTTGTTTTACTTGTTTCATTGCATAATTATTAAATAATTAAATAAAAAGTATGTAGCGTCGATAATTCAGAAATAGAAAAAAAATACCAACAAAATGGCGTATTACTATCCTAACACCTTAAATTGTACTTTTATATGATACTACTATATATATTATAATATGAGCACTAATTCTGCTAAAGTTTATAAAGATACCAAAAAAATTTTAAGATTTAAATTTTTCTGAATTGTGTATTTCTTTGCTTCATGCAACAAAAATGAGGCTTTTTGTTTGTAAAATGAGACATGCAGTTTACAGACATGCATAAATTTATCAAAAAGAAAAATCAATTTTGAAATGAATTAGACATTTGAATATCCTTTCCAATGGTTCTTTGAAAATGGTTCAGCCGTTCAAAAAAATTTCGTTTATGACAAATTTTTGGAACAGATCAGAGATGAATTTTTCCATCTTACGAATATTTTAAAACGATTTTTTTATCAATTTTTCAGAAAATTAAAAATGTTTATTTGATTAAACATTTAAAACATGTTCTGGGCAGTTTCTATCAAAATTCTTCTAGGCATGTTGAAAAGCATTAATTTTTAAGGAGAAAACCCGTGGGAAATTTTCTGTTTAAACTTTTGAGTAATAATTTATAGCTGTTTATAGAATTAGCTCTAAAATTGGAGACGGAGGATATGGTCTTGGAAATCTAAAGTTTTTCACAATGTAGCAGAGCACGACTTCTCTATTGTTAAATAAAAGAAGTTTTTTTATTTTAAAACAATTTAGTTTTAAAATTAAAAATCCAAATAAATATTCTTTGCCAAAAAAATAATGATGATCTATGAAAATTGAATACAAGTCTCCAGAAGCAAAAATTATTGATATTAGAAAATTATTTCATATTTATATCAAGGGCGAAAAAAGTAACGCTTCATTAATATATAATCACCCGTAATTTATAATTAAACTTAGAATCGAATTATTGCAATTTCCAAGAACACGATATACGTTGTAATTATTTAAATAATAATGTAAAGAAAAACTTTTAATAGCTTTTGCATTGCATACGTCAGGGCAAAACTTAACATAACTTTTTCTTTGCCATAGTTAGATAGTTTGGTTTTAGTCATTATAGAATCAAGAATTCAAAAATAATAAAATGTTAGTGCTAAATTTTGTTTTTTTTTAAGAAAAAAAATTTAATTCAGAATCTGATGATCTGCAAACAAAAATTATTCACCAATTTTATACATTTCTTCGAAAAACATCTCTGATGCGCGTTTTATGATTTTTTTTCTGTGTCAATTTACGTTTCCAAAAATTCATATTTTTTAAAGATATTTTTTAGTAGGTAATTTCAAAAAATTAAAACCACCTTTAAATTTAAATATTATGTGCTCTTGTGGTATTATTCAAACCGTAAGGCAATTTATTTGACATTGACACTCTCTGCAAGTGCTAGCTAGTTTTACAATTTATAATCAATAAAATTCGCAGCTCAATTTAATATTATCGAAAACTGTGTTTAGTTTGATATTTTGGTTTTAATCATTAAAGAATCTAAAATTTTAAAATAATAAAATGTTGGTGCTAAAAATTGTGTTCAAATTATTAACAGTATTGGGAATGTGGTTCCCAATTAAATTTGGTAATTCGTTTAAGAAAAAAATTCTTTATGTAATTTATCAATTTATATTAAATCTCTTATATCTATCAATGTTATCATTTATGATATATTTTCTGTTTAAACAATTGACGAGTAAAAACAGCAAATTTGATGATTATTTTGAAGAACTTTTTATTTTACCGGTTCAGTCTGTAGTCTATTTTAAATTTATCTTCACGATTCTAAAAAGAAATGAAATTATTAAACTAGCTGATTATTTTCTTCAAGATGAATTCAAACCCTTAAATAAATTCGAGAAAGCTCAAGAAAAAAAATATGAACGTATTATCAAGTAAGTAATTATTTTACATAAAACTATTAATGGGATATTATTTCATTGACAATTTTTAAAATAGGTATTTTACAGTATGCTTATCTGTTGTTGTATTTTTAACTATACAAGCATCACTTTGTTCACCAGTACTATATCAAATAATATCAAATGATCCAGAACGTAAATTACCCGTACCAGTAGAATTTTATTTTGATTTGTATAGAAATAGTTATTGGATCCCTTATGTACATGAATGCTTTCTTGGAAATTCAACGATGTGGATTGTTGCGTTTGATTCTATGATTCTTGGTTTTATTATTCGTGGTCATCAACAACTAGATTTGTTAGCAATTAGAATTTCAAAAATCCCAGAAATGCTTGATGAAGCTTTAATTGAAAATCCCGATGAAAGTAGATTAAACATAGAAAAAAATATTTTATCAACAATTATTCAGCAGCACCAGAAAATTTTTGAGTAAGTCACCTGTAATAAATTAATCATTCTCTGAATTTATTAACTTTTTCATCTTGTTTTATTTAGATACGTTGACGCCATTAATGAAACATTCAAAGTAATTTTGGGCATACAGTTTATCTTCAATGGGCTATTAACAAGTGTAATGGTATTTCAATTAGCAACTCAAAAGGCAGATTTATTTAAAACCGTCTTTGCAATTTCCTCAATTTTTGCGGGATTATGTGAATTATTTTCATTCTGCATTTTCTCAAGCGAAGTTAGCTGGAAGGTAATGAAAAAAAATGTTATTGAGAACAATTTTATCAGAGAAATATATTATGACTTAACTAATTTGAATAAATTTAAGGGCCTTGAAATAGCAGACAATTTGTATTTCATGAATTGGTTAACATTAACTCTAGAATCAAGGAGAACAATTTTAATTATGATGATCAGATCAGGAATACCAATAATTATTCGATGTGGACCACTAATTGAATTTACCAATGAGTCATCACTAAAAGTAAGTATTACTCAAACTATCTTCATTTCAATTGAGGTTTAAAAGCATTTTTTACTGAATTAATTTTTTTATTTTTTAAGGTATTGAAAGTTTCTTACTCTGGTTATAACATGATGACATCTGCAAATTCAATGTAAATTCTAATTCAAACTTAAGAGCTGACTGAATTGAACAAGTCTGATTCATTCAAAATGAATCAAAATATACACGTAAAAAAATATAAGACAAACTAAACGCATTACGTTACTGAAAAAAGATTAGTATTTTTAGTTGTTGAATGGAAAGATTAAACGTTGATTTGTCAAATAAAAACATTAGACCAATAAATATTTTGTTGTTCAAGCAAAATTAAAATTGTTAAGTTCACTTAAATCTTTGTTAAATAAACATAGTGTTAGATAAACCAACAACCTACAACATTAATTTGATTAATTTTAATAGTTATAGGTCAATGCTTTTTCTTTTATATTAAAATATTTATTCATTCTTTCTCTTTCTATCCTTTTATGTATTTATCCGCGGCAAGTCGGGACATGTTGCAGCAGCGCGCTTTTGTTTATATTATTATTCAACAAAGAAATGGAATTTCCTAAAAAATTCGCTGCGGGTATGCATAATAAAAAAAGCAGTCACAAAATTATTATCTATCATAATAATATCGAGGGGTGCTAGTTAAAAGTCGCTATGTATCTTTTTTCACAAACGAAGACCCCGATATCTTACTATGTATGCAACGTATATTATGTCGGTGCCTTCCTTAGAAAAAAAAAACAATACAGCGATGTTTAAATAGGACGCGGCGATATATAGTATTTAATTAAATTTTTTTATTTTTACGTCAAATTTTTATTCATTCCTTCTCTTTCTATTCTTCTATGTATATTTACCACCACGCGCTTTTGTTTATATTATTATTCATTATTATTATAATAAAGAAATGGAATTTCCTAAAAATTATTTATGATAGTTTTTAACTATTATTTTTAAATATGCATTTCGGTGGGTATATATAATTTACTCTGCATATAATTTCGAAAATTATTATCTGTAACATATAGTACTTAAAATTTTTTTATTAAATCAAAGTGTCCTTTTAGCAGAATAGATAATGTCGCTGCCTTTGGAAGTCACGGTTCTCGGTTCAATCCTGGTAGGAGTCAAAATTTTTTTTCGGTTTTTTTAAACAGATTTTAAATCAATAAATATATAAGTACCTAAATAAATATAAAAAAATAATTATCAAAAAAAAATAATTAATTTAAAAAAAATAAAAAATAAAAAAAAAAATAAAAAAATATTTTTTTTAAACACAATTTTCACTTTGTTTGAGTCAACTAAGTAACTATGACAATTCAACAAATACCTTGTTTGCATATTTGAACATTAGTCCAAAAAATGATTCAAGTGTTGGAAATAACTTTTATAATTGAAAATACTATTAAATTTATCTGTAAAATTCTTTAAAACACTTTTTAACAATTGGTAATTAAAAAAAAAAAGATAAATAAAATATTTAAAATCCAATTCTAGTGCACATCATGTCAAAAAGACATATGCATGAATATGGTTAATTTTTACTTTTAACTTTTACCTTTTATGTAACCATATTCTAGCATAGTCTTCTATACTTAATCTTTATATTGTTGTAAAAATTTTAAAATTTATAAGTTATTCCTATTTTAATGTGCAATCTAACAAAATTGTTGAGAGATTATTTACTTACTAGTAAATTATTGTAAATCTATTTTTATTATTTTTATACTTTGTAGAAATCACATGAACTGTACTTATTGTAAAGGGAAACCGTTAGTAAATATAAATAAATAAATAAAGAATATATTTTTTAATGAATTGTTAAAGTTTATATAATATTTTTTTTTCTTTTTGCCGGCAATACTTAATTTTTTCATGGAACTTAAGTACATTAAGTACATTAAAGTAAATTTTTTTTCCCTTTTAATATCCTTAACAAACTCTTGACATGTACAAGAACGTCCTAGGCTATCTTAAAGTTTTGATGACTTACGTATATGTAATACTACAACTTAAAAAAAATAATGTCAAAGTTAAAACAACAAAAGTTTATAACTTGTGCATGCAATTACGTTACGAATTACTCATAGGCAACCTAACTTGGTACCAGAAGTAGTTACTCGCTCATACCAAGGTTAAACATCATATTGATTTTTAAATTATACTTTCAATAAAAATATAGTTCATTACATAGTTTTGCTATAGTCAAAACTGGATGCATTCAATCAATGTATCACATGGCTTAAAAATTTCATTTTTGGGACATTTCCAAATTTTCCAACCCCTACATTTTCACGTTTTTACACGTGGAAATAAGAAGTAGTTCAGAGAGTATTTTTAATTTGGCAGCATTTTTAACTTGTTTTTATCAATGTCCAACAAGGTCGTTTATCTACTTTTTCTAAATAGTATAATTTTAGAAACTATTAGGTTGACAATCGTTTAAGGATAATTAAAAATTTAATTCCTGTAACAGTGTATCAAAGGCCAAATTTAGTTTAAACTTTAAAAATAAGTATTTTTAAAAATTTTGATGCTTTTAATATATTTCTTTTACAAAGAAATTTCCAATTATTTCATCGGGAATAACCCTAAAAATAAATATCAACTCATCAAAAAAAAAAAAAATACCCTGCCAACTAGCTGGCACCTAAGGTTCCTCAAACAATGAGATAAATACTTCAATATGCCACAGATATCACCGATTACAACCATGCAATCATACATTCATTTCTATTAACTTTAAAAAGTTAAAAGAAAATTTATGTATTTAATTTAACTAAATCTATTTTTTTCAAATAAAATCTAACGTAATTCATTGGATAATAATTATTCAAGATAGTACTTTCATGTAATTAAATGAAGTATTACAAAAAAAAAAAAAATATTGCAGTTTAGAAAAACTTTTTTAATTATGAGATATAAATTTTGGAAAAATTCGGTATCAGAACCAAAAAATTACTATAAACGAACTATCTAAAACTAGTACTCTCATAGAACTAAATTAGGTACTACATCCAAAAAGAAAAAAAAATTTGGTGTTTTTTGTATTTTGTGTGGTGAAAATTTTGGGAAAAAAATTTCAAAAAATTAATTATAAGATTCGAGATATCGAGTAAAAATCATACTTTCAATAAATAAATGAGGTATTACATCCAAATTAAAAAAAAAGAGTACTTAGAGCTTTTTTGGTGAAAAAATTTTTGAAAAAAAAAATTAGGTCTTAATTTCATAACGGTTGTGAAACATCGCCGGTTGCAATATTTTCAGATATTAGTACTTTCATGGAATTAAATGAGGTATTACACACCAAAAAAAAAAATATTGCAGGTTTTTTAATTTTTTTGTTTTTTTAATTTTGTGAAAAAAATTTTGAAAAAATTCGGTATCAGATCCAAAAAATGACTATAAACAAACTTTCTAAAACTAGTACTTTCATAGAAATAAATTAGGTACTAATTCTAAAAAGAAAAAAAAAGTTGGTGTTTTTTGTATTATTTCGTGAAAAAAATTTTGGGAAAAAAATTTTCAAAAAATTAAGTATCAGATTCGAGATATCGAGTAAAAATCATACTTTCAAATATAAGTACTTTCGTGGAAATAAATGAGGTATTACATCCAAATTAAAAAAAAAAAAGTACCTCAAGCTTTTTTGATAAAAAAATGTTTGAAAACAAAATTAGGTCTTAACTCCATAATGTTTGTGAAATATCACCAATTACATACACACACACACACACACAGAATTTTTTTAAAAACCGGTTTTTTAGCTTTCTGAGGTCTCAAAACGTGCTTATATGCCAAAAAATCAAAAATAAAAATTTGAATCATCACAATACTGGCTGCCATAAACGGAATTTTTTTTAGTTTATTATAACAAAAAAAAAGTCCTATACTCCTATCATAGTTTTTTTTATATTGGTGAAATGAAAATTGGATTTATTATTTCTAATTAAAATATTTTTTATATAAAATCCAGAATTTATTTAAAAATCGAATTTTTTTTAAATAGAAGTTTTTTCAACAATTAATTTACTTTGTGCTATTTCTTTTTAAATCTATTGTTTAGTTTCGGCGTTGAAAGTAAATCTCAAATCCCTGTTTTTTGACTCAGCTCCTATGGTTGCAATGCATAACGATTCAACTTTGGAGCTTTGTATCTCCTAAACGAAAACAATTTTCTTAAAATTTTATTTTCAAGTGTATTATTATAATATTAAGCCCCTACAAACATTTTATTGATTTCTATTGTCATCAAAATAACTGGTGATCAACCTTAAAACTAGAACTAGATTCGCAAAGGCTGGTAGTCTTGTAATAAGTTAAAATCAATTATATATTAAAATGATAATTTAATTGTCCAATAATCATAATTTAGAAAAAGTTAATAATATGATTTGTAAACTTTTCTATTATTCAATGGTTGAATCTCGCGTCTACTTGTTAATAACTCTCCTTTTTCATTTTTTAATTTTCGAAATTGCTTTAACTAAAAAAATGTATAAAATATTTTACAAAATATTTTAATTTTCAAAATTTTATTTTGATCGAAGAAAGTATATAATTAACCTGTTCTGATTGAATAAAAACTGGTGTCGTAAATACTATCCAAATAACACATTCTTCAAATTCAGGACTTGTAAAAGAGCCATGATAAACATAGTATTCGTTAGTACTAATTATTTCTCGTAACCAGGCAAAACAATCTTAAGTTAAATAAAAAGAATTATAAAAATATTATTTGGCAGTCAGATTTTGAAAGAGATGGCCTATTTCGAATATTTTGGGAATTCTCACTAATTTATAAATTTTTTAAAATAATTGTTTCGTTATTATGTAATTTACCTTGTTTCAATATTATCCTTTTCCTGTTTTCATTAATATGGTGTAAATTATCAGTAATATTTCTAAATGATGGATTTGATAATCCGGTGCTACATTTCGACGATTCATTATTCACCTATTACAAAAAAAGGTTTAATAAAAATAAATTCGTGTGTAAATGCACAAATAGTTCAATTAAATAACTAAGGTTAAATCCTATATTTTGTTTTTTTATAAAAAACTTATTGTCATTTTAGCAAAAATTCCTAAATATAAATTATTTTAAGTTTCGTTTAACATTCTGCAGTCTTTGTTTATGATATTCAACCCCCTATCACCCTCTTCTTAATTTCTGAGTTGTCTAAGATCTCTTCCTCTATAAATATGTTCCATAATAATATAAATTAATTTAAACATTGAAATTTACCATAAACATAAAAGCCAGAACACATAAACCATCATGATATTTTCTGCTATTTTCATAACTGCCGTATTTTAAATTCCATGCAACAACGTGTGCTTCAAGTCCATAACTAAATTATTATTACATTCTACAATTTTTTATCTAATTAATTAAAACTAAATAATTTAAAAAATATTACAAAAATCCATCAACTGAATGTTCAGATCCTTTATCATTGTCATGGCTAAAATGAAAATGTAATTCATCAAAAACATATTCATCAGAAAGTGGACCTCTACTAATTTTTGATAAATGACCAGTATCCATTATAATTTTTACTATCAAAAAAATTGTTTTTAACATAGACACAAATTTATTTTTAAAAATAAATTATTTCAAAACCATATTTTCCAGTATTCCATAAAATGATTTCTTCATTTTTGCCCCAATTACCACATAAAGCTAACGGTGTCCATCTTTTTATTTCAGCACATTTATTTTCTAAATTTATTGGAGATTGTGACGATTTTTTGTGTTCTGCAATAAAAATACAGTCTTAAAATTTTTTATAAATTTATTTTATATTAAATAAAATAAAAAACCATTTAAATCTTCTTCTTTTGAATAATCCATTTTTCGAGTTCAATATTTATTAGCAAAATGATTTCTTACATAATTTTAGGCTATAATTATTATTCACTGAATTTAGCACATTTAAAATCTAAAATTCTAACCAAACACATGTACCTTATAAATATAAAAAAATTAGCATAGACCTGATCTCATTATAATTATATAATCTCATCAAATATAACTTTTTTTTTAAATATATTTTTAATATTTTTATATATTTTATCATAATCCGTCTAGTGACTTCGTAAACTTCGTTTAATAAATATTAAACATTTTATACTTTTTATGTAATTAGTATTAAGTGTTAGTGTTTTAATACATCCTGATGATGGAACTATAATACAAGTTCCGAAATGCGTTCTTATTTTGTGGCTTGGACACTACAAATATGTTTTTTAAGTTTTTTTTTTTGCTGATAGGTCCATAAAATTTTCTAACAAGTATTTATGTTTTTTGGGTTGCTGAATACGAATAGATATTTTTTTACCCAAACTGCGCTATAATTTTTATCGCTTCTTTCGAATCTATTATTGTGGGCAACTAGAGAATTTAAGGAAAAAACTATTAGCATATTAGTTTTCAGCCAGCCAAAAAATATAAGTAACTGATAAAAATCTTTAACCTAGAAATTTCTATTGTGAGCAACTGGTCCGTTTTCGGTGAAAAAAGGATTTCATTTTCGTATTAAAAAAATATCAATTCTCATGGGAAAATTTGGTGGACCTATTAAAAATAAAATAATTACGAAAAAAGGGTTCAGATAAAAGAACTAAATAACCAAAAAATTATCTCATTATTTTGTTCAAGACTACTTTTATAAAATAGGTAAGTTTTTCGAAACACTAATTTCAAATTTTCAGGTCCCGACCCCAAAAAATCAGCCTGATACCAAAAAACTGTATTTTTAGGTCAATTTTGAGGATTATTTAAACATATTTCAGAAAAAACATATCTAATAAACCTTAAAAAGATACGTAATACGTCTTAGAGACCATTGAATAAGAATGTTTAGGCCCCGAAACCAAAAATTTTCTGCCGAATGCCATTTATGGGCATCTATCGGCCCGATTTTTACATTTTTTTCTATATATTACATAAGGTATTTATTATTATTTATCTAATTCACATAAAAATCGTTGGGCTTAGGTTTTTAGAGTGGTTAATTCCAAATTTTTAGACCAACCCCACAGGCCCTGACCTCAAAAAATCAAAAAACCTTATTTTTCGGTAAATTATAAACGTTTTTTTGCGGGATCGTCGGTTCCAAATGATTTCCGTCTACCAAAAATAATCCCTAATACCACAAAACCGTATTTTGCGGTTCATTTTGAAAGCTTTTTTTGTGGGATCGTAGATTCCAAATTGTTAGGTCCTGGCGCCAAAAATCAGCGCTAATACCAAAAAGCCTTATTTTACGGTACATTTTGATAGTCTTTTTTGTGGGATCGTTGATTCTAAATTTTTAGGGCCTGACCTCAAAAAATCAGCGGTAATTCAATGTTTTTTTGTGGGGTCATTGATTCCAAATTTTTAGGTCCTGACCGTAAAAAATTGGCGCTAATACTGAAAAACCTTATTTTTCGGTCCATTTTGAAAGTCATTTTTGTGGGATCGTTGATTCCAATTTTTTAGGTCATGGCGCCAAGAATCAACGCTAATAGCAAAAACCGCATTTTTCGGTGAATTTTAAAACTTTATTTTGTTGGATCATTGATTTCAAATTTTTAGGTCCTGGCTCGTGAAAAATCAGCCCTAATACCAAAAACCCTTATTTTACGGTCCATTTTGAAAGTATTTTTGGTGAGATCATTGAATCCAAATTTTTAAGTCCTGAACCTAAAAAATTAGCGCTAATAGCAAAAACCGCATTTTTCGGTAAACGTTAAACCTTTTTTTTGTGGGATCGTTGATTCCAAATTTTTAGGTCCTGACCCCAAAAGATTAGCGCTAATACCAAAAAACCGCATTTTTCGGTCCATTTTGAAAGTCTTTTTTGTGGGATCATTTATTCCAAATTTCTAGGTCCTGGATCAAAAAAATCAGCCCTAATATCAAAAAGCCTTATTTACGGTCCATTTTGAAAGTATTTTTGGTCAGATCATTGAATCCAAATTTTTAAGTCCTGACCCTAAAAAATTAGCGCTAATAGCAAAAACCGCATTTTTCGGTAAATGTTAAACCTTTTTTTTTGTGGGATCGTTGATTCCAATTATTTAGGTCCTGGCGCCAAAAATCAGCGCTAATAGCAAAAACCGCATTTTTTGGTAAATGTTAAACCTTTTTTTTGTGGGATCGTTGGTTTCAAATGAATAGGTGCTGATCCCTAACAATTTGCCCTAATACCAGAAAAAACCGTATTTTCTGTACATTTTGAAAGTATTTTTTGTGGGAACATTGATTCCAAATTATTAGGTCCTGGCCCCAAAAAATCAGCCCTAATACCAAAAAGTCTTATTTTACGGTCTATTTTGAAAGTCTTTTTTGTGCGATCGTTGATTCTAAATTTTTAGTTCCTGGTCTAAAAAAATCAGTCCTAATGCCAAAAAATCTTATTTTTCAGTCAATTTTGAACTTTTTTTTTGTGGGGTCATTGGTTTTAAATGATTAAGTCCTGACCCCCAAAAATTAGCCCTTATATAGAAAATTTGATGGGAATTTGAAACTTTATTTCATGAAAAACGTTTCTAATTGTCCATAAAAACTTTATCCAAATTCCATCTTTGGGCATCTATCGGCCCGATTTTTGGTTTTTTCATAATTTTCTTATGAAATATGTTAAAATATTAAAATAACCTTCGAAATTTGCTGAAGAAAATAGTTTTTCGGTATTAAGGCTAATTTCTCGTGGTTGGGGCCAAAAAATTTGAAGTCAGCATTTCGATAAACTTACCTATCACATAAAAATAGCTTTGCACAAAACAGTGCATACATTAAAATTTAAAGCATATTTTTTAGGTATAAACCTGAAATTAAAAACCACAAAAATAGTTTTTTTATATAAAAAATTTCTTTATTTCGTAAAATATGTATAAATTGCATAAAAATTAACAATTGAACATAAAAATACAATATTTATATGTTATAAACAAAATTTTATGAGATTATGTAATAACTTAAAGATAAATTATTAGTTTTATGCATAAAAAGATAAAATTCAAATTAATATTTTCTAAATACCTATAAACTAAATTAAAAAATGAAATATTAAAAATTTATTTATGGCGATGTATTTAATTTAATTTTTATAAAAATTTTACATTTTTCGAATTTTTACACTATTAGAAATTTACTTTCATTTTTTTAGATTTAATTTATACTGCCTGGAATGCAGAATTAAACTCGGCTTGTGGCATGGTGCGAGCGAGGCACTAACTAGTCCTTGCTAGATTTAGTCATGATTTAGTAACGAGTGCCTCGTCTTTAGTCAATATAAATAGCTAGGAAGATCGTATCTTAAATCTTAATGCCTTTAACAATACACAAAATGCATACCTACAAAATTTTTTACCATATTACCAATATTCCGCAAATCTAAATAAATAAATTTCTAAAAGTGTATTCCATTATAGTTTAGCATAATTTTTTTTATACAAAAGTAAGTTATTATATAATTATATGATATACGTAAATGTTTTTTTTTTCATGAGTAAATCAGAGTAATTTCAAAAAACTTTACAGGTCAATCGCTTGGATCGGAGAGGATTTTTTGTATTAAATACAGTGGAAATTTTAGAAAAACCATTAAATTATGATCTCAAGAAAAATTTTCTATGTAAGATTTATTGTAGTATGAGGCAAAAATGATTTTACAATAGGTAACTGCAAGGGTGGTTGAGAAGAGCTAAAAATGCTTATTTTTTATGCCCATCTTAAACTTATTTTTTGATACTATGAGCTGAAAATTTGAAACCATAATTATATTATTATGAATACAATTAAATCAAAAAGAAAATTTTGGCCCAATCTGAACGCCTGACCTGATAAGTTTTGCTGAATTATCTCAGATGTACTATTACATAATTTTAAAATTAGCAAATTTTTCGAGATGTTTTATAAAATTTTATTTTTATAATGAAATATCAAAGAATTTTTGCTACGAATCTACAAATTCAAATTATAGATTTTTTGAATTTTTTGTATTATAAAATGTTGATAATATATTATAGTTTGTACTTAAATATTAAAAACATAATTACTATCTTTATTTAAAAAAGTTTTTATTTAAAGAAGAGAATGTTTTATTTATTCTGGAGAGTTAACTATATATTAAAAATAGCTTTTTACTAACGTGTTCTAAAAAAATTTATTTTTGCAAAATGCGAAGGTTTACAGGTTCGATGTGGCGTAACTTAGAGGGTCAGTAATCGCATTCAGCGTAATAAATTTTTTAACAACAAGTTTAAAATGATATTTTACTGTTTACACAACAGGGGCAAAATGACGTTTCATCCAGGCTAGAGAAAAGTCATTTTTTGCTCGAATCGTGTAAGATTTGTTCCACTTGCCGGTAATGGAATCCCAGTTGCCATGAATTGGTATTGTTATTTGCAAAAGGTTAAATTTTCTGAATTAAAAGTATACAATGGAGTGAGAAAAGAACTCTAGAATTAATAATGACTAATTAAAGTATAAATGGCTCTAGCGAAGAAAAATAGCCTTATTTTAAAACTTTGAAATTGTACACTGTAAAAAGCAACTTTCTTTCATTAACAAAAAAATAAAAACATTTACGAAAAATTAGTAAATTTTCGAAAAAATTTGTAATTATTTGATAAAAATCGTAAATTTACTAAATTTAGTATCCCAAGTAAAAAAGTGAATATATTATCAATATATTGATTTTGAAATATATTATCAATATATTGTGAACAATATATTGTGAACAATATATTGCAAAAAAAACCAAAATTTTTAGGTTAAAAAAGTATAATTTTAAAATATAAAATATAATTAAATCATAAAAAGTAGATTTAGAGCTATTAATCGCCTTGTTGCTTAAAACTCAACCAGAAAAGATTAGAAAGAAAGAAGTATTTAGAAGTAGAAAAAAATTAATGTCAGTCTAAGGAATTCGGAGTTTCCTGAAAGCTAAAAAAAAGGACACATCCATGATTTTTTTCCATTGAAAATTTGTTCTTCCTCTGAATGTCTACCTGGCCAGATTTTTCGACCTGTAAAATAAAATCAGAAATTTATTAGCTAAGTGAACGAAAGTTACTTTTATTATTTGATCTTTTTAAAATATAGTTTGATTTTTAAAATTTTAAAAAGTTAATTTTTTCATAAAAATAAAAAAAATAAATATTTTCTAAATTTAATTGAAGTTGAAAAAAAAAATATTAATTGTAAGTACCTTACGAAAACTTTGTGCTTCTTGCCCAAATTTCGCCATTAAAACGGTTAGTTTTTCCAGAATTACTGACCAAAATTTTTGGTTCTTTTTTTAATAATTTCCTTGATGCATTTTTCATTTCCATCATTTACTTATAATTTACGCAAAGTCTAATGGCACGAAAAAATCTTCCACGAGATTAGGGTTATGTCATATAAAAAATAAATTAATTTTAACCGAAATTAATTAAATTACGAGATAATTTATATTTTTTTTTTTTTCTGCACTTTGCATTTTTTAAATTTTATACATTTTTATATAATTTTTGATAAAATATTGAAGATTGGAGGCACGAACTTTCGTAAAGGCACGAAAAACAATTGTTTTTTTCGTGTCATTAGATCTAGCCTATAATTTAATTGCTATATTATTTTTGAATTTATCATAGGTAATACTTTTTTAGATTAAAAAAATTAGAAGTTTGATGTGTCACAAAAAAAAAACATTGAAATTTTTTCTCTGAGTGAAGTTAAAAGACAAAATATTTGTTTATTTACTTAGTTACATTTAGTTAAATAATTAAAACAAAATAAAATAGCGGCTTGAAATAGGTTAGCAACCAATGAACAAAATTTATTTACACGAATCAACCAGCATCAAGTTCATAATTTTTTTTGTGATGAATCAGCAGCATTAAGCAGCAATATAAAAATTAATTAAATTTTAAGTAGAAGCAAAATGTATCAAGGAAATTATTAGAAAAAGAACCAAAAATTTTGGTCAGTAATTCTGGAAAAACTAACCGTTTTAATGGCGAAATTTGGGCAAGAAGCACAAAGTTTTCGTAAGGTACTTACAATTAATATTTTTTTTTTCAACTTCAATTAAATTTAGAAAATATTTATTTTTTTTATTTTTATGAAAAAATTAACTTTTTAAAATTTTAAAAATCAAACTATATTTTAAAAAGATCAAATAATAAAAGTAACTTTCGTTCACTTAGCTAATAAATTTCTGATTTTATTTTACAGGTCGAAAAATCTGGCCAGGTAGACATTCAGAGGAAGAACAAATTTTCAATGGAAAAAAATCATGGATGTGTCCTTTTTTTTAGCTTTCAGGAAACTCCGAATTCCTTAGACTGACATTAATTTTTTTCTACTTCTAAATACTTCTTTCTTTCTAATCTTTTCTGGTTGAGTTTTAAGCAACAAGGCGATTAATAGCTCTAAATCTACTTTTTATGATTTAATTATATTTTATATTTTAAAATTATACTTTTTTAACCTAAAAATTTTGGTTTTTTTTGCAATATATTGTTCACAATATATTGTTCACAATATATTGATAATATATTTCAAAATCAATATATTGATAATATATTCACTTTTTTACTTGGGATATTAACAAAAAATTCAAGTATTCTCGATTTTTTTCGGTGATTTCGCAAGAAAAATTGATAATTTACAATTTTTTTTCGAAAATTTTCAAAAAATAGTTATAAATTTACGAAAAATAGTTGTGAATTTTCAACTTTTTTTTCGTAAATTCACAAAAAAAATCGAGAATTTTCGAATTTTTCGAGAATATACTAAATTTAGTAAATTTACGATTTTTATCGAATATTTACAAAATTTTTTGAAAATTTACTAATTTTTTGAAAAAATTCTATTTTTTTTGTAAATCTAAGAAAGTTACTTTTTACAGTGTATATATTTTATTTTGCAAGATAATTTAGAAAGTTTCACTTTTACGACCAAATCAAAATTCATTGGCGGATTATTTTTAGCGTAACTTAAATAACTTAATTCTATCAGTTTTAAAAAATTTAAGTGATATTATAAGTAAAAATTTTTCATTAATGCATGCTTGAGGGTGAACGAGGTCTTTTAAATGTCAAATATCCAAAACAATTTTGCAAAATAACAAAATAAATCTGGTGTAAAAAGGGCTAAACAAATATAATTTTTAGATAATTTGAAATAAAAAACAGTTAAATTTTTATTACTATTTAAGAAATTTAACTCATAATTATTATTATTATTATTATAATTAGGATCTGTACCCCCTCACCAAATTTTTTTGGCCCTCTCTGGAAAAATTTTCGAATACATGCCTGCTATCTCATTTTACAAAATTTTTAATATTCACTATTTTTTAAAACAGGTTAGAATATTCGTTGCAAAAATTTAAGGTCATTTTTACTTAAAACATAAAAATAAAATTAAGGGAATAACGCAAAAGAATATCAAATAATTAATGGAATAAGCCCAATTAAAATCTGGACTCAAATAGATCTATTCTCGTGAATCCTACTTTTTTTGGTCACTATAAAAACGATTTGAAAGATTTTATCTGATTTTCGACAGTTTTGGGTAGCTAATATCCTATGTCACCAAAAATAGGTGAAATATTTGCGATACAATAAATGTTATTAAGCAATATTACCAAAATTACAGACTCAAAATGGATGATTTCTAACTATGAAACTTTTTTATTAAGCATATTAAAGATAATTTACAGTTTTTAGAGTCACTAATCACGTTTCTGGAATGAGATTTTTGAAGAAACCTGTTTCACCATTCAGCTCCATCAGCAATATTGTTCAAAAACTTGTATTTTTTGCAAATTTTTCGCTTATTTTAGGCAAAAAATTGACCATCACAAAGTAGATAAAACTTTCAAAATCGATTTTAGTGACCTTAAATAAGCATGGTCTACTGAAGTGGATCCATTTCACTCCATTTATAATTTTTGATTACATTTAACATAACTGGAGTCGTGTAATTAAAGAATAGGAGAATTTTAAATAATAAATTTACTATTATTTATATACATTACCAGAGAGTAAAATTGACCAAAAAATTTTTTCAATATAAACAACTATATTGTTATTAACTTTACAGGTAAGAAAATAGTAAAAAATTATTTTTTACCATGATCAATAACAAAGCTATAATAAGCTGGTCTGAGGTAATTACTGGCATCATTATTTGAGCTAAATTCCCGATAAAAATTAGCTCGGCTTCCTCGGTACCACGGGAAATATGGCGATCCATCATTAATAAATGTTGAAGTTTCAATTGTTTTACCAAAATTTAAATAATCATTTGAATTTAAAGTTAAATCACTTTGTAAATATCTACTTGTAGTTGTCAAGTAAGAATTTCGTAAAACATTTTCAAATAAATTTTGTTTTGTATTTTGTTTTTTACAATTATTATTATTATTATTATTACTTTTGCTTTTAAACGACTCAAAATAAATATTATCATAATTATAATTAATATTATAATCATAATAATTAGGAGATATCGTTGTAGTCGTTGTTTGAGGAGCGCTATATTTCCCGCGGTACCATAACCTTCATTTATTCGCATTATAAGGTTTCGGATCGTAAAGATCTAATGCACGGGCATCACATTTTGTACCACGTACTAATTCATCAACGAAACCAGCTTGAATTCGAAAATTTGTTTCATTTGTATGCAAAGTACCACTCATATATTTTTGAAATGCTGCTGTTGATACCCAAAGTTCTTGCCGACCATTTCTATCAGTAACAATCTAAAAAAATTATTTATTAAAGTTATTTTAATATTGTATACAAGTAAAGGCTTAAATAATTTTACTGACCTTGACCCCTGAAGGAAATTGAAGTGTTTCTTCATTAACAACTAATTTTTCAATATTTTTTCCGCCATAATTTGGGTAATGTTTGCTATTCCAACAAGCAATAGCTAAATCTGTCATTAATCCAAAGTACATGACACCATATTTGTCCATTGCTGAAGCAGCAGATTGAGATGATCTTTCAATTGGAAATGCTTTAAAGGATCTAGCTGCTGCATCCGGATTTTTGTGGAATAGTGTATAATTTCTAATAAATTAAAAAAATGTTGTTGGTAATTTTTAATTTCAAGGGACGGTCCACTTAGCGCACAATTCAATGTGCGCCACTGTGCGCCAAAAAGTGCGCCATTGATAATTCCATACAATCCACATTGAAAGTATAATAAAGTGTGCTCTGACTTTCAAACTTATGATGGTGCACACACTTTTATACTTAGAATATGGATTGTTTAACGAATTCTTACTGGAGCACTTTTTGGCGCACAGTGGCGCACATTGAATTGTGTGCCAAGTGGATCGCCCCTTATTTAATTTTCTTAAGAGATTTAATCAAATGAAGACAGGCTTAAGCAATGACTGATAATAAAAAATCTCGATGTAAGATATTAATGTCAAAGTACTTCACCTCAAATAAAGCCCAATAATTTTACCACAAATCAAAGAAATTAAATAAAAATTTACCTGATAACAGAAGTTAGTACATATGATTCTGTTCTACTGGCCAAAGAATGAAAATATAAAATTCTATCATCATCAGCTCTAATTGGACCCAAAGCTAATCCAAGTATTCCATCCATTAAATCAAAAGTTTCATTTCTAATATGAAAAGTACCGTATTGTGGATATGGATAAAAAAGATTATTATGTATCCTCCATGAACGTGAATTTAAATGATCATAAACAACTAATCCAAATGTTGTTACATCAGCAATATAAACAAATGTGTCGCGACACGTTGAATCAATTTTATTTCTAATATCAATAACTGGTGTTACGAAGAATGATTTATCCATAAATTGACCTTTTGGAAAACGGTAGCGGCTTAACAGAGTGTTTGTTTTTAATGAAAATGATAGAATTTGAGGACGACACACACTATTCTCTCCGATGGCTCCTGTATCTAATATCCAAATCCTATCGCATTCATCAATCTGAAAAAGTGTCAATAAAAAATTTAAAAGATTTAAAATATAAATTTTAAAAATTAATCAATTTTTGCTAGAGTAATTTAGAACCTTGACCATACTAAATTAAATTATACTGTGGAACTTGTTTGTTTCTTAATTTTAAAAAATGCCTTTAATTCGCTTATTACACATAAATCTGCGGTAATAGATACGCTATTAAACAATAAAAATGAATGAAATTTTCCGGCAGATTGGCCGTACAGTGTATACATGAGCAATTATTTTAAAAGTGCTACTTAATTTGAGCCTGGAATCGTAACTTTTTTTTTTTGAGGGCACATCGATATGACCCGTATTTTCAGGTAGTTTGAACCTTCAGAAAACCGAAAAAAATCGTGAACAAGAAATCGGCGATAGGTGCCAAAAAGATTTTTTCACTTTTATGTCAAAAACCGTGTTTTTCATATCTGAGCTACCCCAAATTTTTAAAATAACTTTTTAGATAAATAAAATTTAAAAAAATAGATAAGAAAATCTGATTGCCAGGGAAAAACCACTCCGGAAGAAAAAAAAACATATCTTTTTACGATGAAATTTAGCCAAGTTATCGTCAATTTAAAATTTTGTTCAAATTCATCTTAAAAAAGATTGAAATTTTATTGAAAAAAGCCTGTTTCTGAACTTTAAACTTGCATTACTCGCTTGATTTTCATCGTAAAATAATATATTTTTTTTTTTAAGACGATTAATTTATCCCTGGAAATTCATTTTTTTTAAGAAAAAAATCATTTTTATTGACCAAATTTTAATTTTTAGGTCAAAAGCCTTTGAAAACTGTAAGTAGCAAAATTTACTTAATACAGTTTTTGACCTAAAAATTGAAATTTGATCAATAAAAATGATTTTTTTTTCTTAAAGAAATGAATTGCCAGGGATAAATTAATCGTTTAAAAAAAAAAATATATTATTTTACGATGAAAATCAAGCGAGTAATGCAAGTTTAAAGTTCAGAAACAGGCTTTTTTCAATAAAATTTCAATCTTTTTTAAGATGAATTTGAACAAAATTTTAAATTGACGATAACTTGGCTAAATTTCATCGTAAAAAGATATGTTTTTTTTTCTTCCGGAGTGGTTTTTCCCTGGCAATCAGATTTTCTTATCTATTTTTTTAAATTTTATTTATCTAAAAAGTTATTTTAAAAATTTGGGGTAGCTCAGATATGAAAAACACGGTTTTTGACATAAAAGTGAAAAAATCTTTTTGGCACCTATCGCCGATTTCTTGTTCACGATTTTTTTCGGTTTTCTGAAGGTTCAAATTACCTGAAAATACGGGTCATATCGATGTGCCCTCAAAAAAAAAATTACGATTCCAGGCTCAAATTAAGTAGCACTTTTAAAATAATTGCTCATATGAGCTAGTTAAATTTTATAGATTTCTTGAGATTTCAAAATTTGCATTTTAAAATTTCCCATTTTTAAAAAAATAGATTTAATTTGTGGATTTCGAACAAAAAGTGTAAGAAAAAATTGCAATAATACTGTGGTGTACTTTTAGTAGAGGTAATACAGGGGCAATTAATAGATAGTTGCAAAAATTTTAATTTTGTAATAATTTCATTAAAACATTAAAATTAAGGGTGAGCGGTTAACCAAATTTTCGGGTGTCCAACCTGAAAAGTTTTTCGGAGGTTTGTAAGTACGCTTTTGAATCGGAAATTTTTCTGGCTTAGTGATTCTATAAATATTTTCATTTTGAAAATTTTTCGTTGTCTTTTAAAAACGAGGAGATAAAAGTAAAAAATGACACATAACTAATACTTTAGTTAACTCGCGGTTTTGGTTGTATAGCCAGATTTGGTTGTATACACCAGATTTGGTCTATTATAAGTTTTTTGGGTCGCTGATCACAAATTTTGGGGTCTTCACCATTAAATCAGCAAAGACTACCCCCAAAAGGAATGTTTTTAATGTATTCGCACTTTGAGCTTTCAGATTCGGTGTCTTTAGATTTTCTGGGTCGCTGATCACGAATTTCAGGGTCCTAGCTATGAATAGTTGGCATTTTACCCTTAAATTAGTAAAAACTACCCCTAGAAGAGTTATTATTGTTATTTTAGTGCTTTCAGTATCTAGATTTGGTCCACAAATATATACTCTTATTAATTGTTTAAGCGAATTCCTCCTCTAAAAGGGAACTAAAAACAACTTATTTATTTTTTTAATTGTTAATGAAATCAAAAAATAAAGCTTCTTAGCTGTATATCTAGATTTAAATTTTTTGTGCTAATTTTCTACTATATCTTCCGCAAACTTTTTAATTTTTTTTATTACATATTTCATTTTAAACATGTTATTATATTTAAACTTTATAAAGATGTATAGTAAAAAAGCTTTACAATAACTACACTGAAAAAAACCTAACTTGCCGCACATTTCGATTTCTTTCCTCTTAAATGGTTGTGACTATTTTAAGTAACATAAAACCACAGAAAAGCTAATGAAAAAATTAATGAATTTATTTAATCCTTTTGTAATCATTAAAAAAAAAAAAGATTCCGGTATAGCAGCAACCACATTTTTTTCGACTGTACTAAATCGCAGTAAATAAAAAAAAAAATTTCCGGATGTGGCAACTGGAATTTTCCAAACAGCAACCGGATTTTTTTTTCAGTGTAACAAAAAAAAAAACCACATCTATAATAAAACACATAAACATTTATATACACAAAAAAATAACAACAATTTAACAGTAAAAAAATTTAACAGTCAGCAAAAAAATAAAGTAAATATAGGTATTCGAATAAAAAAAAAATTATTACAATGTTTATAAAAAAAAAAAAATTGTTACATAAAAATTTAAAGAGTGTAAAAATAACAATTGAATATTTATAGTGTATGCAAATTATTTATGATACGTGTGTTTACATAAAATTTAAATTAAAATTCTTTTTAACGTATTATTATTGTCAATAAAAAAATTTATATTCATACATATATTTGTAAATTTACGTAATTTATGCATTTATTATTTCTTTAATTTTTAATTGCGTGTTGTAAAAATTCAAATTTTTATACATATTGACTAAACAATACGTAATTCTAATTTTTTTTTGTAAATACCTTTCTCAAAAAATTCAAGAAATAATTGACACTTTTTTTTTTTTGTAAAAAACAAATTACTTATTTCCTATTTTAGTAATCAGTTTATGTTAAATTTTTTTTGTCTACATGGAAATAACAAATTAATCATTTTATTTCTTTTTCCTGTCTACAATTCAATAAAAAAAGTTTTTTAATATGTTAATAATTAAAGAATGTATAAGTGAATGTTAAATATAATTAAATTTAATATTTCATAAATAGATTTTTTTTATGGTTGTTTTATATAAATTTTGTAATAAAATGTACAAATGACATGCATAAAAAAAAAAAGAAATATTAATATTTTAATTACCATGACTCTATAAACACTTGTTATTGAATCGCAATCTCCTAATTTGTTCCATTCCCAACTTGGATATGGTGCAATTATTGGATTGCCATCTGTTGTAACTCTATCCGTTACGTATCCCACGGTCACTGGTATACCAGCTTCCAGACGTGGCATTGCAACAAAAACGACATCTCTTTTTGGTCCTTTAAATAAATTTTATTAATTTGCAGTTTTTATAATAAAATTAAGAATCAGTCAATTAAAATTAAGTTAATGTCAATCATTTTATAAATGTATAAATAAATAACTGTACTCTTTGTGGTTTTTTAATTAATTTAATTAAAAAATTTAATTAATTTAATTAATTTACAAATTATTATTCTTAGGAATCCAAGAACTTGAAAAAATTTTTCTCTTAGAACCTTCCTCAATTATTGACAATAATTCAATCTAATAAATACTAAAAAAATTTCAGAATCTTTTTCTGGGGGACATTTGGACATGTAAAAAAGAAAACTATTTGTTTAAATAAAATTAGTATGCCTGCTAAAAAATAGTAACATAAAAGCAACAAGAATCTGTGACATATTCTGGCAGGAATTTCTGGGACTCAGTTTTCTACGATTAGGTGAATATTTCGGAAAATTTTGACTAGATTTTTGGATTTATGGGAAAATTTTACTTCAATCCCCATTTTTATACAAATTTTAAAAAATTTTTAAAACGCTAGCTGTTCAAAAATATAAGATAAAAAACAATGAAAACATTTTAGTAAAATTTTTTAAAATTTTTCTTAATATGTGGAGTTAAGTAAATTTTTTTAAGAAATTTGAAAAGGCTATTTCCGGATAAGTATTGTGATTTAGCCCCCGAAACCAAACCTGACCTCACTGATTTGGAATTAGATCTCTAAGCCAGGACAGACCCCCAAAAACCAAAAAAACTACTTTTTTTAGGGATTTTTAGAATTTATTTAATTTTTTCGACCCTTTAACAGATAATTATTTTACAAAAGTATACAAATAATTATATCTGTAAATACTCTGCTCATAGGCTAAAAAAATTTCAACACTTTTCAGGAAAAAATTTTTTTTTGGCTTTTAGTTCCCCTTTAAGACCCCGAAATATAAATTTGAATTTTTTGAAAATAGATTTTTTGAACATAAAAACAATATAGCAAACTTAAATTTTTTTTTTATAATCCTGGTGGGGCAAAAAACTATATTTTTTATTTGCTTAGATAATCTCCTGGAGGGGGGGGGGCACTTTCTAATACCCGAAAATCAAAATCTGCTACCGCCGTTTACCCGCGCTTTTAAAATTGCAATAAGATTTCTATGTTAAAAACAGTTTTGTATTGTACCAAAAAAGTAAACATGTAGCTATTAAACTGATTTTTATCAATAGCCATCATTCTGCAGCCCCAATAGTCCTATTCTGTCACCGCCGTTTACCCGCGCCTTATGCATTTAAGAAGCAAAAACTGCATTTTCTGCATCCAATAAATCGCCAGCTATTAACTTATTTTCTGTTTGGGAACATTTTGAGCATGAGTGTAGTTTTATATATTTAAACCAAGTATTTAATCTTTTATTAGTAAGTTGTTTTTTTAAATTAAATTTGTGGCCCATTTTTAAATTGACAGACAAACATATTTTATTTATGAATTATAAAAAATTAATTAAATAATTACCAAAATATACATCGACATCAATTAATATTGCTGCACCAGGATTAAATCTTCCAGTTTTAATAGCTGCTTCTCTAGCAGCATTACTACTAAAATCAAAATCTAATAGTTTCCATGAAAATATACTTTTTAATTTATTTGGTTTATTAAAATAATGACAATTTCCAACTGCTGCTATTATAAAAAATATTAAAAGTACTTTTTTATTATACATTCCGAATAATTTATTTTTTTCATTGAATTTTTTCCTCAAATATTATCTTCAAAAAAAAATATTTATTCTTTGTTGATTCATTAAAAAAAATTTTTTTGATTTTTGATTCCAAATTTTTTCTTTCTTCTCAATCTGTAAAATAAAATAAAAATTTTTATTAATATAAAAGTTCTTTTATAATATAATGTGATTTGTATCTCTAATGGTTTATAATGAGATAAATACAAGATTATAAATATGTCTATTAAAATATTTTACTAAAATATTTTTATTCACAAGTTTATATGCATAGATAGTCATATAAAATCATAAATGTTAAATTACACATATAAGTATTGCATTTTTTTCTAAAACCAGTTTATCTAAATGCATATGATTATTATTATGTTAATTTATAATGATTATTGAGTTCGTGACTTTTCCACTTCTTATGCAATTATTGTTTGAAAATTATGAGTTTTAATAAACTGTATAAAGTGGCCAATTTGAATTTTATAGGCCCAGTACCAGTTTACATTATCAAGTTCATATGCTAACTTAGAAAGTATACAAAATTTATTAATTATCTGGGTATCATATATTTTCCTAAAACCGAACAACAAAAAGGGATCCTGTAAATATTTTGACAGAATATAAATGAATCAAAAATTAAGAAGCCTGTAAATTTATTTTAATCCAGAAAATGGAAAAAATTTTCAGTGAAATTTTGTTATGTTACTTTCAAAAAATTTTATTTTTATATCCACCTTTGGACCATGTTTTTGGATGTATGCTTATTTTCAGTATTTAAATTCAGTTCCATTTAGCCCCAGTGTAAAATTTCAGTGTAGAATCTCAGTTGTCTTTTTGGATTTAAAAAATATTTGAGATTTGGACAAAAAAAAAAGACATTTTTAATAAAGCCAAAAGAAATGCATAAAATAAATATTCTAGCGATATTTGTGATTCGTTATAAAATAATCATAATCTTGACATTATAACCATCAATCTTATATAATAAAAAGATTTCATTTAATTATGACAGAAAGTTTTGTAATTCGCTTTGACTATTTATTATAAATATTACTAATGCATTAAATATTTATACTGTAAATAAATAAATAAAAGTATTGAAAGTGATATTTTAATATATTCCTCATGAAGATAAGCAGATAGTAAAAAAAATTACATGTTTTATATTTATTTGATAATATACGTTATAATTATTATAACTTGTTCATTACAATTTTCTAATTAGAGTAAATCTTCTTGTATATATGTAGGTCAATTACTTATAAACAATGTTATTTACACATTTACACTTACGCATTATAGCAAATATTTATAAAGAATTTCTTGCGATATTATTAAGGTGAAGAGTGTTATTCTAAGCAGTATCAAATTTTTCACCGGTTCAAATATTTTATGTTTTTATTTCATAATAGATAAATTAAATGTAAATCGTTAAAAGCATAAGTATTCGGGATTAAAGACTTTTTCCGAATAAGCATAGTGAGGAAAGAAAATTGTGAGGAAAGACAATTTTTCCAAATTTAGGACCCCAAAACCAAGTCTGGATCAAGTTGTGCTATCTTCAAAAAATTGTAAAAAAACTCAATGATTCCCATTGAAATTGGACCTCTAGACCACAAAGGGCCCCTGACAAGCAAATTTTTACGCTTTATGTAACTTCTCCGACTTATGAGCAGATATAATTCTCAATATTGAGAAATTCTAGATATTATAAGTTTCTATTAAAAATTTTTTTGGACTATAAACCCAAATCCCTTCAATATCCCGAAAGTCAGTTTTATGAGCAGGAAAAAATTGGAAGTCTTAAAAAAATTTTTTTATGTATGTAAATTTTTAAATACTCTGGGAGCAGGAATAACTTTCTAGTATTTAAAATCACAAAAACGATCCCGCCGTTTACCCGCGCTTTATTAATTATTATTAAAAGCGCGGGTAAACGGCGGGATCGTTTTTGGGATTCCGAGTATTAGAAAATGGTTCCTTCTCATGGAATTCATTAAAAAAAAAAAAAATATTATTTACCAACCAACTTATCTACTAACAAGTCGAATAAATTTAGTAAAACGTAAAAATAATTTTTTTCTCGGTTTTTTTAGGTTTCTATGGGGCTGTTGTGGCCTAGAGATTTAAATCCAACGGGAATCAATAATTTTTTGGACATCTTTTTGGATGTTATAATTCATTATAATAATAAGTATAAGTTAGCATCCGGAAACAGTATGTGCATATGATTTTTATCAATTAAACTGTATCAAACAAATTAGTTCAGAATTAATCGGTTTACCTTATACAACAAAATAGTCCATGAATTATTTTATGTAATAAAAATATATTTTGCAACACCTTTTTGAAGGTCATTACTATATATTATTATTTTTATATTTATATTTAAAGTTGGTACATAAGTTTTCATAATTAATGGATCGGATATATTATATATTATATCCTCTCGACGATTTTTTTTCGCAATTATCGCGGATAAAAAGCATAGTTTTCGTAGATGCAATAAGGAAAATGAAAGTATAGTACCTCTATTAAAATAACTTACTGTTACACAAACGAGACGGAATTTCTGCTATGACAGAATTCCTAGCACAAATCTTACCAAATAATCCTATAACAGGGCCAGAATTTCTGAAACTTTTAAGTCATTTTTTCAAATAACGCCTTAATTTTAGCACTAAATAAAATTCCACTTATTGGAGCCAGAACATCTTTTTTTTGTTTTAAATGATTGCAAAAGTCTTGAAAAGTAAAGAGAATTAAATAAAAATGAGTTTCACTTATTTGAAATCCAAGCACCACGGCATGGCAAGACTTAAAAAAAATTTATAGCAAAAAAAAAAAAAAAAAAAAATTTAAATAATTTTCTTTAGGTTATTATGTCATTTATAACCAATTAAAAGAAAAAAAATTCCGGCTGCCACAACTGGATTTTTGTTTCAATGTGCTACGTAGTCATGAATTTTTCCAAAAAAAATTCACAAAGAAAAACTAACTTCCTAAAGCTAGTTATAAAAGAACAAAGTAATTTTTCTAATTTCGTACGAAAAAAAATTGTTAAATATATTTTTAATTTGATCTAAAAACGTGCTTAAGCTTTATACCCTTGACAATAATATCCATGTAAAAACTTAAAATAAAAATTATATACTAAATTATTAATAATAACACAACATCATATTAAAAATAGATTTTTAAAATTTTAATTGAAGAAATTAAAACTTTCTTTAAAAAAATTTTCTTAATATAATTATTGATGAAGTAATTTTCTAATATATTATATTACTAAGTATACACATAAATAATATTTATAACAGCGGCATATATGATTTTCTTAAATTATGTAAATTTGGAAATTATTTCAACAATGTATATATGAAATATTATAATATGTAATATTAATAGATATAATAAGTGATTTATTTATGTTATTTATTATGAAAATATGGTGTAAGAAAAATTTAGACTATTTTTTAAAATTTTCTTTAATTATTTATTGATGTAATTAGACCGTTTTTGATTATATGTTATGTCATGGAATACAAAATTATTATTAACAATTATATAATATACTATATGTATAAGGATCAGTTAAGGCGATGAACAAAGTTTTTAATCTCATCTTACATTTTATTTAAGCCTTTTCTAAACCTAATTAATTTTTTTTAATCTTGTGCGCTTTGACTATATTTTTTGGTATAGTAAAAGCACATGGAATTAAAAAAAATTTATTAGGTCTAGAAAGGGCTTTATAAAACTTTTTAATTATTTCCAAGAAATTTTTCAATTTCTATGAATTTTAAGTTAAACTTTTTGACAAAAATCTAATATTATTTGATAATTATCAATCCTTAGCTACTTAGGGGTCGTATGAATTGTGCATTTCCTTGAATAAGTGAACAGTCAATATTTTTAACATTGTCCTTTATTGAAAAAAATGCTTTAAATAAAATAAATGTTGTTAAGAGAGTAAACACAGTGCAGATACAGGGAGGTGGTTCAGCAGTCAGTTTTATCCTCTTTTAGCTAATTTTACCTTAATAATAACGAGAAGAACCAGTTTGACCCTCCCAAAAAAATTGTAATGACCTTTTTCTAGCAAATTTCTTGTGTTTTGATTCAAAATAACCCTCCCCCCTGCTAAAATTTTCTAGATCTGTATAGGTTTCTAAAATTTTTTACCTGTTTCTTTTCCAATATTACTCCAGGAAGGGTTTCTTTCCGGCCGTCACCAGATTTGGTCTACTATAGGTTTTTTCGGTCAAAGATGAAGAATTTTAGAGACTTTTCTATGAAAAGTAAATTTTTCCCCCCTAAATTAGCAAAAACTAACTCTAAAAGGGTGATTTTGCTATTTTCGCACTTTACTTATACAGATTAGGTTAATATAGATTTTTTGACTCGCTGAACAAGAATTCCGGGGAAGTTTTCAGAAAAAATTAATTTTTCACCCAAAAATAAACAAAGACACCTCTAGAGTAGTATTTTTGATGTATTTCATGGTAATGAAAATTTAAGGGTAAGGGTTCCATTTTTAGTAGACAGGAATCCGAAATTCTTGATTAGAGACCTAAAAAACCCGTGTGGACCAAATCCACCACCCACAGTTCCAATGCATCAAAAATATCCCTTTTTAGGAGTAGTTTTTTCAAATTTAAGGGTGTTCCACACATTTTTTCAAAAACGACCCCAAAATTCGTCAGCGACCCAAATAACAAATAGTAGATCAAATCTGGTGGTGACCGGAAAGAAAATCGATGAAACGTAACCTGAAGTATTCTAAGTCTCTAAATCAAAATTATTCTAAGTCCCTAAACCAAGTCCCTAAATCGAAATTATTCTAAGTCCCTAAGCCTGAATTATTTTAAGTCCCTAAACTTAAATTATTCTGATTCCCTAAAAGCGTACTATTCTAGGTCCCTACATCAAAATTATTTTAAGTCCCATTTGAACCCCCCCCCCCTTAAATCGGACATATTTGAGCCCCCCCCTTACATCGGACACATTTGACCCCTACTTTTAATTTTCAGATTTCTAGGGTACACCTTCCCTATAAACATGTTCCATATTGATATTTTAGACCTAAGCAGCTTTATCGTGTATGATATTTTTTTCAACACAATAAACTGATCCATAATCATCTGGTGTAATTTTGTGTTTCAAATGTAGTACAAACTCCCCTAGTCAATATGAAATCTAACATTTTAAATATTTTTATTATATGAAATGTATATAATTAAATACAATTTTAATTAGATACGCATAATTTAATTGATAAAACTAATTTTATCTTGAAAATTATGCATTTTATAATGAATTCATTGAATAATACAGTAAAAGATTAGCATATAAAATACATTCTAATTAAAAAATTTTTTTGACATAATTTTTTTTTTTAATATTACGTGATAAATGAAAAATTTTTATTGATTTAATTATACACCATAATAAAAATCATCATTTTCCATTCAAAAAAGTAACCTGTAACACTGCATGTAATATTTTTATGAGAATAAAAAGATATTATAAAATATGACCTCTTATGTATGTGCAGAAAGAGAGAGAATGTTTTGATTATAATATTATGCATTTTTATATATCACAAGATAATAATTAAAAAAATTTTCACTTAAATATAGGCGTGGCTTTTTTTTTTTATTGTCAATTCGTCAGAGAAAATATAACAAATGCACATGTTTAATACAGAAATTTTAAACCTTTTTCTTTCCTTGAAATTTTTATATTATAAACAAATGCATTTTACTCGTAAGAAAATTTTTTTTTAATCATAGTGTACTTTTTTTTGTTGTTGATACAATACACTTTTTTAATTATATATTTTGTTGATATAATGTAGTTTGGGTTGAGTAACATGTATAACATGCGTTAAAATTGATGTAAAACTTTTATTTATTAGTTTTTTTTTTCTAATTTATTTATAAATAAACTCTTTTTTTTACTGTGGTAAGGAAAGACAGGTGTAAATTTATCGAGTATTTATGGGTTATAAAAATTTATTGTATGGGATTTACAGAAATTATTTAAAGAAAATTTATTTTCAGGATCATTTTTATGTGATTGGGCAAATTATTTTTATGATTTATACGAAATTTAGTATTTTTTGTTTTTTAAATATTCAAGTTTCAAAAACAATTTTAAATAAACCCCAGGCCAAATTTTATTTTTTGATTAATGTATTTAAAATTATTTACTTTTTGTCCAAAAATTTAAAAAATTTTGATTATTTAGCAAATTTTATTTCATTTTAACTCTGTTTGAAGTGAAATTTCATTCAAAACAGTATCAAATTTTATAAAATTTAATGTCCAATCCACATTCATTAGTCCATAAACTCATCAATCCTTATTAGTTTAAAACTACAGTACCACTGTTAAAAAAATGAATTTTCTATTTGTTCAAACAAATAAAACCAATGAATAAATTTAATTTATCAATGATAATTCATAAAATTGCATCATATCATAAACACATCCTACACTATCCTAAACAGTACACTGCAACGATATAATTACAAACACCCAACACCATATTATTAACTATATTAATTTTCTTTGTATTAAAAAAAAAAATAATAATAATAACAACATTATAATATATTAGTAGGTAAATGTGAAAGAATGTTATGGATCAGTAATATCGTTTGAGGGACGTAAGAACGATTAAAAAGAAGTAAAAATTATTGTACTGAATACCAAATGCATGAACTTTTTATTATTACTTTTATTATATTAAACTATTAATTCAAAAAGATGAGGTAATTAAATGATTTTTTTTTTCAAGTTTTTATAAATGTAAAGTAATTAGTTTTATGTTTTTAATTAATTTATCATTTTTTGTGTTGTTATTGCTGTTTTTTTTTAGAATTTAATTGTATTAACCTTATTTTATCAAATTAAATATTAAGGTCGTATTTGATTGATTTGAAATTTTTGTGTGTGTAATACAACATTTTTTAGATTTTTTTAACTTTGAATATTTAAGGGGTGGTAAACTTGATGCTCTTTTAGTGGTCGAATGGACCTTTACTTTAATTTTTCTTCAATTATCAAACAAAATTTGATTAGATTAATTTGATGATCAATCAAGTTACAAAATAAGTAAAATTATTAAAATTTAAACTCATAAAAGAACACTAGAACACTTAAACAACTTCAAAACTTTATTATTTTAAAAGAGCATAAAATCCAGCCTCTCTCATTAAATTTTATTTACTAAAATAAAAACAATATCAAAACAACTTCCCATATGAAAATCCAGACATGCAAATAATTTAAAATGTCCTTTGTAAAAAAAATATTAGTCTATTATTTCTAAAAATAAAATCAAGTTTTTTTTTACAAATAATTGAATGAGTAAGTAAATTTGTTAGCCACCTTTTTTTTTTACTTTGAAATGCTCTAGATAAATAAAAATACCAATAGCAACAAAGAGAAATTTATATTTATAAACGGTCATTAAATTTTAAGAGTTGCATGAAAAAAAAAAGGTTTTACAGTTTTTTTTTGCATATAATGACAATAAATTAAAATAAATGCAATTATTTATTATATAAAAAAAAATGATTTTATTATTACTTAATAATTAAGAAATTTTTTTTTATTATTTTTAATTGTTACAAAATATTTTATAATTTTTTTGGGGGGTTTTAGTGCCTTACGTTTTAAATAAAATTTTGGTGAACCGATATATCCGTTACTGTTGCAATCATTTTTTTTTAAATTATTAATAAATTTTTGCTTTGCTTCTTATTTTTTATAATTACTGCACTTTTTTTAATTATCGAGTATTAATTTATTGATTATGACACTTTCACTTTTTAATATACACTTGCTAAAATACACTTATTTGTACTATTCACAAAAAATTTTTATTTAGCCACTGAAATTAGGTTCAAAAAGTTTAAATATTTAATTAAAAAAAAAAAAAAAAAAAAAAATTGTTACATATTTTATAGTTCATGTATTTAGATCATGATAAATAATATTTTTCTATATACTATTCATCAGCACGACTGACAGTAGACTGGAACGATATCTGTAGTTTCCTTTACGCAAATCCCCCATTTATACTATTTTTTTTTACTATTAATAAAAAAAATTATACTTTACTTTTTTTTTTATTTCTTTAGATATTGAAAAGGAAAATTAAGTTTATTTTACATATAGGTAAATATGTAAATATTTTCTAGCTAAAGATTTTAGCAAATTAATGCATTAGATCCAGTAAAAAAGCCGAATTTTTTTTCCTTATAAATGAGTGCAAATGAGATAACATGTGAAGAAAAGTTAAACAAAAATTTGTTTTAAATTAATTTGCTTTACGTTTCAAGCCATTTGCTAGGTATTTTTTTAGTGTAGGTCTAAAATATTTTTTATAATTTTTGAGTTTTAAAAATTCCGAATGGAGGGTATCTGGTATATTTTTTCAACATAATAAACTGATCCATAACCATTTGGTGTTATTTGATGTTCCTAATTTCCCCTCGTAAGTCAAAAAGGTCAATGTTTGATAACCCCTTTCTGTGTTAGCTCCTTATAAACATATTCCATGTTAAAATAATATGATCAGGATACCAAATTTTAGGTGAAATGGTCGCAATTCAGTTTTGCTTAATTATTTTAATTAATTTTAATAACTAAATTAAAAAAAAATTAATTAAATTATATTTCATTGATGCATCAATGTTTCAATTTTTTGGGAAATAAAAAAAATAAAAATAATACAAGAAATTGAGTTATTTACTTTGGCAAAAGGTGTTTCTTTTGCTGTAATGCTCATTAAAAACTAAATCGATAGTCGTCTATTTCAAGAGCTGTAAATTAATTTGCATACTACTTTCTAAATTTAAATATTAATTAAGGATTAAAAATTATGTGATTTATTTAACTTCTTCAACATAAAAAATCAAGTTTTAAATTATTGCACTTTTTTTTTAAATTAAAATTATAAGTGAAATATTTATGTTTTACGATCTTCCATACTGCAAAGAGAAAAAAAAACTATTCAAGGCCAGGTTTCAAAGGTGTTTTTACAATTTAAATGTAACTTTCATTAAGACATGATTACAAAGAATTCTTATTCCACATTATTTCACATTCTTATATTTTTTAAATTATTAAAATTTTTCTCTAGGTCAAGCTGTTTACTTTTCATATTTTTTTTAAAAGCTTAAAAACTGCGCTGGTTACCTGATGGAGTATCAAAAAATAATCATTTATATTTAGAACCAACAATAAGTTTATAACACGGGAATAAAACATATTTCGATTTATAGTTAATTCTAAAAAAAAAGTAACACAACGGTTTGTATATAAAGGGTTAATAATAATTAATTAATACTTAGAAAAATGCTATGAGATTCTTTCCAATGAAATTGTTGTAAGTTAATGGATGTTGACAAAGAAAAATTTTTAGAAGCCTTACAGACAGAAACTTATCTAGAACTGAAACTGTTCTAGCGAAATTTTATGCTTTAATAAAAACCCATAAACCAGGTGAACCCGGTATACCAGTAGTATCTGATGTTAATACACCTGGGTCATTTTTATCAGATTACTTATACAATATTCTGAAGAATTGCTGCCCCTTTCCAAAATCAAGTATTAAAAATAGTTAAAATAAATTAAATTTAGTTAATATTCCTGATGATCACGTTTTAATTTCATTAGATGTAAGTTCATTGTTTTCTAATGTTAAAAAAAAATCAGTTCTAGAAGCTTTAGATAAAAGATTTAATAATGTACACTAATTGAAATCAAAAGTTCCCTTTTAAGAAATTAAAGAAATCACAGAATTTATTTTTAATAATATGTATTTTACTTTTGATGATAAAATATATAAACAAATTTTCGGTGTACCTATGTTGTCTCCAATTTTCCCCCTCTTTGCTAACATAGTAATGGAAGATTTGAAAACTGAAGCCTTAAGGGAACTTGACTTTGCACCGGTATTTTACTACAGATATGAACATGTCATCATAGCTTGCATGCCAAAAAATAAAGTAAAAACGATCATTAATACATTTAATACAGTATTGACAGCCAAATCCAATTTAAATATGAATTAGAAGATAATAATTCTATTAGCTTCTTAGATTTATTACTTATAAAGCAAAACTCAAATATTATTACTGATTGGTACCGAAAACCTACATTTTCAGGTAGACTTTTAAATTTTAATTCAAATCACCCGATGCAAATAAATTTAATATGTAGTTTTCATTTTTAAATTGGACCTTTTTTATTACAATGAACATGGAATTCTGATCAGTAACCCAAAAAATATAACGATGAAAAGTGTCATTGACCTAAAATGATAAAGATGCTGAGACTCTCGAGAATCTGCGAGAAAATGCAAACATTTTAAGTAGGGGTGTGCGGTTACCCAAAATATGGGTCTGGTTTTAACATGGAATATATTTATGGGGGGGGGGTACCCTGGAAATCTGAAAATCAAGGGGGGGTCAGTTATGTCCGATTTAGGGGGGAAAATGTGACTTAGAATAATTTCTATTTAGGGACCTAGACTAATATCGATTTAGGGACTTATAATAACTCAGGTTTATGGACTTAAAATAATTTTTATTTAAGGACTTAAATTAATTTCGATTTAGGGACTTGAATAATTTAAATTTAGGGACTTAGAATAATATCGGTTTAGGGACTTATAGAATAATATGGATTTAGGTACTTAAAATATTATCGATATAGGGACTTAAAATATTTCGATTTAGAGACTTATAATAATTCAAGTTTATGGAGTTAAAATAATTTTTAATTAAAGACTTAGAATAATTTCGATTTAGGGACTTAGAATAATCTGGGTTTAGAGACATAAAATATTATCGAATTAGGGACCTAGAATAATACCCGTTTAGGGAATAGTTCGGGTTTATAATATTAACTTTAAAAAGTAAAGGTGATAATAAAAATAGAAATTTTTTTTGTTTTTTTTGAGTAATTTGGTACTTCCAAAAAGACTACATGCACTAAAAATTAAAGCGTTGAAAATTCCTCTGGTTAAAATAATAAAAAATCTGAGTTTTTGGGTCGGATACTCTAATAGGTTTAGGAATTGATAATCATTTGGCCTGAAATTAATGTTTTAGTTCTATAACAACAGATAACTGCTCAATTTTTAATTAGAATAATAACCCGAAATATTTTTAAATAAGTATTTTTGAAAAATTTCTAAGGATCCGGAAAACCAAAAAACTAAAAGAAATGCAAATCCTCACCAAAATAGAATTAGCAATGCTCACATCTCTATATGAGTCTATAAATAAAAATAAACAAATTTTCGTAATAATTACGTCTAGATTAATGGACCAATAGATAATAAAAAAATTGTATTCTGCCCTAGGCTTAAAAAAAATTCTTAAGTATGTCCCAGATTACCTATTACATATATCCATAAGCATAAATGTAACTATATTACATATCATTGAGTTGACAAGAAATAAGCCATAAGCAATAAATAAATTTTAGTAAAAATAAAATATTTTTAAAAATTTAATGAATTTTTAAAGATGTAAGGCTATTCTATATGTAATTAATTTTAAATTTTACATAATTTTAAATTAATGCCTATTAATATATATACCAACATAAACTTAAATGTTTAAAAAAAAATTACAAAATAATTTTTGCTGAAAGAAATAAAAAAAAAAATGCATGTAATTATTATATTTTTAAATATTTACATATAATTGTTAAAATCCCATAGGCTGTAATAATATTTACATATTTTAAAGTATGCATAAAACATGAAAGATTTGTCTAATATAATAAATACATGTCAGTGTTGAAAATCAAATATAAATTTAAATATTTTTAATATTATGTACTATGTATTAGACATCAATTTATACGACATGCTTCTGAATTAATTATTTATCTGTTAAACTTGTTATAGTAAAAAATAAATTTTACTTAATTTATGTAATCAGTTGATATTATTTATATTCATTATTATCTAAAAATGATATCAGTGACCTCTGGCAATGTATGAGTTAATTTTATAATATGTATAAGAAAATTTAATTTTTTTCTCAAAAATGTTACATTATTGCTGATGCAAAGTATGTCAAATAAACCCTAATCATTAAGTTTATTCAACCCTTAAAAATATCTCTATTGATACCAAATCAATAAGAGGTGCTCCAAGGTACTCGAGGAAATCCTCCTATTGAAAAAAAATTTTTACTTGTGAAAATTTTGCTCATAATTACGTATTTTTTTAACTTCTGTCATTGGTGCTGGAACTAAATTTAAACAAGGCGCCATGCAGGAGTGTAAAAGGGTCGGACGCAATTTTCACTTTATCAAAATTATGTAAATCTGAAAAAATCAGTTTTTATCTTAAAGATCGTTAATAAACGATTGCTAATAATTTTAAGCACAAAGAAAGTTAGAAAAATTTTTTTAGATTTATTTAGGATTTGTGGGTACTTAATTTTCAGAACATATTTATTTAAAAAAACAACGATTGCAATAATTAAATGACTTTTACTTTTAGGAATATTTTTTTGCAGAAATTAAGGCCCCAAATAATGTAAATTATTTTATCTATGCAAATTTTCATTGTATTTAAGAAATTCTAGTGAATTGATACATTGCATAGAAAAGAAAGATAAATAATGATATTATACAGAGTAAATATACTTTCAAAATTAATACTTTCGCGAATGTTTTTAAAGCGCTGTTCTGTATGAGTGATTAAGTCGGTAAAATAAGTTTCTTATCATAAATTTTTAAAAAGTATATTTGCAACTACTTCAGCAGCCGTGATCGTCTAAAGGTTAGGACTCTACGTTGTGGCCGTAGCAATCCAGGTTCGAATCCTGGTCACGGCAATGTTTGTGATCTTTCTGAAGGTTTTTTTTTATGTGTTTTTATTTTCAAATTTAAAATAATTTTATTTTTTGACAATAATTTCATATTTAAAACCTAAATAAAACAAAACTTTTTTGAAAATGTTCATAAAATAACTGCACATTTTAGTTCGATCCTATAACCTACTCTAAGCAAATTTTCATCGTTCTCTCATTAGTAGATGTAAATTTTGAACCTAAAGTTACGAAAATTTCCGTTAACAGCGCCATTTTTAACTTCTCTTATTGGTACCGGACCTAAATTTAAAAAAGGTGTCATGCAGAAGTGGAAAAGGGCCGGACTCAATACAGCACAGATAATTTTATTTTTTTTAAATATAAATCAACATGTCCCAAAAAATTATTAAAAAAAAAAATTCTGTAAAATATTTACAAAAAAAATTATATTTTAACCTCTGAGCGCCTTTTAAAGTACAAAAATCTAATTTTTTCGTTTTGCAGCGTCATTATTATCAGTACACCAATTTTAATAGTTTCGCAGTTTTTAAGCCATATTTTTCTGGACACTTTTTTCCGAGGAAAACCGCAAAAATTTGCTGCAGCCACAAAAAAATTAATTAAGTAATATAAACAAATTTTAAAATTATAAAATTAATTTGAAATTAATTATTTAATTAACATCAAATTAAAAGTAAAAATATTCAAATAAATAACCTTGCAAAGGGTTTGTCCCTTAATACAATATAGTTCCCGCAACCGGAATTTTATTTTTCTTTGAAATGGTTGCACGTGACATAAAGCCTAAAAAAGGTAAAAACAAATTTTTTGGTTCGCCTTGAATTGCAATTTAGTGACCAAAATTTTTCCTATTAATAACTACTCGCCTTCCATAAGAATAACATGGTATTGGACGTTAATTGGTACAGTTACCTTACGTGCAATCTGGGCCATTCTTTATTTTTGCGGCCTAGGATAAAAATATACTATTTTAAATTCCACCATGCCGAGTTGCTCGCATTTGAAATTAGTGAAACTCAATTAAAAAATTTTTTTACGTTTTGATCCATTTGCAATCAGTTAAAACAAAAAAAAAATCGGCTGCCATAACCAGAATTTTTTTTCAGCAATAAATATTGTAAAATTAGCTTCATGCAAATTTTGTACAAAAACATAATCTGGAAGCAGTATTTCAATTCTATTATATTTTTTACTAAAGTTAACTAAAAAAAATTTAATTAATTTAAAAAAAAATGCACTTTGCAAACAAAAATTTTTTTCGGATTATGACCTAGACTTGGAGAAAATGCTTAATATTTTTTAAATTAATTTTTTGCTTTAGTTTCAGCATTCAGAATTAAAAAATTCATCGCATTTCGAGAGGAGACTTTATTATAATCAGAGGTGGGCAGAAACGGAAAATTTGACAAGAAATTTTTGTTTCAGTTGCTAATGGACAACTTAAAAAAGGTTTGATTTGTTCATATTATCTATAGTTTTTTAGGGGTTAGCGAAAATGAATAGGGGGATTGCATGGGTGTTATTTGTATAATCTGAAACTAGATAAAAAAATATTAGATACTTTTTTTTTTGTTTTTTTAAATTTCGCTAATCTAGGTAGTTAAAGGAGCAATTCGACCGTTGTTGCACCCAATAGGACTACAGTTACTATTTTTTTTATGCAAAAATGTGACGTCATCAATTTTTTAATTTTGGTTTTTTTGAAAGACAAAAAAATAAGTAATATAATAAAATATGTAATATTTTTTCATATAATTTCACGTTATATAAAAAAATTATTAAAATTTTGACCTATGCAAGCTTCCTATTTTAGCTTCAAATTTTAAATTTTCAATGTCGAATTAGATATTTGGAGATTGAAGTTTATAAACTATGACGGATATCTAAACATTAACTTCAGGATGAGAATATAAAAATTTGAACTTGAAAATTCTTATTACCATGATTTTACTATGTACTTGATAATAATAATTGCCAAAGTCAGATTTATATAATATATAAAAAAAAAAAGAAAAAAAATTTTCTAAAGTTTGGCTACTCGTGGGCGACATGTAGAGTATAGGACGTATATGCCACAAAAAGTAGAAGAAATAATTACAAACCTTATCATTTTTCCCGGTCTAAATAAAATAACTTGAAACTTTTTGAATTTGGACCCAATCAAGAGCCAATTTGTGAGGATATGTGAGAATAAATTAATTTTTTGATTTTAAGACGCATAGGTTGGTAAACATTTTTCAAAAAAATGCATCCCTTGCTAGATACATTCCCCAGAAGTTTTTGAACCAAAATATTAAAATTCTGGGGGTTGTAACTGGCAAGAAAAGCATTTTTATGAAAAATGTTTATAAAATTAAGAAATTAATCTATTCGTAGTGTTAAAAAAAAAATTATTATACCCCCAAAAAGGGAGAAACCAGCCCCCTTGTTTAAAGAAGTTTGATATATTACATTTTTGATTGTAACAAAAATGAAGCGAAGGCAAAAAGTTTAAACTGACTTCGCTCAGGCTATAAAAAATTCCTAAATACCTCAAAATCATGTAATTGTTTCTTCTAGTAAAATTGAACCATACATTGTAACAAGCGATGCTCCGGTCGGCCCAGACGTGGAAAATACTTTGGCACGCATGAGACACACGGGTTTTAAAACTGGGAAAAATTAATAATATTTTTTCTTGTATCTTATTATATGAAATTAATAAACACTTTCTTTTTAAAAAATTTTTTTCACATGTTCAATGAGAGTGCTTTTATTTTATCAAGGAAGAACCTAATTGAAAAAAGCCTTGAGACGAAAAATTAATATACTAAAAAGTTATATTAGACTTCAAGAATCTTTAAAAAATTCAAAAAGTTTTAAAAAAAACGAATATTTACTATTTTTGACAAGTTTTGAAATTTTGAACGTTTTAGAAAAAGAAACTAATCCATTTGAAATTTTTCGTTTACGAAACAAATAGATTAGTCTTCAAATTTTCCGTTCCATTAACCAATTTCTTCATAAACGAATAATCAACATACCAGTCTTGCTCAGCTTTGATTATAATATAAATAATCATGAAAAAGAAGTAGTAACAATATTTAAAAAAAGCACAATGTATAACTTACATTTAAGAATTTTATCCGTTAAGAACAACAACACTGAAACTAATGTCGTAAAATAACTGCAAGTTCTTAAGTATCTAATACTAAAAGACCATAAAATCCCTCTTTTATTTTACCGATATATTCTTTTTTTCCACTCTATGACATCACTTATACCCTTCTTATAAAATATTTTATATAATACTTTTACATTTTACAATAAACTCATAAATAATTAACTTTGTGGATATTGGTAATAATAAAAATTTAATAAAAAAAAAAAAAAATTGTGAGAATTTTATTTTTTTAAATTATCAATTCTTGACATTTTTTTTTCTAATTGTAAATTGAAATTATTTTAATCGTTTGATTGATGATAATTTTAATTTTTCAATTATATCTTATTTCAATTTTAATAATAATAAGAAACTTGATCCTAAGAAACTGAAAATTTAATAAGGAAAAAAAAATGAATAATTGTAAAGGTCAATTATTGACGAAAGATCATTGAATTTATGTTGAAGCTCAAAATTAATAGTAATAAATAAAAGTTTACCTCTATTTTTTAGGCACTTTTTATACTAAGTCCATTGAATTTTTCAGTAAGTATTCTGGTGATTAGTGAAGGCGAATTTGTCTTAATTGTTCAAAAGACTCATAAATAAGCGATGAAAAAAGGCTTATTTATTCAAAACTCTATTCCGTGTACAACTTATATTATTGAATATGAAATATTAAATTATTAAGATAATCACCAGAAAATAATTGTTTTATTGTAACAAGTTTCCATAGGGTATCCTTCAAATTATTTAAAAAAGAAAAATTCAATAGTAATCACAGATTTACTAAATATTTCTATTATATGCAAATTCATAATTACAAAGCATAAAAAAATGTCCATTTTTACAGGTCATTCATAAAATAATATTTTTGACAAAACTTTAGTAAACTTATCACATAATTTTACACAATAATTTTTTTAATTAAAAATCAGAGATTCTTTTTACAGAAAATAAATTATGTCTTTTTAAAAAATAAAGGCCATAAATCGAATTTAGTATCTTATCGTATATTTTTTATTCTATATAAGTAAGTATTACGATCAATAAATTTTTATTTTTTTTTTTTAATTTGTAATTTATGGTTTTTTTTTTAAATTAAGTACAAGAATTGTTAACTTAAGTATTATATTATACAAGTCAGGATAAATATAGAGGTTTTTTTCTTGGGATAAGATTGACTTCTGTTTAATTTAACCATAACAGTTTATAGAAAGTTTAAGATGCATTATAATTATTTGAATTTTTCTTTGTTTTTTCTGATTTGCAATAATAGAAATTTTTTCAATCACTTTCAAAGGTTTTAAAGTTTAATTAACAGCACAGAGGTTACGTAATACAAAAAAACAAATTTCACTTTTAACAAAAATTATTTTAAAAGGCTAAATACTTTTAACTATCAATATCTACGTGCCCATCAATAACTTTATTTTCGATTCTATAGTCTTTTTAATTACGCTACCTAATTTTTTACCAGAACCGATTAGTCAAGGTGACATGTTAAATGCATCCAAAAATTTTAAATAGAGTAATGTGGAGAACTCCAGTGAATGATACATATTTTTGGTCACTGGTCACTGTAAACGATTCTGAAATATTCGTTCATTTTCCAATGGCCAGTTTTGAGTAATTAACGCAACAACACTGAAAATAACCAAAAATATACAATTTAAAAAAAAAAAAAAACTGCAAATTGAGCCGAATTTTGATTTACTTCACAGGTTTTCAGGGTCGTTTATGACGATTCTAAAATCAGATTTTTTAAATATATTAAAAATGGTGGACTCTAAATCTTGTATCAGCGATCCCAAAATTTTGCTTAATCAGCAATATTTTTCAAATAATTGTATTTTTTTTGGTTATTTTCAGTATTATTTTGTGTATTACTCAAAACTGGCCATTGAAAAATGGATAAAACCTTCAAAATCGTTTTTGTCGATCAAAAATATGTATCATCCACAGGGTTGGATCCATATTACTCCATATAAAATTTTTATATGCTTTTAACATTGCTGTCGCCCTGACTAGATCAAAAACTACTTATTTTTATGACTAATTTTCTCAGGCCCTGTTACTAGAAGGTTTTGAAGGTTGTTTATAAAATAAATTTTTTGGATAAATAAATCTGCGACAAGAATTTGAAAATTCATTTTAAGTCAAGGGAATCAAAAAATCGTACACGTAACATTTGCGTACGATTGAAAACCTTAACATAAATAGGCCCGCGGCTTCGTTAACCATTCGTGTTCATGCTCAAGAGAGATTTTGCACTTTTAATTTAATGCATATAAATAACTATTATATTACATAACTTTATTTATCATAAAAATGTTCAAAGTATCATATTAAATTTTAGTTTATGTCTCATAAATATTTCGTCTTAAATTTATTACAGTCATTAAAACAAAGATTAACATATGTCTTCAAATTGTGATTATTAATATAAAACACATTTAACTACTAAAATGAAATAATAATAATCTATTACTGATGGAAATATTGCACCAAATAGTACAAAATTATTCACTTTAAAGTACCTAAAAGGTGTTAAAAACCTTTATACAGTAAAATCTTTCAGATACTATTATACTCCAGTCAAGTCGAGGGACAAGGAGGGGGGGGGGTGGTTAATTACTGGTTGTCATGAGGTTTGATCTACTAAAGGTTGTTTGGGTTGCTGTTCATGAATATCCAAGACTTTTTTGACAAATTAATAATTCACCCTTAAATTCTCAAAAACTACCCCTAAAACTGATATTTTTTGGGTCACTGATAATGAATTTCGGGATCCTATCTACTAAAAATTAGTACTTCACCCTTAAACTTTCAAAAATATAAAATACATAAAAAAATACCCCTTTTAGAAGTAGTTTTGCTAAGGGTGAAGTGACAATTTTTAGTAGGCAGGACCCCGAAATTCGTGATCAGCGACCAAAAAGCCCATATTAGACCAAATCTGGCGAAGACCAGTAACTAAACACCCCAAACCGTGATTTAACTGGAGTATTATAGTATGTATAGTAATTTTATTTTGACTATTTATTGATGATTTCATATTTCATATTTTCATATTTGATCAGTTTTACTATTATTTACCTAATTTTGTAATTTCAAATAGAAAACATATTTTTCTATTAAGTGCCTAGAATATAAAATTCCTTACTGGACAAAAGTTATAAGCTAAATTATCAGAACAAGTACTCAAGTTTTGTTTTAAATTCTAAAGTTTCATTCAAATCCTCATATCCTGAGTAGAAAAGTAGAAGCTAACAAATTTTGAAAGATATAATTAAAATTTTTAGTGAGAATCAATAAAATTATTTCTATCTAAAGTTAAAGCAAAAAAAAAAAATTATAAATTTTGAATTAAAAAACCAATTTTTAAAAAAAAATCAACATTATAAAACAATAAAATATATTCTACAACTTAAAAAAACAATAAAATAAAAGATGCTATCTCAATTGATTTATTTTTACTTAGAAAAACTCTTTAAAAAAATATGTAAATGAAAATTTATAAATTTTTCTTAGAACATAAAATTAATTCATACATCATGAACTACTTAATTAAAAAAATTTCAATGTCACATAAAATATTGTACATTTTTCCATAAAAAGAAATTTTTTTTTTAAACTGCTTGGAATAATAATAAAGACACACATTTCATTGTCTAAATAAAAAAACATGTTAAAAAAAATTACGCTTTCTTCAAGTCTTTAAAAAAATGAGTATTTAACAAGAAAGTATTTTAAATAATTTCACTTGTAATAATGAAAAGATAAAATCTAAAAAAAAATTTAATATTTTGCAATAATAACAATTATTTGTTTATTGTAAAATATTAAAATTATAAGGTTAATATTTTTACCAAGATAATTGCATAGTAAGTTTATTACGATATAGAAAGTGACCTCTATACCTATCGTATGTTCAAATGCATTTTTAAAAATAAAGATTTACTTTTTTTAGATTTTTTGTTTATAAAATTAATTTACTTACATTTGATAATTTTAAGAGAGAGACAAATTTTTTTAAATTAATTCAATACTTGCTAAATAGTGACTAATATGAAAAAAATAAGTTTCTATGATTTAATACTCAGAAATGATCTTTTGTCTACGTTAGCTAATTTTATAAATTACGTTTTATTTAAATAACATTTTTTTCGTTTTACTATATGGGTAAATAATTGAATTTGCAAACAATATTTTTTTTTTTAATTATTGATCCTGTTGAAAACATTTGAGCATTAATCATTAACATAATAAGGATCTGCTGAAAATTTATTTTTTAAATGCACCTTTAAAATAATTTGATGTCTACTTGAACCCATAAAAATTAATAAGGTAATGGGACTCGAGATGGGACTAAAAATTAAATTTCTATTTTTTTCTTGTTTTTCTTCTAAGGTGTGAAAAGATTTTTTGAGCCTTAATTGAATAATGTGAGTTATTTTGAATGTAGAAAACCTTTAGGGTAAAAAACCCTACAAACCCAATAGTAATCGAAACTAAGGTTTTTAAATTTTCACTGTTATTATTATTATTATTAGAATTTATTAGGCGCAGGCTTGACTAATGCGCAACAATTTACAATAGTTTACAGTGTAATTATGTGTACATAGTACATACAGATTTATTTGAATAAGTATAATCTATATAATAAGTTTATAAGAGAAAAAAGTATAAAATTGAATTAAAAAAAAATATAATAATTAGTTCAATTTAAACATTAATAATATATGCATGTAATATAATAGCATAAATAGAAATAATCTGAAAAATAAATCTATGATAAGATCACGATTGAAGGACAGGTGTTTTTTGTAAGTATAGCAGATACGTTATAATATGTATTTTAAATGTATCTATACATGTATATGCTTTCAACGTAAATGGCAAATTATTCCACTCAGTAATAGCTGGGATAAAGAACGAGGTTTGATAGAACTCGGTTCTATAAAAAGATGGTAAGGATAAAGTAAGTGGTAGGAACTCCGATATGATAAGGAAGTATCAGGAAGATTCCGTTGCGAACGCCTAATTTCCTCATCAGGTTCTTTCAATTGGAAAGAGAGACATGGCGGCTTTTTGGTCGATATTAAGCTATGAACGAGTACTAAGTTAAAGTATTTTCTACGTGATTTGGCAGTTACCCAATTTAATTGATTTTTTAAAGAAGTTACTGAGAATCGCTCATATCTCCCAACACCAAAAATAAATCTTATAGCTAAATTTAAAATCCTTTCTACCTTATCTATGAGAGCAACATCAAGAGCATCATAGACTAGGCAACAATAATTAAAAAGGGGAATAATTAAAGAAGGTGCCAGTAGTTTACAAAGCTCGTAAGAAAGTAATCTTGATTTTAAACGTAAGCGAAGCAAGGTCTAATGAACATTTTTTGATAGTTTCATAATTTGTTGTGTCCAATTTAATGTTGGAGTTAAAATTACTCCTAAATTTAACACAGAAGTTGAATAAGGTATAATAAAAATCATACAACAAGCATAACAAACAAGAGATAAAAGCAAAAGCCTTACATCTCTCACAAAAACCATAACCATACATTAGAAACCATTATTGCAGGAATATTTGAATTATATATTTCATCCAGATTATTTAATTTAAAAACTGTGCAAAAATTACTGACTTTAATTTTATTTGGGTTTAGTTTTAAGCGATTTGTTGTTGTCCAGTCTACGATAGCATTGACATCACTGCATATTAGCTAAAGCAGTTTCATAAATGGGAACTTTACTTTGAATAAAAATTTGCAAATCATCAACAAACAATTCTGGTTAACAAAATGTTACACAATCAAGAATGGAATTCATATAGATTAGGAATAAATTAGGCCCTAGAACTGAGCCTTGAGGCACCCCCGAACTGGTCGTGATGAACTCAGTGAGGTTACTATTTTCATCTATTACTGCTTGCTGACGAAATAGAAAATAGTCATGAAACCATTGCAAAGTATGATGTTTAAAACCTAAATCATACAACCTTCGCAACAGAATAGTATGATCAATAGTGTCAGAGGCCTTCGAGAAATCAAATATTAACAGGGTTGTTATTAAACCTAGTTCGACACCACGACGAATTATATCTGTGAGATTAAGTAAAACAGTTTGAATACTGAAGTTCTTTCTGTAACCATATTGGTGCGAATTTATTAGATTATTAGTCTACAACCTAGACAACAAGCTGATAAACTATTAATCTCTCCAAGGCCTTTGCCAGATGTGACATATTGGCTACAGGACGTGTATCAGAGGGAGATTGTGGACGTGGTATTTTATTCAGAGCAAATAAATATTTTTTTCAAAATATTGGGAAACTTAGAAGTTGTAATAGATGTGTCAAATATAGAGGTTATGTAGTCTAATAAGATTTATAGAATCTTTATAATTTCTGATATTGAAACCATCAGAACTACGACCTGTACATTTAGGTACTATTTTCATAATTGCTTTGGACACTTGATCAGGAGTTACTGGGGTAAGTGAGAAGATGGTATTTAAATTAATTGGATAAGAAAAAATAAGACATATTTATATTGAAAAAGAAAATATTTATTTCTTTGTCAGAGAAAAATTGTAGTGGAGATGCTTAGGTAGTGGATGTAAGTCCAATGGAGTCAAATATTCGTCATAGAGTGGAAGAATCTGCAGAATTTTCTTGACTGTTTTTAATAAAATCATCTTTCTTTTTCCTGAACTCAGTCTTAAACACGCATTTGGCGAAATTTAGTTTAAAAGGCTTCATCGCCAGTAGAAGATACCTTTTATATAATTTGTCCCGTATTTTAAATTGAAGTTTTAAATGATCATCTAATTCAAACGTTTTAGGTTTTATAATCACATTTTTAAAAACAGGAGCATGTTTATCTAATATTTTATCACATGAGGTCAAGAAAGCATCGGTAATAGCAGATGGTTCTAATAATTCTGAACGATCAAGATTAGCATTAGATCATGCATTAGATCTTGATTTAATAGATTGAAGTTACATTTTTTGAACGAACGAGTTGTTTTAAATTGGGGAGGTAGTGTCAATTTTTGAAATTTATATAAAAAACTTATGGGATGATGACCTACAAATAGTGGCGCCGGTGCTAATTCCCAGTCTGAAACATTCGCAAAAGCCTTAGTTAGTACTATTTCAAGTTTTGATTTACTATCAAAAGCCAAGTGTGTAAAGTCTGTCGGACAGATAAGCAAACCCAGATCCTGCGAAAATTCCAGAAGGGGAAGCCCTTTTACATCATCAGATATATCATAATTAAAATCACTCATAATGCGAGTATATGGGTGTAATCTTCGACTGATAAAAAGTCATTTAGCACACCCCCATATCCATCAAGGGTAGTTCCACCTGGCCTATGGTTTACAATTGAAAGAAATAAGACTGAAGTGTTTATAAAAATTTCTAGTATTAAAAAATCTGGTTTATTAATATCATCAGTGATAGACTTATATAATAATTTAAAATTTAAAGAAGTGTGAAGATAGACGGCAACACCACCACCACCAATGAGCCCACAATTCTCTTTACCAACAACTCGATCAGTTCTAATTAAAGTGTAACCACTTATCGCAAGCAGATCAGAGTTATAATAAGGTTTGAGCCAAGATTCCGTTATCGCAATTATACGAGGGGAAAATTTATTTATCTCTGTAATTAAGGCAGAAAAATTATTTGCTTTTTTTAGTGAATTTACATTTGAAAAAAAGAAGTGAAGTTTTAAATCTGTTAGCATTATGAATTTTCTGTTTGCTATAATAAGTGGAGCATATTTAAATTGAAGTCATCCGGTTTCAAAACTTGTGGATCCCGTATTAATTTTTAATGACCATTTAATTTATTTTAAGTTACTTTTTTAAATGATTTCCAAATAATCCATATATATTCAGATTTTTGCCAATGTATAAAAATATAAACCAATTCACGCGTAAATATTTTACGTAATAAATAATTTTTTTTTATTCTTAAAAAAAGAAAAAAAAATAATAAAAATTAATACTTTGCTTTAAATATTTGATTGCGATCTGCATTGTTTATACCAAATATTAAGTAACAAAATGTTATATTTTTCTTTTTTTTTTGCATAAATGCATAATTTGAATGCTGCATCATTTTTTCACGTATTATTTTTTTTTCCATTTATTAGGTTCTATAAAGCAAAATAAAAAGTTTTTGTTTTATTTTAATTTTCTTAAAAATCTGATTAAATGTCAAGGATGTAACGAAAAGTAAATAATGACTTGCACCAAAAATTAAAAATATTCTCAGACCCATTTGCAGATTATTTTATTAGTTAAATTTTAAATAAAGAAAATAATTGTTATTAGCTTTTTTGTAAAAAGTATTTGCTCAATTTTTGGTTGAATAAGTTTTTTTTTCAAAAAATGCATATAGATATTAATAGTTTTAAATAGTTTGTGAATTTTAGAAATTTTTTTATGGACGATTTGTTATTAATAAAAATTAATATGAGATAAATGCCTGTAGAACACAACACTTTCTACATACAAGCTAAGGGAATTGCCATTATCTATGCTCAAGGTTCTAATTCTTATTTTTATTGTTTTGTAATTTTACGTTTGACATTTTACAAAAAACAATTAGTAAAATAAAAATTAAAAAAATATATCATTTAGGTCATAATATACAAATATAGCAAATTCTGTTTCTCCGAATAAAAATGTTTTAAGTAAATTAACAATTCAAAAATTTGGTGCTACAATTAAATAAAATAAATTTTATATTTAAAATTAGATTAAAATTTTTATTAAAAACTAAAGGTTAAAATTTGTTCTTAATTTTTATTTTGTTAACTGTTTTTTGTCCAATCTTAAACGTAAAATTACAAAACAAAAATAAGAATTAGGTCCTGTATAAATTGATAGCCTTTTTAATGTAAAATGTTTCTTTTCACTCAAAAAAAAGAATAGTGCAATTAACCCTACAATTTATAAGTAAGTTTTTCGGTACGCTGATTTCAACTTTTTAGGCTCCAACCCGAAAAATTAGCTCTAATACCGAAAAACCGTATTTTTATGTTTACAAAATTTTTTAAACCGATAATTTCTTTATCTCGATGGTCCCTGTCTAATCAAAATATAATGGCAAAATATAAAAATATATTTGCAGTTCTTTTCACGCTTCAAACCATTTTGAACATTATCAGCCGTATTTAAAAAAAAAATTTTTGAACCAATAATTTCTTTATCTCGATGGTCCCTGTCTATGCATAATCAAAATATATCGGAAAAATGTAAAAATATATTATTAGCTGTTATTTTCGCGTTTCAGGCCATTTTAAACAGTCTGAGCCATATTTTTGAAAAAATTGTTGAACCAGAATTTTTTCTATCCCCAAGATCCCAGTCTTAGTATCATCAAAATATATGGGAAAAATGTAAAAATATATTAGCTGTTATTTTCGCGTTTCAAGCCATTTTAAACATTCTGAGCCATATTTCAAAAAAAAATTTTGAACCAGAAATTTCCCTATCCCCATGTTCCCAGTCTTAGTATCATCAAAATATATGGGAAAAATGTAAAAATATATTAGCTGCTTTGTTGGAATTTTAAACCCAAACTATTCTGATTCCCTAAATCAAATTTATTATTTGTCCCTAAACTCGGATTATTTTAAGTCCCAAAATCGAAAATTTTCTACTTGTAAGTCCCATTTGACCCCCTCCTCTTAAATCAGACACATTTGACACATTTGTAGCAAATGAAAAATAATTTTTTATAAATCAGTTTTTTGATTATTTGATTATTTGAATTGAATTGAAAAAAAACTTGGCTTTGACTGTAAATGGAGCTCCCATAAGTTACATCAAGTATCGAAAAAATTGGCTTCAAATTCATAGCCTCAAAGACTAACAAAACAATATATATTTTGGCTTATATTTTGCTTCTCCTTAATCACAAAAGTTAAATTAATTAGTTATAATGAAAATTATTTTCTGATTTGTGAAAATCTGGATTAATAATTTTCAACAGCCAAAAATAAATCCAAAGATGATCACAAAAATTATTAACAGCGTGAGAAACAAATTTTTACAGACCAAGAAACTTATAAATAAAATTTATTTTTATAAAATATATATTTTTTACATTTTACATTATTTCTGATTCATAACGATTTTATTGAATTTATATTTAAACTAACAAATACAATTTACTATAAACTCACTTTCTACTTTTTCTATTTTATTTTTTTTTTTATTTTTAAAATTATCGTTATCTTATTTTATCTAATAAGTGAAATTACTCTATTCATACAAAATGGCATAATTATAAGATCTAAAGCAAAAACATTTTATGCATTTTAATTTATTTTATATAAAACATATCAATGGCTTGTTGAATAATACATAAAATTTCTTATCCAATTATTTTAGTATAGAAAATAATTTTAAAGTAAGTAAATTTTTTCTATCAAAAATTCAATATAATAAACTCTGTAAGACATTTATTAAATTTTTCTATTATTCTCATAAACATAAATAAATTGGCTAAATGTAATTGGATAATTGTGATTTATTGTTAATCATTTTTAAATATTTCTGAAAAATTTAGTGAATAAGTATTTTTACTAAATTATATCTTGAATTCTATGAATAAATAAAATAAAAATGTAATTATGATAATGACACATTAAAATTTTTTAAATACTATTGTAAATAATAGGGTTGTTGCATGAAAAAAAATTGATATTCCATTTGGATGGTTTTGTAGTTTGTGAAAAATTATTAGACACGTAATTTTTTATTTTTCATAAAAATTAAAAATTACAAAGTGATTGGTAATTAAAGTAGTGAAAATAATGGTAGTGGGGGGAATCGTGACGTCACAATCCAGTATCTCTACTTTTAACCTTGCATTTCATGGATTGTGACGTCACAATTACCCCCATTACCAATATTTTGGTATCAAATATTTTTTATATATTTTCAGAATATCAAAAAATCTCAATAGCGTGGGACAACCCTATTAAATTAACAGTAAGTATTTTATTATAATTTAGAATTATTGCGAAAAATTTTCGATATTATCATATCAGTAAATGAAACTTACGAATAGTAAATTAATTATTGTAAAATTAGATAAAACTAAAGAATTTTTTACAGTATTGGCTATTAAATATTATAATAAATATTTTGATTAATTACTTTTAAATAATACTACACTGTAAAAAGTAACTTTCTTAGATTCACAAAAAAAATAGAATATTTTCGAAAAAAAATTGTAAATTATAAATTTTTCTCGTGAATTTACAAAAAAAATCGGAAATACTCATATTTTTAGTTAATATACTAAATTTAGTAAATTTACGATTTTTTTCGAAAAATTACTAATTTTTTGAAAATATTCTATTTTTTTTGTGAATCTAAGAAAGTTACTTTTTACAGTGTGTGCTTTTTATTATTTTATCCTATTTGTTTGTTTCATTTTTTTTATTACAAGAAATGTGATATTTGCCAATTTTTTTTTTTTTTGAATTCTTGGTTAAATTTTGCTTAAGAATTAAAGTGCTTTACCTGCCAGTGTAGATTATTGAATTATTTAATACAGTAGTTGCTGTACATAAAAAATAATTTAGAAAAAGCATGGTAAAAACAAGAATTTATTTAATTTGAATTTTTACCAATAACAAAAAAGCTTAAATCTGTAAAAAAAATTTGTTGTTATTTTTTTTGATTTTCATGCCATTAGCAGCAATTCAAATGAATTTATTTCCAGCTCAGTGAATTATAAAAATGGATAAATTAAATAAATAATTTTAAGAATAAAAATAAGAAGTTTAACTAATATTTTAAATATTGTACTTTTAAGGTATCAAAAAATTTTAATTATTTTGTTTAATTATGACATAAATAATTTCAATTCTTAAATAAATCGAAATTCATTGAATTTTTAAGTAATTTAAAATAATTAGCAAAAAAAATACGTATCAATTATTAATACTTGTTTTTTCACAGTACAAAAAAAACTTAATAATGGTGTGAACATACATAAATAAAAATGTAATAAATCTTTTCTTTTAAAAAAACAGCAATGTGACTGATGTAATTGTTCGTGTAAATATGACTATTAGAAGCATAATTCCTTATAAAAAAATCTACAAAAAAGGATTTATTACATAAAAGATATTTTAAATCAACAAATTAATAGATTTATTTATCGAGAAAAAAAATATTAAAAACAAATTAAAATTGACGAATAGTTTTTTTTAAATAATTATGATTATTTAATATAACATTTGGATGTGCTGGTGGTACAACAACATTAGGACGTATCCTTAATATTCTAATGTTCGTATCTCTTGGATTAATTTTTTTAGTAAAGAATTTATTAAATCTTGATGTTAGTGACCATATGTAACCACTGTCACGTTCGACCCACCTGACTTCAGCAGCAAATTGTATTGCTTCTGGACTGTATGCTAATACCCTGTGAAAAATTAATAATTCAGTAAACGTTTTTTTTCTTCATAAAAATAAAAATTAATTAGCTAATAAATCTTGTTTTCATACTTCTGATAATTAGTTCTTGGTCTCCAAGCAGCAATAGCAGTTTCAGTGAGTGGTGCAAAAATAATAGTGTCATCACGTGGATCAACAGAAAGTCCTAAACCTTGACTAGATTTACGTCCAACTAATGTTACTGGTAACGAATCACCGAAAGATGGCGGTCCAGCTCTTAATGCTGATGTTGGCACACTAAATAAACGATCTGTTGCTAATGGTTGATAATAAACTGTGGCCATCCTAGGTGAAAATGCTAATCCAACAATACCATCGAACAATTCAAAAGTATCTTGCCCAATCTAAGAAAAAGTAGGGAATAAAAAATTAATCAACAATTTAAAGCGTGAAGGTGAAAAATTTATAATTCTATTACCTGGTAATTAACGAAATCTGGGTGTGGTAACATAGAAGAATGCAAAAATCTCCAACTTCTGTCAGTTGCACCTTCAAGAACAACTAGTCCTAAATAAAAAATGATTTATTTTAATAGATAATAAAAGTAAATGACGAAATTTTTTTGCATTAAATCTTTATAAAAAAAAACTTGAAATGAAAGTTATGACTTACCAGGACCGGTTGTATCTGTTATATAAACATAGACATCATCACAAGTCGTTGCTGTTGTATCATCTATTACCAGATTTGTCAGTAAACTATTTGGACGCATTACCTAAATAAAGCAAAAAATTTTTTTTCATTTTTTTCAGAAAACAGTTATAATTACATAAGATAAAAAATAAAACTAACATCTTGTGAAAATGTAACAGCTCTGACAAGTTGATCAGTTTGTAAATCAAAAATTAATATTTTAGGTGGACAAGCAACAGTAAAACTATCTAAAGACGTATTAATACCACTATCTAACACCCATAATCTATTACACTTATCAGCACGTATTCTATAAACTGATATTAATTTTGAACAATTAAAATCACCTTTACCAGCTGAATGCCAATCCCATGACGGATATGCCTAAAATGTATAAAAAATTATTATTTCAAGGTCAATTTTATTTATAAACTAGGTGAATTATCTTAAACAAAGTCATTTTGAAAGTACTAGGCATAAAATCGAGATATTTTTAGATAATAAATATAGATTATATTACTAACATTTAATTATATAAGGCTTTGCATAAGAGAAAGGATACAGGAAAGAAAATCTAATGTGTTATTAAGAGAACCAGTGATTTCTAATTTTGTTGTTTTTTTCTTTTTCAATCTTTATTATTCTGAGTTTATGAGGATTAATATTAATAAAAAGTGTTTTTTAAAAATTATTTTTATGTTAAATATCGGATTTTAAAATTAGTACTATAAGGAAAATATTTTAACATGTAATAAAAATTATAGTTTAGTTTAATAATTTATGTATAGTTAAGTAATTAAATTAGTATTAAAATATCAAAATATAATTTATAACGTAAAAATTTGTAAAATAATTTATTGCTCATAGTTGCTTCTTATAAAAAAAATAATTATATTTACCTGTAATAATGGTGAACTGCCTAAAGGAAGACCTCTAGGAATATAAGTTAAAGTTGCTGGTACACCAGCTCTTAATCTTGGTATTGCGATAAATATTCTATGCCATGCAATTTCTAATCCAGTTGGTACGACATTTTCTGGTTGAAAATTATTTAAAAATTCTTGATCATATGGAAATACAAAATCAAGTAATGGCCATTGTGCTATTGTTTCTAAGATATCACCATTTGATTTTTGGATATTGTAATAACATATTAAGACAAATATTATTATTTCTTGGAACTTTCTAAAAAAATAAAAAAATTATAATATTAAGTTTAATCTGATTATAATAATTTAATTGAGGTTGTTAACAATTATTTAAATATTATTATATGAAAACTGTGTCTCAGACATTTATACGGAAGTTTTAAAATTTTATTATGCAGGTTACGCGCTTTATTTTTTATGTTTAACATAAAGTTTTTCAAAATATCGTGCTTAAGAATTAATTAAATTATTGTTGAACAAATTTTAAATTGTTAATTTATTGTGGTACAAGTTTATTTTCACATTTTACGTGACTGAATTATTATAATTTTAGATTTTTTTGTCAATTTTTGATTGATTATTTCACTTTCTGTATATTAAAAAAAATTTTTTGGTTTTTGTAAATATGCTGACCTTCATTCTTCGATGAATTATATGAGATAATATTTTAAAATGGTAAATCAAAATTATCTTAATTGACACTTATTTGATTTCAGTATCAAAATTTACAAGGTAATGCTGATTGGGTTGACAATTTTAAACCAATAGGTCAAATTTTCAGTCAATTATATGAAATTCCTACCGCAAAATTTCGAATATAATTTATTTAATGTAGTCAAATTACTACACTGAAAAAAAAATCCGCTTGCGGCAAGCGGAATTTTTTTTCTCGTCAAACGATTGCAAATGACTTGAAACGTAAAGAAAATTAAAAAAAAATTTTTTTCCCGCTTACTTGGGATATGCTTATATAGGTATGACGAGATTTGAGAAAATTTTGGAAAAAGAAAAGAAAAAATGTTTTTTTTTAATTTTCTTTGCGTTTCAAGTCATTTGCAATTATTTGCAAAGAAAAAAAAATTCCGCTTGCCGTAAGCGGATTTTTTTTTCAGTGTAAGCTGTAGTATAATATTCTGTACATTTTTTTTACTGTGTACACATCTCTTCTATTTTTTTCAGATAACTTTTACATATTTGACCTGAATCGCTTATTTTTATTTTTTTTTGGGTAAATTGTTTTTGTTTTTTGGGTATTAGAATGACGATCATAATAACTTAAATATGGTATCCAAAAATATGTTCGAAAACTTATAATTGGTTTGTGTGAACACAACCTCAATGCATGGAACACGTTTACTATATCTGAGGGCTGAGATAATGCATAAATGTTATTCAACAACAATACAATTTGCTATTTTTATCTAATTATTCTGATTCCATAAACCCGTATTATTTAAAGTTCCCAAACTGAAAGTATTGGAAACCCCTTAACTCGGATTTTGCTAAGTCCCTAAATTGAATTTATTATAAATTCTTTAAGTGCTAAGTCCCTATTCTCTTCTAAGTCCCTATAAACCTGATTTATTTTAAGTCTCGAAATTGAAATAATTCTAAGTCTCTAAACTTAAGTTATTCTAAGTCCCTGATTCGAAAATATTCTAAGTCCCCAGAATTATTACATTACAAGTGCCTAAATCCGGATTATTTTAAATCCCTAAACTGGAGTTATTGTAAATCCCTAAATTGGAATTATTTTAAATCCGTAAACCTGAATTATCCTAGGTCCTTAAATCAAAATTATTTTAAGTTCCATTTACTCTCCTTAAATCGGTCACTTTTTACCCCCTCCCCCCATTTGTTTTTCGGATTCTCAGAAGTTTATTGCAAAAAAAATTTTTGACATGTGACACCTGAATGTTCGTCCACAAACATTATTTTAGCTTACAAAAATTAGAAAAATGCTGAGAGGAAAATATGTTTTGCTTCCAATCAATACAATACCTGTGTCAAATATAATTTTTAATCAGTGAAATTGGCAAAAAAAATCAAAAAGTTGATATACAAATAACAAACAGGCATGTAATAAATGTATTGTGACAATGTGCACTTTCTCCAAAATGAAAATTATTCAAAAAAAATATTATAATATATGTGGGTTAAAGTACATTTATCATCCATAAAAATCACATATATATGTAAGAAAAGTAAAAAAAAAAAAAACAAAACAAACAAAAGTTTTCTTTTAATAATTTTAGCTTATAGAAAGTTTGAGCATATTGTGTATGCAATATGCATACTTCTTGTTAATAAAATATCTAAAATCTTTGATTCGAAAAACAATAGTATTTCATCAATAAATTATTTACCATTCAAAAAATAAAAAAAATAAATAAAACTTCAGAAGTCGAATTGTTTATTTAAACTAATAATTAAGTTTTATAAAAAATAAATTTTACAATTCAATTAATTACAAAATAAAAGAAAAATTGCATAAATCAAAAAAATTTTATTAACAAAAATTTATCAATAAATAAAAATTTTTTTTCAAGAAATATATGAAATTATTAAAACCTCAGCACTACACATGCAAAAAAAATATATAGGTATTACTTTTTTTCTTTTCTTATTTTTTTTTTTTGCAATATAAAAAAATACACATAACACTTAAAATAATAAACTTTTTGTTTTTCGCGTTAATAAATAAAGGTTGTATCTGTGTGTACGAGTTATGCAATATAAGTTTTATTACAAGAATATGTGTAATATTACGTGAATAATAATAATAATAATAATATAGAATATTCTTGATACACATTCGATAACCAAATAAAAAATTTTGATATTATATGCGTTCATAAAATAAGTTATGATGATGTTATGATATTAAGCGTATTTAGTAGCCTCAATTTTACATTTTTTCAATGCACATGTACATTGTATAATATATGGGTTAAGATATAAATTTATTGTATGAAAAGTAACTTGACAACTCGACTTTGACAATTATGCAATTTTTAAAGATACAGTTTAAGTCTTACAGAATTCACGAGTAGAGTGACAGAAAATTACACAATGAACGAAGGGCTTGTTTTGTAATGTAGAAATATTTAAAATCATTCCCAAACTGCTGAATTTGAAGTTGTATTTTTAATTAATCACGTTCTTAAGCAGAAAAATTGTGAAAATTAATCACGCCTCTTGCATTAACATCCTTCCTGGACAATACCAACATTAATTTTTTTTTTGTCAGCGCATTATATACAATCCTTGGTCTTAAAAAAATAAAACCCTTAATCTGCTTTACCTTTGATGTTGTAATTTACTTCTTACAGAAGAATTTTTTGTGTTTTTCGAGTTGCGCAAATGACAAAATTGGTTTCTGCGCATTGCGTCGCATTTGCACTTGTGGTTGTACCCTCCTTTTGCGGCTTCTGTAGATAGGGCCTAACCCCCTTTCACGGTTTCTGTAGATACAACAACTGTAAATCCAAAAGCCGCAAGAGAGGGACGCTACCGCAAGCGTAACGTCGGCGTAATGCGTAGAAATCTTTTTTGGTCTCTGTGCATTTCGCCGCATTTGCGTTTGCGGTAGCGAGCCCTTTTTGCGGTTTTATAGATGGAGCCTAAGGCTTGAGGGGGCCTTAGAGATGGGGGATCTATAGGTCCCATCTACAGAAACCGTAAAAGGGGGTTGCAACCACAAGCGTGAGCGAAACGCAATGCGCAAAAACCAATTTCGTCTCCTGCGCAACACGAAATACACAAAATCTTCTGCGCATTGCGCTTGCGGTGCCACTCGGTTTTACGGCTTCTACAGAATCGGCCATAGAAACTGTTAAACCCAGACGCACCGTAAACGCAAGCGCAACGCAATGCGCAAAAGAAGATTTTGTGTATTTCGAGTTGCGCAGGAGACAAAATTGGTTTCTGCGCATTGCGTTGCGCTCACGCTTGCGGTAGAAGGCCCCATCTACAAAAGCCGCAGAAGGGGGAGCAACCGCAAGCACAATTGCGGCGCAATGCGCAAAAGAATATTTTTTGTATTTTGATTTGCGCAGGAGACAAAATTGGTAAATAAAAATTTTTCTGAAATTACTGATTTTTGGAATATTTGAAAAAACCTACCCTCTGTTTATTCCAACGGACCTCCTTGTCCTAGAAAAACAGATAATATATCTTACTCTATATGTTATACGATAGGGTTTTAGGCTATCTTCTAAAAATTTTGCTACCTAGGAATAGAACCAAATATCTTCCGTTTAGATTACCTTTCTATCCCCGGAAATTGCAATTTTTTATAACCAGTTTTCTCATCGCTTTAGTTAATAAACCAAATACCTATTTTCGGACCAAAACGACCAATTTTTAATTCGCTGATAAAATCCCATTTTCGTCGAAAATTGCAATTTTAGAGGTAATTTTAAAATGGGGCTTGAAAGGTGACACTTGCACAAAAAAAATGAGACCTACAAAAAGGGTTTTGTTTAATTTGCGAGGTTACAGTGTTGTATTGAAAATTAGCAAAAAATCCTATTCAAAAACATGGAGCAAAGGAACCTAATGTTGTAGATTTTAAGGGAAAGTAATTATAAAGTAAATACAACAAAAAATCCCCCATTCGCAATAAAATAATCAGAATCTCATAACTGTAATTATAAAATTTTAAATATCAAATAACATTATAATAATTCTTAATTATTATTAAATACCTGGATTTACAACTTTTAAAATAAATATTATAATTTTATAATTTAAAATGTATAGTAATTTTAATTACAGTATATGATAAAATATTTTATTTAATCTGATTTATTCATTTCATATACATTCATACATATAAATATATGAAGTTAATTTGATATTATTTTGATTGACATGATAAATACAGTACTTTTTTTACAATTCATGATTTACACAGAATACAGAAATATTAAATTTTATAATAAATTTATGTAATTTTTTTAATGTTTTAATAAAAATGTTAATTACATGTTATAAAACTGTCAACAAATTTGTAAGTATATATTTATACTTTGTGTAATTAGATTAAATTAACACAAAATTTAATAAGCATTTAATGGTGTTTAAATATAAAATATGATTTTTTTAATATATTACATACATTAAATATATAGTTATCTAATATTTATATTTGTATTTTGCGAAGAGCTGGTAACTATGCGCGCCAAAGCCTCAAGGGTATGACCAGTCTTTTCTTCAAAATTGGACCATCACCCAGGGGATACAGATCCGTATAACAAAAATACGAGAGGCTGGTTCAAATCTTAGCGCCCTAGGCCTGAAAATACCTGAATCATACCCTATTACAGGTATTAATAATCAATAATTTGAAATTAGTACAAAATAAGAATTCGTATGATTAAAATATACTGAATTGTTGGAAATTATTCCTGGGGCAAAATGGGACCTATAGAGTTAAAGCTAAAAGCTAAAACTTCCTTTTCTTAAGTTGATTTTTTACTGCTATAATTTATTTTTATCCCAATGATTAACTTTTTTAAAAAAATCCTGATTTTCTAGCCTCACCGAGCCAATTTCCACCCGAGGATTTTTATTTAGTTTTATAAAAGTATTTAAATATAACATCAGAAAAACTGTAAATTTTTTTACGGAACATGCATGAGTAAAAGTATTATGTGTTGAATTCAGTTATTTAAAAAAACAATAAAGTCATTCAACATTAAAATGCATATTTAATCAAATGAAAAGTATAATACTAAACAATTTGTTTACCATATAGATAAAAACTTGTATATAAATGCCAATATTTTTATAATAAAAAAAGCAAGTTTATTTTTCGATCTATTTTTTAAATAAAACACTCCTGTTGTATTTACTACTTTTACAAGTTACATTTTATACGCAGTTATAAAGTAATAATTCATTTCGATTATTTATTATTAAAAATGCCTATACGTTTAAAAATTATTACATTCTTTGCATTATTCTATTTTTTTGTCATGATTTATTAGCTTAAAAATAAAATATAATATAATAAATTTTAACAAAAATTAATATTTGGTACAATCTAATATTTTTTAAAATTGTTTCTTGTCCCACTCGAGACTAAAATTCGTATGTGAATTTTTCATTCTAAAAATATAGAAAAAGTTAAATACTCAAGTTCAAAAAGTAATTAGGTTATAGTTTATTGAAAGTAAAACTAATTTCGGGTCTCTTGGAATAAAAATGGAAAAAAAAAAAGAATATATACAAAATTTTTATTCAATTTATTAAAACAGAATTTACAAAGTTTAGTTTTACGCTCGGTTTTACGGTGGTATTAATTGCCCATTGGATATTAAAATATAATTTACAATCAAAATAATAAATTGGTCCTATATAAAAATTAAAATTCCTGCAATCATCACCTTTCTAGATTTAGCAAAGGCTTTCGATACCGTTATCATAGAATTTTATTATCTAAACTCTAAAATGTCGCAATAGGTACCTCAAGGTACAACACTTGGTCCCCTACTTTTCTTATCAAAAGCTAAATACATCAATGATATCTTTTATATTCTTCCTGAAGACTGTATTTTCTCATTCGCAGAAGACACTGCAATAGTAAGTAGAGACAAAAATTGGAATATGGCCCCAAAAAAAATAAGTATATATCCTAACAAAATTTATAATTGGTTGAATCAAAACTATCTATCTTTAAATATGAAAAAAACAGTTTTCATGACATTTGGATCTTACACTAATAGTATTACCAAAAATAATGAGATTTTCATTGAGAACTATAAACTAATTAGAGTAGAACAAATAAAATATTTGGGTGTCATATTTGTCCCTTATTTAAAATAGAATCATCACATAGATTCAATATTTATTATTTGTACTCAGAAAAATGTCTTTATATGCTAATAAATATGTACTGCTTTTAATCTATTATGCATTTTTTCAAAACATTGCTTTTTATGGAATCGAAATTTGGGGTGGAGCCTAGAATAATGTCTCTAATTCCTTAAATAATATACAAAACAGATTACTAAAAATTATAAATGTTGATTTTTATCTATTAACCAATCTTTTATCATTCATTCCATACTTATTCAATATGTCAGACTCAAATATAAATTCATAAATAGTACTAGTATAACTAGAAATAAAAATCATTGTATAAAAATTCATAAATCAATTGACTTTAAAAATCATAAATATATAGCTACCAAATACTTCAGCTCACTTCCTACACAATTAAAGATACTTAATTCCAGTAAAAAATCAATCAAAAATAAACTTAAAAAACACATACTCTCTTCAAAGTTTAAAATTTAAAAACCTTTTTTTTTAGTAACAAACATTTTTTTTTTAATATTAACATTGATCTTCTTGACTAAAATTTTATTTTTGTGTTAAAATTTTTATATATAGTTTTTTTTTCTTTTGTGATTTCAAATTTTATATAATTATGTATTGTATATGCCTTTATATGTACCATAGTACATGCACACGGATTGACTTGATAATTTTTGCATGGTACCCTAATATTTCTGTTTTATAAATTAATATTTTGTATTACTGGTAACAATAAATAAATAAATAAAAATAAATGGCACAAAAAATTAGTTTTAAAAATATATAATATATATTTTTTTTTAATGAATTATAATTTTTATTCACCCGAGCATAAAACTTTTCTCAAAACTTATGCATGAAATTCAGTAAAAATTGTATATATACGCATTAATAGGCGAAAAAGGGAATATTGGTAAAAAGTGCGTGTGAATATGACAGCTAAATTTTTGCACAGAAATAGCTATGACCGAAACATACTCTGAAAAAATAGAGTTACTACATTCTGCAAAAATTTTTTTGCTATAGATTCTGGAAAAAGTTATGGGTCCACAAAGTTTGGTCAATTTTAGAAAAAAAAAAACTCGAAATAGCCTAGATTTTTAGATTAGGCCAAAACACACCAAGTTAATATTTGACACTTTCCGGAAACTTGTTTTTGGAGGGGTATGTTGGGCCATTGAAGTTTCGCCGCTTACCAGCGCCTAAATTCAAACATCTAAAATTAATTTAAAATAAAGGCGCGTGTGGCCCGACATACCGCTCCAGTACCCAGATATTGAAAATTTTTAAATGTAAACCAAGTTTATCGATAAATCTAGGTAGTTCCGAAATGTAATACTTGAGCTTTTTTTACAAAAATTGGCCAACTTTGTCAACCTATAACTTTTTCCAGAACCCATATAATAAAAAAAACTAGGATACGAAGGTGAGTATGTTTTAGCGTTGGCTATCTACGAACATAAATTTTGCTATCATAAATAATTACACGCACTTTTTACCACAACTATCCTCGTCAGAAACTCGTACTTATTATCACCTTTAAGTCAAAATACTCCCCTTGGTTCGTATCAACAAATAAAAGTAACTCCTATGAATATAAAAAAAATACTTTATTGGCAAATGACTTGTAAATTTTTAATAAAAATTGTAAATATACTAAACGTAGCAACGATAAAATTAATAATTTAAAAAATTTTTTGTGATATCGCAATTATTTTCTTAAATTAAGTAAATTATATTTTTTGCGACTTTGTGAAATAAATTGTGGTTTAAATTTTTACTCACAAACTGTCAACAACAAAAAGTCTAGAATTTTCGTTTTTTCGTAAATTTACTAATTTTTCACAAATAAACTATTATTTTTTTTATTTACAGGAGTTACAAGAAGTAATTTCATTTTTGAAACAGGAAAAAGCTTCTATTAATCATTCAATAATGAAATAAAATATTACTAAAATATTGTTTTACTAAAAAAATTCTTATTAACAACAAAACAATTAACGCATTGTGTAAAATTGTAATTAATTTAATAACACATAATGCTTAAGAAATCATTAATTTTTTTTTTGTTTATATAATTAGGTGCGTGTTGAAAAAATTGTTTATATGAAACTTATCGTAAAAAATTTTAACAAATACACCTAATTTATTATAGCTTTGTGAATAACCGATTTTTTTTTTAAATTGCCATCGATTTTTATACAATTTTTAATCATTTTAAATAAATTATTAATTTTTCCGATTAATTTGCATCTTAAAATTAAGCTCATAATTTCAATTCTGAATTGTAGTACATTTAGAACTTATAATATTGTATTATAGAATTTCATTTATATTTAGTCTTACTGTGCGTGACTGCAATGAGTAGAAAAATACTGACTTAAAATTTAAATTATATGTCTAATAAAACGATTCTTTTATCTAAAAATTTCTATCTGAATTAAGTTTTCCTGCGTATAACCAAATTCGAAATTCAATTTGATTTGCAAATGAGTGCAGGAAACTAAACTTAATAAAAAGTTTTCTATGCAGTCACATGAAAAAGTATAAGTGACAAGGACCCTTAATACCACAAGAAATCTTTATTCAGTATGGGCTAATATGGCAAAAATATAGACACATTTTTTTTGATAAATTAAAATTATTTAGCCCTAAAATCACCGAAAATACAACAAACACCAGACCAAAATATTTTGTTCAGTTAAAAAAAACCAAAACTAATAAGAACCTACCTCATTTTAAAATTAAATTACAAAACTTGATAACAAATCTTAAAACTAAAAAAAAATTCTTCACACTTAAAAAAAAATTAACAAATAAATAAAACACAAACTGAATTCACTAATAATTTAAACTCACAAAAACTTTCTTTATAATTTTCACTATAGCATAAATTATTAATTTTCTTATCATAAAAACACATCGATAATTTTACAAAAAAAAAAATATTTTTTTAAAGTATGTGTTCTCCAACGTTAGCCAACTTTAACTGTGAATTAGAATGCTAGTATGAATCAATTTTACTATATGTGAATATAATAATAATATAAGCCAACACAAGGTATAAGTTTTATTATATTGGCCAGGATCCCATATGTACTGTAATATAAAAGAGTTTTTTTTTAATGTTATAGTAGATTAAAAAGAGGGAGAGTATTGAAAATGATAGTAGTGTGTTTGCGTTAAAATTACTCTCATTTCATTTTCTGTTAGCAAAAACGTGATTTTGTAGTAATATTATTAACTGATGAACTACTGTATAAACTGATTTTTCTCTTTTTTATATAATGAGTTACCACCTATAGGGCCACACCTAATTTAGTCAAATAAATAAGAGACGTTTGTTTGATTTTTGCAAGGATTGAGCTCTTTTTAATAGTTTACTTCTTTTGTGCAATGAGTATCTTGCTTGGAGAAAGTTTTCAAAAATTTAGTAGGTTTTGAATCTATTTTTTTTGCAAGACAAATAATTTTTTTTTTATTATTATTATATTATTTAATATATGTAAATTATACGCATAAAAAAACAAAAGTAAAAGTTTTGTAATTATATATTTTATATGCAAATACACGCATATTCATGACTGTATTTTATTTTTTAAATTTGCCTATTTTTTAAAAGACTAGGTACCACTAAAAAAAAAGAGTTTCAAAATTTTAATAAAATTAAATTTTTATTACAGGTCTAGACAGTAAAAAAATGTACGCAATTTTACTGCTAATAGTAATTTTACTATTTCTTAGTAATATTACTACAATTTGTAGTAACTGGGCGAGATTCACTGGTTAAAACTGTCGTTGTCCATTTGGGTCTGTTCTAAAAACCTTGAAATGTAGATTTTTCAAAAACAGACCCAAATATTAATTTTTATTCAATTACACTTTCTTATCAATTTCTTGTACTAATTATAAGTGAATAAAATCAGGGGGAAAAGTAGACAGAGAGTACAAGAGTAGAAAATTATAAAATTTTAATAATAAATATATGATAATTTGAGGTTTCTAATTTTTTTATTCTCAAGTTAATTAAAAATAAAATGTTTGAATCTATTAGCAAAATATAAATAAATAATAAATTAAAATCAAAATCATTGATCCATGAAATTAGTACACGTTCGAATTACTTTTTTTTTTTTGATTTATAATTTTGAACATTTTTTAAACTATTCACGCATATGCATTTTATTTCATGGATTATTAATAAATATATAAATAAATAATTAATAATTTTTTTTTGAATTTATATAGTAGTCATGAAGAATTCCACGCCAAATAGATGCGATTTCGACCGAAGGTTCATAGAAAGCGATTCAAAATACTTTTTCCCGAAAATCCCTCTAATAATAAATCTTCCCTGAATTTTTAGTTGTTTAGGTTCAATTCTTGATTTTCACACAAAAATTGAGAATTAAACAAGAATCTAAAAAATTGGTTAGTTTATACCAAAGTATAATATTATTCATTAATGAATACTTATATATTTTGTTTTCATTTCGGCAAAAAGTATTTTGGAACAACTTCCATGGCCCTTCAGTCCAAGTGGAGCCCACTTAGGGTAGGATACTTTGTATATACGTTTTTATTAGTGAACATATGTTAGACCTCAAAAGCATGGTCAATTTTTTCAAAAAATGACCAAAAAATTGACCATATTATGAACTAGTCAAGCCCCTTACCCTTTTCACAAAAAATGGCCAAGGAATTGACCATTTTATTTACTGATCAAGCCCCTTGTCCATTCACGAATTGGTTCATTAGGCTTTTAAAGTGTAACATACATACATCAATAACATAAAGATAAGATTTCACATAAGTATCTGACAGGTTTTAATAATTTAAAAAAAAAAAAATTTTTTTTTAGTATTAATTATAAAACCAATTTCATTTAATTAAATATTTTGATCAATCTCTTTTTTATAAAATGAGAGTTATTAACCTTAATGAAACTTTTACTTACAATATAGATGTATATATATAATTATTTTTAAAAATCATTTTATGTAACAGTTATTTTTATTATTTCCAATTTGATTATACAGTTTACCCTTATATAGATAAAATATTATTTTTAAATTAAACGATTTAATTTTATTGTTTTCTTAATTTATTTTTAATTAATAATTAAATTTAAGCTCTTGATGATTGATATTACTAATTGCATACTATCTGTAAATTTCAAATTATTTATTTATGTAACAAAGTGCGCACAAATTGAAAATTTTTTCTTTGGACTTGAAACGATTTTTAAATTTTGGTTTTTGTGTATACGTACACTGAGAAAAAATGTTGAGTAAAATGTACATTTGCAACTGGAAGATTTTACTATTAATTTTAGTAAAGTTATCCGAAAAATTGAAAATATTACATTTTACTCTTTGTACATGATTTTTTACAATAATTAAGGCTAATTTTTCTGGATCTTATATTTGCTATATATTTTATAATTTATACAATTTTGTCACTTGCGAGAAAAAATATGTATAAATAAATTATAAGGTATTAAAATATTTAACATAACTTAAATGATTTTATTATTTATTATTAAATCGCTTTAACCCCTGGGTATTACTAAACAATTTTAAACATGAAATATGTTCATTGGAGGGGTATTTGAAAAAATTTGGCATGGCGAGGGGGGGGGGGGTGAAAAATTGACTGAATTTTTGAAAAAATGTTCTAATTTTTTTGTTAATCTAAGAAAGTTACTTTTTACAGTGTATGTTATTGATAATAATAACGATTTGTTTAAATCATAAAAAATAAAAAAAAATAAAAAAAAAGCAATTTTCATGCAAAAGAAATAAAAGTTTATAATTATATATATCACATATAATGTGACATTAAAAAAAAAATATAAAAATAATTTTATATTTTTTATTCATGATTTTCATGATTTTTCGTGTTTATAAAATAAAATAGCATTATATTACGTGGCATTAAAAAACTAATTTTGAGTTTACAAAAAAAAAAAAAAAAAAAATACACTCTATCTCACTCAAGATATATTTTATAAGTATTGTGAAAATGTTAAAATTGTTATTAATTGTTTTTGCATCGAATATAAAAAATAATAATATGGTTCTAAGAAGCAAGCATTTAGAAGCTGTTTATGAATGGAAGCATATAGATTATGTTTGGGATTCACCCTACCAAAGAAATTATGATATATTAACTGGTCTTTATGATTATAGAAGAATTCCAATTTAGAATTTGATAAAGCTTTTTTTAAATTAAAAAAAATTTTTTTGAATAAATTTATTAATTCCTTTATTTTAAAATGGTCGAGTATTTGTAGAGCTTGGTGGATATGAAGGAACTCCTGCAAGATTAGGAAAAGTTTCAATAAGAATTGGACCTTCAGGACATTTAATTAATCCCTACCCACATTGGTCATATTTTAATACTGGATCCTGTAAGGAAATTACTAACATTTACAGAATTGCTGTAATTTTATTAATTTTAATTTTTAATTAATTTTTAATATTATAGCTTTTAGGCCAACTTTTAATTTTTTAAAACTTTTCTGGAATTCAAGATGGCTGACCATAAAACATTGATATTCCGGAAAATAATATTTTTCTAATTTTCTAATTTTTAGGGTATCCAACATGGTGAATTAGGAGAAATAAGCACTTTTACATTGACTAGTAAAAATGAATAACGCGAGAAAATTATAGTTTTTAACAAGGAAAATATTCATAGGCAGGGGTATCCGAAAAAGTTCTGTTCAGCAAGGGTGGGGAGGGGGGTCAAATGGACTTAGAATATTTTCGATATTTTTTCGACTTAGACTAACTTAGTAATTTAGGTTTATGGACTTATGTTAATTTATATTTCGGAATTTATTATAATTTTGGTTCTAGGACTTATAATAATTAGGGAGTATAAGTTGAAACTTTTCTAATTGAACATGTTCCATAAAAGTTGGTTGTGTGAAAACACAAATCAGATATCAGTTTTTTTTTCGTAATTTTAGTATTATAGACCTGATTCCCTAATTCTTAGTCTTTTTTTTTATTGCCACCTTGGTTCTTAGCCTAGGCGAGATTAAAATGGTCAACATTTTCATATAATCTGAATATTAGTAATTGCTTAAGAAAGCAAAGTGCCAATAATAGGCAGCGTTTTCTTAAAAAAAAAATAAAATTCAAAAAGAGCAGCGATTTTTTTACATGTTACTTACATATTTTGATTATCTATACATAGGGACCCGTGTAATATTATAGAAACTATTGATACAAAAATTTTTTTCAAATAAGGCTCATATTGTTCAAAATTGTCTAAACGTAAAAAAAAATTTTTCTAGTTTTATTATCTATAGATACACTCAGCGACTATTGGTGCTGCCACAATACCAATAGTCGCTGAGTGTAGGATCCCCAGTAATACAAAAACTAAGAGGGCAAGTTTTTAGCACAATATAAAAAACGAATATTTTGGGCTAAAATTGTCCTCTAGTACGTATTTTTCCCATTATTATTTTATTTCTAAGTTCCGTTTTTACGTACAACCCTTAGAAAATAAGACATCATCCCCTAAGCATAATTTAAAATTTACCCCATGTTTAGGGGTCATACGTAAAAATGGACTTCAGAAATGAAAAAAGGAGCCTTCTTACTAAGTGATATCTTTACCCCAAAAAATTGATTTTTTCATAAAAAAATATTCAAATGGCATGAGGGTCATGATTGGGAGTTTAATGGATTAAGAACCACTTAGACTCAAGTTAGCTTAGCTTGTTTATTCCTCTAAGTTATTGATTTATATTAATAGATTCAATTTTATGCAAAGTATATTAAACAATAGGACAATTTTTAACCTAATAATATACACCTACATTAAACAAAATACTAAATAATAATATTACTTGTTCAATAATATTTCAAAAAAATCTATATTTACTTTCACTATATTACCTACAATCAAAAATTAATATTAAAAAATAATATGATATCTAAACATTATATAAATAAAATCAATTGTATGTTAAAACATTCTTAATATTATTATTATTATAAACTACTTACAAGGAAAAAAAAACTATAATTTAAGTTATAGCTTGTAACATAACTTATAATATGTCAGTTATTTTATAATTTTCAAAGATATATAATTATAATATCTAATATTTTATATTATATGCAAATTTATAAAATATAATAAATTGTACCTAAAGTATTAAAAATTTCACTTATTTTGTCTCTTTTGGATTCATTTTTTTTTTAGTTACATAATTATAGACTTATTTATTAACTATATAAGCACGATCTATATTATTTATAAATCATATATTTTTTACTTTATGAATATTTTTAATCTCATTCGAGTTTTATTTTAAATATCAAAAGATATTATCATTATGCAAATTTTTTTTCAACTTTTATTTTTGTTTTTCCATATTACTCTATAGTATACTATTTATGTTCTAAAACATTTATATCTATTTGAATAAAAATAAAAATAAGAATATATCGTATGTGGTTATCTAATAGATAAGGATGTTAAGCTTCTGAACCCAAATTACAAAGTCCCTAAATCGAAATTATTTTAAGTTCCATTTGACTCCCTCTCCTTGAATGGGACAAATTAGACCACCCCCCTTAAAAGAGACATATTTGACCCCACCCCCCTTGATTTTCGGATTCCCATGGTACTCCTCCATAAAAACATTTAACATGTTCCATGTTTTAAAAAAATAATTTCATCTGACATAACTAGAATTCCAGTAGCCGGAGTTTTTTTGCAATATGGGTCCTTAAATCGATTACTGGCCTTTATTTTGAGATATTCAAATTACAAAATTAAAAATTTCACATGGACTCTTATACTGGGTATGGTCGTTTAGTTTTAAGTATACTTTGGTCACACTTGAAGTATACCCGTCATGAGTCGTGGAAAATTTTTATCCAATATAGGTCAATGGATTTTTCCGCTGGGTATTTACATTTTTCGGGTCACTAAATACAAATATTACGGCCTAAGGGAAAACCCTAAGGGATTAAAAACCGCAATACTTTTCAGGTAGAAATTTTCCGGCGTCGAAAAATCGGTGAAAAGTCTTGTTGATTTTTAAAGAGTTTTATAATTTAAAAAAATTAGAAACAAAAATTAAGCAAGTCTGTTTCAGATACATCCATATAGACATGAATCCATGGATACATCACTGTAATATAAATAACGGTATTTATAGTATACGCAACCAGGCCCCGGGTTCTCATTCTCATAAAGTATACGATTTCATGAAGGCATTTTTTTTCATCTTTTATCTCTTTTTTGTTTAATCACCCTATAGTATATAATTTGTTAATATAGTATAGTCACTAAAATGTGTTTTTATACAAACGTAGTAGTTGCAAACATAAACAGATGAAGAATTTGGAAGGTTTTTTATGCTGACATGTAAAAATTAACAGTAATAAATATTTAAAAATGTTTTTATAATGTGTATAATTAATTTACCAGAAAACATAGGCAATTTTTGTATTTTATTGATAGTTTAAATATTTTATTATTTTATTATACAAAATGCATCATTTTGGTTCAATATGGATAACAGTTATTGGAGGTATTGTTTTTGATTAAATAAGTTATAGTTCACATGCATGTATAAAAATAATTTAGTAGATATGTTCAGATGTTGGTTGAGATGCAACTATTCTTTTTTTATATCCAGGAAATAATATTCTTATTTGTCATTTTTCTTCTCTTTATTCGTTCCGGCCCGGTCAGAAATGGAGTGTGGCTAGCCTTGTTAATTAGGTGGGGCCCAACTTGGAGTCGCAGCGTAATGCGCAAAGACCGAAAATCGTGTTGTGCTCATTTACTCCAGTCAAATCCCGGGGGGAGGGTGTATTTTCACTGGCTAACATGAGATTTGCTCTACTATATGTTTTTTGGATCGCTTATTACGAAAATCGGGGTTTTATCCGAGAGATATTTTCGGAACACCCTTAAATTTGCATAAACTACCGCCAAAAAGAGTTTTTTTTTTATATATTAGTAAACTGAGTTTCTGGATTTAGCCAAGAATTGGTCTAAGAGAGTTTTTTAATCTCTGATCAAGAATCTAAGGTAATATTTTATGAATAATTAATATTTCACCCTTCAATTAGCAAAAATTACCCCTAAAAGGGGGTGTTTTACTATTTTTGCGTTTTGAGCAACAAGATTAGATCCATACTGATTTTTTGGGTCGCTAATCAAAAATTTGGGGGAATTTTTTGTGAATAATTAATATACCACCCTTAAATTAGCAAAAACAACTCCTAAAACGGGTGTTTTTGCTATTTCCGCATTTTGAGCAATCAAATTAACCCCTTATCGGTTTTTTGGGTCGCTGATCAAGAATTTTTGGGAATTTTTTATGAATAATTAATAATTTACCCTTAAAATAGTAAAAACAAATTCTTTATCAGCGACCCAAAAAAACCGTATGGACCTAATTTTGGAGCTCAAAGAGCAAAAATTGGAAATGCTCCCCTTTCAGGAGTTGTTTTTGCTAATTTAAGGGTGAAATATTTAATATTCATATAAATAATCCCCCGAATTCTTGATCTGCGACCCAAAAAACTCTTAAAGACATAATTTGGTCGCTCAATGTGCAAAAATTGCAAATGCACCCCTTTTAGGGGCTGTTTTTGCTAATTTAAGGATGAAGTATTAATTATTCACAAAAATTCTCCCAAATTCTTGATTAGCGACGCAAAAAACCCGTATGGGGTAATTTTTGCTAATTTAAGGGTGAAATATTAATTATTCATAAAAAATTACCTTAAATTCTTGATCAGAGACCAAAAAAATTCCTTTTTGGGGGTAGTTTTTGCAAATTTAATGGTGTTCCGAAAATATCTCCCGGAAGATCCCGATTTTCGTGATCAGCGACCCAAACTACATATAGTAGAGCAAATCTCATGTTGGCCAGTTAAAATACACTCTAAACCGCGATTTGACTGGAGTAATTGCGTTGTGGCTAAGCTTACGTTTGCAACCCTCTTTTGCGGCTTTTGTAGATGGAGCCTAATTATCGAATACGCTTCCACAAATTATGAGTTTTTCGCATACAATAAGCATCAGTATTATATATACTAACATTACAAATAAATAACTTTAATAAAATAAACATTTTTTAATAATGAACGCCATTAACTAAATACTTATACGTAAACATTAAAATAAATAGTTGCCCAAATTAGGAATTTTGAAGTTACGTTTTTCAAAATTCCTATTGTGGGCAACTGAAGCTTAAAAATGGGTTCCATATTCGTTTTCAACGACCTAAGAGTAGAAAACTTCATTGGAAAATTTTATGAACCTATCATGAAAACAAATTATTACGAAATAGGGCTTGCTACGTCTATACACAAGAAATGATAGAGAAAAAATTGTAGTACAACATATTTTTCGAAATTATTTCATTTGCTTAAAATGACTTTTAAGAAATTCAAATACATATATTATAAATTAGTTTTGAATTCTTAATCACATAGTAGTTAATAATCAGTGATACATTTATAGATTTTAAACTAATAAATAAATAATTTGTAATTAATTTTTGTAACAATAAATTATTTTTTTAGTTCTGATAGTGCAAATGCAAATTGGATCTCAGTTCCTACAGACAAGTACCCAATATTTGAAAGATAATTTGGAAATATATACATCAATAATTTTTCTAGGAGGAAGATTATTAGGAATACTGATTGGAGGAATGTCAATACAATTTTGTGGAAGTAAAAATGCTATTTTTTTGTCTTCCATTCCATTTTTTTTAAGTTGGTTTTTACTAACAATTTCAAATTCATTTTTATGGATTTCTGAATTATTCATTATATCAAAAATAAATTCTGGATTAGGAGTAGGAATGGCATTGGTCACCACTCCTATATTTTGTGCAGAAATAGCACATCCAGAAAATAAAGGAATTTTTTTTGCATTAATACCGATTGGTATTCCATTGGCTTACTCAATGCCGGGAATATCAGAAAAACTTTTTTCTTCTCCAGATATTTGCAATCTCATATTTTTAGCTATTTCTTTGCTTGGTGTTATTATTTTCTCATACCTACCTGATTCACCTTACAATTTAGAAAAATCAAATAATTCAATAAAAGCAAAAAATTCTTTACAGTATTACAGAGAGAAAGAAAACATTGATGAAGAGTTTGAAGGTATCAAGAAATATGTATCAAAAAATTATATTTCTATGAATTTTAAAAATCCTAAATTTCTAAAAAATTTAGCGACTCTTATAATTTTATTTACGTTTATAGAAATAAGTGGACATTTTTATTCAGAAATTGTGCATTCAGCACTACGTAAACTCGATTGTATAGACAAATATGCAATAACATTCGAGTGGTTACCACGTATAATATGGCTAATTTTTTCAATTTTATTAATATATTTAATTAACAATTATGAAATAAAACAGTTGTTTTTAATTTTTAATTTTAATTTATATTTATCAGTTATAATTTTAGCTTCTTATTTTTATCTGTATGAATATTACAATTTAAGACTAAAAGTATTTCACACTTTACTAATTCTTTCAGTTACATTATTTAATGTTAGCTTACATGTAGGTTTATTTACAATCTCAAATATGCTATTAGGAGAAATATTTCCATCAAATGTTAAAGGAATTGCATCTTCTGTTGTAAATTTAATTGCATTTTTATTCAGTACTTTTTTACTTTACGTTTTGTACATTCCATTACTTGAATTACTTGGTGAATATTATCTATATTCTTTGCTTGGGTTTATTGCCGTAATTTTACCATTTACTCAATATTTTTTAATTCCGGAAACTAAAGGTAAATCTTTGCAAAAAATTCAAGAAGAATTAAATAATTGAAAAAAATTTTTATCTTATAAATTTAAAAAATAATTTTAGTGGAGAAGAAATTTTGTAAACTACTTTTAAGTGTATAAATGTATATAAATAATTTCATTATTTTGTTCTGGTAACATTAATTATTAAGATTATCACTGTGAAGTACAATAAAAAAATAAAAATACCATTGAAATTTATTTTGTAGCTTTTTCTAATTTAAAGATAAAAAAAATTTTAATATGCTTTTTATTAAAGTTTATTTTGCGATATCAGGTTTAAAAAGGAAAAATTAGCTTTTTTAGGGAAAATGCATCAGTTTTTAAATCCTGGGCTACCCAAAAGATTGAATCAATTTTTTTTGCTTAAACAATATATTTTTTTGCGATGCAATAATTATTTATTACAATCAGGCTTTTAGTCATTTTGACCAAATATTAGGCTACTAAAATAATTTTGGGATCCTTAAAAGTTAAGCTATAAGATTCCTGGAATTTTTAAGGGAGGCTTTTGGTAGTTATGTATAGTTTTTTATGCAAGGATTCTAAAAAAACGGCAAGAGATTTTTGAGTAAGTGTTTTTTTATTGTTTTACGTAATTATTAAAATAAACAAAAAAAAAAATTTTTTTTGTGACGTCACTTCCGCGTCACACGTACGTAAAAAAGGCAGTACATGAAAATCGGCTTCGCCGAGCACTCGTGCTAGTGCTCACGCTAGGGCCGAAACTTTTACGCCCTTGATACTTAATATACTATTTTATATCCTAAATTCAAATATAAATTTCAAAGAAAATTATTTTGCTGATTTATTAAACTATTAAATGTTTTTTGAACAAAATATTATAAATCGTACTCGAATTTTTCTATTCATATTTTTAATATACATAAGAAAATAGCCTTTAAAAAGCAATTAAAATAGCAATTATAAATTGTTTAAATAATTAATCTAAAGTATTAAATATTAAAAATTTGTATACTTTAAGTTAAATTATATCAGAAAATTTTGCTTAACTTATGAATTTTTGAAGCTTGTTAACATTTACAACTTGATTTAGCTTAATTTTGGGCTAATTTTGCAATAATTTGGTAATAACAATTAATCTGCCACTTTTAGGTCAAAATAGACCCTAGAAAAACATATAATACACCTATTTTTATCCACGGACCTAAAAAATAAAAAAGTATGGGTTACGAAATACATTGGTGGCGGCCCGACTAATTTATAAATTCTGTTTATGAGCCTCTAAAACACCACAAATTTTATTATTACCGATTTTTACCCTTTTTTACCCTTTGAGGGTTAAATTTAAATTAGCATTTTTTCGTTTGAACTAGACACCCTTAGGAACCTGGTTTCAGATGCAACACAAGGATAGAAATCGCGAAAAGACTCGGCCGATTATGTAGTTTTTGTAAGAGTTTTCGATAAAATGAAATTCAGTTATTTAAAATTTGAATAAATTAATTGAATAAAAAAGTTGTTCACTTATCTCTTTTCAAATAATAAAAGTTATGAATTGTCATGTATATAACCAAACGTCGTATCACGCGGTAAAAATTTAAAGACCTTGGCAAAAGTAACCACGCATTTACTCCATTTACTATATACGCATGTTTTTATTTATTATTTTTGTTTATCTTCTTTCTCTTTTTTTTACAGACCGGCCACACATTATAAAAATAATAAATAAAAAAAATTATCCATCGAGGGGAAAACCGCGCTTTTTAAACTTTATTTATTTGCGTGTTAATAAGTAATTAAAATTAATAATTTATTAATTATTCAAGTACTTGTTAGTTAATTAAGTGATTTATGATAAATATTTTAAATACATTACCTTAATTTTCATGATTATCGATGAAATAAGAGTTTCCCCCTTCCTGAACTTTAAAAAATTTTTTTTATAGTGTGGCCGGGCTGTTAAACTATAATATAGTAATAGCAAAGAATACTACGTAGAATGTATATTATATTCTTTGGTAATGAAATCGCAGTGTATTATCAAATTATAAATAATATATGTGTCGAATATATTAGGCCATGACCAGTTTTAGCAATTAGTTTATTTAAAAATTAAAATATTTTTAATAATATACCAATTATATTTAAATTGAAAAATAAAAACATTATTTGGTTTATATAAATTTTAAAATGATCAAGTATGGTTCAAAATACTTAGCAGCTATTGTAGGTTAGTATATCTTCGTTATAAAATATTTATAAATTTATAATTTTACCGTTAATGTCCGGTTATCCTGTTAATGTTAGTTTTAAAGTTAGCTTTAACTGGTTAAAGTTAACTTTAGCGATGTGTCTTAATTGAAGCCGGAGACGAATAAAAATGAGTAAAACGTATAGTAATACTAACTATAACTAAGAATTACAAATGATTATTTATTACCGTTTGTTATTAAATTTATAAATGAAAATAAAGTAAAATGTTTATTAATATTGACATAGTCGTTGAAAATAAAACAAAATTTTTTTTTGATTTTTATTTTTTAATAATAGGGACGTTCAATAATTCGCAACGCTGTATGGGGAGAGACCGTTTTATTGAAACCGTTACTGGGCGTTATGTTATGGTAGGTTCACGGTAAAAAAATTTTGCATAACAAAAATTATTTTTTTATTTTAAATATATGCTGATTTTTTTAAATTATATTATATTAAGTTTTTATATTAATTTTACAAAATAAAATGTATAAAACTCATTATTATGAAATTAGACCTGTAACGAGAGCGAGGCGAGGCGAGAATCACAAATTTTACCGAGAACGAGAACGAGAAAGGTTTAATCTCGCCTCGCCTCGTTCTCGGCCGAGGTGCACAAATCATTTTCTCGGCCTCGCCTCGTTCTCGGCCAAACGAGAATTCCTCGTTTCTAAGCGAGGTACAATCTTGAATAATAGAAAATCAAAAAATTTTAATCAAGGCTTCAAAAAATTATAAAATTGCATGTATAATGCATATTAAAAGTATATTATACACATTTAAAGCACATTTATGATGAAGTGATAATTCAATATTTTTAAAACATTTATGAATATCATCTTTTAGAAAATTTTTTTCAAGCACAAGAATAAAAAAATAATAGAGCACAGAGAAAAAGCATTTAACGCTTTCCTTCTTTAGTTCTTTTTCACGGTCAGTTTTTGAATACTTACAAGAAAAAAGTAACAGACTATAACAGAATTTAAGACCACATCTTAATCACCCTTATTTTCATAATCCAAAAAAATTTTCAAATTAAGTTGGCAGTAAAAGAAATTGGTGTTCATAAATGGTCACATAGCTTAAAAACAGAAATACTAAAAAATGCATGAATCTTTCTCTATTTATCGATATTTAATTTACTCTTAAAATTTAATTGTATCTTAGTTAATAATTGAAAGTTGTAAATGCTTTTCTTATGGCATTATTGCCTGCTATTAAATATCGTGAAGCCAGAATTAACGCGTTTCATTATTTTTGTCGTATAGCCGATAATATATAAATCATTAAGATATAAACGAATAAAAATTTTTATTTCTTAATATCTTAATTTTAACTCACTAAAAATTCTTAGCATTTCTAAGGTGCTGTTCCAAGGGGTATGGCAATCTAGTCTTGGTAAAAATTGGGTAAAAAAAGAATTACGAGGTTTAACGAGACGAGGCGAGGCGAGGCGAGGCGAGGCGATGCGAGATTTTGGAAATTTTATTCTCGGTCTCGCCTCGTCTAAGCGAGAATTTCAAATTTTGATCTCGCCTCGTTATCGCCTCGTTCTCGCCTCGCCTCGTACATCGAGAACGAGGTTGCCTCGTTACCTCGTCACAGGTCTATATGAAATGCACGTCATGAATTTTAGCCTACCATTGGGTCGCTTATCAAGAATTTTAGGGTATTTTCCGGGAAAAATCGGTGGAACAGTTTTAAAAGGGGGTATTTTTTATGTATTCACACTTTGAGTGTCTATATTTGGTTCATATTGGTTTTTTGGTGTCATTGATCACGAATTTCGTGGATTTTTTAATGAAAAATTAATATTTCACCTTTAAATTAGCAAAAATTAATCCTATAAGATGAGTAATGTTGCTATATAGTTTTTGCTAATTTAAGGGTAAAACACCAATTTTTTGTAGACAGGATCCCAAGATCAGTGACCCGAAAAACCTAAACTAGACCAAGTTCATGACGCCCAATAACTAAACCCCCCTAACCGCGATTGGACTGGAATAATGTTGTGGTACCAATAAAAAATATTGAAAAATGAATATCTTGCCCTTGGACTCATAACAAAAGAAAAAAAAGAAAAAAAAGAAATTTTAATTAAAGATAATTTTGGGTAACTGAATACGATTATGAAACCCATTCTTGTCAAAAATAGTCCAGTTGCCCACAATAGGAATGGTTAATTATTGGAGAAATATAACATTTTTATACTTAAACATAATGCATTGCACTGATAAACTTGGGCGCTGATTACGAAAATCAAGGACTTTTCTATGAGAATTAGGGCTTCACCCTTGAATTAGCCAAAACTACCTCTAAAAAGAGCATTTTCGCTGTATTCATGAAATTTGGTATACGGGGGTTTTTCGTGTCGCTGATCACGAATATTGAGGTACTTTTTGTGAAAAATTAGACCTCTACCCTTAAATTAGTCAAAACTACTCCTAAAAAGGGCTTTTTCGCTGAATTCATGAAATTTGGTATACGGGGTTTTTCGTGTCGCTGATCACGAATATTGAGGTATTTTTTATGAAAAATTAGACCTCCACCTTTAAATTATCCAAAACTTCCCCTAAAAAGGGCATTTTTCTGCATTCACTGCAGCCCTCGAAATATTTCATAAAAAATACCTCAATCTTCGTGATCAGCGGCCCGGAAAACCCCCGTATACCGAATTTCAAAGGCTTAGAGTGAATGCAGCGAAAATGCCCTTTTTAGGGGTAGTTTTGGCCAATTGAAGGGTGAAACCTCAATTTCTCATATAAAAGACCCTGATTTTTGCGATCAGCGATCCAAAAAACCTATACTAGACCAAATCTGGTGGTGGCCAGAAAAAATACAACCCCCCCCCTCCCCCACTGTATTGTATTTAAGTATTTTGAATGGAGTAGATCGTCTTTGAGGACTTCAGCCAAGACGCGTCGCTAAACCAAGCACATTGCTTTAACCAGTTAAAATTAACTTTAGCGAAACATTCGAAATCGGTATACAAGGGAATATAATATGGGTAGATTTAAATGAAGTGAGGTCGATTTGTATGTCCGGGTCTTCAAAACTGCCCCAAAGTGTTTTTTTCTGAATGTACTACCAAAAATAAGTCACCAGCCCAATTTTTAGCCTCTCGGAGCAAAATCTTGATTTTAGGCAGCCATTTTTTCATAAATTTTTGTATTATTGCTGTAAAAAATTTACATTAGCATGAAAAATTTTTTCCTTCTAAGTCCGGATAGGAAATTTCCCTGGCTATCCGATTCCGGGAAAATTAAACTTTATTTTAAATTTTACGATATTATTTACTCTCAAATAAAGTGTATTATTGTATAAAAAATTTAAAAATTTCTATATATTTTTCAGGACTAATTTTAATAACGCAAAATGATTCTTATTTAAATTGGACACGACTCAATTCTCCATTTGAAAATTGGACCTCAAATATGGCTTTCTTTCTGAGCAGGTTATTAGGAATGATTGCAGGAGGCTTTTCAATAAAATTTTTGGGAAGTAAAAGATCTGCTCTTTTATCTTCTATTTTATTCATAATAAGCTGGTTTTTAAATTTATTATACATATCTGTGTATTCTACATGGATTTATCTGCCTTATGTATCTACTGCTGGGTTAGTAATTAGTATGACACAAGTAACCATTCCAATATTTTGTTCTGAAATAGCAGATCCAAACCGGAAAGGAATTTTTTTAACAATTATACTATTTGGTATAATTTTAGCTGAAATATTAAGAAATGTTAATAGATTTATTAATGCGTTAATACTTCCTCAATTGGCAGAAGTTTTTGGAACAACAATACTTATAATTATTTCTTTAATTGGTGTTATAATTTTTTCATGGATGCCTGATTCACCTTATAATTTAGAAAGATTAAATAATTCAATGGAAGCAAGAAAATCATTGAAATATTATTTAGGAAAAGACGATGTAGATTCTGAATTAAAAGATGTTAAAAAATATGTATCCAGAAGTAGATATAGCGTATTCATGAATTTTAAACATTTTAATTTTATAAAAAATTTATTTACTTTGACATTGCTATTTGTTTTCATTGAATTGAGTTTTGATTTGTTTTCATGCTATATGAGAAAAATTCCTGAAAGTTATTCAGAAATAAATTTTTTAATGATAAGTATAATATTTTCAATTTTTTCATTATTTTTAATTGAAAAATGTAAAAGAAAGACGTGGTTATTATTTTTAAACTTTTTTATTTTATTACCAATATCGTGTATTTATTTACTTGAATCAACAACAACTCATAGTTTTTTTAAATATTTAACAACTTCTGCAGTAATATTAATTTATGTACTTATTAAATTTGGTTTTTATACAATTTCAATTATTTTATTGGGTGAATTGTTCCCAGCAAATATTAAAGCGTTTGTATCTTCTTTTGTCCATTTAATTGCTTTTTTAACAACTATTTTAAAGAATACAATTCGTTCAAGCGATTCAACATGTTCGTTTGATTCAGATATAATATTAATTTTTATAGTAGTCTTATTTCCTTTTATTGTGTACTTTCTTATTCCTGAAACAAAAAATAAGTCATTGCAAAAAATTCAAGAAGAATTAAATGATTCAAACAGCATTATTGAAAATGATGTTGATGAATCAGAAAGAATGTAAATTATGTTAACTTAATTTTATTTTATAACGCCATGTATATTTTATTCAAAAGAAATAAAATTTTAAATATGTATGTCAGTATTTTTTAATATCACCATATTCTAGCATTATCTAAATTACGTTTGCATAAATGAAAAATATTTTTTTTTAAACTTCATTTGCTGGATGAGTTTTACATTAATGAATTTTTTGCATAATGTCAGGTTGTAAATGTGTCCATAATTTCAAAAATTCAAAATGAATTAAATAATCACATAATTTAAAAAATAATTTTAGTGGAGAAGAGACTCTGTAAACTACTTTTAAGTGTATAAATGTATATAATTAATTTCATTTGTTTTTGTAACAGTAATTATTAAGATTATCATTGTGATGTATAATAAAAAAATAAAAATACCATTGAAAATTATTTATTGAAATTTATTTTGTAGCTTTTCCATTAAAGAGAAAAAAAATACCCTGCCAACTAGCTGGCACTAAGGTTCCTCAAACAATGAGCCTAATACTTCAATATGCCACAGATATTACCGATTACAACCATCAATCATACACTCATTTCTATTAACGTTTAAAAGTTAAAAGAAAATTTATGTATTGAATTTAGCTAAATCTATTTTTTTCAAATAAAATCTAACGTAATTCATTGGATAATAATTATTCAAGATAGTACTTTCATGGAATTAAATGAAGTATTACACCAAAAAAAAAAAAAAATATTGCAGTTTAAAAAAACTTTTTTAATTTTGAGAAATAAATTTTGGAAAAATTCGGTTTCAGATCCAAAAAATTACTATAAACGAACTGTCTAAAACTGGTACTCTCATAGAAATAAATTAGGTACTACATCCAAAAAGAAAAAAAAAGTTGGTGTTTTTTGTATTATTTCATGAAAAAAATTTTGGGAAAAAAATTTTCAAAAAATTAAGTATCAGATTCGAGATATCGAGTAAAAACCATACTTTCAAATATAAGTACTTTCGTGGAAATAAATGAGGTATTACATCCAAATTAAAAAAAAAAAAGTACCTCGAGCTTTTTTGATAAAACAATAATGGTTGTTAAATATCGTCGGTTACAGTCATACATGCATACATACACAAACACACACGCGCGGTTTTCTCAAAACGTGCTTATATACTAAAATATCAGAAATCAAAATTTGACCTAAAACAATGATTCCTCTATCAGGAACCAATATACCTATCTAAAACGATACACTATAAAAATTATCAAACGATGCACTCAAATATCTCGGAAATAAAGCAAAATAACGAAAAATGTTTAATATAAAAGTTGTTATGTTTGAAGGGAATAATCTGATAGGGGTGGGGAATTCCCCAAAATCTAATTACATTTGGGTCTTAGGACCACATTGGAGCTAGTAAGACCCAACTTAGGAATTTTAAAAAGAAAGTATACTTTTTTGTTTCAAATTCAGATTCCGCAGCAAATTGTAGGTCCAGATATGATTTTGACGTAAATAAAAATACAAGGTCCATTTTTTAGACCCAAAAAAGCTTATTAAACTATAAATGAAAGTAAAGATGTTTTTTGTAGTTACTACCATTTTTATTGTATGTTTGTTTTAGGGGAAGATTTTTGGTAATTATTTGAGATTTTAGGTCCTAAAAGACCTTAATGGGCCCAATTTTTTAGACAATCCAGCAGAACTTGACATATTTTATATAAATATTTTAAAACTAAATAAATAAAATCTAAAATACATGTAAATTTTCTATTCTCAATTTCTCATAGGGAGTAGGGGGCAAACGCTCCATTTCTCCTCCCACTGGATCCAACCCTGAATCTACCCTCTTAAATATTTTTGTGCAAAATTTAAAAATATATAATAAAAATTTAGATAAAAAAATTTAGTAAGTATATAAGTAAAAGGCAAAATTAATTTTTCTATTTATAAACTATTTATTTTATAATTATAAATATCGATAATAAATGTGATTTTATAATAATAATAATAATGGCTTTTAAAAATGCTATAAAACTTTATATAATTTTATATCATAAATTTTTATCTAAAAAAAATTTTATACATATAATTACTATTAACACCATTTATATACTAACACAATAAAATATTACACACATATTCTGCAAATTGTTTAATAACTATATTGTTGCAATACATTTTTTTTAAGAAAAAAAAAAGTTGCAAATTTGCAAAATTATAATTACAGCTACTGCAATTTTTGACACTTAAAAATTGTATAATATGTGTTTTTTTTTATTTTAAAAAAAAAGTCTATTTCTCACAGGAAAGAAAAAAAAAAGGAATTTTATGTAATTTTTTTATTATAATTAGTACAGCTTTATAAATAAGTATTTTAAGTAAAAATTATGAATTATTTTTTCCTATAATTATTTGTAATCGCGGATATAACAAATATTAAATTATCATTGACACAGGATACATAAAAGCAAACATTGAATTTCAATTATTTGATTTAAGAATGCAAAATAATTTGGATAAAATGACAATATTATCTCCAATGAACTTTCGCATAGACAAGTCCATTAATTATTTTATGTACATACTTATTATTAAAAATTTTTTTCAGCGACTGTATAATTTTAGCGCACATATGTAGAATTATGTAAAAGAACAAATCTTATAGATATAATTTATAAATAATAAACGGCCTTGGCAATTTAAAAAGCAACAGTGTATTATAGCTAAATATATTATTATAAGAAATGAACTCGAAAGTCCCCCGGAACTGATGACCACACCTCAATTAAAAACCTATCTAATTCAAATGCATGTGTAACCTACGATTTTTGTATATGGAGTATTCTAAAACAAATAAAATTTTTATTGGTAAGTATCAATACCATATCCCAGATTGTAATCAATGTAGATAGTTTAATTATAATAAAATTTGCTAATTTTAAAAAATATTCAAATTAATTGTAAATGTATGCACAAATACTAAGGCATAATTAAGGCATAATGTTCTGATTGTCCTAGTAATAGTATATTACTAGACCATATCCAGAAAAGTAAGAAATGGTCAAGATCACAATTATTATCCCAGGCGAAGCTGATTATGGTAAACTACAATTTATTTACAAGGTTGGTATACGATTTTCCTTTGTCAGCAGCGAGAAAGTCCTATATTTCTGGTCGGGAAATACGTACTTTCTAACCACTTATAAGAAAAATACTTTTTCTTTCTAGAAGATCGAAAAAACTTTTTTTGCCCCGCGTTGCGATCAAAGATATCACGTATTCTCCCTACAAAATGCATCCCAAAAAAACTGTACCAGATCGAAGTTTACCATCCTCGGTTTCACCTCGTGCCATTTGGGACATTCCTTTTTATAATCCCTTGTTTAAAAATGCACTATTTGAATAAAATAGTTGTACAAAAGATACTGAATTTTAAAAATTCAATAAAATTTAAAAAACATGTTACTCCATATCCTTCGTGTTGATGGCTAACAAACTAGATTATCTAAAAATTTAAGTTTTTAAAAGTTCGGTTAAGGTATAAAAAAACTTACAACCGGTTTGTGAACTCACGACCAAAAAATCTCTAAATCAAAACTATTCTAAACTTAAACTCAAAAAATTCTTAGTCCCTAAATTGAAATCGCTCTAAATCCCACTTGAACCCTCCCTCCTTAAATCAGACACTTTTGACACTTCCTTCGATTTTCAGATTTCCAGGGTACCCTTTTCCTATAAATATGTTCTATATTAAATAATAGTATTTTTGCCCTAGATATTAACAAAAATAACTTAGGGTTAAGTCCCTAAACCCGGATTATTCTAAATCCCTAAATCAAAAATATTCTAAGTCCCTAAATCGAAACTATTCTAAGTTCATTTGAAACCATTACCCTAATATGGCACATTTGACCCTTCCCCAAATGACATGCTTGTAATACCTATAAAAATATTCCATGTTAAAAAAATTTTTGAAACAATAATTTCGATATCTCTAGGGTTCCTGTCTAATCAAAATATATCAGTAAAATCTAAAAATTTATTAGCAAGTTATTTTCATGTTTCAGATCATTTTAAAAAAACTGACCCATATTTAAAAAACAACAATTTTCAACCAATAATTTCAATGTTTCTAGGGTCCCTGCCTAGAGACAATCAAAACATATGGGTAAAATCTAAAAATATATCAGCAGTTATTCTCAGTCCCTAAACTCAAATTATTTTAAGTCCCTAAACCCGGATTATTCTATGTCCCTAAATCAAAATTATTCTAAGTCCATTTGACACCTCCCCCCTCCCAAATGACATGCTTGAAATAACCCCCCTGCCTATGAACATGTTCCATGTTAAAAAACAAAACAAACATTTATCTAAAAATAAAAAATTATTTCTAGAAAACACCATATACACGCATGTAACCATTAAATTCTTGCTACTCATGGGAATCGATGAAAAATAACTTTTATTGTTATAGTATAACTTTTCATACATGATTATTTTTTTTTAATTTTATTTTCAACCTGTTATTCTGTACTCTACAGTTATATACACATACATACAATTATTTTGGTAACATTGTCAAAAGAAACAATGCATAATGCATCTAATTTTATTTACTCTTGTTATTTTTTTTATGCCACAATGCATTCATTCAACGTCAATGTTTACCTGATATATGCAAAACTAATATACATTGAAATCGTGATGAGAATTAAAATTAAAAACCAATATATTTTGATAATTATTTCAAAAATACGAAATAACAGTTTTTTCAGTTTCTTATTTTATGCATTTATTTACACGCAATCTTAATTGAATACATGTACATAAAATTATCTGTTTTTACAAATTTCTTTATAGTTAGATTGATAAACTGATAAATTTGCATGTGCACGTGTGAAAATTTATATTTCTATATTGGACTATAAATACAAATAGGTTTTTCTTTTTTTAATAAAATACCATACCTTTCCCATAAAAATGGGGGCAACTGAGAACGACGTCGACCATCTCAAATGAACGAGAAATGGGTCTAGTTTTTCATGCTCATCGACCCCCAATAATTAAGTTAAAATTAGGTCTTTGTTAAATAGGATAGGATTGGACCAAGTTTAGAGTAAAGCCCCAAATTTTTGAAGGAAGCCCAGTAAGTACAGAGTGAATTGAAAATTTCTTAGGCTAAAAACCCGAAAAACCCATAAAACTACAAATTTTCGCTGTGGACACAAGACATTTCACCCTTAATATGTAGTAAGCGTAAAAAAATTTTTTAGGGAATATTATCGAATAGTTTTGACAACTTAAATTAGCAATTTAAAGGGTTATTTTGTAACTTATTTTAACGATATAAAACTTATAATCGATTTCTGAACTCACAACCAACCAAGACGGAACATGTTGAAATTTGTATTTTGAATCTTAAAGGCTTTAAAATTAAATTAAAGTCCTTAAGCCAAAAAAAAATAATTTTTAGCTCCTAACATCCTTATTATTCTATAGGCCCCTAAACCGAAATTATTCTACGTCCCTAAATGAAAATTTGCCCCCACCCCCCACCAAATGACATGCTTAAAATACCCCTCTACCTATAAGCATGTTCCATGTTAAAACAAAAGAACCAATACCCAAAAATTGCTGAACCCAAAAATCAGCAGCTAATTTTCACGTTGTTCAAACAGATGCAAATGCAGAGCTGATTAAAAAAAATTTGCATTTAAATTAGAATTTAACGCCTATTTTAGTATGTGCTTAAAAATTTTCAAATAAAGTGTCGGGGCAAAGTAAAAAACGGGTAAAATTGCTACATTTCCGGATCTGTATATATATGCCACATTAAGCATGCAAATTGAGAGTAAATTTTTCTTTATTTTATAAGAGAAAAATGTTAATTTTAAATCTAACAGGTGTATTACTGTAAAATCCAAAGTTTATTAATACATTTCTTATACCTGTTATAAAATGAAATTGACATGTGTACAGTTATGTGAACAGTTGATTGCACAAATAAAAAACCGCAGACTGTCAATTTTAAATTAAAATATTATTAATACAAAATATCATTTTAACCAGAAAGTTTCTAAGGAAATTAAATATAATTATGTAATAAGTATCCATGAATTTATTTGAATTTTTTTTTTTAATTCATTATTGCATAATTAATCTAATTAAATTTAATTTAATAAAATTAAAAAAACAAAAAAATACACTAAATTGTATCATTAGATTCTGAACATTACCAAGTTTTTGTATTTTTCTATTTTGTACTCTAATTTTAAACAAATATAAATAATAATATCAAATTGCATGTTTGTTTCTTTATTTTTTCTAAATTGGTCATTTTGATCATTGTTTAACTGATTTATATACACGTATACGACCATTAATCATTTATAACACAACACATAATAAAATTGCATGCAATGTACAAGAAACTTGTATTATACAAATTGTTGATAAATATTTTTTTATGCATTGATAAGAAAATTAAATGGCAATTTAATAAACTGGTTATTTGATTTTTTTATTTATTTTTTTAACAATTAGATTTTTTTAAATAGATATATTTAGAGCATACAGTCTGTATTATTTCCTTGTTTAAAAAAATTTATTTATTTTATAAAAAACTATTTATAAAAATGCATGTAGTGAGATTTTATTTTTTACGTAATTTTTTTCACGCGAGTATCAAAGTATCATTATATACGTGTAAATATGTAATAAAACATGATCTATTCTATAATATATAGTTGAATCGGATATCAATTTTAAAATAAAGAGTAGAAAATTTAATTTTAAATTAGTGTTATATGTAAAAATATAATTAAACAGTTTTTCTCAGAGATTTTTTATTATAAAAAATGGAGTTATTTAATTTAAATGCATTTAAATATGAATAATTTATTCGATATATTGAGCTAACAATTTTCGGATGTTTCGTCTATGGCTAAATAGTGTGAGGCTCATCAGTACAACACTATTTAGCCTTTAGTAGATACCCATGAATAGTAATTTTTGTATAAAACAAAAAACAAATTTCTAAATCAGACAGAGATTATACTTTTTTGAGTCCTTATTGATTTTCGATTAATTTGCAAAATTTATTAGCACACTGAAAAAATATTCATTTTCTGGTGGCGTATTTCCGCACGTAAAACAAATAATAGTAAGATTAACCTTCAAATTTAATTATTTTAGTAGTTTTAACCAAAAAATTAATAAATTTTACTAAAAAAATTCAGGCTTTAGTTTTGTAAACAAATTTTATTAGTAAATTTTACTAAAGTTTATAATGACTTTTAACCAAACTGAATTTATAGTAAACAAAATCGTAATTTTGGTTACACTGCATATTTTTCTCTTGCTTAAACAATTGCAAATGACCTGAAACGTTTAAAAAAAAATTTTTTTACTTGTTTTTTTAATATGAATTGCGGCAGTAGTTATCAGGGCTCATCATTATCGCGATATTCAGCAACGATGGGAAATACATGTACAAGATTTTTTACAGTCTAGATTAAGTAAATGATGATAGATTACTTCATATATAAATATTAAGACACTAACTGTAATAACATTCTAATATACTTTTATTTTATTTATCTTTACATTGTATTTTATTACAAGATCCTGGATATAAAATTAAGATTGATTAGTATTATCTAAAGTATTGATAAGAACTGTATTGTATTTATTATAATGTGTTCGACGTATAATTATATATGAGTAAATTTATTTATCTTATTATTTTGACACTTATTTAATTATTATTGTCATTTGCACAATTAAAATTTACAATATTAAAGAGGTTTTATCTTTGAAGAAAATATTGACAAAATGTATAATAAAATGAAAATAATATTAAAATTTTTGAGTCCTATAAAATTTATTTTTATCAAAAATTGTAATTTTTTGCAGTAATTGATTATCTTGGCCAAAAATAGATGCCCGGCAATTGACTATTGTGGTCAGCAAATTAATATAATAAAAGATACGCAGATTAGACATTTTAGCGATGCATTCAAATACCTTTAAAACAAAGGAAAATAACGAAAAATGTTTCACATAAGTTGTTATGTTTGAAGGGGGCTATATGATGGAGGATAATAGATTTGGATCTTAGGGCTTCATTAGGCCTAGCAGGACCCAACTTAGAAATTTTAAATAGAAAGTACTTTTTTATTTCAAATTCAGATTCCGCAGCAAATTTCAGGTCCAGATAAGATTTTGGCTAAAAATAAGTATAAGGCCCATTTCTTAGACCCAAAAAGGTCTTATATGGCTCTGAATGAAATAAAAGATGTTTTTAGTAGTAACTGATTTTGGGTCCTACAAATCTTGATGGGTCCAATTTGGCTTTAAGCATGGAACATGTTTATAGACAGTGGGGGATACTTAAAACATATCATTTCCCACAACAAACATACGATAAAAATGGTTAGTAAATACCAAAAACATCTTTTTTCTTCTTTGAGAGCCGTGTAGAAACTTTTTTGGGTCTAAATGTATTTTTTTTAAAACCAAATTCGTATCTGGAGCTAAAATTTGCTGCAGAATCTGAATTTGGAACACAAAATTATACTTTATATTTAAAATTCCTAAGTTCGGTCCTGATAAGCCCAATAGGGTCCTCAGACCGAAATCTAATCCCCCCGCCACAGATGACCCCCTTTAAACCTAACAACTTTTATATGAAACATTTTCCATTATTTAGACCTATACAATCCTTGAACATATTGTATTTTTCAGATGAAAAATTTTGTTTTTATTTGATAAAAGATATTTTCAGACCTTAAATTTTTTTCAAGTACGGTGATATGTAATTTTTTGTTTTGCATTAATGTAGTTTCCATTTTGATATAACTTTTTTATACGTTTATGTTATTTTGAAAGTCTATAATATATCAAAGTAGAAACTACATTAATGCAAAAAATTATAATAAAAAATGTTTAATGTAAAAAGTTGCTAATCAAGTATATTAAAATATAAAAGTAGTTTACATTTTGCTTACAAATGCATTAATAAAAAATTTTTTTATTATATTAAGCTTTTCATACATAATTACAGTGTCAGCCATATGTTCATTTAGCGTAAAAAAATCATTAAATCAATGTTAGTTGATAAACCAGATAATTAAAAGATATGACTATTACAAATTATCCATGGTTGAGATAAGGTAGATATGTTGTATCTAAAATATATAATTTTATACATTTTTTAAATTATTAAAAAACTACTTTTTTAATTATGGGATTAAAAAAATTTTTTAATTCCTGCTTTTGATTAATGAATTTGAATAATTAATAGAATGTAATATGAAAATTTTTTCAAGTTACGAAACTACTGTAGTTATAAGATTATAAATTATAAAAATAAACTTTTTTCTAGCAAAAAATTAATAATCGATGTTTTTTGGAAGTCCGAATTTGCATATAAAACTAACAAGGGGAGCTTAATACATTTGGATTGCTAAAACTACTTTCGTATGTAATTATAAGGATTAGTTTGTTATATTGAAAAAACATTTAAAACATTCTCCGTTCATGCAAAGGGGCCTAAAACCACCATCCTGTTTTTTTTAAAGGAGCTTGAGTTATCTTCCAAATAAGGCTACCGCATTGCAACTAAACCAAAAAACTTCTAATCTATTTTTTATGTGAGTAAAAAAAATTTTTAAGTTCAAAAATTGAAACTGTAGATCACTAAGTCTCTCCGTGATAATTTCTAAGCCAAGCACCCATTTTCAGGCCAAAATTATCGATTTTCTAATTACTGCCAAAACTACAATTTTTGATGAAAAAAGGTTTTTACAAGCTTTATATTTCCAAACAATTTTTATTTATTTCTTTTCCTTGAATTGTTTACAAGATATTATGTTAATGGCAGCGCAGCGGCTCAGACCAACTGAGCTTTAGGAAAAACATAGCAAACCCGCTCAGAAACCATAAAACTAAGTCTTATTACTATATTTTACAAATTCTAAAGATATAGAATTTACTGATATAGCTGGTAATATTTTATCCCCGATTATAGGCAACTTTTTTAACATCAATGTATTTCACAAAAGCAGTATCAAGGATAATTGTAATAAGGATTTAATAGAATTTTTTGCAAATTGTATTATAAATATTTTTCTTATTTTATAATGAATTTATTTTTAAATTTTCTAAATATTTTATTCTTAAATAATTTTTATTAATGCCATTTCATCTTTTAATTTTTATTTAACTCACTAACGCCGAGGCGGAGAGATTAGAAAGTGAGCAAAAATAAATATGCCCTTATAGATAAATGGCTAAAAAGTTCATCCTTGTAGCAAAATTTCGCGCTCTTTCAGAATCTGACATTAGTTTTCACCTACAACTCTTAAATGTACCCTAAAAACGGGGGTGAAAGGAGTAGATGAATTAGGAAATGATTGGAAAAATCAATGAAAAAAGTATCCAATTTTAATGAAAAATGTTTGAAAATAATATTTTTTATGTAAATTTAAGTAAACTTCGTATACATTGAGGTCTCATTAGTTTTGGCCCTATTTACAACCCTTAAAAGCTGGATAGGGGTGGTACTCCAATCAAAATACGGGTTTGGTTGTATTATCACTGGCAAACACCAGATTTGCTCTACTATAGGTTTTTTTTGGTCGCTGATCACGAAAATTGGGGTCATTTGGCAGAGAAACTGGGGCTTCGCCATTAAATTTGTAAAAGCTACCCCCAAAAAGAGGTTTTTTTTACATATTCGCACTTTGACCGCTTCTTTTTCATAAATAATTAAAATTTCACCCCTAAATTGACTAAAAATACCCCTGAAAAGGGGGTGTTTTTGTTATTTTCGTACATTTAGCATACAGGATATGCCCATAGAGGTTTTTTGGGTCGCTAATCAAGAATTTCTACTCCTTTTTTATAAATATTCAATATTTCATCCTTAAAAAAACTGAAACTACCCTTAAAAGACGTATTTTTGTTATTATCGTACTTTGAGCGTCGAGGATATGCCCATATTAGGAGTATTTTAGTTATTTTAAGGGTTACAATAACAAAATAGCCAAAATTATAGAAATAGGCTGTAGTAGAAACGTGACCATTTTTCGGAAAATAGGCCCAAAATTCGTGATTATCATACCAAAAAACTTAAGTTGCAATGGTCTCGTCCTTTAGCATCTACCATGCGCACGTCTGGACTATAAAGTAAAGCAAAGAAATATTATTTATTTTGAATATCTTACCTTCTGAATTAATTGGCGGATCTAGAGGGTAGTGGTACAGGCAATTACAGGTAATTTCCCAAGCTGAGCTTCTTAAATTTACTTTTTTTGTTATTTCTGAAATTTATTTTCACGTTTTAGACCATTTCGAACATTATAAGCTATATTTTAAAATAACATTTTTTTTCTAATAATTTCAATGACTCTAGAGTCTCTGTCTATAGAAAATCAAAATATATTGGAAAAATGTAAAATTATATTAGCTGTTTTTTTCGCGTTTCAAACTATTTTACTTTACTGATATTTTATTTTACTGCTAGTTGTGCACGTATATTGTCTGAATGTTTAAATTAAAAAATAATTGATTTGCAAGTAATGCTAACTTATTCATTAACAGATGTTGTATTAAGTTATTTTACAAATTAAAAAACATCGAAAATTTTCAACTTGCGACTGTATAATATATGAATGACGAGCCTTGTATCGACACTCTATTAAAAGCTGTATCAAGTTGTAAACAAGTAAAAGAAATTAATCTCAGGTACGATTTTACAAAAATTGGTTTAATGCAAGTTCAATGAAGAGTTTAGAAATTTTAAATATTATGTGCACACAGTTTACTGAAGAAGAATTAAGTGAATTTGTTAAAATATTTTTAAATTAACAGACGAAGTAACTAAAGAATTTGTTCTATCAGCTAGTAAGATAAAAAAAGAACGTATAGTCATTTTTTAATAATTTATTGTTTTGGTACTTATATTGAATCTTCATTATTAAACACAGAAATACCATTGATAAAATTGAATTTTAAAAATTCTATTTAAAAAGCTGCAAATTAATATTCAAAAATCCTATATTATATAGGTAGAAGAATTTAATTGCTTTTCAAATTATTCGTCCTTACCACTACGCATGAAACCTCCGAAGTGTTTTCATTAATTAATAGATAACCTAAATCTAAATTAATAAACTTTATTTGTTTATAAAGGAAATCTATTAACAATTTATTTAATTCTTCTGACGGTGAAAATTCTACTTCTAAACAAAAATCAGTTATATCTTTACAGTTGCTGTTATTTAAAGCATTTATTATTTCTTTAAAATTCTTAGTTTTATCAACTATACGTAAGTAATTTACTTTTTCTAATTTTGAAAGAAATTTATAAAAATGATTTTTGTTTTTAATATCACATTCATCAATGGCAAAATTCTCAATAATATTTGACTGTAAAACTGATAAACAATGTCCGTTTATTTTTAATCCAGATAAATAAATAGAATTTAAATTAATATTTTTTTTAAACAAAGCTTTAAGTTTTTTAGCAGTACAAAAATTGTTTTCTGTTTTTTTAGATCTATTAAAACTTAAATTTAAATATGTTAAGTTTCGACATTTTATTGTTATTTGATTAAATATTTGCGAATAACATATCAAATCAATGGAATCTTTAATGGATATACAAGTTAAATAACGACTACTTCTTTTAATGACATTATTAATAAATTTAGTTTTTGCTGAAGATTGAGATAAGCAAAATAAAAATTCAGAGTCTTCTTCTTCGTTTATTACCAGATTTTTGAAATTATTCCATGAAAGTTTGCTCAAATTGTTCCAATGTTTGCAAACCAGCTCAATTTTAAATTTCTCAGACGAAGATAAATATTCAAAGATATGAACTAAGCAATCATTATTTAATCTGCTGTTTATATTCTCTTTTTCATTGGTAGGCTGCTCTTTGTTTGGAAGCTTCAATTTTTTTCTGGAAACTATAAAAATCTTAAAAATGTACTCTTACAAGGGGAGACCGGAACATTCTGTACGTCAAATTATAATCTATATTTAAATATGAATATAATATTTTTAAAAAATACCCAAGATATCCTCCATTTATTCCAAGATTTATTCCAACGCGCCTCTTTGGCCTATAAACGCAGGGCTCAATGTTGCGACAATTCTATAAAATAAGGTTTTCAAGCAATTTTTCAAATAACGCTGCATCTTGCAATTCAACCAAAATACTTCCAAATGGTCTAATTTTTTTCGAATAAGTGCCACCTTTCCATCCCCATAAACCCCAATTTTTTATCATCGAGTCTCTCATCGCTATAGTCAATAAACGAAATATCCATTTTCGGCTCAAAATTACCAATTTTTAAATTGCTGCTAAAATCGTAATTTATTATGAAAATGTACATTATATTATATGATCAATTATATGTATCAAAAATTTTTGACTCATCCTTTTTGCTTTAATTGTTCCAAGATATAGATCTACAAAGATGGTGACAAAATATGATTTTTTTTTTTTTAATTGAATTGAGACTTTGTCTTTAAATTATCATATCTTCGAAACACAACAAATACTCAAAAAGCAACAAATATTAATTTAATTTTTTTTACACCTATAAAACGTTTTTTCATCGAAAATTGCAATTTTTGCAGCCATTTAAAAATTCTTTATTTTGGGCCAAAAATAGGTATTCGGCTTCTAAAGTATTAAACGGTAAGAGGATTACTAATGAAAAATTACGATTTACGATGATTGAAAGGTGATGTTTATACAATAAAAATTAGACCAACTGGAAGTATTTTGGCTGAATTGCAAGATAACAGCGTAATTTAGAAAATTAACTGAAAATTCTATTTTATAAAATTGTCGTAACATTAAACCCTGCATTTCTGGGCCCAGAAGGTGCCTAGAAATATATTAAAAAAGGGAAAAATAATATAAAAGCAATATTTATTTTATTAAATATTAAAATAAAATAAATATTGGAATGAAAGGAGGATATCTTCATGGTATCTTAAGTGATTCATCCATAACTATAGATTGTAATTTGGCGTTCCAAATGTTCCGGTTTGGAGAGACCGTTGTTAGCCTAAACTAAACTAAATTTATTCACACATTTTTAAACTCACCTGTAGGATTCATTTTTTTATTAGTATGCCTTATAATCTGAAAATACAAATAAAAAATGAATCATAAAAGTCAAATAAATGTCGATGTAACTTTATTCAATATAACAGTACAGATAATTATAAATAGGAAATTTAACAATAGCCTAATTTTATATTCAGGGTAATATTACTACATAATCCGAGCCTGGGGAGTTTACCCTCCAAACATGGATTGGTCTCAGTGGCGGATCTAGAAAATTTTTTGGGGGGTCATTTGAATCAAGGTACAAAAAATTTGCTAAAAAAGGTTCTTACATTTTTTTTTGGGGGGGGGGGGGGGGGGTCAAACTGGTACTTCTCGTTAATTATGTAAAGTAAAATTAACTAAAAAAAGGTAAAACTGTTCGCTGAGGGGGGGGGGTCAATTAGACCCCTTTGACCCCCCTTGTATCCGCCACTGGCGTCTTTTCTAAATTGGATCATCTTGAGCTCTAGTCAAAGCATGAAATCAATATGTAAATTGGAAAAATAATTCAGATATAGAAGTAAATTTTATTATTAGTTGTTGAGGTTCAAGTTACTGGGTTCTAAGTATCTGGTATAAATTATCAATGTTGAAAAAGTTTTATTAAACGATTAAATCTATGGTACAAAGAACGCATATCAATTAAATTCAATTAAATACAAATCAATCCACGTTCATTTAATCCACATTACAGGATGCATATTCCTGATTTTCAAAAATTTAGAGTAAAAAGGGACCCGGCTTTTTTAAAAATAGAGTAAAAAAAGGGACTCTGAGGAAAAAATTTAAGTATTAAATAAAGAAAATAAAAACAAAAATATTAATTTTTTTGAAAATATCATTGACACAAGCTTTCTAGACCTAATAAATTTTTTTAATTCCTATATATATAATATATATTTAAATAAACATATCACTTTTTTACTTTATCCCAAAAGAGCCTAATCCATAAATCTTGTACACATTAAAATTTCCATATATGAAAAAATGAGCATTTTAGGCTCAAATCTTTGTAAAATATAAAATAAAGAATTAAAAAATTATTTACAATTTATAGTTGAAGTATGACTTCAAAAATGAACGAATTCAACCAAAAATACCTGTTGGATGAAATTTTTAGCCTAAAATATTTATTTTTATATTTAAATAAACCACATCCCCCATAACCCTGAATATACTCAACCTGAGACTCAACCCTAAATGTTGTTAAAACATATAAAAATCCTCGGGAAAAACAAAAATAAATATATTTAAATTTTATCTCTTCACTCTTGCCTTCCGAGAATTCGGTATTCCACTCCTGTAACCGACGTAGGACACGACTTATACAATTTATTGTAAAAAGGGACTTTTAGGGACTCGCTGGGAGCATAAATTATTGAGTTTTGACCAATAGGGTTGTCTAACGCTATCGAGATTTTTTGATATTCTGAAAATATATAAAAAAATATTCGACACATATTTTTTTATTTTTCATAAAAATTAAAAATGACGGAGTAATTATTATTTAAAGTAGCTAAAATACTGGTTGTGGTGGAACCGTGACGTCACAGTCCATGAAACGCTATGTTAAAAGTATAGGGAATCTGGATTGTAACGTCACGCGTAATTTATTTAACTCTTTATTTCACCGGTTAAAAATTGTTTAAATAAAATATAAATAAATACGTGTAATATTTTTTTATAAACTACAAAACCAACCAAATAGAATTTAAAAATTTTTTTCATGCAACAACCCTATTGAATATTAATATTGTGATTCTTGGATTGAAAATAATGTAACTATTTGCAAATTATATACCTAAATGAATGCTATAGATTGCATAAATATCAATCTAAGATGCTTAAACGTATATTATTTAAATATTAAAAATTTTTATAAATTTTATTTTGAGGTTAACTCATTTACTGCGATGCATTATTATGCATTAATCCAATAATTATTAATAAAATAAATGGAACTTACCAGTTAATTATTAATATTTCTTTTTTAATGAAAGCTCCTTTTGTCCACTGTATATTTATTATTATATTTTGTCGCCTATTTTATTATATTCTTTTGAATGCAAAATTTCAATGAACTGATGAATTGTTACAATTAGCTTAAATTCAATAACAAAATATGATGGAATATTCAATACAGAAATGATACTTACAAAAAAAATAATTTATTTATGCAGCGGATTTATAATAAAACTTTCAAGTTTCAATGCAAAATGCAAGTCCACTTTAGGTTATTAATCTTATTATAGGTGTAATACCAATTTTCCAATTTTTGCGCTTTTATGTTGCGTGCACTGTAAAAATACCGCGCTTTTTTCCACATGAGTCCTGCGCACTCACAATATTTTGTTTTTCAAAATTTTTATTTCTTTTTCGTTTTTTTTATTAAATTAGAAATTATTTTGCATCATATCAAAAGAGTCACGCATTATTTATTTAATTTAGAATATTTTGGCAAACACACTTTTTTAATTTAATCAAAAATAAGGACATGAGTCATGGTCAGGAAAATTTTGTGTCCAAAAAAGTTTACTCAAAATTTTTCAGATCAACTCGTGCCCTACATTCTAAATTGAATAAGTAATACGAGACTACTTTGAACTGATGAAAAAATAAAAATTTTGAAAAACAAAATGGTATGCAGGCGTGATGCATTAATGTTTATTTTTGCTGAATGCAAAGGAGCATAATAACAGGCTGGAGTTGAAAAAAAAAGAAGAAAAAACCAGTATTTTTATTCAAAAATCATACCTTTTAATAAAATTTAATATTATCTATTTTTCATTTGTTACAAAATTTAAGAATACAATTTAATTGTTATACTTATTCATTTTAGCACACTTAAAAAAATAGAAAAACAGTAAATATTCTTATGTATAAGTCTTTACAAAAGTTATACGTATGATATATTATCAAAAAATTTATTATAAAATACTGTATTATTAATATTTTTTTAATAACAAAACAATATACCTGATATCAAAAAACAAAAAAGGCTGTTTCAGCAATGTACTTAATAGCTAATAATAAATTTATAAAAAATATAGAATTAATCAAAATCAAAATATTTTCAAAAGATTTTTAAAATTTTAATATAAATTCCAAAAACCTCCAAAATCAAACGATATTAAATGTGACAAATTATTATGAATATCTGATTTTATAAGAGTTTTAAAACAATAAATTTTTAATTTTTTGCTCTTTTCATGTTTTGTTTTAAACTCGCTAGCATTTATAATAAATTTTTTAGTGACATTTCTGCAACCAAAAATTTTAAGCTCTTCTAAATTTGATGCTTTTTTTATAAATTTGTATAAATTTTTATCAGTAACATCCGTACTAGAAATATCTAAAATTCCCAATTTTGGAAGTGAACTTATACTTAATAATCCTATCTTTGTAAATTTACAACCAGCAATTATGATTTCTTCTAAATTTTTACAGTTTTCTATAGCTTCTAACAAATTATCTAGACAGGGTACTGAATCTTGATCCATGTCTAAATGACCAGAAAACTTGAATCTTATTAATTTTTCAAATTTACCAAAACAGTTTTCACCAACAGAAGTCAATAAATAATCCTTTACAATTAAGTCAATACTAATTATATTTGGGCAATCAGATAAAGCAAGTATGCATTGGTCAGTAAGAGTTTCAACTTCAAAAGAAACTTCTTTCAAATTTTGAAAAAGACTTATTTTAGGATACAACTTATTCTGAAACTTTATAATTAATTTTTCAAAGTAAATTGATGATAAATTATCAAACAAATCTTTGGTAGCCTTTAATTTTCCCAAGTTTAGTAAATGTAGTTTACTTTGTCGGGATAGCAATTTGGTTACAATATCAATTGATCCAGGTACAAAATTTAAATTTACATTAAATTCATATATACATTCACAGTTACTTTTATTCAAAGCACCGATCATTTCTTTAGCATTCACAGTTTCGTCATTCACTTCAAAAAAATGCAAATTTTTTAATTTTGAAAGAATATCATATAAATAATCCATTGTTTTAATTTGACAATTATCAATCCATAACTCCTCAACAGAATCTGAGTTTAAGCTTTCGAAACAATTACCATTTAATTGCAATGCAAGTAAATCAATACTTTGCAAATTTGTATTTTTATTGAATAAAAATTTGAGACTTTCATCAGTACAACAATTATTATTATTTTTTTCGTACAAACTTATATCTGTTAAATTATGGCAATACGTTGCAATTTCGCTTATTAACCAAGAATAATTTGTACCCAAATCATTTCTTATACAAATAGTACTTAAATAATTTCCACACCTTTTTAAACATTCAACAATAAAATTCTTTTTCACAGAAGGATTTAAAAAAAATTCATTTTCACTTTTTATTTCTTGTTCAATTTGTGCAAAATCAACATTTCTCCAAGTTAGTTGACTTAAATACTTCCAGTTTTTGGATACTTGCTCAATTCTTATTTTATCTATAAGTGATAAATACTCAAAAATAATAACTAAACAGTCATCACTAAGATTACTGATGCTTTTAATTGTTGAACTCGTTGAATTTGAGTAATTTTCCAGTTTATTTTGATATCCATTACTTAAATCTTGAAATTTTAAAATTATTTATTAGTGTTAGATTAAAAACTTTTACTTTTCTTTTATAAAACTTACCTAAAGGACCCATTATTTAACCATGCAATTTGTAATAATAATCTGCAAATTTAAAAAATAAAATGAGTCATAAAAAAAATATATTTTATTTAAAATTGTATTATAAAATAATATTCGAAACATAAACTAAAAAATTTTACAAAAAATTCATATTCATATTCGATAATTATTAATAAATTAATTGAAAAAAATATATTAATAAAACCATATATCAATCCAAACAAGTATACTAACAAATAACAAAAGAATTTTGAGGTTAAAAAATGTGAACAACAGAGTTAATAGAAAAAACAAATAAATCAGAAAATATAAAATATACTTACCAAATATTATATTAAATTAGTCAAAGTAAATGTAAAAATTAATCAACAAATAAACATTCTATTTTATATCAAATGAAAAAATGTGCATAATATAATAATATAATGCACATGCGATATGCAACAAGTGGTACGTTTTACTGTTTTGTATACAAATTTTTTTTTAAACGTCGATAAGGTAGAAATTAAAAAGTATATTATAGAAAAGTATATTAAATTTTAAATTCAAATTTTCAAAATTTAAAATGAATTATTTACTTTAAATTATTTTATTGATATAAAAAATACTGTAAGATAAATAAAATAAAAAACTATTAATCTGGTAATATTATATTTATTTATTTCTAATAAAATAAAAATAAACATATTCTTTGGTAAATATACATAAACAATACAAGTTTCAATAAGCATTTTTCAAATGAACAATTAATTAAAAATAAAAAATAGGTACAATTAATATTTAATTAAATTCAAATTTACAAATATTTTTTAAAATTATTTTTTCCAGTCTTTTTTTTCAAAATTTTTATTATTGTATACAACAACTTATTTGAAAAATTTAATTAAATTTATTATAATATACATTACATATTATATTTTTATTAATGTATTCATTCATTCTTCGCTGTAATAATATTGAATTTCAAAATATACATTCAAATTTTTTAAATGCTAAATGAATTTTTGATACGATTATTGCACATAAATACATTAATAAATAATTTTTTTTAAATAGATAATAACAATAATTTCTTATTAATAAAAATCTCTCTCTCTATCTGTCTAAATATATCTAACAATAATTTATAATATTTTAATTAATTAATTATATGAAATTTTATTACATAACAGTAAGTGAATGTTGTACACCACAACCAACAGTACCTTGAAAGAAATCAGGAAAACTAGATTCTAATACACGCATTCTACCTCTTTTATAATCGGGTATAACATCGGTTGCTAAATTACAATCATCACCTTGATAAACTTTTTGGAAATTGGATGGTGTATAACAATCTTGTATATCCCATCTATAAATATCACCATCACTTTCGTATCTAAAGAATAATGCGCTACCGTTATCGGTACCTAATATGACCATTGATCTTGGTTTAACACCGATATCGTGAACTTTTCCAATTGGTGAACCTGATTGTAAATATTCGGTTTTTATGCTAAATAAACGACGACCACTTAAATAAGTGAATAATAAACAGGTTGATGCATCTTGACGACGTAGTAATGCTAGGTATAAGACATCGCGTTTTTTGGTTCCTGATGTTACAGCGTTGGGCAATAATACACGGTAACCCATTCCATTGTTAACGTTGTAGACTAAAATTGTACGAGTTGCTGCATCACTTACGTATACGTAAACTTGACCATTTTGACGTGAAATGTCAGATACGACATATTGTAAACGGGATGCTGCTGTTGATAACCCACTTAAATCGATGGTTTTGACAACCTTTGAAATAAAAAAATTTTTTTATATTAATTGCAACTAATTTTTTAGCTAATGTCTAAATTACCTTTCCAGTTCTAACGTTGATGGCTACAACTTTTGGTGGGCATCTACGAGTTGGTTCATCAATGACGTTGACGATACCAGTGTCAAGTACCCAAAGGATGTCATTTGGATCTAAGAAAATGTCAACGACATTTTGAAGAGCGTTACAAACACCTTCTTCTTGAAGTGTCCAACATGGGAACGGACTTAAACTTGCTTGACAACCTTTGGCTTTCAAAGAGATTTTGGCAAGTGTTGCTGGTACACCTTTCTTCAATCTGTTAAATTTTTATTAATAAATTAACGGTTTTAACTAATTTTTTTATATTTTCAATTTAATTAATACCTTGGAAGTGCAAGAAAAGCATCATCTTTGTAAATTGCACCTTTGATAGCAATAATATTTTTACTTACAAATTTACCAGTATTTTTAAAAATACTTTTTGTTGCTGCACATGGCCAATCAAAAGTACCACCAGTCCATTGAACTGTTTGACCATAAGTTAAATTATTAACAAAGGCAACGGCCAATAAGACCGTTAAAAAACGTAACATATCCGATTAATTTTTTTATTTAAAAAAAATTTAACTTATATTTTATTTAAAAAATTTACAATGTGAATAAAAAAAAAAAAATTTGTTCTGTCAAAAAATTGACAGATGATATGAATGATGTGAGATGTGAACTAAAATTTTTTTTTAATTACAGTCTTATATATAGAATGATTATCCATTTAAAAAATAAAACGGACGTAAATAAAAGCACGTTTAATTTTGAGAAATAAAATTTTTTATTTCTTGGAGAAAGATGCGGTAGCTTACGAACTTCCGGATGTGATTTTAATAATCTTTTTACTATATTTTGTTTCTTGAATATTAAAAAAGTATATGATGAATGAAAACAAACTTTATATTTTTTGGGCTAAAAATTATAAATAAAAATTTTATACTTTCTTACAAAAATTTCATACAAAAATCTTTCAATTTCTAAAAATTGTTGTAAAATTTTTATTGGAATTTAAAGTTTCAATGAAATGAAAAATTTTTCACCAACAAAAAATAAAAGTAGTAAAAGAAAATTTTATAAATAAGGCAAAATTTAATGAAACTTGTCCCTAAAAATTTTGGCCAATGGCTTGGTAATTTTTGTTTCATCAATTTTTTCAAAACTTCAAGTTTTTGAAAATTTTTTACTCGTCCTTTTTCAATAATTTGTTTGCAAGAATCCCAATATAAAATTTTTAAATAAAATTGAATTTTTATCACTGTAACTTTGTAAACCCATTAACAGGAAAAGATTACAGCAAAAGAGATGAGTAAAAATTTTTGGAATACTTGAAGATTATATATAAAATTTTTGAGACCTAAAAAAATTGTAATTTTGAAAGAATTTAAAAATTGATTATTTTAAGCCAAAAAGGGTATTTGGTTTATTGCCAACATTATGGTAAGAGAATTATTGCAGTTTTTGGGAATTGATCACATGGCACTTACACAAAAGAATGGTATCAACCGAATGTGTTTTGGTTGATTAGTAAAACAGCATTATTTTAAAGATAGCAGGGGCTCTATATTTGAAAACTGGAATAAATAGAGAGTATCCAAGTTGTTTTTTCAACATAACAAAATCACCCATAACCATTTGGCGTGATTTAGTGTTCCTAAAGTAACTAGCAATTTAAAACTTTGAGGCAAGAACTTGATTTTTGAACAGAAATAAAAAATTTAAACTTGTATGAAACAGTTTTAACCCTCTAATGCCCTGAAATCAATTATTGTTATAGTAACTTTAGTTTCCTAAATCTCGGGAAATTTTTCATAATTTAAAATAAAAATGCCCTTTCAGAATTTTTCATCATAAATTAAAACATAATTGCCTTTTATGTCAAAATTTGAACTTCAAAAAATGCCTTTTTCTTGTCACTGTTGAAGAAAAATTGGTCACGACTCTTGGCCATAAAAAAATGGGTCAAAAGAATCATTTCAGTATCTTATTAATAATTACGACTAAAGTTCAAAATAACGATCAAAATTTAATTGTTTTTTATTTTAAAATTTTGAAAGGGATGTTTTTTGAATTTTTAAAAGTCTTACAAAAACTACAAAATTGTATACTCCAGTCAAATCACGGGGGGGGGGGGCGTATAGTTACTGATCGTCATGAGCTTTGGTTTACTATAAATTTTTTGGATCGCTAATTGCCTGTTAGGGGAACAAACTTAAATTTGCAAAAACTACTCCTACAATTAGTCCTGACGCTAACAATGCTATTTAATGCCCTAAAATGCCATAAAAGCTCCATGGAAAAAAATGGGAAATGGGAAATTTTGCTCCATGCAAAATAGATGCCGGATTCTTGTTTAGCAGGTCAAAAAACATAAATACCTCCTATTTTTTTCCATGGAACTTTTATGATTTTATTTTAGGATTTTAGAGCATTAAATAACATTTCTGGCGACAGGACTAAATGGGGTGTTTTTGATGTCTTTCAATTTTAAAAGTCCGGATTTAATGTATGTAGGTTTTTAGGTCGCTGATCACGAATTTCGTGGTCCCAAAAAACCCATGTGGATACTGAAAGCGCGAAAATTGCAAAAATAGCCATTTTTGGTTAGTTTTTGCTAATTTAAAGGTAAGATATTAATTTTTCATAATAAGTTCCCAAAATTCATGTCCAGCGACTCAAAAAATCTAATTGGATCAAATTTAGTGGTCAGTTCTAAATGGACCCGTTTAGGGGTAGATTTTGCAAATTTGGGCGTTCTCCCAATATCTACCAGAAAAGATCCAAAAATGACCCCAAAAACCTATAATAAAACAAAGCTTATGACGGCCAGTAACTATACACTCTAAACCACGATTTGACTGGAGTAATAGCGTGCATAACTAATAAGATTTACCAATTGGTCCCTAGGTAATACACTTGCAGCCTGTCCACTTGAGATTAAATAAAACTACGAATATATGTTTACTAATACGCAGTAATTTAAAAAAAATGAAAAAATTGGATTGCTTATAAAATATTTCCCTTTTAAAAAAATAAGTTTTAAATCATTATCCTCATATTTGCAATAAAAATTACATTGCGTACACAATGGCCGGTATTTGGCGTGAATATCTTGCAACCCAGCCATGAAAACTACTATTTTGAAAAAATTATAAAATTTTAATAATTTAATTAAAATTTTAATTTATTTAATAAATTAAATCAAGACATAACAAAATTAAATTTTGTTTTATTAATTTTATAAATATATGCAAAAATTTTAAAACAAACAAAATTTTTAATTACATAATTAATAATAAACAATAATTAATAAAAAATTATAAAACGTGTATTAATTTTTTATTAATATTCATTTTTATTATTTAAAATCTTAATCATTAAATTTTTTCAAATATACCTAATAATCATAATAGTATTCCATATTATTCCGTCACCAATACCGGTAATAAGACAAGCACGTAAAAAACAAAAATTCCTCTTCCGTTTTGACTTAAATTTAAAAAAAACGGCGGTGTATACAGAAACGAATTGAGATAATAAAACTTTTTTTTAACTTTAATAAAATTACGTAATCATATAATTTTCGTTCATTGTACTCTTAAAAATAAACAATTATGTAGTTTACATTTTTAATTTACAAAACAATAATTTTTTAAAAATAAATAAAATAATAATAATAATATCTGAATATTTCTTGTGTAAATTTTTAAAGACCTGTTAAAAAAGCAAAACATAAATTAAAAAAAATAAACAATTAAAATGAAATTTTTTTTAAATCTCATGAGTATATAAAGCTTTTTAAAAATCATTTAATTGTCATAAACCAAGTAATACCTCATTCGTACAAACATAACTAAAATTTCATTGTACGAAGAGTTAAAAAATTTGTAAGTTTTTTTCTTTTTGATATTAAATTAAATTAAAAAAAAAAATATTTAAAAAATTTTATTTAATTAGATAAGATAGAATGAAGTTGTTCATGGGGAACTTGTTGTTCCTCTTGGCAGCCTCAACAACAGCATGGGCAGCATCGTGTGATAAATCATTATTACCAGATTTGACATTTTATTTAAGTGGACGTAATTTAGATTGGCCATGTCAAAGTACCAAAAATATATACGAAAGTAGTGGTCGTTACATACCGCGTAACATGATAATGACCAAATTTCAAGTATACAAAGATGAAGTTATTTTAGCCATACCAAGATACAGACCTGGAATACCATTTACATTAGGGGTTATGTCATTAAAAAGTACTGTTTGTTCACCAGCTATTACACCATTCCCATGTTGGAGTATTCAAGAAGAAGGTAACGAAAATGCATTACAAAGTGTTGTTGATCTTGTACTCGATGTTCAAGATATTCTTTGGGTTTTGGATGTTGGTATTACTAATACTCTGGATAGAGCACCAGTTAGAAGAGCACCACCTAAAGTTGTTGGTATCGATGTCAAAACTGGCAAGGTAAATTTTATTTTTACATTAATAAACTCAAAAATCCATTCATTTATTTTATTCTTTTGGATCTTACAGGTTGTCAGGAATGTCGATTTAAGCGATTTGACATGTGCGTCCTCACTTTTACAACATTTAGTTGTTGACTACTCAGAAGATGGACAAGTATTCCTTTACATTGCCGATGCTGCAACAAGAGCAATCATCGTTTACGAAGCAACGAATCCAGATAAAGGCCAAGGATACCGTGTGGTTTTACCAAAAGCAGTAACATTAGGAACAGCAAACAAGGATGTACTTTACTTACAATTAGCTAAAAAAAGTTGTGGTACATCAGTACTTTATTTCACGTATCTTGGTTCAAGCAGATTATTTAGTATCAAAGCTGCTAATTTAAGAAAAGGACAAGCTAGTGGTTCAATTGTTGATGTTGGTCCAAAACACAAAAAAATTATTTTACTAGGAAACGATAATGGATGTTCACTCTTCTTCAGAGGCAAAGGTTAGTATTAAAATAATTCAAATTGAAATTTACAAAAATTATTATAAAAATATTTGAATTTTTACAGGTGAATCTGATGTCTACATGTGGAATACAGAAACACCATTCAGACCAGAAAATTTCTTATTAGTACAAAAAGGTAACGAATGCAGATTACCAACAGCTGTTGTACCAGGTTACAAAAGATTGATGTGGGTTTTGGAAAGTAATTTCCAAGATTACATTCAAAATACTGTTGGTTGTGCTGGTGCATCAATTGCCATTCATCCATTAGTTAAATCATGTGAAGATTAAACGCTTAATTAACTCAATACAAGATTAAAGTATTTTTTAAGCATAAATTTATTTTAAAAAATGTACTTAATTTTCTTCGCTGTAAATAATTGTGAGTTAATTAATTTTTAAGTTTTCTTTAAAAATCTCTCTCTCACTCTGACTTTATCTTAACATAATTTATAATTAAGAAAAAATTCTTTGGCTTTAGAAATATTTACTTTTAAGTCTAATTTAACTAGTTTTTAATTAGTTCAGAATTAATATTTTAAAAAATCTTAAGTCTAAAAATAATCGATCTAGTCATTTTAAAACATAATTAATTTTTAAAAAAATGCTCCTTTAATTGTATACTAATTTTAATTAATATTAGTAATTACTGTGCTGTTAATAATATTAATAGTGAGATGACTATGAAGGTGATAATTAAATTATTTTTAAAAAATACAGAATTTACTTGAATTTTGAGTAAATTTTGTATTTTTTTATTGTTTTTAAGTTAGTTTTAAATTAATTGTAAATCTGATTATTTTGTAAAAGTCTCCTTTTAATTGTTTAATTATTTATGTGATATATATATGTTTGTGTGTAATGTAATAAATAAATAAATAAATCGCAAATGATTTAAAAATTAAAAAAAAAATTTTTCTTTTAATTAAACCTTCAATTATTCTAATATTTCTTAAAAGAATTGTAGCATATTTAGTATCTTTAAAATTTTTTAATGGTAAGAGGAGTTCACTACTTTTGGAATACCAAATTTTTTTTGCAAAAAATGAACAATTTTAAAATTTGTTTAAATTACTGCCGAAATTGTAATTTTTGATGAAATTGAGCTTTACAGGTATTAAAAATTTTCTACAAGCCTCAAGTTTCCAAAAAGTGTTTATTGGCTGGTTTTCAATAATTAAAAAAAAAAAATAAGAAAAAAAAATGTTTGGAAATTTGAAGCTTGTAAAAATCTTCTAGGACCTATAAAACTCAATTTTGTCAAAAATTACAATTTTGCCAGTAATATAGTAATAGTAAAAATTTTATAATTGGTCATTTCAAGACACAAATATTCATTGGATTAATTGGCTATAGTGATGAGAGAATTACAATGAAAAATTTCGGTTTACAGAGCTTAAAAGGTCTCCACGAAAAACAGAAATCAACCGCAGAAACGTTTGGTTCATTTTAGAGGTTGCAGCATTTTATTATAATTACTAAAAAACCCTCTTTTATAACATTGAACACCCTGTCTTTTTATGCCCAGAAGGCCCATTAGCATGCGGGTAATTGGTATGTTTTTTCAACAAAATAAAGTGATCCATAACCATTTGGTGTAATTTCGTGTTTTTCCATGTGAGATGTGCACTGTAAAAAGTAACTTTCTTATATTAACAAAAAAATTAGAACATTTTCGAAAAAATTTGTAAATGTTCGAAAAAAATCGTAAATCAACTAAATTTAGTAGATTAACAAAAAATTCGAGTATTCTCGATTTTTTTTGTGAATTCGCAAGAAAAATTGGTAATTTACAATTTTTTTTCGAAAATTTTTCAAAAAATAGTTGTAAAGGACCCCGCACAAAAGGATAGGAAATGGAGTTTCGGTCGAATTGGCTGAATTTTTGATACGTTGTAGGTTTCATCATTCTGAACAAAAGTCTCAATGGGCACAAAGCTCAAAAGTCCCAACTTTGGCTGCTACGGAGCTTGAAAGCTCCAAAGCTCCATCATAACAAAGTTGCTTAAAAACCTTTTTTCTTTTATTTTTAAAGTATATCTTTATGTTTTTGAGGTCGCTGATTTCGAATCCGATGCCGGATTAACGAAATTGTCAATTGGCAGCTGTCAATTAGCTGTCAAGACTCTAAAATATCGTAAAAAACTTTAAAGTTTAGCTGGGATATACGTTATTGAGGTCACTGACTTTGAATTCGATGTCAGGTTTATTATATTGTCAATTGACAGCTGTCAATTAGCTGTAAAAAATATAAAATATTGTAAATAACTTAAAAGATTAGGTTGAATATGCGTATTTAAGGTCACTGATTTCGAAGCGGATGTCAGACTGACGATATTATCGGTTGACAACTGTCAATTAGCTGTCAAAACTCTAAAATATCGTTAAAAACTTTTAAATATTACTAAGACTTACGTTTTCAAGGTTGCTGACTTCCAATTCGATGTCAGATTGATGATTGTTAATTGACAGCTGTCAAGTGACAATCTCGTAAATCTAACACCGGATACAAAATCGACCTCAAAAATGTAAATTCTAGTAATATTTTAAAGTTTTTAACGATATGTTAGAGTTTTGACAGCTAATTGACAGCTGTCAACCGATAATATCGTCAGTCTAACATCCGATTCGAAATCAGCGACCTTAAATACGCATATCCCAGCTAAACTTTAAAGTTTTTTACGATATTTTAGAGTCTTGACAGCTAATTGACAGCTGCCAATTGACAATTTCGTTAATCTGGCATCGGATTCGAAATCAGCGACCTCAAAAACATAAAGATATACTTTAAAAATAAAAGAAAAAATGTTTTTAAGCAACTTTGTTATGATGGAGCTTTGGAGCTTTCAAGCTCCGTAGCAGCCAAAGTTGGGACTTTTGAGCTTTGTGCCCATTGAGACTTTTGTTCAGAATGATGAAACCTACAACATATCAAAAATTCAGCCAATTCGACCGAAACTCCATTTCCTATCCTTTTGTGCGGGGTCCTTTCCGAAAAATAGTTGTGAATTTAAAACTTATTTCGTAAATTCACAAAAAAAAAATTGAGAATTCTCGATTTTTTCGATTAGTAAATTTACGATTTTTATCGAATATTTACAAAATTTTTTGAAAATTCACTAATTTTTCGAAAAAATTCTATTTTTTTTGTAAATCTAAGAAAGTTACTTTTTACAGTGTGGAAAAAAAAATTAATTTTGATACTTTAATTTGAAGACTTTATTTTTGGTTCTTTTTTTACAATAAACAATGCCCAATAAAAAAAAATATACCCATAATACCTCTGAAACTTTAAAAAGTACACTTGAACTTGTAATGCATATTTTTTTAAAGGAAAAAATATTTCAAAACAAATGAATGATGTAATTAAAAAAAATGTTAATATTATTTAGTAGGCCATTCCTTACTTTATAATAAGAAAATTTGTATGTTCAACGTAATTATTTTTTTCTTTAATATAGGTATTGCTTATTAATGACGATGCAAAATACAAAAGTACTGGTATTTTAATGAATGGGAAATTTTGCTTTTTTAATTGCATGAGAAGTGAGAAAATGTTATGACGTTTTGTTTATTTAAAATACTATTATGTACCTATTTTATTTTTTGCGTACTAAAAATAACAAAGTGTAAAATATAATCAATCATGCGTGTAATTTAAATTGTATACTTTTGCATTGTACAGGAGAGTTGTATTATATTGGGGTCACCAAAAGGCTAGTAGTTTAAGGTTGACGTTAGGAAAACTTTCACGGTACCTTATTATATTAACTTTAAAAAAAATATTTATTGCTTTTAGAATTTATTTGTTCAACGAGATATTAGGGGTCTTTTTTTATTATCTTTTATAAGAGATAATCAGCTTTTCAGTTCTCAAATTTGAGAATGGAATTTTCCTGTTGAAAATAAATTCATAAAAATAATTTTTAGGCACTGTTTTAATAAATTGTCTACTAGATTAACATTTTAGCTCACATTTTAGTCAATATTTAATTTGCAATAATTTTTTTTTTTTAACAATGCAGAGTTTTAAATTCTTGAATATACATCGTTAAGTAGAAACAGCTGAGATGGGTCAGACAAGTTTTTAAGTAGAAAGATCGATAGCTGCAGAGCTCTTAGTTTTTATTCAATATTGTATCAATTTATTTCACGGATTTGACCAAAATTGAATAATCTTCATAACTCTGGATTTGCAGTATAACCTGAAAAATAAAAAATAAAAAGTAAGAAAAAAACATGTAAATTGTATAGCCTAGTAGTTATTTTAAAAAGTTGTTGTTCCGATTACTGGATGGAATTAAAGCCACGGAAATTTTTAGTCCTGATGCAGAAAAATTTTATACGGCCCTTGGCCATAATTAAATAATGGCCCAAATCGCAGTTTATCATCGACTTTGCCTTGGATGGTAATTTATATGCAATTTGGGCCATTCTTTACTTTTCTGGGTACGAGCCGTATAATTATACCATTAAACCGTTTTTTTAATATCACATCTAGATTATTTTGAAAAAGGCCTCGAATTCATAAAAAAGGGGGGGGGGGGTCCAATGGACTAATATATAAAATATTTTCGATTTAGGGACTTAAAATAATTCGTGTTTAGGAACTTAAAATAATTTTGATTTAGGGACTAAGAAAACTGGGTTTATGGACTTAAAATAAATTGAGTTAATGACTTAGAATAATTCGAGTTTAGGGAATTCCAATAAGAAGTTTTGGATTCAGCAATTTTTAAAACATGTTTATAGGCAGGGGGGCTATTTCAAGCATGTCATTGAGGGGGGGAGGGTAATGGACTTAGAATAAATTTGATTTAGGAACTTAAAATATTTTTTTGATATCGGCACTTTGAATAATTTGGATTTAAGGACTAAGGATAATGTTGATTTTGAGACATAGAATAATTTGAGTTTAAGGACTTAAAATAATTTTGAATAAGGACTTAGAATAATTTTAACATGAAACATGTTTATAGAGAGGGGTTACTCTGGAAAACTGAAAATCAAGGAGGGGGTCAAATTTGTCCGTTTTAAGAAGGGGAGGTTCAAATATGTCCGATTTAAGGTGGAAGGTTAATTTTGTCCGTTTTAGGGGGGGGGCGTCAAATAGATCCGATTTAAGGGGCGGGATCATATGGGACTTAGAATAATCTTGATCAGGGACTTACAATAATTTCAATTTAAGGACTTAGAATAATCTGACTATAGGGATTTAGAATAATTTCGATTTAGAGACTTGGAATAATCCGGGTTTAGGGACGTAGAATATTTTTGATTTAGGGACCTAGAATAATACGCGTTTAGGGAATCAGAATAGTTTGGGTTTAAAATCTTAACATTTAGTAAAGATGATAATTATAAATTAATAAAAATAGCAAATTGTATTGTAATTTGTGTGTTTATGCTCAGCTGTAAGTAAACATGTTCCATGCATTTTGGTTGTATATACACAAACCGGTTATAAGTTTTAATTTTGGGACTTAGAATAATTTAAGTTTAAGGACTTAGAATAATTCGGGTTTAGGGACTTAAAATTATCTTATTTTGGGAGGAGGGAGGATTAAAAAGGCCAAAAACTGTCTTATGTAATTAAATTTATGAACGGCCTCCAAAGGGTATCATTCTCCAGTTTTCGACTACCTTATTATCAAATGACTGCCAAATAGATTTCTCTTTAAAAAAACTAACATCATTAAACTTAATTTAAGCAAAATTTAACGATCTATTTCGTAAACATTTCAAATCATCCAAACATGGCAAACCCATTGAAATATGTAGATACGCCTTGTACATGCAACAATAGTATAAAAATTTTAACATATTCTTTCCATTCTAAAATAAATTAAATAATTTATTTATGCATGAAAGGATATTTAATACATTTTTTTTGCACATACAACTTTTTTTTTTTTTTTATTCTTCCAATCAGGAAATTTAAAAATATAACAACTTTTTCCGTTAAAAAAATAAATAAATATGATAATAATATGTAAAGGAAATATATTAAATATGTAATTTATAAAGTAGGGATTTTTTAAAAGTATATTATGCATAATTTTTGCGTATTATATGTGGTTTCGATAAATGACTAAGTTTTTTTTTTTTTTACTTTCTCCTATAAGTGTCTGCTCTTAAGTTATACCTTTAAAGAATTCAATATTATATAGTGACATAATTCCATTCCATACAAACGCAACTCTTGCTTTTTTTTGTAAGAAAACGAAAAAAAATTTTTTTGCTGTGTATTTTTGAACAAATTTTTCAAACATGTTTGTTTATAAGGGGTGTTTTAAAGTTAAAAAAGAATTATTTTTAGTGTTTTTGTCAATTGTCATTTTGAATGTTAATGCACAATCGTATTATCAAGATGAATACGCAAATGTAAGTACCAAAAAAGAATTTTTTTAGAAAAACAATTAAAAACTAAAAATATTGAAAATTGTGCAGGAATTAATTGGTTTTGGTAGACCAGAAGATCGTTTATTACAAACAGTATCACATTTTACGTCAAAAAATAAAAAAAAAGATGAACAAAATTTAAATAAAATACCTGGCGTACCTGGTATCGATTACCCAATTTATCATGAAATACCACAAACTAGCTTTAGTTGTCATAATGTACCAGCATTACCAGGAATGTACGCCAATGTCGAAACTGGCTGTCAAGTAAGTAATTATATGTGCAATTTTTTTGTATTATTACTTCATTTATTGGTAATATTGGATCATGTTTGTCAAATAAGTTTTTTTTTTTTTTTTAATAACGTAGTACTGACGTTTTTAGTTTTTTTTTTAACAATCAAATTTATTTTTTTCGGCAAATAATTTTTTTTTTTTTCGTTTTTTTTTTATTGTTTTAAATTTTACAAAACAAGTTGCTGGTGGTTATTCGAATATTTGGTTGTATTGTGCGCAAAAAGTGAATGAATCGTGAATTGTGAATGATAACAGCTCAAATTAAATTTTTATACAAATCGATAATTAACATTTATGTCAACCAAAAATATTTAATTTCATTAAAAAAGTAGATTTAACTTCGATTATTTTATTGTATATATTATTTATTCAATTAACGATTCATTCATTTTTCACTAAAAATATAACAAAATATTAGCAAATCATGAAAAATTAATAATTGGAATTCAACCCCTGAAAATCCAATTATTTTACTTCAAATTTTTTTTGGAAAATTCAAATTTTTACTCTGGTTTTAGAATTACAATTTTATAAAACATAAACAAAAATTCAAGCTGATTTTGGTAATATTGAAATAAAGAAACTTGCAAAATTATTCCAAATCAAAATTGGGCATTTTTTTTTTTTTTGATTTTCCAAAAAAAACTTAGCCCTTTTTATATAAATTTAGATTAAATTTCCTAATTTTTATCTTAATTGAATTAAAACAATATTTTTTCTTTTCTCAAACTTTCTTTTATAATTAAAATCACAAAATTTCAAAAATTGCAAAACCCCAAAAAAAAGAACTATCTGAAACTTTCTCAAAAAAATATAATAAAATACATGAGATTTCATAATAAAATCCATTAAAACCATATAAATAATACATAGAAAAATAAAATTTAATCGTAATAAATAAAAATTTCAACACTTTTGTTTATAAAAATTTTTTTTGCAAAATAAAAAAAAAAAAGTGAAAGGTCAATGAGCTTCGAGGCCAAATACAAGTTTAAAATAAAAGTAAAATTAAAAAATATTTATATAAACATTCATTTTTTCATTATTTAAAGGTGTATCACGTGTGTCACGATGGTAGAGAAGGAGAACAAGGAGCTTCATTTTTATGCACAAATGGTACAATATTTAATCAAGCTGAATTTGCGTGCGATTGGTGGTACAACGTCGATTGTGGAAAATCAACAAATTTATATCAGTGAATATCATTTTTTTTTCATTAACTTATAAAATTAATTTTATATTTTTTTAAAAAATTACAATTTTATTTACAGATTGAATTTAGATCCCGAAAAAAATCCTTACGTACCAGCTGAGCAGAAAGAATTACTTCGTCGTCAAAGACTTGGAATTTTAGAAGACGAGTAATAATAAATTAGAAAAAACATTTTTTATTATCAAGAAAATAATATTAGATATTATTTTTTAGAAAAAAAATAAAATTTTTTACTGCCATTTCATGCAGCACATTTAATTTTATGTAGCTTTTTTAGTTTTATATTCATTAGTATGTAAAATTCATTCGATTGTAAATATATAATAATTTTTTTTTAACTATACATAAATTTTTGTAATTTTAATATATTAAAATTATATTTCATTCATATTTTATAAATTAAATTATTTATTTATTTTAAACAGGAACGAGACTGATAAGTATAAAACGACGTAGGTAAAAGTTTTGCCTCCTAATCAAAATATTTGAATCAGAAACTTTTTTTTAGGAGGCAAATAAAATTTAATTTATTTATAAATTTTATCAGCCACAATATGTTAGCCATATTATTAATAATAAAGGACATGAATTTTCATATTCTTATACATCCCAGTCTCTAAAACCATATACGTATTTCATCCGGAAAATTAGCTATTTTTTAACCAAGCCCTGTACTTTTGAAATTGATTTTTATCAAAAATAATAAAAATGAAAGTCTGTTAGGTATAAAAAATGGTAATTTATAACGCACGTGATAAAATATTATTTTCACGATAAGGAAAAATTATGAATAACCCTTGCCATCACCCTGCAATTTTGGCCATTATTTTACTTTCTGACTATAGAAAGACGATCGTGGGTTTAAAAAAACTTATTAAATAAACCAAATACCCATTTTTGGGCTAAAATGAACAATTTTTAAATGGATACCAAAACTGCAAGTTTCCAGTGGTTTTACAAGTCTCAAAAGTTTCAAAAAATTCTTGATTCGCCTCATGTAAGGAGAAGATATTACATTGAAAAAAAATCCGTTTGCTGTTAGCGGATTTTCGTTTGCCGCAAGCGGAATTCTGCTTGTAGCTAGCTGAATTTTTTTCTCGTCAAACGATTGCAAATTACTTGAAACTTAAAGAAAATTAAAAAAAAATTTTTTTCACGCTTTTCACTAGAGTTCGCCACAAAAGTTGACCCTTAAAAAATTTTGACACAGAAAATAAAATATTATAATACTTTTGCGACACGATTCTATTTTACCATTAGTGATTTTTACACGGATATTTTTACGAGTATTTTTAATGTTGAGTTTCGGCAAGAAAAATTTAAAGTTTGACACCAAAAAGTTAATCAAAAGAATAGAATTTTTACGTTTTAATTTTTTGCATTTTTGTTTTTGCAAATCCATCTGAAATATTTAATTTGATCACAAAATACCGATTTTCGTAAAGCCACATAAAAAAAAACTCAAGGAAATTAACCGATTAAAAAATTTTTTGAAATTTGGAGCTTTCAGAAAATTTTTGAGACCTATAAAACTTATTTGTATCAAAAGTTACAATTTTAGCATCCATATAAAAATTGGTCATTTTGGGCCAAAAATGGGCATTCGGTTTATTAAATACAATAACGATAAGAAAAATACTGATAAAAAATTGCGATCTACAGAAATTAAAAGATGACAATTATAACAAAAAAATGAGAACAATCGAAAATTGATAAGTTAACACCATTATACAGTTATTGAAAATACCTATATGACCAAAAATCTTATAATCTTAACATTGAGCCCTGCGTTTCTAAGCCCAGAAAGGCCCAATTACGCAAAATGAATTTTTTTACCCAGATTTTTCTTTTGCCTCAAAATGTTCGTTTTTAATAAAAATTCATAGACGTATAAACTAAAAAATATCATATTAATATGTCCTTAATGAAAAAATATTTTTATTTTTAAAATTTAGAGTATCAATAAGAGTTTAATTTTTTACAGCTTAAAAATTTTTTAAATTAGCGCTCTCAAATCACGCCACCTATGACAATACAGAGAAACTAATTTTATTGTTACAGATAAATATGTTTCTGCATCTATATGTTGCTTTTATTTCATATTACAAAAACCTTATTTTAATTTTTTAAATTGTATAATTTTATTTAAAATAATTAAATAAATAAAATAATTTTATAGACTAAAAATTGATTGGTTCTTCTATAAATAGAACAACCAATCTCTGCGCGCATTTTATTATTCCACCCCCTCTCTGTTATTACAAAAAAATGCATTGAGATGCATCTGTAAATGCACCCTATAATTTCAGATAAAATATTTGTTCGAAAATTTTCATTGTAAGATTTCTAAAAACTTATTAAATAGAAATTTACATAAAATAAAAGATTTAATTAGTTTTTAAGATTTTTTAGCTATTTTTTATTTTTATTATGGCGCTCCTTTACAAACAATCGCGCGTCTGCGCCGCTGCTAACCCGCTCTTTCTGCCTATCCTTTTCTCTATTGTTCCGCCCTTTTCCATAATTCCTTCATGCATTTACACTCACACACAGATAATTTATTGTTAAATACTGAAAGTATACTTAAAAATCACATAACAAAATTGAAGATAGAAAGAGAAAGAAAGTTTATTTGATGAAAGCAGAACGCGACAACGATGCGCACCCCCTCCATTCAAAAAATGTATTTCTCAATAAGCTAGAAAGAGATAGAAATTTGTATCCAGTTCACATTTCTCTCTATTTATACACAAATATACATGTATATATACTTTCTGCATATAAAAATGTATATGAAATTTTACATTTGTGCGTGTTTTAGTGTGTGTTAGTAACTTGAGGAAGCAAAATGGACGCTTTTATATCTGTTTCTTAACTTGCGTATATCTTGTATAAAACAACCGTTATAATACTTATTTCTATTCCCATATTATAAAATTAATATAAATAAGTACAAAAATAAGTTTAATTAAATTTTGGTTGCAAATTTTTCTTCAATTTTTTCTTGTTTTTTGACATACTGTCTCAATAAATATAAAAGTGCAATAACAATAATTGAGCTCAATGTTACATATATACAGTGCAAAGTTTATACAAACAGATATACATATACGTGGAAAAAAGAGCGCGCGCTTATTTATTATGTATCAAAACAATAAACTTTAATTTTAAATAAATTTTGAGAAAAAAAGACAAGTGAGTTTTTTGTGAAATAAAAATCTACTTTATTTATCTATCTCTTCTATTCATCTAATAAACGCATTGTTAATGCACACACATACAGGAATATGTATATTAGATGCATATCCTGTATATATACATTTTGTGTTTTTTTTATGTATGTGTATGCATTATAGAAATTTAATTAGAAAAGGTTATCACCTGGCACCTACATTTCCTATTCAAAAAGTCATATTTACTTTTCTTAAAATCAAAAAATTCTAAAGGATAAAAATTTTATATTTTTAGTAGATACGTGTGAAAGAGAGAGACAATATAGGGAGAAAAAGTTTGTTGAACGGGCCACGGAGTCTTATACATGACGTTTTAGATCTTCATCAGCAAATTTTTTTCAAAGCAATTAAGTAATTTATTTTGATGATAAATAAACTAGAAAAAAAAGTAAGTATTTTAAAGGAGAATAAATTTCATATTTTGATATTAATAATAAATTTTTATTTTAGGCGAAATTTTGTTTTGTCTAATTGGAGTTTATGTTACTAAAAATTAGATGGTAAGATTTTTTTAAATATTATCTCATTTTTATAAAAAAGCTTAATTATTTTAATGATTTAGATTTAGAAAAAAACTGATTTACAAATTTTAATGTTACAACTTTGGGACCACAAATTCTATACAAAGTAAAAATTTGTTTATTTTTTTTTTATTTACATTAAACAACAAAATAAATTTATCTTTTTTTAAAGGTAATAGCAAGTGTTAACAATGAATAAATTGCTTCAAGATCCTCGAGCTTCATCAAAATTTGGGTGATAATTATGTTGTATATAAAATATGGGAACTTAAAAAAAAAACAATTGCGAAATTGCAAATTTTACAAAGAAGTTATTGGTGCATTCAGTGTGTGATTTTTTTTTCTAAAAAAGTGCAATTAAATAAAAACATTTAAAAGTGTTGGTTATTCTGGTTAGAAATACTTTTTAAAAAGTTGACTCTTTATTTTCTAATCAGTTTTCAGATGCCAGAACAAGTTCAAGTTATAAAAATGAATGGTATGATACCAAGCGTACCAATTACAACCCTTGCGGGTATAGCAAGCTTAACTGACTTATTACCAGAAATGCCATTACCTACGCCGTTACCACAAACTTTATCAAATAAATCACTTTTATTTCATCCAAGAGTTGCAGATGAAGCTCAAATTCTATTAAGCATCAGAGATGAAAATCTTGTACCTCAATTGTTGATGTCTTTATCTCAAACTAATGCTGATCATATTGAATTAAAGGAACAGTATCAGCAACAAATGACATTAGATACACAACAGCAACAACAGCAAAGTAATCCGGAATTATTGAAAGCTATATTGCAGATAAATCCAAATATTTTTAAAGAATCTCAATATAACTCTCCTAGAAATAATTGGTCACAACAACCGCAACATTTATCAAATTATTCACCGTCTTATTCAAATTCCTCAGGTTCTCGTCACACTCCACACAACAGTCCGGCACATATAAATGCAAACAATAGAACTAATTTACCTGGTGGCATACCTCATGCTCAACATCCAAGAATGCCAGTTGCTCCTCAAAATCACACCGATACAATATCAACTCAAAATTCTCCATTCACTGCACCTTCGCCTTCTTCCAGAGCAAGTGTTATTACTGACCATCACCAAACTAGAACAACTCCTCAGCACATAATGGAAGATGCAAATTCCATGAATAATTTAAGTGGTCATCAACAACAATTTAATATGCACTCGCCAGCACAAATGAGTTCTTCATCGCCTGCATCTTTAATATCATCGTTAGGAAGTATTACCCCCCAGCACAGTATTCATATGACACCTCCAACAGATCATCATCAAATCCATCAATTACATCATCAGCAACAGCAAGTTCACATGAATGTTCAACATCAACAGCAAATGTATGATCCAAACATAATGAATCAGCAAATACATCAGCAGCCACATCACCAAGTAATGGATATAGAAAATCAGCCTTTTGCACTTATTGATCCAGTTACTGGACTTCCTGAATTAGATTTACCATTAGATAATATGAATGCTAATAATACTAATATAAATGCCTTGCATCATCATCAACAGCAAGACATTTATCATCAAAATGTTAATGTCAATCAAAACATCAATTCCAATATGATACCGATCCCAGAATCAATACCTCAAATTTCATTACCTTACGGTCATCAGCAACAACTACATCATCATCAGCAAGAAATACAACACCAATCAAATACAATTTCTCAACAGCAAACATCTTATGGACAAATGCAAGAACAAGTACAGCAACATAATCAACCTATGCAACAACAACAAAATAATCAATTATTAGATCGCGAGTCAAAATTACCATTGAAAGAGCCAGTTGTTATGTTAAACAGGCTAAATATTGATGATGCTTTGCTAATAAATAAGATGAAGAAAAATCAGACTACATCAGAAAAAACGGAAAGAAATCGAAGGACGAGTTCTTCAACGACTCGTAATACGGAAGAAAACCCAGTAACAATAAAATCAGAATCTGAAGAAGAAAGTGATGATGAATATTGCCCATCTTCAAAGGATAATAAATATTTTAAATCCAAAGCTAAAGAACGTCCAAAAGATAGATCTAAGCAACAACGCACTCCTTTGACACCTAAAAGAAAAAGATTAGCTAGTGAAGACACTGAAGATAAAGATGAAGTAATGACTCCAGTAAAGCCTAAAATCCGTAAATTCGGGATGAAATTAATACCCGTTTTACCAAAATTAAGTGTAGAAGAATTAATGGAAACAAATACTTATCAAAGATTTAATAATTTAATTGAAACAATTTTTGAAAATACTGAAGAAGCAGCATTAGCAGAAGTTGAAGAAGATGACGATGTACCATCTGAATTACTCATAGCTGAACATCAGTTACAAGCTTTATGTTCTGAAGCAGCAAAATTAAAATCTCTAGCGGCAATGGAGTCCGTCCCCTCCGACAGATTAGTACGGTTACTAAATATACTGGAGAAAAATATCCGTGACGGTGCAAAAGTTTCACCCTTAGCTGATCCTGATGACGATGTTGACCAAAGTCGAATGTGGGCTGAACTTGCTATGGGTCGAGTTCAACAAGCTATGGATGCTTCTTTAGTATGCTTGCACATTATGACATCAAGTAATATGCCAAAAAATATTTATCTTGAAGATGTTATTGACAGAATCATATTATTTATGAAATTCCAATTACAAAATACAATTTATCCTTCTTACGATCCTGTCTACAGAATCGATACAAAAGGAAAGAATGACAATTTTAATGCTGCAAATCGCAAAAAACGAGGGAATGTTAAAGAAGTTAGAGAAAAAAATATTTTACTTATTTACAGTAAAATGCACGAATTAGTAGTTTTACTATCAGAATTACTTAATATACAAATTTTAACAGATACTAGTGTTCTTCACGCTTCATCTCTAGGTGTTGCACCTTTCTTTGTTGAAAATATCAGCGATCTCCAGTTGAGTGCATTAAAACTAGTTACTGTAATATTTACAAAATATGAAAAACATCGTAGATTATTATTAGATGATATCTTAGCATCAATAGCAAGATTACCAAGTAGTAAAAGAAGTTTACGTACTTACAGACTAAGTACCGAAGATCACATTCAAATGTTAACAGCACTAGTATTACAATTAATACAGTGTGTTGTTGTATTACCAGATACAGCAATATTAAATAACAAAGAAATAAAAGAAGAAGATGGAGAAGATAAAAAAGTCACTTCAACTAAAGTATCCGGTAACGTTGACGTTGATGTTCTTATATTGAGTAAATATGAAGCGGCTACAAGATTGGCTGCAAATTTTTTAACTGTGTTTCTTAAAAAATGTAGTAGCAAAGGAGATGAAGTTGATTATAGGCCTATATTTGAAAATTTTGTTCAAGATTTACTAGCTACGGTCAATAAGCCTGAATGGCCAGCTGCTGAATTAATGTTAAGTTTATTGGGTACTTTATTAGTAAGCCACTTTTCAAATAAAGGTTCAGATATGGCACTTCGAGTTGTTTCAATTGAGTATCTAGGTGTTGTTGCATCTAAATTAAGGAAAGATACAGTACAATCTCACTGTAAACTTTCTACTATTGATCAAATAATAAATGACATTAAACTAGAGCAGCAGAAAGATTCAGAATATGACAAAGTTAAAGATAAGGAAATTCCTGGATTAAATGAAGAAGAAGAAAGATTTGTATTCTTGCAAAAGGTCTTATTAGATTATTTAGCTGTTAATGGCACAAAAGATTCTGCATTAAATTATGCTAGACATTTTTACTTGGCTCAATGGTATAGAGATTGTGCGTTAGAAAAAACACGTGTAGGCCAATCACCTCAAAAGACAACACCTAAAAAATTACAGAAAAAGAAAAATCGTAAAAAAGGTAGAAATCGAATAAGTGATGATGAAAGCGAAGATGAACCAGAAGTAGAAGAAATAATGGCAGATGATAATGAGGATAATGAAGAAAAATATGCTGAAGTATATAGAATAATCGAGGAAAAGAAAAAATTAATAATTAGTAAAATTAGGCCTTACAGTACGGGAACAAAACCTGATGTTCTTCAAACCTTTATAGAATATAAATCAGCTGAACTGATATCACAATATTTAGCCTCAAAGCGTCCCTTTTCACGTAGTTTTGATCTGTTTCTTCAACAAATTTTAAAAGTATTAACAGAAACTTCTATAGCAATAAGAACCAAAGCAATGAAGTGTCTTACGTCGATCGTCGAAGCAGATCCAAGCGTATTAGCAAGAGGAGATATGCAAATAGGAGTCCGACATTCATTTTTAGATCAGTCAACATCAGTTCGAGAAGCTGCGGTTGATTTAGTTGGTAAATTTGTGCTAAGCAGACCAGAGTTAATAGACAAATATTATGATATTCTATTAATGAGAATCTTGGATACTGGTGTAAGCGTTCGTAAAAGGGTTATAAAAATACTCAAAGATATATGCGTCGAATATCCAGATTATCCAAAAGTACCAGAAATTTGTGTGAAAATGATCAGAAGAGTTAATGATGAAGAAGGAATAAGAAAATTAGTAATGGAGGTATTTCAAAACATGTGGTTTACACCGATATCAGAACGCCCAACTTTAGATAAAAAAGCCCTGTTAAGAAAAGTTATGAATATTACAGATGTTGTTGCTGCATGTAAAGATATAGGACTTGAATGGTTTGAACAGTTATTAGTTAGCTTATTTAAGCCAAGGGAAGATAAAGAAGATAGTACAAAAATGAATGTGGAACCACCAAAGGCTCTTTTAACTGCTTGCAGACAAATTGTTGACTGCCTTATAGAAAATGTTTTAAGATTAGAAGAAACTAATTTTAATTCAAATACTGATGGTGAGGAAAAGCCTAGATTAGGTTCTTCTCAAAGGCTTTGCGCTTGTCTTATAACCCTCCATTTATTTGCTAAAATCAGACCTCAACTATTAGTAAATCATGCTTTGACCTTACAACCTTATTTGAGCTTAAAATGCCAAACTAAGGGTGAGTTTCAAATAATAGGTAGTGTTGCACAAACATTAGAACTTGTTGTTCCATTAATGGAACATCCCAGTGAAACTTTCCTGGCACAATTAGAAGAAGATTCTGTAAAATTAATTTTACAACATGATAAATCAGTAGTTGCAAGTTGTTTATCATGTTTAGGTTCAATAGTAAATAACGTAACAAAAAATTATAAATTAATACGAGACTGTTTTAATAAATATTATGGATATTTAATTAATTATAAATTACATTATGAAAAAAATCCAAATAGCGATTGGTGTAAAAAGTATACTGTATTCTTTAGAAGAGCTTTGTTTACAGTAGGTTTATTATTGAGATATTTTGATTTTACAGACCCACAAGTTACCGATGGATTACCAGAAAATATAAAAGATCAAGTATTTGATACTTTATATTATTTTGTTAATATCGATAATAATGATACAAAAAGTTTCACTTTATCAGCTATTGGTTCTGTATGCATTCGACATTATGAATTTATGATGCTAAGTAATTTAAAAGAATTATATCATCATTTATTAACATCAGATTGTGTGGCAGCTGCAATGAAAATAGAAGTACTAGGTAATATTGAAATGTATTTGTTAGAAGAAGAGCGTAGAATGATAAAACAAGATCAAGAATGGTCTAAATTGTCAAAACAAGAAAATTTAAAAGAAATGGGTGATGTATCATCAGGAATGGCTAGTACAGTCATACAACTGTATTTAAAAGAAATTCTTGAATCTTTCTTACATGAAAATATTAAAGTAAGACTTGCATCATTAAAAGTTATACAACTTATCTTAGCTCAAGGATTAGTTCATCCAGTACAAATAGTTCCATATTTAATATGCATGAGTACGGATTGTGAAAAAACTGTAAGTCATAGCGCTGATAAACAATTACAAGATATCGAAAAGAAATACCCAGGATTTATACATATGAAAGCCCAATTCGGGATAAAATTGAGTTATCGTTTACAAAGTATATTGCAAAACGATAGTCCTATCAAAAGAGGTATGAGATTGAAAGAAGGCGAATTTCCAACTGCTTTAAATGGATTTCTATACACTATTTTAAGAAATACAAAGCAGCAAAGGAGAGCTATTGTTAATTCATTTTTAAAACAATTTGAAGAATCAGTTAAAACAAGTTTATCGCAAATGCTTTATCTAGCTGACAATTTAGCTTATTTTTCTTATCAGGTACAAGATGAACCGTTATTTATCATACATCATATAGATATCATTTTATCAATGTCTGGTACAAACTTGGTACAATCCTTTAGAGAAGAACTCATACCTAAAGAAGGTCAGCAACCACAAAATGTGTTACTGCCGCAGTATTTACAAAATTTATCCATTCAGTCTGAAAATCAACAGCAACAAAATGATCAACAACAACAATTTTTACCGCAGCAAGAACAACAATTATACCAACAAAATTTCAACAATCAAGTGCAGCAAAATCAACCGCAAACTTACAATGATCAAATACAGCAACAACAATATCATTTGCAAAATCAAACGTCTTTTGGAAATCAACAAGTTCCAGTAATCAATGAAACTGCAGGAGCTTCCGGACAAACAATGCAGGAAGTAAATGCTACAACTTCATCCAGCAAAATTGAACCACAAAGGTCGTTAGAGGACGAAGAAGACGAAGAAGAAGATGAAGAATCGGTAATTTTTTTATTTTTATTTTATTTATTTAAATACTTGAAAATAACTAAATTCTTCTTTATTTAATAGGTGTTGGCACGATTACCCGAAGATACAACAAAGTTACGAAGTTACATAACTTCCAGTCAAGGTTTCTTATTGTTATTAAATTTAAGACAGCATTTAAAAGACCTTTATGGTTTTTCTGATGCTAAAATTAGTCAATATTCACCATCAGAAGCTGCAAAAGTTTATGAAAAAGTAGTAAATCGTAAAACAAATCAACACTTTAAACCTAAAACTGTATTAGAAAAATTAAAAGAAACTGCAAATGAAGAAAATGATAATGAATTAGATGAAGAAGGTAGAAGATTACTAGTTAAAGAATATTTAGACTTTAAACAATTAATGTTGAAATTTGATCCCGATGAGCCTGAAGATGAAGACGACGATGAAGATGGCAAAAAAAATATGTCACTAAGAGCTAACACTTCAGGTAATAATGATGATGCTAACAATGAATCCGCAAGTATGACAATAAAATATCAAGTACAAGTACAGGAACAAACAAATCCAGAAAATCCTGACCAACCTCCTAGAGTACCAAAATTAACAATTCATGCTCATCATCATACCGAACAAAAAGAGCATCATCATAGAAATAAACATAAATCAGCACAAAGTAAGGCTGAAAAGCCTAAAAAACATAAAAAAAAGAAAAGAAGAAGGTTATCAGAAACTAGTGAAAGTGGAGATGATTTCAGTGATCCTGATTTTATGGCGTGAGTAAGGATTAAAAAGTGAGTGAACATAATTCTAAAGACTTGTTTTTTTAAAAATTTTTTACACCTTGCTCTCTGTAATTTAAAAGACTTATGGGTTTTAATTAACAATTTAAAAAGTGATAAAAGTGTAAAAAATTTGTGAAAAATAAAGAAAAAACTACAACGCAAAGTGTATTTGTATAAATTATATATGTATTAGTTTATCTTAAAAATTAAGAAGTTTAAGCGATAATTGTAAGTTGTAAATAATTAATAATGAAATTAAAAATTTATAAATTTTGTCAAAAATAAAATATTTGTCTTTTCGTAAATTAAAAAAAAAAAATGTATAGAAAAATCATATTTATCATAAATAATTTTTCATTGTTTTATATTAATTTATTTTTTTTTTTTACTCGCTTATTTCTTTTTGCAATTCGTACATAAAATGCTTTAAAAATTTAAAAGGTAAAAAATAAAAAAGAGTAATCAATTTTTCTTAAATTAAAAAAAAATAAAATTAATTTTTATTAAGAAAATTCAAAAAATTTATAGATTAGAAAAAAATTATTTATTTATTTTCACATCTGATTGATGTTTAACTTTAAAAAAAATGCGTGCAATCAGATTAAATATATTAAATTTTTATAATTTAAAAAAAAAAGCATGCATTGTAACAGTAAAGAAAAATTTTGTTAAAAATTAAATTATAAATAAGTCCATTAAATGTATATGTATATATATATATATATTAAATATATTAATATAAATAAAATTATAGAAACAAGTGGTTTATTTTTTATTTTTTAGAAAAGTATTAGTTTTTTAAGTTTATATAAAACTTCTAGAAAATGGTATCAAAATAAATTTGTGCGTTAATGTCATTAAATTCTTGTAAAAAGTTACTACAAAAAAAGAGCCAAATCTAACAGGCATTTTTGTATTATATTTATAAAATATTATCATCTGTTAAGTTTTTACTTTTTCTTATAAAAAAACATGATGTGTGAAACAAAAAAAAAGTACTTATGGCCCTTATAGGTCAAAATGTACGCATGTGTATGTAAATATATTAAGCTTTTTTTAAGTACAAAATAAAAATTTAATTATAATAATAAGCAGCTCTTTTTTTTTTAAATTAATAATTATACAAAACTGTGTATATCAATTTAGTTTTAAGAAATTCTTATAAATACAATCTTAATAATAATATAAAATATCAATTATTTTAACTCCTTTGATTTATATCTGTCGGTATTGGTTACCAGTTATTTCAAAAGTTTTCCAGTTAGCAACAATTGATCTATAAAAATGTTTTATTAAAATTTAAATAAAGTAAGAATAATAGATTATTTAATTACCTCATTGGTAAATCTTTGATATAAGAAATCTTATCCGATTTTAAATATGTCGATGATTGATTTGTATTATCTTTATGCTTTTCAATCCAAGATTTTGTTTCTTTGAAAAGTGTTGATTCTCTTGAGTTATTTCTTGTTTTTTTAATAATTTCTTTTGAATTAGTTTTTGATTTTAAAAGTAATTTCCTTTTTTTGATAAAGTCATTATCCCGTTTTCTATAAATTAAATAATTTTTTATTTTTTTGGAAATTATTATTTTAGAAAAATATTTCTTACCTGAAGGCTTCGATTAAGTTTTTAGATAAAAGTGGCTTTTTATCCTGATAAGGTTTGTTTAATTTATTTTCTTGCGAAACTCTTCTATCTTTATAATTAGTAGCAGCAATTTTCATTTTCATAGTATGCTCTAATCTCTCTTTTTCTTTTCTTACATTTTTTATGGCTAACTGATTTTTCTTGACTTTTTCATCTTCCAAACGAATTTTCTCCTTTTCTTCTTTCCATTTTTTAATCATTTCTTTTTTTCTTTCACATTCATCTTTGTTATATTTTAATTTATCAATTAATTGTTTTTCTTCAAATTCTTCAAATGTTTTAACTGGCTTTTCAGATGAAAATTTTAATTCTCTTTGTTTTTGCCATAATTGAACAGAATTTTTTTGCTTTTCACGTAGTTTTAAATATCTTTTATACCAAGATTCATGATTTATTATATTTTCAGCTGTTAAATCTGGACATTTAGTTTGTAATTCTGTTACTAAAGATGGTATACTTTTATGTTTCTTTCTTAATCTAACAAATAATAAATGATCTTTTTCAATCCAATTGCCGTTATGACCTGAAAAAATACTTTTCTAGATTTTTTAAATTTTACTAACTGAGTAAAAATTCATTTATACCTGTTTTTGCTAATAAAGTACACAAATCTTGAAAATCTTCATAATTACATGTAAAATTTTCATTAGACATATTAGAATGATTTTTTTTAATGCTAATTACATCATCTTTTATAATTAAATCTCTTTGTTTATTAACGTCTTTTTGGAGAATATTTAAATTAGCAAGTATTATAGCTTCATCTGCCTTCAGAATTTCTATATTATTTTTGCTATCATTGATATTTTGTATATTTTTCCACAAACATTGTAATTTTTTTTTATAATTTTCTAAATCTTAAATATACAAACAATTAATTATAGAATTAAATTTTCAATTTAAATTTAAATAAGATTATTGTTACCAATTTTAGTAATATTTTCTGTACTTGTATCAGCTTTTATGATTTTTAATTCTTCGTAAATTTGTTTAATGCTTGAATATAATTCATTGGCAATCTTTATTCTATAGAAATTGTTGGTTAATATAATTATATTTAAAAATTTTTTTAATAGATCATTGAATACCTTTCTGTTTCTAAATTATGAATATTATTATAAATATCTTTTTGTATAATCGGATCAACTTTAGAATTTTCTAAAAAAGCTTTAACGGTTTTATTTGTAATATTTTCTTCTTGCTTTAATTTTAAATAAACTTTAATAGGAAATGAATGTTTAACTTTTTTCATTTCATATATAGTTATTAATTTTTTTCTAATTCTTACAATGCTTTAAAAACTGCATAGTTTTTATATGTAACCATAGCAACCAATTAAGTATCTTATTCAAATTGCCAAAGGGTGTAGGAAATTGTATTAAATAAGTAATTTTGATTTGTTTATTTTTTTTTAATATTATATGCATTTATTATGTTTACATTATCTTACTTATCTATAGAATGGTAAGAAGGACCCATCACCACCTCAAAATGCAATTAAAATAAGCTTGTTTTATTTTTTTTAAACATAAGTTTATAAGATATACAAAAATATTGGCATCAAGAATTAAATACAATTTCTTCTTTTTTTTTTTGACAAAATTATTCTTTTATACATTAATGCATATAAATTAAAAGTTTTATTTATTAAATATAAATTTTTTAAATTATTCAAGTGCTTTTTATAACTACTACTTTTACATTTTTTAAATTCTCTGAGCTTAATAATTGTTTAAAAAAATATCTTATACTGAACTACGTAATTCTTAAGGTATTGAATTTAATTGTTTGACTAGCTAAGCTACTATAAATGAAAAAAAAAAAAAAATAATCAAAAAACAAAACAAAAATAGATTGGAAGTCAAATGTTTTGAACTTATCGTCTATGATAATTATTTATTACCTTTTTAATAAAAAAATTTTATTAAATAATTGTTAAACATATTATTGCAGATATTTTTTTTATTTTTTCTTGATTTAGAACAAAAAAAAAAACAAAACAAAGTATAAACTTACCAAATTAGACTAGAGAGTACATGCATCGTGAAACTTAAAAACAAAAATAATAGTAATAATAATAACAGAACTTAATCAATCGATAATTCACAATAAAAAAAAATTAACAATTAATACATATTTTTTTTTAAATATGTAATACTTGATTGAGTTATTTATTTAAAAAACAAAAGAAATTTTTAAAATTTCTTTTTTTTAATAAAAAAAATACATTAAACAAAATAATGATATCCTATTATATATAATCAAGATATCGTACAAGAATTTCTTCCAGTACAATTTGATCTGGAAGAATCACTTAAACTTCCGGACGGAGAACTACCAGGTGTTGATGCGCCACCAGCAGTATTTCCACTACTACTGTTAGGACTACTACCAGCAATAAAACGTAATTTTTGATGGCTAAACTTTAGTCCTTTTATATTACACAATGTACGACTTCCACAATTTGTATGTACACGAGGTCTAAGCTGGGAGGAAACAGTTGTCATTGCGTAAGATTTCAAATGAGATTTTATAGATGCTGGTAATGGCAACTGATCGATTCCGTAAACTGTAGTCCTTGCAACTATTGCTCTACATGCTAATTCTTGTAAACTTAATACTATAAGAAAATAAATATATAAGACAAATTTTTCAGCAAATAAAATTAATATCAGTACCTTTATTAGATCGCCAAAGTCTTTCCATGCCGTTACGATGGAGAGCCATTCTTGAAAGCTCAGAAAAACTTTCCCTTATATTAAAGTCACAAAGAGGTGAAACTTCAAAGAAAGCCATACGATTCTTAGCAGCATAAACTTCAGCATCTCTTTCACTAACTTGTCTTTTAAAAGCTAAATGTAGGCGATTTCCTACTAATACTTTTGGTACGCCAGGAGCTTGTTCTTCAACTTCTTTTAACCATCTACCTATACCATCGAATGACCATTTATTGGTAATATCATAAACTAATAAAATTCCTTGAGCTCCTCTAGAATAAGATCTTATAATAGTACAAAATCTTCCTTGACCGGAAGTATCCCATAATTGTAATTTTACTCTTTTTCCATCCAATAAAATAGTTGTAGTTTTATAAGCTGTTTAATTTTAACATCCATTAATAAATATATTTGTTGCTAAATTAATAAAATAAATTAAATTAATTACCGCTACCGCTACAAAATGGAGACTCAAATGCACCATCTTCAAGACCACTTAATATTTCTTGCTTACCAACATCACTATCACCAACCAAAAGAAATTTCAAAAGATAATCGTATTGTTTCTCTTGTCTAGGTTTGCTGCTTGGGTTGTTGTTATTTTTGTTGAAATTTGATAATCCTTTGTTGGAATTATTTGAAATATTATCCTCTCCTGCTGCCATAATAGCCTCAAGCTTAAAGTATTGCTAAGCATACTGTTATTAATTTTTTTTTATAAAAGCCCAAGAAGCTTTAGTATCAATAATAAGTTTTACAATATACAGAATATTCTTTAACTGAAAATTTTTAAATTTTAAACACCTGCTGCAAAATAACTTTCATATTTAATCAACAAACAATAATCATTTATAAACTCTTTTTAATGCAAACACTTAAAATATCAACATATTTGTTGAAAAGGTTGATATCTTGATTGAGCTCAATAATTAGCTATTCAGGGTACAGCATTCTTGTAACAACAGCTGCATTAATTTAATTTCATCACAATTATTAAAATTAATTGACAATTTTTGATTGTTTATAAACAGGTTTGAAATAACTTTTATAGAGAATTTTTAAAATCTTAGTAATTTCCATAAACAGAATATTGCAATTTATACTTGCTTGCACTTTCTTAAAAAAAACCTATTGCTGTTATTATATATTTCTTCTGTAAATGTTTATAATACCAATACAAGCAAATAGAGGGGTTGATATATGTCAAAGGGGGACTCCGTTAAAGGTGCACGCTATGCAAAAAAATTTTTTATTTTTTCAAAATTTGTTGATTATAATTAATAGTTTAAAAGAAACTGAATACTTTGCAATAATTTATTTTTAAAACAATTTTATAAAATTAGATAAAATGTTTTATAGGGGGGACATACACAGTGTATTAATGCACTACATACACATTGACTAGTATTCACTTTTCTCTGATTGGTCGTAAAATTTGTATGAAAAATAAAAGCGCGAATTTTTAAAAGTATAATTTTTAACAAATTTTTTAATAATTTGGGCTCAAAGATAGTGTTTTAGACTCTAATTGTGTTTTTCCTAAAAATAATAATGAACAGGTTTTGCAGAGAAAAAAGAAATACTTTATAAATTATTATATTTTTTTAACTTTATGATAATAATGTAAAGACTGTATTAATTAATAGACTGTACTATGGGTTCATCCCATTGATTTTTTAATAAATAAAAAAAAAAAAAAAAAAAAACCTTAAATTAAAAAATTTATTTATTAAAATTTTTTAAAGTCTGTTACATAAGGTTGTAACCTAGGTATTATTTTAAAACCAAAAATGAGTTAAAACACTAAACTTGTTGTAATTATATGAAATAAAAAAATGGTAATTACAAATTTTAATAAAGAATAATTACACTGATATAATTTAATTGAGTAACGATTGCTTTGAAAGGTATCATAGAAATAAAAAAACAAGGTATCATTTAAATGTCTTATACATTAAATTTATTTATTATTCTGCATATAATAATAATTAAAATCAAATGGTCGAATACTAGTATCCCTTACTATGCAAGAGACATCATCCACATTATTATATGAGCTTTTTATATTAAGTATTTTATTCATGCTTCATATAATTTAATTAACGACCATTTTTTCCTTATAATTATAATATTCAACCATCTCACTGACAAATTGTTTTCTCTACACATGTATTTTATTATTTATTATACAAACTGAAAAACAATAACTTTATTAAAAAAAATGCTTATTGCTTGCCCCTGTTATGCATTTTTATTAACCCCTTATATATAGCAAAATGGACTATTATTTAGGGCAGTTTTTATTTATTTTGTATATTATAAAGGCATAGTTATTTCGTTCTTTAATTACTTTCATTTAATTTTAATATGATATTTGTGCAAATGATAATTAATTAAAAAAGAAAATTTTTTATCATTTAATGCACATTTATAGAATTATATTCCTAACAAGAAAATACAAATACATAAAGTATACGTTTCTTTTTTTACATTATACAAATTAATAATGCACATTCAATCAAAATTAATTTACTATTCTTATGCATATTAATATTAATTATATATTTATGTACAGTACGTACAATAAAAGAGATCATTTAAGTTTTGAAAGTTTATACATCATCGTTTAAAAAAAAAGTCTGTATTTATTAAGCGATATTAATTTATTATTAAAAAATCACAATGTTATAACGATGAGTATAAAAAAAAAGATAAGATAATATAGTACGTACTTTATTTTTCAGTAAAAAACACATAACCTTATAGATTACTAATTATTTGATAAAGACTTAACATCGATTACTTAGTAAGTTATAGTATTTTTTAAGAAATATATTCATCACCCAAATGCTATTTACAAAGAAATTATTTAATTAAATTATGCGCATATATACTTATTATAAATGTATCACTGCTGCGAATTTTCATTATTTAATTATCGTTATGCAATTATTATACTGCATAAGCAATGAAGTCTTTTTTAATTTTATTAATTATTTATTAAAAAATGCATTAATAATATATTAATAGTATATAACATATATATACTTAGGTAATATTAAAATAGTCAAAATTTTTTTTTTTTAAGTAAAATTGATATGTTTTTAATAAATGAAAATTTAATTTAAGAAAAATTATTTTAATGACTTAAAAAATAAATTATATTGCATTTATATTTACTTTCAATTCACAGCAGTTACTCTAAATTAAAAATTATAACAATGATATTCAAGATTAAGACTATACATCCTAATTATGTAAAAAAATACATATTGTATAAGTTTTTTTTTTTTTTTTATAAAGTAAGATAATATTACATGTAGCCATTACTAAAATACAAAAAAATTTAATAAATGACAAAAAGCTTTACTTAAAATTAAAATTTTATAATTAATTAAAAAAACGCACTTATTGAAAAATATTTTTAAAATTAGACACTGGAGCGTTTCTTTGAAATTAATGGATCACATATATTATTTTGAAATTATAAAATATTATAATCATTACATTCTTATAAAAACATCAGAGAGAAGGCAAACTCACATTTTTTTAATTCTAAATTTAATTATTTTATTACACACTTAAATGTTAACCTTTTTTGCCATGTAAAACTTTTTTTTCTACATCTTAATTGGTTATGTTTCTATAAACCTAAAAATTCTTTTTTTAGATTAAATAATTGCAAACTGTTTTAGTTAGATTCGCATTAATTTTTACTGTATGCACCACTTGAATGTAATTCAATAAATACTGACTTTTGAATGCTTAAAAACAAAAAAATAAATAATATTAAATAAAAAGTCAGTAATTAAAAGAGTATTATTATGATTTTTATCAAAGAAATGTTCAAAAATATGTTTTCTTTACTTTTCACAAATATGAAATATTTGAGAGCATTTGAATTTTTTTTTGTTGACTACAAAATTACTATTTAAAAGTTCTTTTTTTTTTGACAAATAAAAAAATGTCACGTCTAATTAAAAACGTTGGACGAGATCACAGCCTTATAAAATCTTTTATTAAAAATTCATTTTTATGTCATTCAATATTATAAGCAAATTATGCTGACAATTTGAGTATAATTAATAATAAAGTATACATCCTTTACAGGAAACTTTGTACGAGTATGTTAATTTAATTTTTTTATAAAAAATAAAATTTTAAAATACTACAGTAAACTTTGCATTACTCAAAATGCAATTTTTATTTATTTTAAAATTACACCGGTTAAAATTTACATTAATAAATTATTAAATATATTTTGATGTACAATTTTATAGATAAATTTTTATTTATTCATCACTGGGATTTAAAATAATTAAATTCTAAAAAATTAAAACTAAAAGTGGCAGTAGTTTAATTAGCACTTAAGTACAATCAAGTATTTTATTTAAAAAAAAAAACAAAAAAAAACAAATTTTACCTCGTACAATGAATCCATAAGAACACATAGAAGTATAGCTTTTTTAGCGCTTTATGGTATCACATAATTAAATTTAATGTCACTATTTTTTTTTTGTATTATTTAAGCGACTTCTACGAAAAATAGATTTTCGGCTGATATAAGCAATATTTTTTATCTTATGCAGTCTATTAAGTAAATTATGAGTATAATTTTAAATAATAATATAATTGAGAAAAAAAATTCTTAGTAAAAAGTTTGTATATTAAATTATTATAGGATCTTTTTTGTTCAGTTAAAATTTTCTTGAGCATCGAAAATTTTATTAATTTTATCTTTCATTAAAATTTTCTAGAAAAAAAATTTTAACATAACGTAGCAATAGAAAATTTTTAATGCAAAACTTACATTGTCCATAATCAAAAATATTTTAATAAACTAAATGACCAAGTTATCGAGTAATACATAATGTAAAAAAACAAAATAATTATTCCGCATACAACAAGTTCCATAAGAGTTAAGACAAACCAATCGCGAAAATCTTTAAAATTTTTAGCTATTGAACGCAGTATAAGAAATATCTTGTCAGGAATAAAACCCGTAAGGCTCAGGATCAAAAGAGATAGCCGAGAGATGTGATAGCAATTGATGATCATTTTGTTGTTGACTGTTAGTGGAACTATTATTACCATTAACTTGTGCAAGACTTATTGAAGAAGAAGAATCGTTTTTAATATGATGATTATCAGTGGTCCCTGATGCAGATGTAGTAGATAATGAATGTTGATGTTGTGATTCTAATTCTTTTTGTTTTCTTGTTGCTAATATAGTCTGTCTTAATTTTAAATATATTCGAGAATCTACATCTTCTTGAGATAAACGACATGGTCTTTGTTGGGGTTGCTGTGGATGATTATTACTTATTGATTCTCTTGGCTTTGAAGAATTTTTACTACTACTATTTGTTTGAGATGTTCTAAGACCTAATGTGCTGCTAGCCTAAAAATTAGATAATTTAAATAAAAATGACAAATAACAATAAATTTTTAAATACGTTCTTTTATTCTTATTTAAAACCCTAACTAAAAAATCGACTAATATGATTTTCACTAGTATCCAACTACTAAAAGAATTCTATCTAAATTGGTGGGTTCAAAATAATTTGATTGATATACCTATAAATTTGTATAATTTTATAATGTGGGCCACAAAAAAAAGAAGATAATAATTGACATAATTAGATTATTTTATAATTTTAATTAAATAAGTGTTCTGATTCAACTATTCATAGTATTAATTAAAAAATTAAAATATTTTATCAATATAAATTGTTTATAATGATAATATAATTAATTATAATAATTAAAGTATTCATTACGTAGACACAGTTAAACTATATCTATTTTTTACAATATAATATTTTATCTTTTTAAAATTTTAATTGATTCATTTTACAAATATAAAATATGTTATAAATTAGGTAAAAAAATCATACTTAATTAATAGATAAAATTTTATCAAGTCAATTAATCATTGATATAAGAATATTGTTTCTATTATAAAGACGTAAATGTAAAAAGATGAAAATTATCAAAATTTTTTTGAAATTTTTTTTATAAATGTTATACAAATTTTCATCTCAAACAAACACTGAATTTTTAGAAACTTGGTGGGTCATTTTGCTTCCTCATATAGAGGAACTATTGTAATAGGTAAAATTTTAATTATTAATTTTTTTTTTTGCATATAGGTAAGCACGTTTTAAGACCCCAGGAAGCTAAAAAACCGGTTTTTAAAAAAGTATGTATGTGTGTGTGAGTACATTTACGTTTGTGTGTAACCAGTGATATTTCATATTTCACAACCATTATATAGTAAAAACCTAATTTTTTTTTTTCAAACATTTTTTTATTAAAAAATCTTAAATGACTTTTCTTTTTAATTTGGATGTAATATACCTAATTTTTCTTTTCTATTGAAGTGCTAATTTCTAGAAATATTGTTTTACTCGACATCTCTGATCTGATAATTAATTTAAAAAAATTTTTTATTAATAAAAAAAATTAGTAAAAATTTTTAAATCATATGAGTATTTGTCCTTGCTTGAGGAACCTTAGTGCCAATAATTTGGCAGCATTTTTTATGGAATCAAATTTTCTTTAATACCATTTTACGCCAGTCAATTTACGGAGGGGAGGGGGTTGTATAACTCCTGGCTACCGCACCAGATTTGGTCTAGTATAGGTTTTTTGGGTCTGTGAATCCAAATTTCGAAAAATCGCCCACGGAAAATGAGTGCATCACCCTTAAATTAGCAAAAAACAAATCAATTCAAGGTGTATAGGGATGTTTTTTGCTGTATTCTTACTATAAGCCTTAATTTTGCTATTTTTGGTCGCTAATTCCAAATGTCAAGTCATTTTATATCGAAATTGCACGATTTACCCTTAAATTAGCAAAAATATCCAAAGATTTTTGATAGAAAATGGCCTGAAATTTGAATTCATCGACCCAAATAACCTACAGTAGACCAAATCTGGTGGTGGCCAGAAATTATAGACCCAAACCCATAAATTGACTGGAGTATTTGTATGCTACAGCATTATTAGAAAGGAGACTAAATTGTTAAATTTTAGAAAAATAGTAAAATTACCTCATTAGTATTAAGCATTTGATTAATAACAGTTTTAACAATTTGTTGGGCAGTTTCACGGCTAACAAAACCTTCAGGCGTTGCTCTGCTTTTATCAGAATCAGAAGGTTTAGGTAATTTTCTTCTTAACCAATTATGCCTTAACGCTCTACTTGGTGTCATTCTAATTTCAGGATCCCATTCAAGGCATCTTGATATGAAATCAAAGAAGTATGGATCATCACAATCTTGTAATAATTTTTTTAAACTTCTTGTACCGGGTGGTCCTCTACGTCTACCTCTTCTTGTATAACCACATGTAAATTCAACACTACCATCAGTTTTATAACTGACACCGCAATATCTTGGATTACCTTTAGTATTTATAAACTGTCTGGTTCTTTTAGCTTTTTCTAATAACGATGGTGGTGGCATACCTAATAATTCAATTATGCATGCTAATTGATCAGGTTCATCTTCACCAGCTAATAATGGATAACCAGTATATAATTCATATAAAATACAACCTAAACTCCACATATCAATTGGCATTCCATAATTAGCACCTAATATTACTTCTGGAGCTCTATAAAATCTACTTTGTATGTATGTGTATACCCTTTGATTTTCATAACAGCTTGAACCAAAGTCTATAACCTATAAAATAAAAAAAATATATATTGATAAATTTATTTATATACTTTGTCTGTAAAAGTCTATATAATATATAAATTTTATAAAAATAGAATAAAAACTATTAATAGGAGAATATATAAAGAAAGTCAAAATCAAAGTGATTAAATTATTTATTTTTCTTTGTGTGTCGCTTTTAAATTCTTAAATGCCTTAGTGTCTGATGATCTGAGAGCGAATTAAAAATATTTTATTTTAGACAAGTCTCACACATATTATTCTCTTTTGATGATCGCTCAATTAATTAAGACAAAAATAATTTTTTTTTGTATTTTATGATTTCTTTATTTATTTATTAAATATTTTTTTTTTATGCGGGTTTATTTATTATTATTTTTTTTTTAATAGTAACTCATAATTTGAGACCTTGAAATTTTTTTTTTACTAAAAAAAAAAAGTAATTATATTTTTATAAAAATTTTATTGACTGTTAATGTTAAAAAAAAATTATATAATTTATATGTTTATAGTTTTATGAAACATATAAATTATTGATAAAAATAAATATTTTAAAAAAAATTATAGGTTTATATATGAGAAAATCCATATACCTATATCGAAAAAAAAATACCTTGAAAATATGTTTCTTTGATCAATCAGGTGCATTCGAAGGCATTCGAGGGTGCATTGAAAATTTTTCACAATGCAGCCTGATAAATCAAAAATCACATTTTTATTATTTTTTATAACTTACAGAATTATTTTGAATATTAAAAATATATTTAAAAAAAAAATGTTTAGTATTTTAAAAAAATTGATCAGATATTGATTTTCTCATACATACAATAAACCTAATTTATTAAATGAATTGATTTTTAGTATGAATTTTAATAAGAAGCTTTGAATGCACTACATTGTATACAACATTATGTTAAAAAAACATACAAAATTATCATTTTCTTATGTGAGTGTGTATACATAAAGCCAAAATAATTTAAATAAATCATTCCTTATTTTCTTTGTTTTTATATGCTTTTCAACTCTTTTATCATACAAAAATATTGCTCTATTTAATATTATTATTTTTTTTTAAAAATAGGTATATTATCTATAAATTATTGAAAATTCATCGATGAATAAGAAAATATATAATTAATTATTAAATTATGACAATGAAAAAATATATTAAAACTACGTATTTTATATAATATTCGTCTTTGAAAAATATAATAATAAATTCAGAATATGTAATATTATTATTAATATCATTTTTTTTTTTATTGTTTGTTGTCTAGGTCATGGATTTTATTATCATATTTTTTAAATTATAATATTAAAAAAAATTAATTACATATACAATATTTTTACATAATAATAAATATGCAATAAGGAAAATTATATTAGTTTTTTATGATCATGTCCATATATTTTTAATTTTATTTATTTTTTGCTTTGAAAAATAAAAAATATATAGATTTTAAATATTTTCATATACTATTTCAAATATTACCGCGCTTTTATTGTAACCTAACACAACACGATAACACGATTTTTTTATAACCTCAAATATTTTGCAAGATTGCAAGAATAAACATTTGGGTGATTTGAGTTGAAAAGTTTGAGGTAAAAAATATTAATTTTTTAGCAAAAGGTAAAAAAACAGAATAAAATCTATACAATAATGGGGAAAAAAAGTTTTAAAAAATATAAGTACAAGAAGACTTTAGAAGGTAATCGACATTTATTAATAAATTTAGTAATCCTTTTTTAAACATGAAATATAATTTAAAATATTTTTTTATCTTATCTGACAAATTGAATCAACTATAGATCCCAATGGTCAAATTTCAAAGCTGAACGATGATTGTATGTTAGAAATATTTAAATATTTATCTATGAAAGAAAGAGTAAACGCTTCAACAGTTTGTAAAAGATGGGCTATTATTTATGAATTATCTTGGAAAGATGTAACAAGCTTAGACATTAACAAAAAACTCTTACAAGAATTTTCTTTAAAAGAATTTCCTACAGTTACTAATACAAAAAAAAAGTATTTAGCTATTGTTACTAATATATTAAAAAGATGCGGAGCCTATTTACAAATAATAAGATTTGAAGAATTAGTTGGACAAGAAAATTTTTCTAGAATTTTAAAGATTATCATTAAATATTGTAAAAATATTAAAGATTTTTCATTGGTCAACCTTGATGAAAATTTCAATGAAATACAAGATTCATTTTTAGAATCAATATTTATAAACAATACTAAGCTTTGCAAGATTAACTTAGATTGCATTAAATTTGAAGGGTATTGCTTAACCAAATTACAACCAGATATTATAGAAGAGTTTAGTTTACATAATCCATCATTGTCATCATATAAATATCTTTATGATTTTATGTCTCAATTGAAAAATATAAAGAAAATTCATATTCACATGTTTGGTATTAGCGATAAAGCATTACTAGCTTTAATTAAAAGTAACTGTGATAACATATCTGAATTTTATTTCAATTTTTCATCTTCAGCTTCGCATCATCTCTCAAATTTACTTTTCAAACAAAAGAATCTTAAAAAACTTTATTTAAACCATATTACAATTGAAAATAATTTTTTGGATAATTTACCAAATAAATTTCTTGAACATGCATCTTTGAACTTACACAATTCAATTAATTATCCAATTCAAAGGTTTAAAAATTTAAAAGAATTAAATTGTGATATTGATTTTCTAACAGATGAATTCGTCAATGGATTAACGGAATGTTTTAATTTAAATGTACTAAAAATAAAAGCAGAAGATATTACTTTGTCAAAACTTGGATTTTACTATTTCAGCAAATTGAAAAGTTTAGAAATTTTATATTTTGAAAATCATAATAAAGACATAGATGAAATATTATTAAGCGTTGGAAGATGTGAAAATTTAAAAATTTTGAAAATAAAAAAATGCAAATTTACAGAATCTGGATTTAACGGATTGAATACTTTTAAAAACTTAACATATTTAGACATTTCTCATAATATTAATACATTCTTTTCTGCAACCTACCAATCTATATTAATTAAGATATTATCAAAATTATTAAGTCTTAAAGGGTTAATTATTAGTGAGCTTGAAAGTTTGACAGTTGAATTTACTGAAACAATAAACAGAATAAAAGAGAATCAAAAAGATAAAAATATTTTAAAAATTGCTTTTGATAATCGTGATTATAGACTTTGTAAAAAAATATTAAATAATAATAGTTTATCACTAATAAAATTTGAACAATATGAGTATGGATGTTTATTTAAAAATTTTTAATTTTAAAACATTAACAATCTCATATATGATAGACTAATTATAAATTTAGTAAAAAAAGATTTAAGTTATCAAATTCATTTATTGATACGAAAGAAAAATTTATTTTACATTTTATATTTTAATTATCAAATTTTAAATTCATATATTAATTATCTTTACTCAAAAACAAGATTGTATTTTAAATAAATAATTGTAAAAATTATTGTTTTCTTATAAAGTTAAGATTCTTAATAAAATAAATAAAATAATTAATACTTAATTTTAACCATTGACCCTTACATCAGGGATCCATTAACTGCTATTATGGAAGGTTTTAAGGGAAGCAAAATGCAAAAACAAAATAATTATCAGACTCATTCTTATTTTAATCAGAGTAATCTATTTCAGTCAATTAAAAACTTTAGCAATTTTTGATAAAAAAATAGACTAGATATTAGTGGCTCTTGGTCAATGTGAAAATTTAAAAATTATAATTATTAAAAACTGTTATTTTACTGAATCTGGATAAAACGGATTGAATACTTTTTTTAAATTTAACAGATTTAGACATTAATTCTCTGGAATTCTCTGCTGTTAGACTGTAAATTATTGATAATTAAAATATTGTCAATTATTACTACTTAAAATTAATTTGGTTAAATAAAGATTAAAGAATAAAGTGCTCGTCATAAGGGACCTCCTATACTTTGAATTATTAGAAAGTATTATAAATGATAATAACAATGAATAATAAATTAAAAAAATTTATGTACTTCTTAATAATTAATTTACCCTAAAATTTCCTTTGTAATAACGATAAATATCTGAACAATTTATTTATTTATTTTTTTTGTTTAAAAACTTCAAATTTATTTAAACTTTAGGTCTGGCTCGAATTGAAAATAAATAAAAATTTTGCATAAAATATAATAATTATAACATTAAAAACCATTTTATTTACAGACCGGCCACACTATAAAAAAAATTTAATTAAAAAAAACATTAAGAAGTTCGTGGAGGGGGAAACTGTTAATTCATCGATAATCAAATAAAATTAAGCTAATAAATGAAATATTTATCATAAATTACTTAATTAACTAACAATTACTTGTATAATTATTAATTTATTAATTTTAATTATTTATTATTATGTAAATAAATAAATTTTAAAAAGCGCGCTTTTCCCCTCCATGGATAATTTTCGGACTCGATAGCGCGGGACAGGGTTGTAGCATTTGTAGCATAACCTCAAATTATGTTATGTGACAAAAGGATATATTTTAATTAAAGAGTTTTTTCAGTAATTCAAGAAAAAAACCTGCACATTATAAACAGTTAAGTTTTTTCTTTTTTTAACATGGAGCCAAGACGATCAAAAAGATCAAAATGTAAAAGTTTGAAGGGTAAGTGATATTAAAAGTAATTATTTATTCTTATTTTTAAAGCACTATTAATATGTATCTAAAACATATTTTCATCAATTATAGAAAACCATGATCAAATTTTAAATAACACAGATGTAAATATTAATAACTTGAACAATGACTGTTTATTAGAGGTATTTAAATACTTATCTATAAAAGAAAGAGTTAAAGCTTCAAGAATTTGTAAAAGATGGGCCTATATTTATGAACTATCATGGAGCAGCATAACGTATTTATTTATAAATGATAAACTATTGAAAAATAAGTGCGAAAATAATGAAACTATTAGAAAGCAGTATGCAACTTCTGTTATCAAACTTTTAAAAAAATGTGGAAGTTTTTTAAAAACAGTACGCATTGGAGGAAACTTGGGATGTCGAAACACTAATGAAATATTACAGAATATTGCAAAATATTGTAACAATATTTTGGACTTCACTTTGGATGATATTAGAGATTATTGTATTGGTGACCAAATGTTATTACCAGTATTTGTAAGCAACCCTAATCTTTGCAGAATTTCTTTGAATCATTTAGATATTAAAGAGAACTGTTTAAGCAAATTAAAACCACAGATTATTGAAGAATTTAAAACAAATAATTGTATGTTTAAAAGCAAAAATTATTTTCATGATTTTATATCTCAATTGAAGAACGTGAAAAAAATTAGTATAAGTAATGATTCTAATAGTTATGAAATAATACAATCTTTAATTGAAAGTGACTGTGAAAACATATCTGAATTTTCTTTATTCAGTTCAGTACCTTGTAGCGAACTCTTAAATTTACTCACTAAACAAAAAAATCTAAAAAAGCTTCAATTAGAAAATGTTAATGTAAACAAAAATTTTCTAAATAATTTACCCAAAAACTTTCTTGAACATTTATCATTAAGATTACATCATTCAATCAGTTATCAAATTCATCAATTTAAGTTTCTAAAAGACTTGGATTGTGATATTGATACACTTACAGATGATTTTATGAATGGGTTAACGGAATGTTTAAACTTAAAAGAACTCAAAATAGATGTGTTATTAGAAATCAATTTATCTGAAATTGGAATAAATTATTTTAGCCAGTTAAAAAATTTAGAGCTTTTTGACTTAGAAGCAAACGAAAACATAGATAAGATATTAGTATCTGTAGGACGATGTGAAAATTTAAAAACTTTGAAAATTAAATATTGTAAATTTACAGAACTAGCATTTAAAGGTTCAAGTTCTTTTTTAAATTTGGTAAATTTAGATGCTTCATTAACCAATGTATCAAATCAATCATTAACTGATTTAGTAAGTAAATCATTAAAACTTAAAGAGCTAATTATTAATCAATGCACAAATGTTTCAAATAAATTTATTGAAATAGCAAGCGACATAAAAATTAATCGAAAAGATGAAAGTTGCTTAAAAATTATTTACTGTGATTACTTGTATTCAAAAATTCAACCTAAAAATTTAAATAATATTTCAGAATTGATAACATTTAAAAAATTACCTTATAAAAGTTACCTCAACAACTAATTAAAAAGTTTGTATTTATAAATCTAATTGAACTTTACCAATAAACGAAGTTTTACTTTAGTACATCAGAGATGTTTGTTTTTGTAAAAAATAAATGATGTATTATGTATTTTATCATTGTAATTAAAGGAAAATAAGTTTGTATATTTAAAAGTTAAAACTAAATAAAAAACAAAAATTATAAAAATTTTTTTTTTTTTAATTTATAAATAATAAAGAAATAAATTATAACGAATTTTTTATCATTTAAACCGATTTAATCACTAAAAATTTTTATTTATCAGAAAAAGTACATACTACTTTTGAAATAGAAAAAAAAAATTTTTAATATTTTAAATTACAAAAAAATTAGCGGCAAAAAAATGTCGGTAAAATAGGATACTATGTTATGGTCCAGCCAAATCTTCCCTCATTATAACCTTAAAATATAACAAAGAAAATATCACAGTGCAAAAAAAAAGTTGCTAATAAACTGATAATAAATAATCCTCAACATTTTTTACACAAGTGTCAAGTCTACAAATAAATTAAATTTTCTTTTTAAAGTAAAAAATTTGTTACATTTTTTAAATTAAAATTATTAAGTAAGTCTTTATTTAAAAACGCTAAGTAAAAACGATTTTTTTTGCAAAAATGGCAGAAAGGAGTTTAGCATGTTTTGATTTAGGGATTTTTGACTGCAATGATATTTTAAAAGGTAAGCATACAAAATTGTTATAGAAATTAAATGCATATTTTTTTTTCAACTACTTCTTATGATTTGAAACAACTAAAATACTTATTTTTTTTTTATTTCAGAATTTTATTATTTAAAATTCCTTAATGATCAAAATTTAAATCAGAAAGAAGTTACTATTAATAAGTTAAATGATGACTGTTTATTAGAAGTATTTAAATATTTATCCATAAAAGAAAGACTAAACGCTGCAACAACTTGTAATAGATGGGCCTACATTTGTGAATTATCTTGGAGAGATGTAACGATCTTAAACATTAACGAAGAACTATTGAAACAGTTTTGTCAAGTTAATAGAAAAAATAGAAGCAAGTTTTCAATTATTGTTGTGAATATATTAAAAAATTGTGGACCTTATTTGAAATCAGTAGGCTTGAAAGAAGATTTGGGAAATTATGGATATTATTGGAGTTTATTTAATATTGCAAAATATTGTACAAATATTTTGAATTTCACACTGTATGATCTTGGGTACAAAAAATGTATTACTGATGAATTATTGGAGCCAGTATTTATAAATAATCCTAAAATTTGCAGTTTATCTTTAAATTGTTTAAGCTTAACGGGAAATTGTTTAACCAAACTACAACCACATATTATTGAAGAATTAAAAATAATTAACTGCAAATTTAAAAACTATAAATATCTTTATGACTTTGTATCTCAATTAAAAAATCTGAAGAAAATTTATATAAACGATCCTAATAGAACTGAAATTATACAAGCTTTAATTAAAAGCAACTGTAATAGTTTATCTGAATTTTTCCTACCTAAATCGATGTCAATATCTTACAGCTTACTTTCAAATTTACTAAGCAAACAAGAGAAACTTGAAAAACTCCAATTTTATATTGACTATCATGAAAAAAGTAATTTTCCTATTTTTCAATTTGAACATTTAAAAGAACTAACTTGTCAAATTAAAGAATTTTCAGATGATTTCATGTTTAAATTAAAAGAATGTATAAATTTGAAAGAATTAAAAATAACACAATATGTTTCAGAATTGAATCATTTGACAGAAATTGGAGTAAACTATTTTGGTCAGTTAAAAAATTTAGAATTTTTGGATTTGCAATATTGTAAAAATATGGACAATCTTTTTTTAGCAACTGCAGGAAAATTTGAAAAATTAAAAGTTTTAAAAATGAAATATTGTAAATTTACAGAACAAGGATTTAAAAATTTATGTTCAATTTTGAATTTGACACATTTGGATGTCTCTTATTCAAATGTAACATGTCAGTCATTAATTGAAATAGTGAAAAACTTGTTAAAACTCAAAGAGCTAAATATTTATGGATGCATTTTTCATAAACATTATTATGATTCATATATTTTAAACAAGATTTTAAATGAATTTATTGAAGCAGCAAGCGTTATAAAAAGTAATCGAAAAGATGAGAACAGTTTAAAAATAATATGTTCGGATGAGAAAGAGGAATATGGTGTGAAAGCAGTGTTCGTTCCTGAATAAAGTATCCAAAAGGAAAAAAACATGGTGTAAAAACATGAAAATAGAAATTTGAAGTTAAAACAATTAAAAGAAGTTGTAAATAAATTAACAATATATGCCAAAAATAAAGCCAAAATTTCAAATTTATAAAAATAAAATAACAAAAACTGAGAAAAAACAGAATAAAAATATATAAAAAAAGAAAATATTAAGAAATTAAAAATAAACATAAAGAAAAAAACTGTATATTTAAAAATTAAAAGAACAATAAATCCTTGAATTTTAAAATATAAATAAAAATGTGTAGACAATCAAGATAAGAAAAAATAATAAATCCCTAATTTTTATCTTTTAAAAAAGTATATAAAAGACCAAAACTCATTACAATAATTATCTCTCTGTACCTGAAGATAATTTAAACAAAAGAAGGATTAAAAATAATAACAACAATAATCAAAATTTTCTTAACAGGTATCTCATTTAAATATTCAAATTTTTCTTTTGTTATTAAAAAAAATAAAAAAAAAACTTGTTGGTAGATCCTTAAGTAGGTCAAAAATTTAAATAGCTAAAAAATTAACTGATATAATAACTTAAATTAATTAATTATTTTTTTAAATTATAGAATATTAATTAAAAAAATGAGAAAAATGATTTTCTTTCATTATTATTATTTTAATTATTTTTAGTATCTCAAGGAAACAATTTAAAAACTTTTTTTCTTATTATATGGAGAGAATCTCTTTTCTTATCTTTTAAGTGCGTAGTTTTTTTTTTTTAAAGAAAAAATAATTATGTATATCAATATTTATTATAAAATTTTTTTTTCAAATAAAATTATGAATTAAATTAAAAAGTTTACTTTACATAATTCATAAAAAAAAAATAAAAGTTATTTTAATATTTACATTAGATATAATAATTTTTAGGTTATGTAATTTTATATTTTTTCCTTCATTAACGAAATTCCAATATAAATTAGAATTACAGACACATGTTTTTGATTGCTCATGACGAGAATTATTATAAATTGATAATAATGACGTGCAAAGATGACGCTGCCAATAAATAATGCGTTTTTGATAACTTATCTTTATTTTAATTTATCGAATTAATTCTTTTTAATAATAAATTACTGTTGAAATAAAGACGTTTCGGAGAAATTTAAGTAGATATTTGATAATGTGATTTTTTGTTCAATTTTAGAATTTAGATAATCTCAATTTGATCAATTTTTTAACCCCCCACTCTTTTTTAAATCGGCCCTTCACCTTTTCCTTTTAACCACTAAATATTTTGGATTAAACCCCTAGAATAATTAATTTTCGACACTACACTATATAAATTTTAAATATTACTAGATTTAATATCGACTTTAAATCTGATGTAGAAAGGGGTTAAAAGACTCCAAAATAAAAAATAAAAAATAGGTATAACTTTTTTTTATTTAGCAATTTGCTAACTTTGAATTAAACTTCGATCTTTATTTTGATTACAATTCCTATAATTATAAAATATTTACTTTTTTATACCTAATTACAACATTACTGACATTGAACTTGACCAATCGTATTGTATTCATATGACATTATAATATATTTATATAACAAAAAATAACAAAGAATTGAAAAAAAAAAAAAACAATAAATAAATAATTATATTATAAATTCAAGTTTATAAAAAAATTGATTGATAGATTTTAGAAATAAACAAAAGAATTCAATGTAAACAATTAATATCTAAACATAACCTCTATTTTTTTACTTTGTATACTTTTTTTAACCTTTTTTATCAAAAAAATAATTTATTTTATCTATAAAATATTCTGAATAAATACATAATTTTATTTTTTTAAATTAATATACCTAATATTCATTTTTTGTTTGTAATGTAATCAGTTGCAGACGAAAAAATAAACTAAATAACAATGATAATAATATCGTCTAAGAATAAAAATCATTTATAAACAGATAATTGTATTTTACGTGTGTATCAAAATTCATTACTAATCAGTTATTAAATGCATCGTGTTCTTAGATGTTTAATAAAAATAGGAAATTTAACACTTTTGGTAATTTAATTCGTTTTTGTAGGGGTGGACGGGGCGAAATGGATGTACACAAGTCTATGATTTTCTCCCTATACCAAGATTTAATGGCATTTGGAGGGTGACTTTAAGTTTATATGCATCTTTTGTGTTATTCCAATTTTTTTTTTAATTTTTTTGTTTTATTACTTTCAATGCCCATGAGAATTTTTCAAGTATTTTTTTATACTGTGTGCATTACCAAAGTTACTAATAAAAGTTTTATCCCTCGTTTTACACCATACAGAGATGCAGCTTTTATCTAATCAAATTAGAAATTATTTTTTTTTTCATTAGTTCCCGAAATTTTTAAAACCGTATCTCCATTCTTTATCATAAGGGTTATCGCCTAATCAAGTTATTTCTTTTCATATACTTATTAAAAACGATTTATTTTAATACAGACGATCAATGTTTTACCAGGGAAAAAATTTCAAAGCCATCTACATTAACTAAACTTCTGTTTATGATTAACAGTAAAGCAGAATAATGGTCATTATATAATTTTTAAAAGTCAACTCACTTGCGAGAAAAAAACATTTTTCATGATATAATTTTCTTATTAAATTTTCTCGCAAGTGATTTAAATTCTAGACCACTAAAAAATTTCTTTATGCAAGCTAAATTAGGACAGTTAGTTAAGTAATTTTCTAAACTCGGAAAAAAAACTTTTCATTTATTTCATTCAAATTAATTTAAAAAAAATAAAAAAAAATAATTAAAATGTCTGCTTTACCATACACCTAAATTAAATAATATAAGTAGCACTACAGTAAAAACGTATTTCTTCTATAAATAAACTTATAAATTAAATATATCCTACAATAATAATAAAAAAAACCGGGCTATATATCGGCAAGGACGATCCGAGTTCATTGCTCTATTACACACACACACACATACGTGTACATACATACATTAACGTATATGTACATACAAAAAAAGAGAGAAAGCTCTTCCTTAAATAATAAAAAAATCTAATCATATTATATTCAAATTTTATAAAAAAAATCCTCGGTATACATAAAATAATAACAATAAATACACACTTGTTATGAAATTCTCATGTAAAAGTAGTATAAATAAACCTATTGTTATTAATAATAATTACTATTAAGAATCAGGTTGTCAATAGAGATGCATCACGTTTTTTTTATACATACACTATTTTAAATATTGTTGTGTTATAAATTAATCGATTAGTCACCCATGTTTTAAAGTTTATTGTTTACTTACACACATACATGCGAATAAAGTGTATGTATGCGTGTGAAGGGTATATAGACTTTTTTCCATTGTCGCATATATTATAATAACTTGTCGTGTTTTAATTCGCTCAGATAAAACTCTCAATATTTATGAAAAATTAATAATATTGGTATTTAATTAAGATTTTTTATTTAATTAATTTATTTTTAGATTGTATTTTTATGGAGAAATTTAATTTAATAAGAGGAATTAGAACATTAACAATTATGAGTGAAAGTTTCTTATACACTTCTTAGTGGGTATTCAAAATGTATCAATATTATAAATAAAATAAAATAGCTATATTATTATTTGATTTTAACGCTAGAATTCCAGGAAAAATAAAAGGCATATTCAAATAAAGGTTAATCCCACTTAGAGAGAAAGAGAAGTAGTTCTAAGAATATTTTTTAAAATTATAAATTTAATTAAAAGCTTAAAATTACATAATAAATAAATAAACAAAAAGTAATCACCTTAATTCCACTTCTTCCCTGTTGTTTGAGTAATACATTTTCTGGTTTCATATCACAATGTATTATTTTATTTTTATTTAATGAATCTAAACATTGTAATAACGAATGAGCGAATTTTCTAACCAATTGTAAACTAAAGCCTTGAAATTTATTTTTTTTTATTAATTCATATAAATTAATGCTCAATAATTCAAATGTTATACACATATGATTACGAAATGTAAATGAATCAAACATATGTATAACGTTCATTGAATTATCTTTATCTTGTTCGCGTAAATTTCTTAAAATTCGAATTTCTTCTTGTGCTTGTCTATGAAAACGTTCTTCGTTACGTACCATTTTTAATGCAACGTGTTCGTGATTTTTATGGTCGTATGCTTTAACTACTTGACCAAAACTACCTTTGCCAATAACTTTTAACACTTCGTATCTGTAAGCAACGTGATCGTGTGTTATGTGGATGTATGAACCTTTGTCGTTATCGTAATCGTTGTTGTTTTGGCAGTAACCAATTAGACCAGGCCTTTTTTTGGCATTTGCACCGATGAAAAATATTTGTGGGTAATTAAATATTTCGTGATGTTCGTACGGTGTTAATTTGTTTGAATATAATTTCATAACAATTTCTGGTGTAACTGTCATCATTTGTGGTTTAAATGGTACTTGCTTTTTTAATAATAATTGTTGCTGCTGTTGTTTATTTTGCTGCTCTTGTTTGTCTTGTTGATGCTGTGATTTCGTTGGAGTTTCTATTTTTATTCGAATATTTTTATTTAACACTAATGGAGAACTTGATTGACTATTTGATCTAGAATTTTGTTGTAATTGTAAACTCGTACGCGAACCACTTAATAATTCATGATTATTATGACCATTACTTAAACCGCTCGCTAAATTTTGCAAACTGCTACTGCCAACGTTTAACTTTAAATATGGTAAATGTAAACTACCGATACTTTCTGGTGGGGCTAATGCTTCGCGTGGTGATTCTGGTTGTTTCAATGACTGAAGCTGTGGTTGTTGATAATGTTGACTTGAATGGTGATGGTGATGATGATTGTGAGATGTATCAATTGTTGATTTAAATGGTGGAAGGTGACCTGCACCTTCGAAATATCCAAGTGGTATTAATTTTGGTAACGGCATTTTATTTTATAAGAATTTTTTGCAATTTTACTTCCGAAAAATGTTTATTTTCAATTTATTGATTTCTTATTTTCTTTCTTTCTATTGCATTGCCTTGAAGATGATGCAACAGAGGAACATCCTGACGGGATCCAGGCCCATAATCAGGAGCACTGTTCCCGATTTTTAATATTTTTTCTTATTCTCTGGAACCTCGACGTCATTCAGCGCCGGGAGCGGCCATACGATAGTTTCAATGCACTCTTTTCACTTCTTTCTATCTCTTTCTCTATCTTTTTTGCTCTTTCGATCTGACTCGAAAATTAAAAGAAAAAAAAAACTATTGAAAATTATTATAATCTTAAGAACTTTTTTTTAAAAACTTTTTTTTAATTCTCATTGTTATTATTATATTAACACAATAATCACTTCCTTAAAAATTTCGGAGTCAAAGCGTCGAGTCTTCTGCTGGGTAATTGAACTCCGAAATTAAAAAAAAAAAAAAAGAAAATAAAAAGGAAAAAAAAACTTCTTAACTCAGCTGTAAATATTTGTTCTTATTTTATTCAACATATTATTATTTTATTATTATTATTTTTTCAATGCCGTGGAAAAAAAATGCTTAGCATAGCCATAGGCAAGCATCTCGTTGTTGTATTGCACACGCACATTATACAAACACATTACATTTTATATATTTTAATTTATTTATACATTTACACAATAAAATTACGTTAATAATATTATAAAAAGGACGATAAGTGAAAGACTTGAGAATTTTTATTTTAAATATTCTAAAACCACTTGCTTATACACGTCGCTTAAATTATTTTTGGCAAATTTTAATAAATGCATATAGATATAGTAAGTTAAATAATAAATAAACAAAAAAAAAAATATTTTATTCTAGAAGAAGTCCTACACTACTTCCGTTGTTTTATATGTATATTCTTCTGGACGAGACGATGAATAATTTTTTTTTTTATATAAATTTATATGTGTGTATTACATTTATATATTATACACACATTAGGATTTAATCGTGTGTTCTCTCACTCATGCAATCGCAAACTCGTATAATATACGCGCACCCGCGTCGTCTTCCAAAGTTCCACTCTTCCCTTTCCATTTTCTATCTCACTCTTTTCACAACGAGTTTTAATATTATATTGCCCTTTTTTTTATAAAAAAAAAATTTTATATATATGTTACAATGATTTTTATGTCTTCTTGCTGTATTTTTTAGTTTTTTTAATTTTTTAAATTTTACACTATTCCGTTAATTTAAAATAACGATATTTTAACATACTCGTTAACACCACGTTGCATTTGTTTATAATTAATAAAATTAAAAACCTTTCACTTAATATTGGTACCAAAATATCACTGTTTTTATTTTAATACAATTTTTTTAACATAATAAATATAATATACATGCACCGCGAGTTTGATGCTCGCGACTAACCACTATAATGCATTTCAGAGTATTAAGTCCCGGTCCCTCGCTCTGATTTTATTATTATACACCCTATATAGAGCCCCTATAATATATGTTGAACTACTACCATTATAAACTTTTTTTTTTATAATAATGATAATAATAATAATGCCTTGTTTTTTTCTCACTCACTATTTTATGTCTTTTTTCATTTTTATTTATCTTTTTTTTCCGCTTTGTCTCGCTTCAGAAAGCTCGCTTTCTCTCCATGATTCTGAACAACCATAATACTGTTGTGATTTTGAGTGGGGAAACCAAAAGATAAAGAGAAGGCTAAAGTGAAAGAGATAAACTAATAGGTATACACAAAAGATAGGGTTATTTATTGTTGTAATATAGGTTATTTTGCAGAAAATTTATATTTTTCAACAATTTTTATATTTTTTTATGAAACTTGATGAAAATAATCATTTTATTTTTCATTTGCGTTATTTTGAATTGTTTTCTTTTTTAAAATTAAAAATAAAATCTATAACTATTACTTTTCCTAGGGGGCAGCACTTTCCGGCAAAAAAATTCATTAAATTACGATGAGTATGTGTGCAGAATTTGAAAATCGATAAATGAAGGATGCAATGACTTTAATCGGCTTTAAAAATAAATATTTATAAGCGCATTGGATTTCTTAAATGAAATTTTTCAAAAATAATTATAAACAGATTTTTAAAGAGCCAATAAGGATTTCATATTGTCAAAACAATAAAAAAATTTTTGTTTAATTTTTTGATACTTTTTATACTTAGATATCTTTTGTTCACAAAATTCAAAGGAGTTTAAAAGGGCAACAAAAAATTTACTTTTATAATTAATTTATAAATCCAATGTTTTATAGTTTAATTAATTTTTGATAATTTTGAGTATAAATTAAAGTTTTTAAATATTGGCAACATGATTTTTATTATTTAAATCTCCCAGTAATAAAGTTTACTGCGCATCACAACAATAAAGCAATTGCGCATTCCTTCCCCCTTCGCATCAGCTGCTGCTGCTGCTCTTTAAAATGCAAATGCATCATATTTTATTGATAAAATGCGTACATATAAATATTCTTTTGTCCTAAGTCTTTAATAAATTATGTCAGTTAAATTCTTAGTTTAAATGAACTGTGTATATTGCATACAAAATTAACAAGAGAGCTTTAAAAAAATAAATAATTAATGCGTATGGCCGCCATAACTCCGAAAAATACAACTACAAAACCAGACTATACAAATTCATGATTATTATTTACTCACACTTCTAAATTTTGACCTCTCTTACACACATTGTAAATATATATCAGAAACAAGAACCAAGAAAATTATACGAACGTATTACGTATGTCAACAATAATAAAACTCCGTTTTTCATGTAATATATTCATATTTAGAATATAGTGACAGTGCAATCATTATAAATAACAGTAAGTGAAATTTAATAAATTTTTTAGTTTTAATAAAAATGCGTCATTTTAAAATGAATAGTAAATTTTAGAATGTGAATATAATAATATGTTGACGCGCAATTTAATTATGATATTAACAAGTTTTTAACTTTTTTTCAGCAAGTTTTTTACCAGATGTGTATTGAAAATATTCAATAAAAGGATTGATATTTGATAGATAAGAAATTTTTGAGTCTTCCTAATATTATTTTATGGTTCTAATATTTTTATATTGTTTTAATGTCGTTGAACTCTAAGCTATAAATGGGGATATGGCAAGTGTCAAAAGATATAATTAAGAAATAATGATACTCATTTTAACGTGACATAATAAAAGAAATATAAAATATTACATGAGATTATTATAGTGACATTAAAACCTAATTAAAGCAAAATGAGTTCAATACCTAAAAGTTTTCAAGAAAGAAGACCATTTGGTACAGTATTAAAATAATTTATTTTTTTTAAAGATGCATAATTAAATCGATTGTTTTTTTTTTTTCTAGACTTACGTGTAAGAGATGTTAAAATGATCAGAAGAAAACATCCTAATAAAATTCCTGTGATAGTTGAAAAATATTACGCTGAAAAGCAATTACCCTTGATTGATAAATCCAAATATTTAGTTCCAGATCATTTAACGGTTGCTGAATTAATAAAAATTATAAGGTAATTAAACATAAAATATTATGACTAAAATAAACTAAATAATTTAAATGTTCACAGGAGAAGACTTCAACTTCATCCAACACAGGCCTTTTTTTTACTCGTTAATCAAACTAGTATGGCTAGCGCTAGCATGACAATGGCTCAACTTTATAAAAATGAGCAAAGCGAAGATGGTTTTTTATATATGGTTTATGCTAGTCAAGATGCATTCGGCTAATGTAGTTAAAAATAAAAACATGTGACATAAGTGAAATCAAAGGGCACTAAATATTAATTTATATTTTAGTGTCTCATGTATATGTAAAAAAGAATGTATTGAATATTAAAAAAAAGTGTGCAATGCATATAATTTTTTTTTTCCTCCATTTTATTTGCATAATAAATTTGCAAATTTAATTGTCTGTACCTGAGTGCCTTTATTTCATTATTTATGCTCTCTTTTTGGTATAAAATTATGTATATTTTGATGCATGAATTATTTAGCATCGATGTTTAAAGCGAATTAGTTTACATAATAGAATACAATAAAAAAAAAAGTAGAGAAATTGGCTGTGCACACTAATTCTAAATGTATTAATATGTATGAAGTATAAAATACTTAAAAATATGTACTCCAAACATTCTATTAGAATGATTAAAAATTCTATTTTATTTAATTTACTCGATTAAAAGTTTTTGCCAAATATTATCTATTCATTTGTAACGAGTAACGTCCAATATTTTTTTTACATAACAAATTATTTAATGTAATCTTATTTATATTGGAATTTATATAAATCAAAAATATTTTTTAAGTTTAAAAGTTAGTAATATTCAAATTTAAACTTGAATATTTACAAGACTTTTTCTTTGATTTATAAATAAATTGTAAAATGTTTATAAAAATGTACTACTTTAAAAAATTTTTTTACCCTAAATAAAAAAGTATACTTTAATTTAAAAACATAAACTAAATAAAATGCTAAGTTAAATTTTAATGTCTTTAAAGTACTGGATACCTGCCATATTGTTTAAAAAAAAAAAATTGATTTATTTTTCATTTATGCTGCTTTAGAGTTTTTTTTTCAATCAGGGGATCCAAAAAAAATTTCTAAGTCTAGAAAAATAAAAAGTAAAATTATTTTATAAAAAGTATAATGCCGAATATACAGTACTCTTAATTATAAAATACATGATTACAAAAATTATTCTAATTAAACATTGTTGTTATTAAATTTTGACTGAGAAATTAAATAAAAACACTTTTTAAAGACACATGGATAATTTTTTTTATTTTAATTATTTTTTTCAAATTATTACATTATTTTTTACAAAATTTAATTTATAATTGGTAAGTAATTTACAATGTTCAAAATTATAACTTAAAAACTTAATAATATAAATATAATCAAAAATTATATTTGTCAAATCTGCAGGTAAACTTAATAAACATTTTTGTTGAAAACAAAATGTTATGAAATCAAGTAGTATTATCTTATATTTTTCTTTCATGGTATAATCAAATAATTTTTATTGAATTGATTTCCAATTATAATTTTATAAAGCTATATTTTTTCTTCAAGCAAATGTTTAACTAAATTAATGATTTATTTGTAACTTCCTAAAAATAATATTTTTTTGAATTACTTTTGTACATAAAAAATTTATCAAATAATTGTATACATTAAATTAGCCTTACGTTTTTTAACAATTCTTTTCCTTGAAAATAACCTTATTTTAAGTTTTTACTGAAAGAAAATTTTTGAGGCTGCAACAGTTTTTTTCTAAAATGTTTATGAAAAATTATTTTATATAAATAACAATTTAAAATTAGTACTTTCTAAAATATATCAAAAAAGAGAAATTTATTTATTTGAATTTGCTTTGAACAAATAAAAATTATATAAGTAATCCAAAAATTAATTTAATTTATAAAACAAAAATTTAATAATTAAAATTTTACTTACATTTTACTAAACAAAACAAAAAATAATGAACATACGCTGTGTTTTATTTTTTGGAGTCGTCGTGTCGGGGTGCAACAGAGTGCGTGTTAGAGGGCGTTACTATAGCTGTGAAAATATTTAGCGCGAAAAGTTTAAATTCATAGTTAAAAAAAAAATTTTTAATCCATAATTAAAACCAAAAAGAAAATAGGTACTAATAAAAAAATATTTTTTTGTTCAATTTTTGAAAAAGAGATTATGAGAAAATATAAAATATTTTTTTATTTATTATAATAAATTTATTATAATAAAAGTTTAATTCTTTCCAGAAATTAAAAGTCGATATTAAATCTGGTCATCTTTAAAATTTATATACTTCAATTGGGAGTTATTCACAATTAACTATAAAATTTTAAAGATGACTTGATTTAATCAATATCGACTTTTAATCTGATCTATAGAAAGGGCTTAAATTTAGAATATTACCAGATATTACAATGTAAATAAATAAACATTTTTTTTTTAAAGTTTCAGGTTTTTTTAGAATAATAAATAAAAAGTTATAAAACTACTTTTAATTAAAGCAAGATGATTATTATATTAAATTAGACATTAAATCCGCGCACCAGGTGCACGGTCTTGTTAGTTTATGTGCCGTGACCTTGTATGTTTATGATTTCTTTTTTCTATATACAGTCGTGATTTTTCTTGAATAAACCACAGAAGAAGAGAATGAAGAAGAAAGCTGTTCCTGAAGCAGGCAATATCTTGACACGGGTGGCGGATTCTTGCTCGGTCGCTCGTTGATCGTCCGGTACGGCCTGTATAACGAACCCCCGCCGGCGGGCAATGCGGTTGCATTCGTCAATAGAAAAAGATAGAATTTGCAGCTTCTGTATTAAATTAAATAGCGCTTCTTTTCCTTCTTTCTCTTATTTTTATCATCTTTGTATATTGTGTTTGTATGTGCATTCTATGCGCATATAAGCAGTAGCGTTTTAGCCGCTCGCGGCGGCATACAGCTTTTTAAAAACATTTTGATATTTTTAATTAGCTTTAATTTAATTAAGCTAATAAAATTTTGTACAAAATTTAAAAAATTTTAATCGAAATCTTTTTTATTTAATTTTTTTATTAAAATTAAAATCAATGGTACATTAAAACAAAATATATTTAAATAATTTAAAAATTACTTGATTATTATGTTAAAAAAATTAAAAAGTGTTAATTTTGTAAATTAAGAAGAAACATCAATTAAAATTTTTTTGTATATTAACGGAATGTCTACTGCAGTAAAAAATGCAAATTTAACAAGTACAACTAAACGCGATTCTAATTTGCGACAGGTGCGCTCAAAAAACAATTCAAATTCTCAGGTAACATAAAAAAGGCTTAAGAAATTTTTTTTTTATTAAAAATGCATTAAAATATTTTCTAAAATCTAAGATTGTGTACAGTTTTAAATTCATAAGTTTTAAAATAAAAATAATTATATTTTATTTTTTATTACACTATTTTCTATGAAAAATTATTATCCTTGTAAGGAACCAGAGCACTGAAACTAAATAAAGGCCGCGAGTTTTTTTATTATATTATTATATAAAAAAAAATATATAAAAATTATTGTTATTATGTATTGTTAATACTTTTTTTCAATAGGTCAAGGCAATGTCATTAATAAAAAAAAATTTATTATACCTATAGAATTTTAGAAAATTTTTTTTTTGTAAAAAACTTTTAAATTATTGAGTTTTTTGGGAAATTATTGGGCAAATTAAATTAATTTAATTTTGGTTTATAAAGCTTTGATGTTTGTTTATCTTTCTAAAAAGAGATTTTTAATTTAAATTTTCTATTTAGACAACAAAAAATCAGCACTTGGATATAATTTTTGCTTTATATTTTACTATAAAAAAATCTATTAATAGAAAAAGTGTAATTTAAAATTTAAAAAAAGCCATCTTACTCTAATATATTTCAAAAATTTTAATTCAAAAAGCTTTTACAAGGGCTTTGCATATATATATTTTATACCTATCATTAGCTGATTTTTGTAAAAATATTTTTTAAATACAAAATAATTAATAGTATTTTAGCTCCAAAATAAAAATTGGAGTAAAAATAAAATAGATAAGCATACTTGTACGTGCAAGGAATTCAAAAGCGGAAAAAGGCAAGTCTGTAAAAAAATTTATTGAAAGATAAAGTCACCTTCTTTCTCTTTTGCTCTTTCCTATGAATTCACAGAGTAAAAAAAGGGTACCTATAACATCTAGAATACCAAAACGAGATCGCGGACTCACCCAAGAATGCATCTGGATTATATACCGCACCATATGTATGCACATTCACAAAACATGTATACTTACGCACACGCATTAAAAAATTGCATAAGTGTGCGTGAATATAATACGTGTATATATGTTATGTGCAATCCTCGAAATTGTATAATATCCTATAGGATTGTACACAGTTTCCTTGTGTTTTCCTAGGATTGTACGGTTTGTGTTGTACGATTGTGAAATTTTCAAAAAATAGCCCAATTTAAAAGTAAAAAATTTTGTAAAAATTACAAAAATAATGTCATATTTGACAATATATTATCTAACATAAAATCATGTACCAAGACTTCAGAGAAATATAAGCGAATTCCATCAAACCTTTTTGGGACTTTGACTTTACAACCTTATGCTTGACAAAGTAAACTTACAAGAAGAATCCATTGTCTTTATTGGGTCTCCAAAGTAAAACTTTTAGGGTGTGTAAATGAAAATAAAACAACGTATTCCATACTAAAAGCTCGTTTGTATGGACTTCGTATAGGCCAACAACAAATACAGATATTTTTGATTCTTAATTGCCAATTCAAACAAATTCTGCTGATTTTGAAAAGTTCTTAAACGGATATTAACTGAAGATAAATAGATCTTATAATATGAAACTTTTGTATATTGGCTTAACGAGACCCATCTAACCAAGCATTTAGTACTGCGGATACATTATTCTCTAAGCGTTATTAACATTGGTACCCTGAGCGTTAGATAAATCTTAGTACCAAATACCGCGGAGCCGCAGTTTCCTTTTGAGTAATTTTACTAAACATAAAACAGTATTTGAAGTTTGCAAAAAGACTTTGTGGAACCTGCAGTTTAAATTTTTTTGAAGTCTTAGTCTAATACACCAAGCATAATATAATATTTTAAATTTATCAAATTTATTAGCTTTGAACTGTCCAATTTTTTAAAAATTACACAATCGTAAAAGATGAGCCGTATAATCCAAGGATACGAAAATCTCTTACCTGTACAAATCCTATAGGATTGCATAATTTCGGGGATGGTACATAACATATATATTATAAAGATGAAAGATCAGAGAGCAAAAGAGTAGTAGCGCAAAAATAAAGTCGCTGTTGCTTCCGCTCCTCCACCTCCAACCTTCTTATGTGCAGCACATATGCAACATGTCTAACTTCTCCACTTTTTAACTCTTTCGATATACCTGCAGCCGCCCATGCCGCCACCCTGTGCTTTATACCCCTTTATCTCTCTTTATTTCTTTTTAAAATGCAACTTTTATCTCTTTCTCTGAACTATGTATCCTGTCATTCGAAGGACGACGACCTCCATGTTATATTTAAAATGAAGGTGTACTATATATTATCAAAGAATATACATACATGCATTAATAGTTGAATGAATTGAAACTTGCATGCATTCTCGCTATATGTATTGTAATTTTGTAAATTTTACTACTCTCATTTATTTCTTTAAATTATTCAGGTATATTGTCAAATATTGTTATATAAAAGAAAAATTTATTTTAGATTAGCCCGGGCCCTGCGCAATTTTTTTATATTTTTTATTATGAATATTTAATACACAATGCACAATAAATGAATAAGCTTCTGTATCTCCATCTTTTTCTAATGCTCTATTTTTAAACATTGTAATATACACACATTTTATTTGTGTGAGTAAAAGTTTAACAAGTTCGTCGAACGAGTATATTTAATATTATACAAACATGATGTATAAAAGAACTACGTGTATACACGGGGGCACAGGTGTTGCAGGTGCTGCCTTTCATCTCAGACAATAATTTTTTTTTTTGTATTTTATTTCACAAAAAATATCATTATAATAGTTTTAATTTTATAAATAAATTATATTTTAATGAATTTATTCAGTTTATAGTTATAAATTTAAATAAAATATAACTATTAAAAAATAAACGAAAAATGTTTTAGTGCTCCAAAACAAAACTTTTCTTTTTGTTTCTTTTTCTTCATTTCTTGTAATCTATTTTTAGAGAAAAATGGATAGGGAGTCAACATTAGCGTTAGAATACGAAAACGAATTAGGTGATGAACAGCAAATGGATGTAAATTTTCGAGTTTCATCGCAACGTTTAAGAGGAGAAAATCGTCGAAATAACGAAGACAATAATGAACAAGATGAAGATGACGACGATGAAGATGAAGATGATGAAGAAGAGGATGATGATGAGGATATAGATCATGAAAATGATTTAGACAATAAGGTAAATATAAAATAAGTTGCTATTTAACACATTATCAGAATTTAATTTAATTTACAAACAATTATTTAGAAAAATACAAAGTCAATTATGAACGACAAACTTAATAAGTCAAGCATTGAAAAAAGTGAAAAACTTGATGAAAATGTTAAATCTGATTTAAGAGGAATACCAGAAGGGAGAGATTATAGAACTTTAAGGAGACATCATCAAATTGGACTTGATCTACAAAATAGTAATATTGAAAATATTCAAGATTTGGATATGTCGGAACATAAAATTAAAAGAGAAATAAGTGTTGATCATTACACGGCAGCAGCAGCTGCTGCTGCAGCAGCCGCTGGAATGATACATCATCACTTGCACAATGCTGGAACGGAACATTTAAGAAGTACTGCTGGTGTAGATTTAGAGGTATGTTTAAAATTATGTTAGTTGAGTAATATTTTTTATTAAAATAAAAGAACTTAAAATTTCTACAGCAAATGAAAATTTCACGTGATGGGAGAAACTCTTGTCTTGGTTTGGGCTTATCACTTGAGTTATGTGTAGTTTGTGGAGATAGAGCGAGTGGTAGACATTATGGAGCTATAAGTTGTGAAGGTTGTAAAGGATTTTTTAAAAGAAGCATACGCAAACAACTTGGCTATCAATGCAGAGGAAATAAAAGTTGTGAAGTTACTAAGCACCACAGGAATAGGTGTCAATACTGTAGACTGCAAAAGTGCCTAGCAATGGGAATGAGAAGTGACTGTGAGTTATAAAAAAAATTTTAGTTATAAAATAAATACATTATTTTACTCTTCTTAAATATAATTAAAATATTTTATTCATAGCCGTTCAACATGAAAGGAAACCAGTTCTGAATAACAACGATGGAGGATCCCAAACAAATACTGGTAAAAATGCAAATCGTAACACTCGCGTAAAGACAGAACCTCAGCCACCTATAGCTTCTATTGTTGACACTTCAACAATGCCTTCAACTTGGGAACAGCAGCAAACTCATAATCAGCCAGAAAGCCCAAATATGGAAGATCAACATAGCAGTGATAGTGAGTTAAGTGATGCATTAACATTAGCAAGAGAACGTCTTTTGATTTCACATGCTTTAGACAGTATGGCTAAAATTGTTGCTGGTGAAGTAAGAATAATTTTATTATTCTGAACTTTTAATAATTTATAAAATAACATAATAATTATTTTTCTTTATAGAATGTTAATGGCAATGATGGTGAATTAGATGATGATTGGAGTTGTAATCAACTACTATTTGAAAGGCACATGCATTTTGAACTTAGGGCCCCTAGTCCAGCACCAGCCTATTTATCAATACATTATATTTGTGAAAGTGCAGCAAGACTGTTATTTTTATCAGTACACTGGGCAAGAGGAATACCTGCATTTCAAGGTCTGCCGTAAGTATTTTTAAAGCATTATGTAAATTTTATATTTTTAGTTGATATGTATTAATAATAATAATTATGAATGATTTTAGCTCTGAAATACAAACAACTTTGGTTCGCAGTTCCTGGGGACAATTATTTACATTAGGATTAGCACAGTGTGCTTATACATTATCGCTTCCTAGCATTTTAACGTGGATAATTAATCATCTTCAAGCTAATATTGCTCAAGAAAAAATGTCAGCAACTAGGGTTAAATCTGTAACAGAACATATTTGTCGCTTACAAGACTGCATCAGTTCCTTACACAAAATGCAGGTTGACACAGTGGAGTATGCATATCTTAAAGCTTTAACACTTTTTAGTTCTGGTGAGAAAAACTGAAAATCCATTAAATTTGTTTATTCATTTAATTTTAAATTAAAAATAAATAATCTGATTTATTCTTTGAAATTTTTAGATTACATTTTAGCCGGTACATGGCGAAAGAGAGTACAAGGACTACAAGAGTCCGCATGGACAGAACTACAACAACGAACAAGTTCTGAAAGATTACCAAGATTGTTGATGCGTTTAGCTCCATTAAGATCAATAAATCCTCGAGTTTTAGAGGATTTATTTTTTGCTGGATTAATTGGAAGAGTTAGTGTAGCTAGCGTAGTGCCTTACATACTAACAATGCAAGACTCTTGCAAAATGGAACCTGATAATCAAATGCGAGGGTGACATTCGAATTGGTGCATATCGTTAAATTAATATGTAAACGAAGATAAATTAAAATGATGTGCATTTATGTGTACTAACAAGAGAATTTATACCAATTTTTTGTGATTTATTTCTTTGTATTATTTAAAAAAAAAAAGAAGACTTTAAGTTATGTTACTTTACAGTATATACAAAAATGTATTATTATAATTATTAATATTTTCAGTATTTTTCAATTTATTTTTGATTTTAAAAATTTGTTTGTACAGTTTTACACATAAATTTTGCTTGTTAAAAAAAAGAGTACAAATAAATTTTATGTAAAATTTTTTTAACTATGAGTGTAAAAAAAAATTGTTATATATAACTGTAATTTTAAGAATTTTATTAAAAATAATAATAAAAAAAATATTTTTTAGAATATATATATATATATATATTATATTTTTTTAAAATATATATAATATATATATTTTCTCATGCAATATGCTATACCACAATTATAATAAATTTTATAAAATGTTTTACAAGTTAGTGGTATTTTTTTTTCATGAGAAAGATTATCGACTGTATTTTAAAATACAAGTATTTATAGCTATTTTTTTGAATAATATAGATTATAAGTTTTTTTTTTGAAAATGTATATTTATATTATAATATGTACATGATATACGTGCCTAAACAGTAACGATAAGTTAATGAATATATATTATATATATATATATATTATGAAAATGAAATTTTGTAATTTGAAATAAATTTTATTAATATGTGCAAAATATATGAAATTTTTATTTTATTTACCTCTAACTTTGAATTATGAAAATTTTTAAGAATATTTTTTTTGTGAAAATAGTAATATTTGATTTATTATATTTTTTTGGATTCATTTTTCCTGACCAAAAAATTTTAATACATATACTTTTCTACTAATTTATTTTTTTAATTTCAATAAATATATTATTTATTTATTAATTTCATCAATACCAAACGTTAAATTCTAAAATAATAAATGTATTATTTATTACCATTGAAAAACCTAATTTGTGCATACTTAAACATTTAAAATTAAATAAGATGTTTTCTGAACATATATAAAAAGTAAACGTATAAGTTGTTTTTTACGTTTTCTACAAGAGGTATGTTAGTTTGAATTAAATGATAAAAATTTTCTGAAAAAAATGTAAAATTTAATGATTAATACTAAAGGCCTTTAGTTTTAATTAGAACCGTCGAGTTAACATTTCCAAAAACTTTTTAAAAGCATTTACAAATGAAGTATTTGGTGGGAGATGTTTAAAAAAAAAATAAAACTTTTCTTTTTTATAATATAACTAATTTTCTTTTTTTTTTTATTACGCATACAATATTTCTCAAAATTACATATTAAAAATGCCAAATTTTTCTAAAATTAAATATTATTGTCAACAAAATTAATAATTATATATGTATAAGTTATGGAGGTCACAGCTAAGTAAATTTGATCATTAATTTTTTAATACAAAAAAAACAACAACGTTTAAAAACAAGCGATTTCTTGCATTTTTAAAAAAAAACTTTTGTTACTAAAATCACATTTAGCACAAATTAATTTTGTACAAAATAATTTAAAAAAAATTTTTGTTTTATATAAATACTTAATTAAATTTATTACTTAAAAGGTAACATTTTTTATTTTTAGTAAATATTTACAAAAGAATATTTTAAAAATATAAAGTTTACATCAAATTTTCAACTATTTTTTTTTTAGATGCCTTAAGTAAGAAGATTTTAAAAAAGTTATCTTCTATTAATTAGCTTAATATAAATAACATCTAAAACAGACGATTATCGTATATTTATAAAAAATTTATCTTCAAAGAAAATAAAAAAAGCACGAGATCTACTTACTGTTTGAAATATAACATAACTGTGTCTGTTACTAACAATAATTTTCAATTAAGACACAGCCTTTTTATTTTAGAGTTTTGTTAAATTATGATTTTTTAGATTAATTTATAAAAATTTCTTTTGGATATTTTAAAAATAATTTATTGTAACATGATTTTTTATCAAACTTAATTTTTGCACCTATTATTTGTAAATTTAAATCTTTTAAGCTATTTTATGAATTTTTGCAAGAAAATTTTTTTAAATTATACGTCATCAATTCCTTCATGATATTAAATTCCTAATAAATTTATTTAAAGTCAGCATTTACTCATTTTTACTTGAACTTGATTTTTCTTTTGAACTCATTCATCATCAAACCCAATTTTAACAAAAAGGTAAATAAATAAAAAAAAATAATAATTTAATAATTTAGGACATTGAATTAAGGAATGGATTATAAAAATTGGTTAAAATCAAGAGGTTTCGGTCCTTTTTTCACCTAAATTCGTAGATTTGTATGCTATGTTCTGGTATATGTTTTAAGTTTAATGATTGATACCTGAATAAAAAAAAATAAATTAAAAATTTATTAAAAAGAAAATTAAAAATTTATTTTATCCTACCATTCAGAACTTCTATGATAATAGTAGCCTTCAATCGTGGCAGCTGATTTTTGAAAACAAATATAATAAAAACCGGCAAATGAGGCACCATTAATATCTTTAATTGTATGATCAGGCACTAAAAAATGTTCTTTCCACCTCATAAACACATAATCTGTTTCTTTAAGTGCATCATAATCAAAATTATCTGAATTAAATGTTTTAATGTACTGACTAAAAGATTCAAATTTACTCTAAAATGGTAAAAATATAATTAATAACATTGCTATTATGTATGAGCATTAAAATAAAATTTTTATTATTTACCCAATGTTTTTTATCTACATCTTCATCAGCATCCCATTTTCGTGTAAGAAATGGATATCTTTTGGAAATAATTTCTCCGTCAAAAAAAGTAGTTAATGTTGGGAATTCTTCTGTCAGGCCTTTGATTTTGAGGTAACCGCAAAGATAACTGTTATCTTCATCAACATGCTAAAATTTATTCAAAATTGGTATTTCGGTAAAAAAGGGATAAAATAAAAACAAAAATAAATACTAATTACTAACCTGTAATATAACCTCAACGTCGTAACTATTTCCTTTGGACTTTTGCGAACCCTGGAATCTTGAGCCATTATAAAGTAATGACAAAATAACACCTGGTTGTTTAGAATTAGCAGGTAGCGGAGGTATTAGATCCCTGCTGTCAATCTTAACAGGCATCTTCCTCGGGCCGCTACTAGGTCCTGGAGTAGGTTGACTCGTCGTTGTTTATTGATTGTCTCGAGACTTAGCTCGAGACAAAGAAAAATAAAAATATTAAATGTTTTTTCTCAATATTGAACACAAAATTTAAGGTGTCAATAAATATTTATCAGGCACTTTTATCCAGATTGATCAAAAATTAGACTCATTATTAACATTATTATATCCAGCCTCTCCTCCGTGAGGCTTAAATGCATTGCAAAATTTTTATAAATTTAATTTTTAGTAATGAAGTTTCTTATTTTTATTTATCAAAATATATAAAATGCATATAATTCTTGCGATCAGCTGTGTCTATAGAATATATGTTGCATGAAAATGTGTATCAATTAAAAGTATCTATTCTTTGTGGTATTATAAGTAAAATGATGCTTCACAATCCTATTTTCGTTAAGTCGACTGAACTCTTTTTTTACGAAATACCTACTATTAATGTTTTGTATATTTTTGCACATTCGGTCAGTTCACATAATCTGTCCTTTCTTGGAATCACACTGCAAATTTGTCTTTTTTAAACGTTTTTAAAACACACCTTATTTTAATTAAATACGACTGTTATTACGAACAATTTCTTACTCGTATAAATAAAATTTTTTTAAATATCTGAACTTTAAAACTTTTAAAAAACCTTTATTTAATTTCTTTAATCATAATTTTTTACACCTGTGTCGAATAAGGTTTCTAAAGTAAAATAATTTTCATCCTCATTTGCATTGTAATTAAATTTTATTATTACACTTTTAATATAAAAAGAGAAAAATAAAATTTCACAAAAATATCCAATGAAATCAGATGAAATATAAATTTTTATGATTAATAAATTATACGATTTTTTGACCACGCAACACTATTCTTTTTTGTATCCGGAGAACACGGGGTGTTTACAGATACTCCATTTTTCGTAGAAATAATGATAAGGAAGAAATCTATATATAAAATTAATTTTCTTCTGAAATTTTATTTTTTATTACAAAATTTGAAAATTTTAAATGGAAATACCTAAAGATCTTCATAAAGTTATGTAGATGACTTATATATTCCATATTTTATAAATATCAAGAATATTTTGATGTAGTACTTATATTTTCGGTTATTTTTTTATTTTATAAAATTATTTATATAAAAAAAAGTGGATTTTGCTTGAAACTAATTTTAAATAACAAAAAACAAAGAAAATTTTAAGTTTTTCAGAAAATGGATAATTTAAAAAAATATTTGTTATTCAAAAATGTAGGTAATCAAGGCACTGATAGTATCATTTCATAAGTGCGGGGTGCTGCGGCTGCAAGTAGTGAAAAAAAAAACAAAGTTGTGTAAATACTATTTTTTTAAAAAATGGAAGTTATTAATGATAAAAAACTTGATGAACTTGATAAAGACCGAAAATCTTATGCAGGAATCCCTGAAGCAAACTTTGTGGTAATTATTAAATAATTTTCATAACCAAATAATTGAATACTCGTTTTATTTTTTAGTTCATAACCTTCTTTTTTCACGCTTTTCCATAAACATTTTTATCTAAATTAAATAAATATTTTAAGTGAAATGAATTTAAAAATATATTTATTATTGTAATAAATTACTTAAAATATACTTTTAATTGTTAAGAAGATATTAATAAACTTACTTCAACTAAGCTAACCTTATATGGTCAAGAAAAAACTGTATCATGTTACATAAGTTTAAAATAATAACAAAATTTTTTTACCATTAGGATGATGTTGATGCATTTATGGTCAAACCAGAAAATGGTAACTTAGTAGAAAAAGCACTTAAGAGGTTCGACGAAATTCACAGTAAATATAAATTTATGGAATATAATCTTGTTAACAAAAGAAGACGTTTAAAAGATCAAATTCCTGACTTGGAAAATTCTTTAGAAATGATAAAAAAACTTCATACAGAAAAGAATAACAGCAACGAAATGGAAACTCAATTTATACTTTCCGATCAAGTATATGTTAAAGCTGTTGTTCCACCAACAGATAAAGTTTGTCTTTGGTTAGGAGCAAATGTTATGCTTGAATATTCATTGAATGATGCTCAAGAACTCTTAACTAAAAACATCGAAGCTGCTAAGAAAAATTTGGGATACATCGATCATGATTTGGATTTTGTAAGAGACCAAATTACAACAACAGAAGTTAACATGGCAAGAATATATAATTGGGATGTTAAAAGAAGGCAAACATTAAAACCAACATAATTGTTTATATAAGAAAGTGATTGTTATTATATGAGTGAAAGTTAAATATTTTTTTTTGTTCTCAGGACTTAAATGTTCATAAAAATCATATCGTATCTCAAACATATTTGCACAATTTTTTTTATAATCCATATTTTATATATTTATTAAAACTATCACAATTAATCTCATTTCCTTTGTTTTTATTTTTAAATACGCAAGTAAAATAATCAGCCAATTTAGTTTTTTGTTTATGAAATTATTTTTTTTTTAATTTTTGTTTAAAAAAGCTAACAATTAACTAATATGGCATTTTTAAAATAGTAATCTATAAAATATATTTATACATTAAGTAAGAAAATGTTAAATGGATATTTTAAACTATGAAGGGTATAACTTTAAAAAAACAAAATATACAATTTAATTTCAAAATTAAATGATATATTTTTATTATTTTTTATCTATACATTCTACTTTATAAAATTTAATAATTTCTATTAAACATACCAAAAAATAATTACCTAAAAAAAAAAAGGAATTGATTTATAATGATGAAAAATTAGATTTTATAAATTTAATTTAACATATAAAATCAAGTTAATAAGTAATGTATAATAAACCACCATTAAATTAGACACAATTGTGTTGTACGATTAAATCGTTTATTCAAATTTATCATGACTAGTATTTTAATAGTATAAAGCTAATTTTTTTTATTTTAAATGAATAGATTTTTATTGCTTGTATTTTAATAGTTGTTTTTTTAATTCATTGACTTCAGTTTTAGTTTTAGTTAATTCGCTTTTTAATTTTTCTGTCTCTGAAGATTCAATTGTTTCCGGATTAAGATGTCTTTTAATGTATCTATTTAATTTGTTAAGGAATTACTTAAAACAAAGAGAAGTACCTAAATGTTTATTTTAATAAAAAAGGATACTCTAAAGCATCAACCGGTCTCTCAGGCTCATTCATCAATGATGAGAACGCATTACTTATAGCTTGCATTACTCCAGAATGTTCTAAATATTTACGAAATTCTTCTCGCTTATTTTCTATTTTCTGAAAAAAAAAATCATTAGCTCTTTAATTATCAATTAGTTCTTTAATTTTTTTTTTAGATAGAAAATTTAGGTTTAAAAAAATGAATTAAAATAGATTGATGGAATTTTAAAATTGTTTAACATATAAAAATGATCAAAAACTTAAAATAAAATTTTAAATAAATAATATAAACATTACCTTTGCGTTATCAGCATTTGAAATAGACATATTTGGTAATTTTATAGACATCTTTATGTTTCTTTTTTAAAAAATTTATTTTAAATGTATCTTGAGTTGATGAAAATTTCTTGAGTAATGGTAAAAATTAATTTCTATAGATATGCACGTCTTAAATTTTATAAATTATAATAACCAGATGTTAATAATATCTGGTTCTGAAAAAAATTCTTAGAAATCTAATGTTAGTGACCTCAGTCAAGGTATTTCTAACAAATAATTGTAAACACTAAACATATTATGTCTAGCACAAATATTCCTCTATAATAAATGTTGGTAAATTAAATAACAAAATTTTAAAGCTTCTAAATACAAAATTAATTTTATTTATTATTTATGTTATTTTATTGTTTTATTTTACTAATTGTTTATAAATTAATTGCTTTAGTTGTTTTATGCTATAACTTCAACTTCAAAGTTTCGAATTTGAAATCATAGATATAGTGAGATAACATCGTTGGCGATATTGTTTTCTATCGTACCGACTTAATGTTATTTAAATGGAGTGATACGGAAAACAGCCACATTATCTAAACTTGGTAAAAAAGGTTTCTATAAATTGTATACATTTTGTGAAAAAAAACTAATTAATTTTCATGGTTAAAATAAAAAAAAAATTATATTTATTTAATTTAATTATAATGTAAGAAAATTCGATTATTTTTATTTTAGAATAAATTTGCAAATTTGATAGTCTTAAATTAAGTTTTATTTTTTTACAAATAATTTATTTAAAAAAAGTCTTTGAAATGAATATGTTAATGACTGTGTATGTTAATATGCAGAAAAATTTATTTTATACAAAATCAGAAAAAATAAACAATTTAAAAAACATACTTTAATTTTTTTAAATTTTATGTGTTTTGAAATGCTAATATAAATTTTGTATTTTGCAGGCAATGGGTAGTATTGCAAATATGTTTGACAAGTTCAATTGGTCTAGTATCAATTTTAGGTGACCAAGGTCTTATAAACGGTAAGAATGAAGCTGTGAGAGCAATTTCTGATAATTTGACACATGCAACAGTAGGTGGTCTAGTTTGGGCCTTAGTAATAGCATTGTCAAAAAAATCTATACAACAAAATATTGGACGAATCATAACTTGTTTTATGATGTCATCTTTAATAGATGTTGACCATTTTATCGAAGCAAGAAGTTTTCATATTCATGTAAGTAAAATTTATGTTTTTTACAATTTTTTTCCTAAAAACCTATTATCTTATTTTTAGAATGCAACGCATTTAACTCACAGACCTTTTTTGCATTGCACTACAATCCCAATTTTATTATGGATAATATTAAGCTATATCTCAAAAACAATGAATGCTCCAATATTATTAACATATGCTTGGATGATTTTAGCTAGTTTTTTAAGTCATCATGTTAGGGATGCAAATAGAAGAGGCTTATGGTTTTGGCCTTTTGGCTCAACTCCACCGATACCTTATAATTTATATTTAACGATAAGTATGGCTTTACCATATGCTATTGAATGGTTAATGTTTTCACAAATTAAAGATAGAAATAGAAATATTTCTATTGTGAATATTGCCTAATTTATTCTTAAAAAATTGTTATACATACTACTAAATGCGTAAGTATACCTATACTTATATAAAAAAAAATTTTTATCATTGATAATCAAAAATAATTTTTAAAATTTACTCTAGTCTATATTAAGTTAAATTCATTTGTACATATATAAAACTGAATATCTTTAAATTCTATATTACATTTATGTAATTTTAAATCTTAATATTTCTGGAATGTGATATATATAAATTTTTTATACATCTACTTTTTAAAATCAAACTATAGTATGTAAGAATTTATTGTGCCTGATAAAGATATTTATTAATATTATACAAATTTAAAATTTGTAATTTTTAAAATTGTGATACATAGTTACATTTTTTAATAACGTTAAAATTATACACAATTGTTAATTTTTTGTTTTTAGTTTCAAAATTTTACATTACTTGAATTTATAAAAAAAAAAAACTTAAAGCCATTTGTATTGTCAAGTAGTTTGCATGCATGGAACATGTTTTTTTAAGAATATGTAATATATAACTTTAAGTCCCTAAATCAAAATAATTTTAATTCAAATTTGACTTGCCCCTCCGATTTCCGGACTTTTTGGGATACCCATCCCTATAAACATGTTCCATGTTAAAAGAAAAATACTCATTAACTAGGAAATTAATTGTATTAAAATATTCATTTTTATTTTAATCTCATGGTTATAAAAGATCATTACTGACCATTTTATAATAACTTTTTATACCATATAACATATAAGTATAAATAACCATAGGTATACTGTGTTACCTATTTGAAAGTAAAAAATTTTATTAAAATTTAACATTCCATTTTAATAATTTATTTCCATACGCATTTCAATATAGATATATATAAGTATTTAAAAAAAATTGTCTATCTTGTGATCTTTGTACTGCTCAAAAAAATATATCACTTTAAAATAAATAAGCATTAAACTATATTTTTAAAATAACTATTTTCTAAATAATTGTAGGTGATCTATATTATGATATTTTCTTATTCCTATGTAAGTAAACTCGATAAACATATTTCATAGATATAATATAGCTAAAATACGTTGTTAAACTAAGTTTTATATTTAATTTTGATATGTGTCACTTATTTTGCTTATATTTCATGGATTGAAAAACCCATTAAATTTATTATACAACTAACTAACATTTGTGAAGTAACGTTATAATCATTGAGGGGTCCAATCAATTAGATAAATTTTGGAAGATTATAGCGCATTGGTTTTAAAGCATAATAAGTGTTCGTAATTGAACGTATGCAATAATTCACAATAATAAAACATCTTGTAGAAGCTAGAATTACTTCTAAATATAATAAAACCATGAATAAAGTAAGACTGTTACATGGTGATAATAATGTAAAAATATCAGAGGCTGCTTTTTTTAAATAAAATAAAAACAGTGTCACCTAATTATGGCAACTTTAATTATACAAACATTCAATCTTGCTAAAATAGCATTTCATAAGCTAAGAAAACTTCAAAGTTCATATTTCGGTCTTGAATACATTATATTTTGTCCTAAAATATCAATATCGTATGAACCCCGCAATAAAATCCATTTTTCCAATTTCAAGGATCCAATTTCATGTATCATCAATTTTTGATAATCTTTAATAAAATTAAAAAAATAAAAAGTAATAAAAAATAATTATCAAGTTATAGGTATATATTGCATCTAAAACAGAGTTTAAAAATTGTAAATTAAAATTTACAAATTAGCCAATGCCCAAAGTTGATCAAAAAGGCTGCTGCTCAGCTTAAAATGTTATATAGACCAAATAAAATTATTGCATAATTAGTTTTTATAAGTATAAATTAATGAAGGGTAATAGAATTTTAAGATATCTACTATCATTTTTAGACAATCAAATCAATATATATTTTATTGTAAAAAAATATGTAATTTGTATTATGTTAATTATTAATATATATTATTATTTTGATTTCATTGACCTGTACTGGGCATAATTGTTAAATGAATTAAATATAAAATTATTTAATTCATTTAACAATTATGCCCAGTACAGGTCAATGAAATCAAAATAATAATATATATTAGAAAATATGGGCGATTAATAGAAATAACTAATAATTCAATATTAATTATTAATGTTTACATTTATTTGTGAAAAGTTTGTATAAATTGTTAAAAAATTAATTTAAGTATATTATTATTATAATTTAATATTTTTATAATTAATAATAAAATAAAAATATTATTCAAAAAAAGAGTAAATTTTTTTTAATTTATTTAAAATTTTACAATAAAACAATTTTTGTTCTACTAAAAGATTATTCATAATAAGTAACCCATTAATGTCCAATCTAAAATCATTATTTTGCTGTAAAAATGTTACCTAGTAGGTAATTGGGAATGCTCTTTACATTTTTGAATTTCGTTTTTACGTTCATTTCCTAAGAAATGTGATATCACCTCTTAAATATGGGGTAAATTTTATATAATGTTTAAACGTATTTTAAATAGGTAGCTACTGTGCGCAAAAAAAAGATCCTTATGCCTTAATTGAGATCTTTTTAAAGCACGCAGTATCAAATTTAAAGAACGTCTAAAAATTTAATTATATCATGTATACAGTTTATCCCATATATTTAAGGGGTGAAATTACATTTCCTGGGTGTTGTAAGTAAAAACGGACTTCAGAAATGAAAAGAGCAGTCTCAATTATCTCCTGGGTGACATTTTTAGCTCAAAATAATGATTTTTTCATTAAAAAATATGCAAGTGGTGGATTAATCAATATAAAATGCATCTGTTAAGCATTTTAATAGCAATTTTATTTTAAATAGCAATTTTAAACAATGTTCAATATTATACATATAATTATTTACCTGGAAGTTAAAAAAATCGTTTGAATTTTTGATTGCTGGAGAAAATTAGGTACTCTATATTTACCAAAAAAATAAGATATCTAAAATTATAGTTTACTAAATTACTTCTAAAAATTTCCACCAAATATATTTTTAAAATTTGGAACTTGGAAGGCGAATACATTGAATTATATATACTTTTTCGGAAATTTTTTTTTTACTAATTTGTTCAACATTTAAATTTTTTCCATTAATTTATTATAATATTAAAGTAATTTATGCAGTTTTGGGCCATTTTTTATTTTTCTTGTCATGGGTAACAAATTATGAAATCAGTCAGTAAAATAAATCAAACCAAATTACCCAGACCAGCCAATTTAAACAGACGAATTGTTTTAATTTTATGAAATACAATTATTTCTTTTTTGTAAATGATAATTTTTTTTAGAATTTAAAAGTAACGGTTTTCTCTTATCAAGTAGACTAAGTTTTTATTAGACAAAAAATAGATAAGTTTTAAAGGTATACGTATCTTTTGGTAACATATACGTATCATTATTTGTATTCATTGTACAAAAAATTTGTAATGTTTTCAAATATAGGTGTTTTATAGATAAAATTTGTTCTACGTATTTAGGATTTTTATAGATGTGTACGTGTAAACTAAAAAAAATTAATTTTCAAAATTGAAAATGGAATAGGGAATAAAAAATGTCTGAATGACTTATTTTAACAAGGAATAAGTCACTAATATTATATATTTACGACTCATGTCTGGCCCAAATCGTGCGAATGTCATTTTTTAAGCCCAATCAACCGCAATTTTTTATCTTTAACTCTCTTACCATTACATAGTCAACAAACCAAGAATTCATTTTTGGCCTAAAAAATTGATTTTTAAATCATTGCTGAATTGGCTATCAATTTATGGGGGTCAAAAGCTTACACTTGCGCAAAAAAATGATACCAACTGGAAGTTATTTGGTTGATTTACAAGGTAGCAGTGTTATTTAGAATATAGCCTAAAAAACCTGTTAGGCGGTCTAATTTTTTGCCTCAGGAGGCCCATTCAAGTAAAATGAGGGTATGTGGGACGATCAACTATCACAACCTGTTCAGAAAGTCAGAAGCAAATCGACTTAACCAGCAGTTGACATTCCCCTTGTCAGTTTCAGGACCCTGTTTATACCCTTATTAATATCATAATTCATACCCTTATTAATTTTATTTTGCACTCAAAAAAGTCTAAAAAATCTTGTAATATTTCATATACTGCATTTATTTTTTATATTTTTAACTTTTAGCGTATAAAATAAAAAGTAAAAATTTGATAAGAATTCAGAATCTTAAAAATCAAAAAAAATTTTTATAACATATTAAAATCTACTCTATTACAATATTGGACATCTCGACACAGAATAAAAATGTATTTTTACACTAAAGTGGGAAATTTTTTTTTATCGGTAACGAATCACAAGGCTACATTATAAAAAAATTATATACTTACTTTATATACCGGTAAAAAAAAGGAGAATATCTTTTTATATAATACATCAGGTGTGTAAAACCGTCGATTGTTTTTTAGTATCGTTAAAGTATTCAGATATGACTGATGTGTTTTTGATTAATTTTTTTTTTTATTTTAGTAACGTGTTTAGAAAATGTGTAATTAATAATTATGTAATTAATGGCAATTTTTTAATGTTGGTACTTTAAGGTGTGATTTTTTGTGTTTTTTAATTAATTTTTTTTTTTATTTCTATTGTCACGTGTAAATATTTTTAAGTGATTAAAAAGTGTGTTTAAAATAAAATTTTTTATTTTTGGTAAGAAAAATTTTATTTATTTATTAAAAACTATTAATTAATGCTAAATAAATCAAAATTTTTATTATTTATGTCTCGATTATATAAAAAAAATTATAAATTAATCATAATAAATTTTATTTTTTTCTAATAAAATAATTATTTATAAAAAATAGAAAAAAATTAATTTTCTTGTTATCTTGAAAATTATTAATTATTAAATTCCTTGGGTGTATAAATAATAATAAAATATTTATTAGATTATTACATAAAAAATTATTTATTTATTAAATTGTCATAATTTTTTTAATATGTTTATCAAGTTTTTATAAAAATAAAATAAATAGTTGATTAAGGACGCTCTGTCCACCACAGGGTGTTTTTTTGCGCAGCATATTTGTAACTAAAATATTTTAACCATATATTTATTTATAATAATTTTTTAATGAAAGAATCAATGCTTTTCAGTATTTAGTACAAGAATATAAAAAAAAAAAGTTAAAAATGTTTATTTGTTTAAACAAATACGACCTGTTAAATTTTTGAAATTTTTGGGTCATAAAAGCCTGAGTTCCCAGATCTGGGCTACTTGGATCAAAATTCTGCTTGGCTCATATTGAAGATCATTCAATTCTAGGTGGAGGTATCGTGGGAAATTTTTCGCTAAACCTCTTCAGTAATGAGTTACAGCTATTTGTTTATAAATTTTAGAGCATTTTTAACTTTTTTTTTATAAACAATTAGCTGTAACTCATTACTGAAGAGGTTTAGCGAAAAATTTCCCACGATACCTCCACCTAGAATTGAATGATCTTCAATATGAGCCAAGCAGAATTTTGATCCAAGTAGCCCAGATCTGGGAACTCAGGCTTTTATGACCCAAAAATTTCAAAAATTTAACAGGTCGTATTTGTTTAAACAAATAAACATTTTTAACTTTTTTTTTTTATATTCTTGTACTAAATACTGAAAAGCATTGATTCTTTCATTAAAAAATTATTATAAATAAATATATGGTTAAAATATTTTAGTTACAAATATGCTGCGTAAAAAACACCCTGTGGTGGACAGAGCGTCGTTAATTCAAAATTTAAAAATAATTTTGTGAAAAAGAGACTTTCCTTTTTTTTAAATTATTTTATGTTCAAATCAATTTGTCATCCCAATAGTTTATTTTTTTAATTTGCTTAATCATTATAATTAATTAATTTTTTATTGTTGAAATTTATAAAATTGTTGTTTTTTTCTTTTTAATTTCCTTTGTGATTTATTAAGGAGGCTCTTTAGCATCAGGTTTTATGTGTAGTCTTGTAGAACATTTTTAAACTTTGATAGGCATCTAATATTTACTTGTGTAAATTTTGAAGTTTGGTGTTGAAAAAAAAATGTTTGTTTAAACAAATATGATATGATAAGTTTTTGAAATTAAATGCCAAAGATTCCAAATCACCACGAATCAAAATTTTGCCTTATCCATATTCAATTTTAAAGGCAGGTATAGTGGAAAATTTAGCCCCTTTCAGGAGTAAGTTATAGCTAATTGTTTATAAAAAAGTAGAATAAACAATTAGAAATAACTTATTACTGAAAGGATTTAGCAAAAAATTCTCCGCTGTACCTGCCAAAGTAAAACATGTGTTTGTCATTTTCAATAAATTATTTCAATTTTCTGATACCAAATCATCGAATCTTTTATCGAAAAATTATTTCATGAAAATATGGTTAAAATATCTGTTTAAAAATATTTTAACGACTACGTAGAAAGTTCTAAAGAGCCTCCTTAAAAATTTATTTATATTATGATTATTCTGAAAAGTCTATATTGTATAATTTTACATTTAAAAAATTTTTTGGTTCATATTTTTAGATTATTTATTATTGATAATATTAAAATTTCAATCATTTTTAGACATCCTTTCAATAACTTGATATTTATTTTACAGTATATGGTGTGTCCAAAAATCTGGAAAGGGTTTTTTGTTGGAAATCATGAGAATCTTATTAATTAAAATTTTTTGATATTCTGCGAAAAAATCTTAATTTAGTAATTTAAAAAGTTTTCAATAAACTCCAACAAAAAAGTACAATTAAAAATGCTTAAAATCGAGTATTTTCTGGCTCTAAATGACTATAAAATCCAAAATTTTCAATTCGAACCCCAAAAACAAAAAAACGTATCACACCATTCCCAGAATTTTCCAGAGACACCATAACTTAAAAAATAATTTAAAATGCATAAAATCAATTATTCTATTAATTTGAAAGCCTAATTATACAGGATAACACGAAACAAAGGAAATAAATTTATTAATAAATAATTTATAAACTTTCTCTTAAATATACATAAGTACCAATAATTAAAAATTATTATTATTAGGTACATACACACCATTTAAATAATAAAAGTCTTTTATTATAATTTATTATAAAAAAAAAAATTATATGCTTTAATATCTTTCAATTATGTTAATAATAATATCTAAATTACATTTTCTTTTATTATATTTCTCTTCAACAGGGAGTTGAAATACAATGAAAAATTTACTGTATGGAACAAAAAAGAAAAAAAAATAATCATGGGAATAAAGGACATTTTAATACTAAAATAAGCATGAAAATAATGAGAAGATACAAAAATTACATTTAAGTAAAATATCTTTTATGATTCATAATTAAGTTAAGATAAAAAAATCAAGATATTTACACTTGTTTATTAAATAAATTTATCAAAAAGCAACTATCTTTAACAATGTTTGCCATGGTAAGTTTACATTGAAAAAAAATTTATCTATAAATTTAATTTTTTTTTAGATAATAATATTTTTTGATATAATTTTTTTATAATCATTGATTGTTTGTTTTGATGTAATATCAGAAAAAAAATTTTTTTACTAATCTAAAAAATGATAAAAATAAGAAATTGTGATTATAAATTAATCATTTTAAATAAGATATATTTAAAAGAAATTATTTTTGACCTTATTATTTTAAATAATCTTTTTTTTTTTATCATATTTTATACTAATTGTTATCAAAATTTCAACCTTAAATCAAGTACATTCTTAAGAAACTATTGAAAAATTTTTTTTTAAATTTATGTACTTATTTTATTTTAGTAACAATGAAAAACCACGTGCAAAATGAATATTAAAAATTTTTATTTTATAATCCAGGAAATTTGTATACTAAAAAAAAAAAATTATTCTAATCTATAGATATAGAGGTTTCTAAGTAATCTTTAAAAGTATTCAAAAAAGTTATACACATGTGAATAATACTGTTAATTTTATTGAGTTAAAATTTATTTTTAAAAAATATTTTATTACACACAGAAACTTAAAATTTTTCATTTTATATTTATTTTTTATAAAATAATTTAAATTATTGTTTTAAGCCCTTTCTAAACCTAATAAATTTTTTTAAATTTCATGTGCTTTTACTATACCAAAGAGTATAGTCAAAGCACACAAGTTAAAAAAAATTAAGTAGGTCTAGTAAGGGCTTTATAAAGTTAATTACAAATTTATATAAATAAAGCCCTTTCTAGATTAGGGTATATAGTTACTAGCCGTCATGAGTTTTTGTCTGCTATAGATATATATTTTATTTTGGGTCGCTGATGGGGATCATGAAGGGGGAATACACTTAAATTTGCAAAAACTACCAACAAAAGGAGTAATTTTATGTATTAGCTTTTTGAATGTTTAGATTTAGCTCACGTGGTTTTTGGTATTGATAATCATGAATTTTGGGAATTTTTTAATAAAAATTAATGTTTCACCCTTAAATTAGTAAAACTTACCTCTAAATGGGGTATTTTTGCTATTTTTGCGCTTTCAGTGTTCAGATTTGGTTTACATGGATTTTTCTGGTCGCTGAAAATGAATTTCGGGGTCCTGTTTACTGAAAATTGACTTTTAACTCTTAAATTAATATAAAAATGTGAAATATATCATAAATACATCGTTTAGAGATAGTTTTTGCTAATGAGATTAAGGATGAAGTGTCAATTTTTAATTGATAGGACCCTAAAATTTGTGATCATCGACCCAAAAAACCCATATGTACCAAATCTGGACATTTAAAGTTGGGATACATAAAAAATATGCCCCGTTTAAGGAGTAGTTTTTGCAAATTTAAGAGTGACCCAAAAAACCCAAAAAACCAAATCTAGTGAAGGCCAAGGAACTTAATGCCCCCCCTCCGCAATTTGACTGAAGTATAAATTCTAGTTTTTATTAAAAAAATAGTACATTTAAATAAATAGTAAAAATTCTTTTTAATAATTAGGTCATGCATAAATAATACTATTAAATGCATAAATTTTTGTATGAAAAAAAAAAAAAAATTATCACACAACTTACCATTGCAATTATCTGTTATGTATAGAAATTTACATGTACGCGATACATAGATTCATTATCCAATTATATTCAGTGTAAAAGAAAACATTTATTATTTTTTTTTTCTATCATCATCATCAACATCATCATCGAAAACAAGGTCTCTCTGTAATGTTGTAAATAATGATAATTTTTACATTGATAATAATAAATATGTAAAAATAAAATTTAATTATAAACAATTTTTTTTATTTTGCAAATTTGATACATTTCACAAAAAAAAAAATTAAATGCATCAATGAATTTACGTGTGTCATTGTAATATAATATGGGTTTATAAATATATATAATTTAACCACAATTAAAAAAAAAATCATATCATCTTTATTTATTTTGTTTTACATACTTACATACAAAAAAAAACAAATTAAAAAAAAATTAGTGTCTTAAGTTTCTTTGTAAATTGTCAAAGTATAAGATTTTTTTTGTTACTCAATGTTTTATAAAAACCACAAGTATTAAATTTATATATGAGTAATTCTATTTAAATTTGACATTTTTTATATGATTTTTGATTATTGATTATTATCAAAATTATTATTTGGGTAGATAAGAATAAAAAAATTTTTAACAGTGCATTAGTACCAATACACTACTTTGGTTATTTTTGCAGGAAAATATTTTAGAATAAAAGTTGAAATTTGATTTTTATACATAATTAAAATTTCATTACAGAATTTTTTTTATTTTGAGCAATGTAATCTAAGATTTAGATTCTTAGATAAAATTGGACCAAATAATCTTTTAAATTTCCTTGCACTTTTAATCAGATTTCTTAAGGGTAAATATAGTTAATAGCAATAAAAACTTGCATTTTTTACTAAATTTGCAATAATTTTCGGCGGGAAATTCAAAAATTAAAAATCCTTTTTGCGATACCTATATTGAAAATTTGGTTGTTTATTAACGCTCTAAATATCTTTTTAACATTAAAAAACAACCAATTTTAAAAGATTCCCTCATATACCCATAAAGTGTGTATACTAGAATTCGCACTACCATAATAACATATTTACTGATGGACTGTAATGATTGTTTGTAAATAAAAATAATAACAGAGTAAAAAAAAATAGGTATATACTTCAATATATGATTTATTTTTCTAGTATTGAATAAATTACGAAATTTTTGTAATATAATTATTATTTATCGTACATCATATTTAAAAAGGAAGTGAATAACATTTAGATCAAAAATACATTTTTTTTAATGACAATAGAATTGAGATTTTAACGGTTTGATGAAGGATTTAAATATTATAAATATTTTAATTTTAGTGAGAATTTATTTATTTATAAATTTGCATTTTGTAATTTTTGTGTTTATTTTTTTTACATGTACACAGAAATGAATCATTAAATTCGATGAATCGTTAGTTGTTGTAATATTACAAATCATGATCTAATGATGAATTGATTTAAAAAAAGTCAATGTGGTAACTTATACGAATGTTAATCTATAAGTACATATATGAGCCCATTTTTATTTTTAGTAACGGAAAACTAAGATTTTTGGCATTTTAACTTAGTAATTTTAAATATAATGGCATGATAGAATAATTTTTTAGTTTTAAAAAATATATTAATTTTGGGATAAAAAAACGTAGAATTCGTTTCCATCAGGTCAAAAAATACAAATACAATCCTCGGGGCTCTGATGTCCACGAAATACATTGTTGGCCCCAGTACTATAATCTTGCACTTAAAAATAAACTTGAAAATTACATAATTACAAAAAAAATTTTTTTACAATTAAAATAATAAAATTTTTATTTCCTAAAAAAAACACTTGTAATATAAAAAAATTAAACTTGTTTTTTTTTTTTTTTTTTAATTACATTAAACCAATGTTAAGTAATGGCAAAATAAATAAATAAATAACACTTTCGTAATATACATTGTTGTAGGTCAATGTTACAAATACTTGAAATATAAAAAAAAATATATAATTACATTTTACAGGCAGCAAATTATCTTTTTCTTTTTTTTTTTGTTTCAATGAATTTTTTTTTTTTTGTATACACAAAAAAGTTAATTATTGTTTTTATTTGTTTCTTAATATATGTTTATTAAATTAAGACTATTTTTTGTTAAATTTTTAAGAATTTAATTAATTAAATAATTATTGTTATTTTCATTTATATCGACCATTACTTTATAATATAAAATCTTGTAAATTCTTATTTTGTGATGACCAGGACTGGGCAAAAAATGAAAATAACTGTATTTTTAGTTTATAATATGAGCCTCTTCAGTAACTACACTGTAAAAAGTAACTTTCTTATATTAACAAAAAAATTAGAACATTTTCGAAAAATTAGTGAATTTTCAAAAATTTTTGAAAATATTCGATAAAAATCGTATATTTACTAAATTTAGTATATTGTCGAAAAGTTCGAGAATTCTCGATTTTTTTTTGTGAATTCGCAAGAAAAATTGATAATTTACAATTTTTTTCGAAAATTTACAAAAAATAGTTGTAAATTTCCGAAAAATAGTTGTGAATTTACAAATTTTTTCGTAAAATCACAAAAAAAAATCGAGAATTCTCGAATTTTTCGATAATATATTAAATTTAGTAAATTTACGATTTTTATGGAATATTTACAAAATTTTTTGAAAATTCGCTAATTTTTCGAAAAAATTCTATTTTTTTTGTAAATCTAAGAAAGTTACTTTTTACAGTGTAAATTTAATAAACTTCAGTAACTTTTTTTTTTATTTTTTGTCCAGTCCTGGTCATTACATAAGAAGAATTTACAAGATTTTAATTAATTAATATTTTTTTTCAAAAGTATTTAATTCTTGTAATATGCGAATTCTATTTTATTCGCCATTTTATCGTATAATAATTAAAATAAAAAATTTTAACCAATGGATTTGTATTTGGATATTTAGTTTAGTTATACATGCCTTTGTATGTATGAAAAAAGTCATTAAAACCTATACATTTAAAGAATGTAAGATTTTATTTTTGCAATTACCATAAAAATAATTAGACTTAATTCATTAAGGCCAAAGCAGAAACTGTATTTACTATGTGTTTATAACCTAATTTAATTGGAATATTGGGATGAAACAAGTAAAAATTTGAGAGCCTAAATTTTCGAGGAGTTTATTAATATATTAATCCATGTAAAAAATAAATTTTTAAAAAAATGATAATTGCCATATTAGGATAAATTTATAGTCGTGATTGAGTAAAAATTGAATTATTGGAATGAGATAAATGAAGTTTGAAGTTAAAAACAAATATCCATGAGTTCTTTTTTATCATAAACTCAAAAATTTACTATAGTTTTCGCAAAGTAAAAAAATTTTTTAAATATGTAACATATCCAAATAAAAAATTATTCAAATTTCAGAAAATTTATTTTAACCATCAGCAATAAAAATCAAAACAAACAATCAATCTTTAAAATAAAAAAAAATCATTATAAAAATACAATACATTAAAAATTTTCGTTTTTTTTTTTCAGACGAATGTCGATCAACTAGAACTTTATTTTTTAATTGCTTGTGGAGTAGCAGCATTATTATTCCTTATAATATTTATATTAATTATAGTATTATTTTGTAAATACAGGAGACTTACATCAGACGAGTAAGTATATTAAATCTGATTAAACTAACATCACTGTTCGTCAATTAATTTGGTTCTTGCATGAATTTTTAACTTGCGAGAAAAATTTTATTACAAAATTATCCATTATTATTAAAAACTTGAACGCATTAACTATTTTTTAAATTAGACCGAGAAAGTACGTTACACATTGCCTCTCCAAGGCCCTGTAAGTGAAATCAGTGCCATTGTGATATTTTAATTTCCTTCCTAGTAATTATTTTATTTGCAAGAAAAATTTTGTACTGAATTCGAGATGAAATGACACTGAAATGTCAACACAGTTTTCATTTTTGCTATAAAAAATAGCTATTTCTTTTTTGCCTGGAATAATTTAAAAATAATTTAATAGGTAAAATGTTTCTCACAAGTAAAATGATCTTTTTAGGCTATATAACCACGTTAAACAAATTGTCAATTAAGGAGAAAACTTGAATAGGTCATGCAGTGAAATTTTAAGGCGAATCCTTGAACATTTTTTCCCCCTTGGGTAAATTTTAAATAACTCGAATTAGTACCCTTTGTACAAAAAAGGATCTTTGGGAATTAAAAACTGTAAATTATGGGACTAGTAGAAGCACTAAAATATATAGGAATTTATTATATTAACCCTTTTAGGATGGACCAAGGGACACGATTTATTGCAAAAAAGAAAAAATGTATATTTTAATAGCAAAACATAAATATCTGGTGTTTTCTTTTCTAAAGTACATTTTTACAAAAAACATCGTTCTAAATGTGAGGTAAATTTTAATGTAATTATTTTCTGGGGGTAGGTAGTACAAAAAAAAACGGACTTCATGAATAAAAATGTAGCATTCAAAAGTAACTTCTGCACTGTAAAAAGTAACTTTCTTAGATTTACAAAAACAATAGAATTTTTTTGAAAAATTAGTAAATTTTCAAAAAAATTTGTAAATATTCGATAAAAATCGTAAATTTACTAAATTTAGTATATTATCGAAGAATTCGAGAATTCTCGTTTTTTTTTTGTAAATTTTCGAAAAAAAATGGTAAATTATCAATTTTTCTTGCGAATTCACAAAAAAAAATCGAGAATACTCGAATTTTTCGTTAATATACTAAATTTAGTAATTATACGATTTTTTTTGAATATTTACAAATTTTTTCAAAAATTTACTAATTTTTCGAAAATGTTCTAATTTTTTTGTTAATATAAGAAAGTTACTTTTTACAGTGTGGTTAACATTTTAAACCAAAAATATTAATTTTTTCGTAAAAAAATATTTAATTAGCATGAATCTTTAATGGACATCCATTGTGCAATAATGGATTAATTTGATTTCATAATAAATCAGTAAAAAAAGGCAGAAATAAATAAAGGATTCAAAAAGACAAAACTCGCATAGCCCATGAATTGCTAATCATAGAAAGACTCTGTATAACGTTTTTTCTCGAATTTATTGGACATATTTATAAAGATATCTTTAAAAAAAAAACTGGTTTATTTACTTTTAAAATATTCTTTTATCAAAGACTAAACACAATGTATGTAAAATAAAAAAAAAAAAATTAAATAAAACCGCTTATTACTAATATTTGAATAAAAAGATTTATTAAAAAACTAAACCAATTTTGAAAAAATAGGCCATAATTTATTTCATAAAAAAGTGTAATTTTTTTTATTATTTGTTTAAGTTAAAAAAATTTTTTTAATTAATTTTAAATCATTTTTACACACAAGTCATAAAAAAACGTGATATTTTATGTTTAAATAAGATTATAATTTTTTTATTATTGTTTCGTCTAAATGACAACTATAAATGTAATGTGAGGAAAAGAAAATAGAAATTTAAATAAATAAAATATAAAATTTAATTAAAAGAATAATTGATAAATTTGCTACCCACAGGAGTACAAAATTTAGTCATATACTGTAAAAAGTAACTTTCTTATACTAACAAAAAAATTAGAATATTTTCGAAAAATTAATAAATTTTCGAAAAAAATTGTAAATTTACTAAATTTAATAGATTAACGAAAAATTCGTGAATTATCGATTTGTTCTTGAAAATTCGCAAGAAAAATTGATAATAATTATTTTTTTGAAAATTTACAAAAAATAGTTGTAAATTTACGGAAAATAGTTGTGAATTTATAATTTTTTTCGTAAATTCACAAAAATTTTTTGTTAATACACTAAAGTTAGTGAATTTACGATTTTTTTTCGAATATTTACAATTTTTTTTGTAAATTTACTAATTTTTCGAAAATTTGTAGAAATTAAAACAATAAAGCAAAAAATTTTTATTTTCATATAATTATAGTTAATAACTGAGTCAAAATATCTTATTTTCCCCTATACAATGTAAATAAAATAAAATATATTAAAAAGTATTTTTAAATTAATTTTTACAGTTCCAATCAATTAGGAAGACAAGCAAATATGATGTCAGATTTTTGTTACACAAATCCAACAATTGTACCTGGAGAAGAACTGTCAAGAAGAGGGTATTCAATGTACAGTGGTTCTGATAATTATGTTAACGATTATGGTCTTAATTTTAATGGTAGAAATAATAAATATTTAGGAACTTATGATAATAGATCAAAATTTTAAATTATGCTTGTTTTTAAAATTATTTGTAAATATTTTTTTTTATATGAGATTATATAATTTGTAATATTGAATTAAGAAAACAAAAAGCCATAAATAATTAAATTATTTATTTATTATATTAGCTCACATATCAACCTTGTTAAATTTGTAAAATTTTTAAGATTTTTAATTAAAATAATGTAAATGTATGTGTAATAATTAAAAATAAACTAAATTTTAGCTTAAAAGAATCAAGAAAATTTGTCTTTGCAATCAACAAACATTTTTTTCTTTTTCTTTATATCATTTGTTTGTTTAGTTCAATTTAATATAATTTTTTCAGGTATTATATTATAAACGTGCAATTGTTACTTGTAAAGCATAATGAATAATTAATTTTAAGTTTATTGTTGTAAAATTTAAAAATTAAATATGAAATATTGATAAATAAAAATAATTATACGTTATACAAAATTGAGCAAAAGAGATATTATCTTTCATTTGCATTAAATACTAAAAATTTTAAAACAAAAAAGTTTTAGAAAAACGATCAGATCCAAAACTGTAATTATAACCTTATTATAAACCCAAATTACTCTGATTTCCTAAGTCGGAATTATTCTGAATCCATTAAAACATGAAATAGTATTCTAAGTCTCTAAAACTGAATTACTCTAAGTTCTGAAATCGAAATTATTAAGACCGTTAAAAAGGTAGTAAAAAAACCAGTAGCAAAAAAATCAACAGCAGCAAAGAAACCCGCAGCAGCCAAAAAGCCAGCAGCAGCCAAAAAGCCAGCAGCAGCTAAAAAGCCCGCTGCAGCTAAGAAGCCAACAGCAGCTAAAGCTCCATCAAAGGCAAAGAAGGCTAAGGCTCCAGCTCAGCCAAAAACTCCAAAGCCCAAGAGAGCAGCACCTAAAGTTAGGTCATAAAAAAATTAATATTTCAACAATTGTTCATCATTTTTTTCCAGCTATAAAATGATAATCGGTCCTTTTCAGGGCCATCAAAATTTTCAATTATTGAACGACTATTACTATAATCAGGGTGTCTATATTATTCCTAAGATCCTTGAAATGCCTAAAATATCTTTATTTTTGACCAATTTTTATTTTCATGCTTATGTAAATTTTTAATAAAAATTAAATCATTAGAGTTAAATGAGGAATGAGGCCATAAAAAAGAGGAATCCCATTAAAAACGATGAAAAATATTGTGCAAAGCGGGTTGCATATACGTTATTTACAATTTTTTCTAAATTTTAAAATCAAAGTTTCAATAAATAATTCATTTTAATGAATAGCAAACTGCTGGGTACGTTAATTAAAAGTGGTATATAGATTATATCCACGTATCAAAAAAGTGAGTTTTTAGTTATAAATCGAAAAGATTTATTATTGGTCCAACAAGGTCGAAATAGTATTTTTTGCCCTCCCGGGCGTAAAACTCGTGCGTAAGGAATTTTTTGAACTCGTTCTACGCCTAGGGGGGCAAAAAATAGTGTAAGCACCATGGGCGAAATACTTTAGACACGAGCGTGAACACAAATCACTCGTGCCCGGCTTCGCCGAGCACTCGTGCTAGTGCTCACGCTAGTGCCGAAACTTTTACGCCCTTGATACTTAATATACTATTAAGTATCAATATTAATATACTATTAAGTATCAAGGGCGTAAAAGTTTCGGCACTAGCGTGAGCACTAGCACGAGTGCTCGGCGAAGCCGGGCACGAGTGATTTGTGTTCACGCTCGTGTCTAAAGTATTTCGCCCATGATGCTTACACTATTTTTTGCCCCCCTAGGCGTAGAACGAGTTCAGAAAATTCTTTACGCACGAGTTTTACGCCCGGGAGGGCAAAAAAAATGTATATTATAAATTTTATAATTGGACGTAACAAATATTAAAATTAAAAATTAGTTTCTAAAAACAATTTTGCATAATTAGAAAAAAAGAAATTGCAAAAATCGACCAGAAATTTATTAAAAATATTTTTAAATATAAAGTTGAAATTTTTAGCTCCAGTTAAAAATTAATGAATGACGAAACAAAGCTTGGAAATTCTGGACTAAAGCTTCGTTTATATAATGTTTAAATTTTGTAACGCTGGCAATCTTCACAGTTAATATTTTTTACATATCTAGTGCAAAAAAAGCCTATTTTCTGCTCTAGGGAGACGGCTTTTTTGCCCATTATATGTAAAACTATTGTTTAGAACACGGGAAAAAATATGGGTTTCGACTTTTGCATGCTGTCTGCAACTGCATGCAAAGCCAAAACCAATATTTCATCCCTTGTTTAATAAATAGCTATTACTGTTCTTAAGGGGAAGTACAGGTTAAAATCCGACTTTTTTGAAAAAACCTAATTTTCAGAAAATGTTAACAAAAAATTGAAAATCGAAGAAGAGGAAAACATTGCCAAGACTTTGGCGGATTCAAAACTGTGGGTTTGGGTCTTTTTATAGTATGTTTGCTCAGAGAACTTTTTCTTTGAAAATTTATGTTTAAAAAAATAAAGATAAATTTTCAAAGAAAAAGTTCTCCGAGCAAACATACTATAAAAAGACCCAAACCCACAGTTTTGAATCCGCCAAAGTCTTGGAAATGTTTTCCTCTTCTTCGATTTTCAATTTTTTGTTAACATTTTCTGAAAATTAGGTTTTTTCAAAAAAGTCGGATTTTAACCTGTACTTCCCCTTAACATTTTAAATCAAATTTAAAATTGGCGAAATTCTAAGTCAGTATTATGTGAAGAATCTAGGCATCGTCTAATAAAAAAGTTAATAATATAATTTGTAAGAAAATAAAGCTTCATTCTTTTTTTACGGCCGAGGGCAAAACATAATTTTTCTTCGTCAGTGGCAAGAAAATGCGTATTTTCTAAACGCGCCGCCGACGGGAAATACGTGCTTTCTGGCCTTTGACAAGAAATAAACATTTTTGTCTAAAATAAAATATAAGCCATGAAATTCGTTTTGGATTGCATTAAAAAATAAAAATAACAAGATTATCTTTTTTCATTTTTGAAGTTTTTCCCACGGGAATTCAAGTTCTAGTTTCAATATTTTTGCTGTCACTTTATTCTCAGCTGATATGATAAATAATACGGTAAAAATTTTCAACTCATAAATATTTATTATTGCTGGGGAAAATAAATTGAAAATTTAATTTTTGATAATTTATTTATCATTTCCTGCTAATTTTAATCTCTTGTTTCATAATTTTTATATTTCTTTTAAGTTTCAAAGTATTATCACTTCCACAATGGTCCGATTTTTATTTCTTAATTAAATAGTATATTATGACCCATGGCCAGACAAATAAAGAATGGCCCAAATCACATGTAAATTACCTTCCGAGGCGAAGCCGAGGATGGTAAACTGCGATTTGGGGCATTCTTTTTTTATGGCCCAGGGTCGTATACGATTTTTCTGCATCAGTGGCGAGAAAACACGTCTTTGCCGGACGCGCAGCGGCCGGGAAATACGTGCTTTCTGGCCGCTGACCAGAAAAAAAAAATTAATGCTGCAAGAGGAGTAAAATAAAGTTTATTCATGTTTTAAAGTGCTTAAATTTTAATAATCTTCCTTAAGACCTTAAATTATTTGTCGACTGTTTTATGGCATTAATGAACTTGTATCTATGATCTAAAAATGATGTAATGAGGAAATAGTATATTTACGGCTCGTGTCCAGAAAAGTAAAGAATGGCCCAAGTCGCACGTAAGTTACCTTCCGAGGCGAAGCCGAGGATGGCAAACTGCGATTTGGGGCATTCTTTATTTATGGACAAGGGCCGTATAAAATTTTTCTGCGACAGTAGCGAGAAATGTTGATCTCCTTGGCCGCGCAGCGGCCTGAAAATCGTACTTTCGTGGCTACTGTACAGAAAAAGATTTTTTCTGATACTTTATTATTGATAATTTGAACGTCTGTTCTGTGGATATTGTAGATTCTGTATATAGTATAATAAAATTAAGAATTTACTGTTCTTAAAGTTTTAATATATTGGTGGTCCTGAAAAGGACCGTTTATAAATGTTTTAATTGAATGCAGTAATTAACCACCGAAACCATAGAGAGTACGTCCCTGACGTTTTAAGGCATAGACAACGTCCATGGCAGTAACTGTCTTCCTTTTTGCGTGTTCGGTGTATGTGACAGCGTCACGGATGACGTTTTCAAGGAAAACTTTCAATACACCTCTGGTTTCTTCGTAGATTAACCCAGAAATACGCTTGACACCACCTCTGCGGGCAAGACGACGGATAGCTGGTTTTGTGATACCTTGGATGTTATCACGAAGAACTTTACGATGTCTCTTGGCTCCTCCTTTTCCTAACCCTTTTCCTCCCTTTCCTCTACCAGTCATGATGTTTCAATAAATGAAGTAGACTTTACAAAGCAAAACTCGTAAATGATGCTTTTTCGACGAAAACGCCAGTTTTTTATACTTTTTGTGATGTTTGTTTCCCACTCCTAAATTTACACCCAACAAAAAACTAATGGTCTCGCGCAGCTACCATTGTCAAAAAAAAGTATATAAGAAGGGGGTTTTATGATTTTGAAAATATTGTTTTACAGTTTCTCAACGAGATGGCACGTACAAAGCAAACTGCAAGGAAATCAACCGGTGGCAAAGCCCCACGTAAACAGCTTGCAACTAAAGCAGCTCGTAAGAGTGCCCCTGCAACTGGTGGAGTTAAAAAACCTCATCGTTACCGTCCAGGAACTGTCGCCCTTAGAGAAATTCGTCGGTACCAAAAGAGCACCGAATTATTGATCAGAAAATTACCTTTCCAACGTTTGGTAAGAGAAATCGCTCAGGACTTCAAGACTGACTTACGTTTCCAGAGTTCAGCTGTTATGGCCCTCCAGGAAGCCAGCGAAGCCTACCTCGTTGGTCTTTTTGAAGATACAAACCTCTGCGCCATTCATGCTAAGCGTGTAACCATAATGCCAAAAGACATTCAATTGGCAAGGCGTATTCGTGGAGAACGAGCCTAAATTAATTTCTATTATTTACAATCGGTCCTTTTCAGGACCACCATAGTATTTAACGTTTAAAGAATAATTTATTTATTTATTCAACTAGATGCACATAAGTTCACATATAATATTTATTATAGTGTATCTTATTTTATTTTTTGGGAATTTCTTCGCTCTGCAATATTATAAAAAGCACAACTTCTAAGCATTTTGCTTAATTCTAACAGAAAACCTTGCCTGTAAGCATGCCAATTTTTCCATATTATTTAAACAGGGATTTTGGATAATTTCGTCAAACTTGTAAAATTACACAGAGTTGGTCAAATCACCTATATCTTACGTGGTTTTTTTCCTATTCCATTCTAATTCATAATACTTCCCGTTAAACGACTCCAGTAAAATCACGGTTTTGGTGGTATTGTTTGTGGCCGCTACCAGATTTGGTCTACTATAAGTTTTTTAGGTCCCTGAACACGAATATTCCAGTTATGACTATGAAAAATTACCCCTTCACCCTTAAATTGGGCAAAACTGCCTTTAAATAGGGCATTTTTGCTGTATTCACTGTAAGCCTATTAAATTTGGTATACTGGGGTTTTTTGGGTCACTGATAACGAATATTGCAGTTATAACTATGAAAAATTACCCCTTCACCCTTAAATTGGGCAAAACTGCCCTTAACTAGGGCATTTTTGCTGTATTCACTGTAAGCCTTTGAAATTTGGTATACGGGGGTTTTTTGGGTCACTGATAACAAATATTGCAGTTATAACTATGAAAAATTACCCCTTCACCTTTAAATTGGACAAAACTACCTCTAAAAGGGGTGTTTTCACTGCTTTCACTCTAACCCTCCAAGATTCGACCTATTAGGGTTTTTTGGGTCGCTGATCACAAATATTGCAGTTATAACTATGAAAAATTACCCCTTCACCCTTAGATTGGGCAAAACTGCCCCTAAAGGGGGTGTTTTCGCTACTTTCAATCTAGCCCTTCAAGAATTGGTGTAATAGGGTTTTTTGGGGCTATGATCACAAAAATCGATGTCTTTTCAATTAAAACGTAACTCTTCAACCTTATATTAGCCGAAACTACTCCTAAAAGGGGCGCTTTCGCTATATTCGTTCTAGCCTTCTAAGATTAAGTCTAATAGGGTTTTTTAGGTCGCTGATCACAATAAACAGCCCTTGAAGGGTTACTTTTGAGGCATAATAAAAGTTTTGTTTAATGCAAAATAATTTTTTTTAAATTTTTGAAAAATTTTTCAAATGATAAAACATTTGCTTACCTTTATTTTGTAAATAAGATAACATGTAAAATGTATGAATCATTTAATTATACCTTTCAAACCTTTTGAAGGGCCAAGCAGTTTAATGAAAATGTATCCAAAATCGACTTTTATATCATGTTTGTGTATCATTTGGACATTAAAAATATGCAAAACTGAAAATCGTAGCTGATCCTTTTCACGAGATATTGACCTTTTAACCCCTGCGCTCAGCTTAAGCGTGCAAATGTTTCTTCTTTTTGGATTTGTCAGGTTCTATATGATTTAAATTAACTTTTACGTACTAAACTTGTTACTAGAATTTCCTTAGCTACAAATTGAAAATAATTTTTCATTGGAATTTTCCATAGTTTTCCAGAAAATTGCAAAAATTTGTAAAAACAAATTTTTTTATTTTACGGCAAAAAAAATTTTTTTTTTGTTAAAAAAAATTATTACTGATATTTTATTTAATAATTTTATTTTCAAATGTTTACTCCGCAGTGAACAGGTTAAAATTATAATGCATCATGTAATCTTTATACGAGTTTTCGACCTTATCAGCGCCCAAACACGAAAAATTTTATTTAAAACATTGGTAATTATATTAAATATAAAAGTTTTATTTTATATATTATTATTTTAAAAAATGAATATGTCTTGTAAATAAAATAATACTTTAAAATCTGGGGGTGTATAGTAAGAAAAGTAAATTTTTTTAAAATCATTTAGATACAGTTTATCGAGTAAAATTCCATTATTTACTGACTGATAAACCAGAATTTTTGATAAGTCGTATTTTAGCTTGCTAGAATTTTAATCTTTCAGACAAGACTCGTGATACCGTATTCTACCTTTCGTTATCTCTTTAAAATCCCAGAGAGATATCAGACATTAAAAATCCCAAAGAGGTATGATAATTTCTATTTTTAAAGATATCAAAATTTTTTTTATGTTTGATTAGATTAATTAATCTATCATTTTTTTAATCATAATTGTTATTTATTTATTATCAAATAAGAAAAATTTTGTTAGTTTGTATCTTTAGTTTAATAAAGAAACATCAAATTTGAGAATGAATTACAGTAAATGTACTCATGATGAAAATAGAAAAAAAATTTGTACCCCATGTGGCAAAAAAATCGTTTACGGTAAAATTAAGCCAATAAAATTTCTTATCAATAAAAATACTGACAATTTGATCAAAAAATTTATGAAAAAGGATTTCAACATTAATGATTCTAAATTTCCATTAAGTATTTGCGGAACTTGTTATCTTACTCTGCTTGATCATGAAAAAGGTATTATTAAGAGACCGTTACCAGATTTTCCAAACTATGAAGACATACTTTTACCGAAAAACACGCGAATCATCAAAGATATATGTAACTGCTACATATGTATAACTGCTCGGTTTAAGGGACATGTTAAAATTATAAAAGGTAAAGGCCACAAAAGAAATTTGAAAAATAAGATTGATAAGTCCAATGGACTTTATGGAAATGTGTCTTTACAACCCGATCACCGCCTTAATTCAAAAGTAATAGTTAAAAAAAAATCTTACAAATTATGCCATAAATGTTTGCAAATAGTTGGTAAAGGTATTTGTCACCCATGTAATAATACAAAAGAAAATGAAATGAGATTAGTTACAATGCTTCCAGAAAATATTCAAGAGCAAGTAGCATCGAGCATTTTAAAGAATTCTCAAGAATCTTATGTAGCTGATAATGAGTTGAGCCTGTCTACTGGTGGTCGAAAATTAAGGGTTCTTGTGAATTCTAAGGAGAAAAAAACTTTTAAATTCAGTAAAGAAAACCTAGATATCTTTCGTGTTCAGACAAAAAGTTCAATTACTAAAATGAGAAAAATAACTAATTTTATTAGATGTGGAGTTGGAAGGAAATAATTTTTACCCTTTTACTGCTAATTATACGTTTGACCATAAAATTATTAAATGAAATATCAGTTTTTATTTAGTTACAAAAAAAAATTTTTTTTACTAAATTAAAAAAATTTTTTTCAAATTTAAATAATTTTTTTTGCAACTTTTTGCAATTTTTCGAAAAATTCTGTTCAGTTTGTAGCACAGGAAATACTACTAATAATTTCGTACCTATAAGTTAATTTGAATTATATAGAACCTGATAAATCCAAAAAGAAGAAACATTTGCTCGTTTAAATCAAGCGCAGGGGCTAAAAGGTCAATATCAGCTGCGATTTTCATTTTTGCATATTTTTAATGTGCAAATGATACAGAAACATAATGTAAAAGACGATTTTGGATACATTTTCATCAAACTACTTGGCCCTTCAAGCAGGGTGTGTAGGAGCAGTTTTAGCAAATTTGAGGCTGAAGACCTAATTTTTAGGGGTACTTTTAGGGGTACTTTTGGCCAATTGAAGGGTGAAGGGGTTATTTTTCATAGTTATAACTTCAATATTCGTGATCAGCGACCCCAAAAACCTTTATTAGACCAAATCTTGGAGGGCTAGAGTGAAAGTTGCAAAAATATTTTAGGGGTAGTTTTGGCTAATTTAAGGGTGAAGAGTTAAGTTTTAATTGAAAAGACATCGATTTTTGTGATCAGCGACTCAAAAAACCCTATTAGGTCGAATCTTGGAGGGTTAGAGTGAAAGCAGTGAAAACACCCCTTTTAGGGGTAGTTTTGTCCAATTTAAGGGTGAAGGGGTAATTTTTTATAGTTATAACTGCAATATTCGTTATCAGCGACCCAAAAAACCCCCGTATACCAAATTTCAAAAGCTTTCAATGAATACAGCAAAAATGCCCTTTTTAGGGGCAGTTTTGCCCGATTTAAGGGTCAAGCCCCAATTGCGCATAGAAAAGACTCCGATTTTCGTGTTCAGCGACCCAAAAAACCTATAGTAGACAAAATCTGGTGGCGGCTACAAACAATACCACCCCCCCCCCCCCCGTGATTTTATTGGAGTATGATATAATATTATGAAGGGTAATAGCTATTTATTAAACAAGGGATAAAATAAAAAAAAATAAAAATAATATTTTAAAATATTGGTGTTGGCTTTGCGAGCGAGTGCAGACAGCATGCAAAAGTCTAATCCCATATTTTGTCCCGTGTTCTAAAACATAGTTTTACATATAATGGGCAAAAAAGCCGTCTCTCTAGGGCAGAAAGTAGGCTTTTTTGCCCTAGATATGTAAAGATTCTTACCCTTTATAATACAATAAAAGTTCTTTAAGTAAAAATAATTGTTTTCTTAAAATTTTGAATAAGAAGGAAACGATTAAAACAATTTATAAAAAAATAATTTTATTTGAAGATTATTTAAACAATTTATTAACGTGCAAAAATTAGAGAAATTTGAGTAAAAATGTACAAAATTTAACATAAGTTCTAATGGTAGATAAGGTTAGTTCAGTTTAAAATAATATATTATTTGCACCCCTGAAGTATCTAAAAAATTTGTTTAGATCAGTTATTTATATTATAGAATGTAAAAAACTATATTTTTGTCAAGTAAAAAAAAATCCTATAATAATGATTTTATATGTTAAAATATAAATATTGAATGCAAAATTATTTAAGAAAATCGCTAAATTCAGTTGTTCAGAATTTCAATATAACAGAAACATAATAATACATTCTTAAACGGGTTTTAGAAAAGTTTATTTTGGCAAATGCGATGGATTATAGGCCCGAGACTTTTTACCACTTTCTCAATATGTCACGGATGTACCCGTGACCTGTTAAGAATTGGATGAGATAGAAATCTACCTCCCCATGTTCGCGTCCCATCCAAGCCTCCAGATCCAGAATCGCAGTCTGTGCGTCCACCGGCCATTTATTCAAAACTTATGAATAATATATAGATTTCAATTGCATCTTGTTTGATCGAGTTTATATTTTTTTTTGCTTTTGTGAAGTTTAGTGTCTAAGTTTTCTACAATAAAATCAAAAATTAATTACTTAATTCTTTGCGTTCTTAAACATTAACCACGAATGGAAATTCAAGTTGCTGCAACAGAAATTTAAGTTTTATCAAGCGGATTCTTTTTCTTTTCTTAAACTACTGCAGATGGCATTAAAATTTCTGAAAAGTAAAACCACGAAGACTAGATTTTGCTAAGTAATTTTAAAATTCTCCAAGTGTAAATATAAGTTTCTTAAAAGCATGTTAATTCATTAAAACTTTATATATAAAATGGTAAAATTTTCAATATGGGGAGGTGTCCTTAATTTTGTTTGGACTGAAATTCATTTATCACCTGTTCTTATTACGCTTTGGTACAGTTTAAGATTGTCTGGTCCTTTATTTAGAAGTTGGTCTTGTCATATTGGTCTAAATCTTTTACCTTCAAAAATTGAAGAAAAATTGCAAAAATTTAAATCACAAGTTAAATTAAAGTCTAAGACCACAGCATTTGCTTTGGTGCCTTGCAGCGAATCAGAACCTTTTAAAACGAGATTGTCCAAGACAGAAATTTTCAGAAAATTATTTACAAATATTTCACTGACTTGCATATAGAACCCAGAAGAGTATGCTCAATTTTCAACTGATTCAACTGAAGAAGGTAATTTGTTTCTTAAATTATTGACTAAAAAATTTTTATTATTCAATTTATTTTAGATTCACCAGATTCGATCAAGATGTTCAATTGTATTGCAAATTTAATCATCAGCCATGATTAGTTTCAATGGTATTAAAAAAAAAAATGAAATTGATTATTTTATAATTTTTGATATTTCAGATAAAAGTAAATTATTAAGAAAAATAAGTATCTTAAAAATTAATTTATTTGAAAGTTCTTGTTATTTTTTAAGTAAAAATGTATTTCTGTTAATGTAATAAAAGAAATGTTTATAATTCATAAGTAATGTTTATTAGCTATAATTTCATTAATTTTTCTTCTGGTAAGTAAAAGTATTAGTAATTTTGATGTCAAGAAAACTCCATAATAAAATTCGGTACTGGCAATTTTCTTAACTAGAGTATATTAGGTATAAGACATCTTGAACATTACAAATCGATTCGTTTAAAAAAAAATTTTTTTAAGACTAATAGAAACGAAAATTTTTTTTGAAAATTGTGGGAAAATAGTTGGTGTAACAGCAAAATGTGTAATAATTAATTTTTGAAACCTCATTAAAATAAATATTTTGATTTTTGTTTTGTTGTTACACGATGATTAGGTCGCCAGGTATGTCAGGTCAAAGCTACAATTTTAATATTGGTCATAACATTTCTTACGCGCAGCTACTGAAAAAATCTCGGAAAGGGGCAACCCAATCGTTTTAATTAAAAAAAATTTTTAAAAAGGCTGTTTAAATTTTAATCAACTAATTGTTTAAGGCAATTATAACCAGTATAACTTTTAATAATTTGCTTTCGTCCAACGTTCATTTCACTTTGAATGCACCTGGTCTCGTCCGATCCCAGAAGTTAAGCAAAGTTGAGCGCGGTTAGTACTTGGATGGGTGACCGCTTGGGAACACCGCGTAACGTTGGTTTTTTTTTTTTTTTTTTTTTTTTTTTTTTTTTTTTTTTTTTTTTTTAATTTTTTAATTTTCACTTGTTCTTTATAATTTTTATTTACACAATTTATTTTATGAATTGTAAATTTACGCCCTTGTTGAAATATTACTCAATCAATTATTAAAATTTTTAAAAATACATTTTTAACTATAACATTTAGAAATATAGATATCGTTTTTGTCACCTAAAATAAAAATTAATAAAAAAAATAATGCTACATTATAAATAACATCATTAATTTATATTTTTTAAGCGATCCGGTATTTAAATTTTGAAAAAAGATAACACCATTAAAATTAGCTCATCTTGTATTCAAATCTGTGCTAGAACCACCTACAGGACAGTCAATTTAAAAATACCCATGAACTATTGCCGGACTTGAATATTCCAAGTATTAATCTTCTTTGCAATAAAGACTCAATAAAGACTTTTTTGAATGAAAATAAAAAGGTTGTATCCTATTTTTGCTGTGTTAGCGTTATTTTATATTTTCGAGGGTATTTCTTATTAAACAAAGAGTTAATTAATATTACTTCATGCATACCAAAAAAAAAATTTGCAAAGGATATTTAATAAAATTTCTCCAGTTCTTATAAATCAATATTAAAATTCTTATTGAAATAAAAAAATGGAATCATTATTTTCTTCGAGATTTTATTCACTTTTATGAAGTATTAAATATTTTATGTACGTTCCAATTTGAATGGAAAATTTCTGTTGCAAAAATTAGAGTAGTCATAGTTAGCGTTATAAAAAATTGGTGGTCCTGAAAAGGACCGTTTGATGAATGAAACCGTTTGTTAGGATATATTGATGGCTTAAGCCTTCTTTTCGGTCTTCTTTGGGAGAAGAACTGCTTGGATGTTGGGAAGTACACCACCTTGAGCGATGGTAACTCCTGAGAGAAGTTTGTTTAATTCTTCGTCGTTACGGATGGCTAATTGAAGATGACGAGGAATGATTCTGGTCTTCTTGTTGTCACGAGCAGCATTTCCTGCCAATTCAAGAACTTCAGCGGCTAAATATTCCATAACAGCTGCCAAGTAAACTGGAGCCCCAGCACCTACACGTTCAGCGTAGTTACCTTTTCTCAATAAACGATGGATTCTACCAACAGGGAATTGAAGTCCAGCTCTGCTAGAACGAGTCTTTGACTTAGCTTTGCTCTTGCCTCCTTTTCCTCTTCCTGACATTTTGTTATGCTTTTTTTACGAAACGTACTACTAAAGAATAAACGTAAAATTGATGTCAGCGCTCGATTTCCCCTTTATTATATAGCGTCTGGTGTATTGAGAAACTTCGTATGAATGAAATCGTGTTTACGCGCAGGAGTTCCAAGTAGTGGGAACAAACTCCGTCCCTGCCTTTAAAAAAACGCACTTTTACCGTTTCCATCATTCGCTTTCTGTTTTTTAACTAGAAATCATCGATATGGCTCCTAAAGCAAGTGGAAAGGCTGTCAAAAAAGCCGGCAAGGCTCAAAAAAATATCAGCAAAGGCGGTGACAAGAAAAAGAAGCGTAAGAGGAAGGAATCTTACGCAATCTACATCTACAAAGTACTCAAACAAGTACATCCAGATACTGGAGTTTCCAGCAAAGCCATGTCAATCATGAACTCTTTCGTGAATGACATTTTCGAGCGCATTGCTGCTGAATCTTCCCGTTTGGCTCATTACAACAAGAGGTCAACCATCACCTCCCGGGAAATCCAGACTGCAGTCCGTCTCTTATTACCTGGAGAACTTGCCAAGCACGCTGTAAGTGAAGGCACAAAAGCCGTCACCAAATACACTAGCTCCAAATAAATTGATCTACAATTTAACATTTCATCTCATCAATCGGTCCTTTTTAGGACCACAAAATTTTCAAACTAAGATTAAACTATACTATATATAAACATTTTAGGTGAATTTGTCATTAAGTTTTCTATCATTTTCATCTTATCTTGTGCACGGTACAAAAATGTGACCACAATATTACTTGAGTTTAATATTTTTACTGCATTTTAGTAATATTAATTAAAAAGTAGTAAATTTACTAAAATTTGTTGTAATACATATTCCTAAATTTTAGTAAAAATAATAAAATATTGTGGACACTTTTTTTTAATGTACATGATAAATAAGAATTTGTTTAAAAAAGTTATGAAAATCAAAAAGAAACTTAAATTATTTATAACAATCATTTTTTACAATAAAAAAACGCTGTCAAATGGACGACAAATGCTTTGGACGTCCCATTGCTAACTGGGCATAAAGAACTATTCATTGATATTAGTATAATTGTATTAATATTAAAAATTAGTGGTCAATACTTTTCGGCCACAAAAAGAAAAATAGCGACATAAGTCCTCTAAAAGTTAATGATATCCCGATCAAATTGAGAGAAAAGCGTTAAATATTTAGGTGTAACTGTCATGGATACACAACTTGTGTTTCCAAGTGTACACAAGTTGTGTATCCATGGTAACTGTAGATAAAAAACTTAAATTTTACACATAAATAATAATTGCAACAAATTCGTGGTGCGATTCTGAGGCTTTACCCTATACTCAAATTACAATCAAAACTAGGATATAAAAATATTTATACGCCCTATACTTACCTATGCATAAGCAGTATTGGGTAATACTTCAGATACTAATCACTTAAAATACAACGCATTCAAAATCGTGTGTAAATCATTTTATGAAAGTTGCAAATTATCCGAGTTCAATTTGATCAAAGGATTAGTAGTAGAGGAAATAGTTACATACCCTACCGATTTCCACCGCCAATTAAAAGTGACCAAATTTTTGTGAAAATTGCTTCAGTACTACCTTAACTAAAAAGTTATGCTTTCAAAACTTTTTGGACGAACCCCGTTTTTGGGTTAGTTTGCCCCTTTTTGGGGGTAAAAAAAATTGTTTTTAAGAAATTAGAATCGATTAATTTTTGCATTTTAAAAAGAAAAGGTGGATATGAAATTTTTAATTAAATGTACCCCTTTTAAGTTACAGCCCTCAAAACTTCTATTTTTTTTTATTTTAATATCTTAATACGAGTATGGCGTGAAAAAATCAAAGTTTTGAGGGCTGTAACTTGAAAGGGGTACATTTAATTAAAAAATTCATATTCAACTTTTCTTTTTAAAATGCAAAAATTAATCGATTCTAATTTCTTAAAAACACCAAAAAGGGGCAAACTAACTCAAAAAGGGGTTTGTCCAAAAAATTTTGAAACCATAACTTTTTAGTTAAGGTATAGTACTGAAGCGATTTTCACAAAAATTTGGTCACTTTTAATTGGCGGTAGAAATCGGCCAATTACCTCATTTTGATGTAAGAATTTCCTCAACTATAGGTCAATATGACTACGATCCCTTGAACAACCATGCTAGGTCCAAAGACTTTTTGTTTAAGAACCACAAATCTTACTTATCTTTTAGATTTAAATGATATAAAATAATTCAACCTTTGTTCAAGGTCTTTAATTATGTATTTATCTCTAAAATGTTATCAATAAAGAAACTTTAAAAAGCAAAAAAAAAATATTATAACTATAAGTAAGAATTTATATTGTTCTTAAGTTTTAATATATTGGTGGTCCTGAAAAGGACCGTTTATAAATGTTTTAATTGAATGCAGTAATTAACCACCGAAACCATAGAGAGTACGTCCCTGACGTTTTAAGGCATAGACAACGTCCATGGCAGTAACTGTCTTCCTTTTTGCGTGTTCGGTGTATGTGACAGCGTCACGGATGACGTTTTCAAGGAAAACTTTCAATACTCCTCTGGTTTCTTCGTAGATTAACCCAGAAATACGCTTGACACCACCTCTGCGGGCAAGACGACGGATAGCTGGTTTTGTGATACCTTGGATGTTATCACGAAGAACTTTACGATGTCTCTTGGCTCCTCCCTTTCCTAACCCTTTTCCTCCCTTTCCTCTACCAGTCATGTTGATTCAAAAAATGAAGTAGACTTTACTAAGCAAAACTCGTAAATGATGCTTTTTCGACGAAAACGCAGGTTAATATATACTTTTTGAAACGCTTCTTCCCCACTCCTAAATGCACGTCCAACAGGAAACTAGTGGGTTCGCGCAGCTACCATTGTAAGAAAAAAGTATATAATAAAGGGGGTTTACAGCATTGAAAGCATTATTTCTGTGTTACACTCAGCAAGATGGCACGTACGAAGCAAACTGCAAGAAAATCAACTGGTGGCAAAGCCCCACGTAAACAACTTGCTACTAAGGCAGCTCGTAAGAGCGCCCCAGCAACCGGTGGAGTCAAGAAACCTCATCGTTATCGCCCAGGAACCGTCGCTCTTAGGGAAATTCGTCGGTACCAAAAGAGCACCGAATTATTGATCAGAAAATTACCTTTCCAACGTTTGGTAAGAGAAATCGCTCAGGACTTCAAAACTGATCTTCGTTTCCAGAGTTCAGCTGTTATGGCCCTCCAGGAAGCCAGCGAAGCCTACCTCGTTGGTCTTTTTGAAGATACAAACCTCTGCGCCATTCATGCTAAGCGTGTAACCATAATGCCAAAAGACATTCAATTGGCAAGACGTATTCGTGGAGAACGTGCTTAAATTTCTATCAAAAATAACCGGCCCTTTTCAGGGCCACCAAATTTTTTTAACGTATAAACGATTAATTTTGCAAATTGCTTTTTGGGGTTTGATTTACATCTATTACAATGTACTATATATCTATTTTGCTCATCAAATTTTTTTTTGACAATTCAGGCAGAGATAAGGTTACAGAGATAGCTCACGGGGTAGGCGAAGCTGCGACGATTTTATTGTACATCGCCCAAATTATCACGTGGCTTGTCTCTACTCTCTTTGTTTGTCACTTTATTTTTTAAATAAGTCTTTTCTTGTTTTTAGAAAGTTTAAAATATTATATGGTAGGGAGCCTGGCGGAGAAAAAAAACAAGAAGAGACTTATGTAAAAAATAAAGTGACAAACAAAGACACTAGAGATTAACCACGTGATAGCTAGAGCGATGTCGACTTTTTATTTAACATTGGGTAAGCTATCTCTGTAAACCTCATCTCTGATTCAGGTCATACAAAGAAGCGTAAACTTCATTCATAAATTGGTCATTTTTAAAATTGCTTACAAAAATACATAAAAAAAGCCTCCATATGTACATGAACTATTTTCTCCTTTATGCTATGCCCGCCACGAGAATTTTCACATATCAATAAAATCATTATCTACAAAATAAATTTAATGTTTTCATTTTTTTTTATAATTTAAATTTATTAAATATCAACCAATTATTTAAACATCTAAATAAGTTATGAAAAATTTAATTATCATAATAGATTATTGTTATTTATAAAAGGCAAAATTTCAATGCCCTGCGTACCCCTCCAATACCCAGATACCAAACAATGTCAAATAATAAACATTTTTTTCTGGCCTAATCTAAGAATCCTAATATTTCGAGGCATCAAACTTTTACTTTATGTGCCAAAAATTGGCCAACTTTGTGGACCCATGACTTTTTCCAAAACCCGCGGCCAAAAAATTTTTTTGCAGACTTTTCCTATATATGATGCTGTTCCTATATATAAATAGTAGACTGGTTTTTTTTTCGAAGTATCCGGGATTCCTAACGCGCCAGCAGAATTCGAAAATATAAGTAAAAAAAATAAGTTTATCTTTGGAATTAGATCAAAGCATCGATTTTTGAGCCCACGATAGCTCTCGAAAGTTTTTTTTTGGCCTCCTTAAAATTGGGATTATCTTAAAACTTTCAGTTTTTCTTGGACTCAAATCGTGTTTAATATTATGTTCCATTTAACATTCCTTAGTATTTTTTCCCCAGGAATCCGATGAAACCATTTATTTTAGTTTTTGACCACGTTTTATAGTAGAAAAATCGATTTTCGTTGCCTTTTAGGGTCCAAATTTCAAGGGGGCCAATTTTAAAAGTTTTGTAGTTTTCTGAATAAATTTTTCTGTATATATTATTAACAAAAAGGACTTGTCTATTTTTCCCTAAGAATTCCATGAAACCATTTATTTTAGCTTTTGACCACGTTTTATAGGAGAAAAATCGATTTTATTCGTTTTTAGGGTCCCAATTTTAAGGAAATCTACTATTATAAAAAGTTAGTAGTTTTCAAAATAAATTTTTCTGAATATTATTTACTGAAGGAACTTATGTATATTTTCCCCAGAAATCCGATGAAACCATTTATTTTATATTTTGACCACGTTTTATAGAAGAAAAATCGATTTTATTTAAACCACTGTTGTTAGGGTCCCAATTTTAAGGAAATCTATTATAAAAGGTTAGCAGTTTTCAAAAAAAGTTTTTCTGAATATTATTTACAAGGTCTTGTATATTTTTTCCCCAAGAATCCGATAAAACCATTTAATTTAGCTTTTGACTACGTATTATATGAGAAAAATCGTTTTTTGTCCTGTTTCAGGGTCCCAATTTTAAGGGAATCAATCGTTAAAGTTTAATAGCTTATAAAAATACCCTGCCAACTAGCTGGCACTAAGGTTCCTCAAACAATGAGGAATTTTAAATAAATAAATATAAATAAATACTTCAATATGCCACAGATATTACCGATTACAACCATCAATCATACACTCATACTTAAGAAAATTTATGTATTGAATTTAACTAAATCTATTTTTTTCAAATAAAATCTAACGTAATTCATTGGATAATAATTATTCAAGATAGTACTTTCATGGAATTAAATGAAGTATTACACAAAAAAAAAAAAATAATGCAGTTTAAAAAACTTTTTTAATTTTGAGAAATAAATTTTGGAAAAATTCGGTATCAGATCCAAAAAATTACTATAAACGAAGTCTAAAACTAGTACTCTCATGCAAATAAATTAGGTACTACCTCCAAAAAGAAAAAAAAATTTGGTGATTTTTGTATTTTTTTGTGAAATAAAATTTAGGAAAAAAATTTTCAAAAAATTAAGTATCAGATTCGAGATATCGAGTAAAAACTCAACTTTCAAATATAAGTACTTTCGTGGAAATAAATGAGGTATTACATCCAAATTAAAAAAAAAAAGCACCTAGAGCTTCTTTGGTGAAAAAATTTTTGAAAAAAAAATTAGGTCTTAATTTCATAACGGTTGTGAAACATCGCCGGTTGCAATATTTTCAGATATTATTGTACAACCCAAAAAAAAAAAAAATATTGCAGGTTTTTTAATTTTTTGTTTTTTTAATTTTGAGAAAAAATTTTAAAAAAAACTCGGTATCAGATCCAAAAAATGACTAGAAACAAACTTTCTAAAACTAGTACTTTCATAGAAATAAATTAGGTACTACGTCCAAAAAGAAAAAAAAAATTGGTGTTTTTTGTATTTTTTCGTGAAAAAAATTTTTAAAAAATTAAGTATCAGATTCGAGATATCGAGTAAAAATCATACTTTCGTGGAAATAAATGAGGTATTACATCCAAATTAAAAAAAAAAAGTACCTCAAGCTTTTTTGATAAAAAAATTTTTGAAAAAAAAATTAGGTCTTAACTCCATAATTTTTGTGAAATATCACCGGTTACATACATACACACACTAACACACACACACACACACACACACGCATACTTTTTTTAAAAACCGGGTTTTTAGCTTCCTGGGGTCTCAAAACGTGCTCATATGCCAAAAAATCAAAAATCGAAATTTGACCTATCACAATGGTTCCTCATTGAGGAACCAAAAATTTTTCTGAATATTATTTACTAATGATACTTGTGTATTTTTTTCTGAGAAATTCGATGGAACAATTTAATTTTTTATCTGGGCATTTCTTTTGCGAGAAAATATATTTTTCTAAAATTTACTGATTTTTCTATATTTTATTTGCATTATGCTTTTTGAATTACTAATGAATTACAGATAAAAAAACAAAAAGCTTTTTGAACTACAAATAAAAAATTAAATTGTTCCATCGAATTTCTCAGGAAAAAATACATAAGTATCATTAGTAAATAATATTCAGAAAAATATATTCTAAAAAGCAAAAAACTCTTATAATTGATTTTCTTAAAATTATGACTCTGAAAAACGACAAAAATCGATTTTTCTCATATAAGACGTAGTCAAAAACTAAAATAAATGGTTTCATCGGATTCCTGATGGGGAAAAAGTATGTAAGACCCTCTTGTAAATAATATTCAGAAAAACTTTTTTTGAAAACTGCTAACCTTTTATAATAGATTTCCTTAAAATTGGGACCCTAAAAACCAATAAAATCGATTTTTCTCCTACACAACGTGGTCAAAAACTAAAATAAATGGTTCCATCGGATTTCTGGGTAAAAAATAGACAAGTTTCTCTTGTAAATAATATAATTTATCGATAAATTTATTCAGAAAATTACAAAACTTTTAAAATTGGCCCTCTTGAAATTTGGACCCTAAAAGGCAACGAAAATCGATTTTTCTCCTATTAAACGTGGTAAAAAGCTAAAATAGATGGTTTCATCGGATTTCTGGGGAAAAAATACTAAGGAATGTTAAATGGAACATAATATTAAACACGATTTGAGTCCACTAGAAAAACTGAAAGTTTTAAGATAATCCCAATTTTAAAGAGGCCAAAAAAAAACTTTCGAGAGCTATCGTGGGCTCAAAAATTGATGTTTTGATCTAAATCCAACGAGAAACTTATTTTTTTTACTTATATTTTCGAATTCTGCTGGCGCGTTAGGAATCCCGGATACTTCGAAAAAAAAACCAGTCTAATAAATAGTTGTTTAAATGTTGTAAAATATGATGGCTCTTAAAAGAGCCGATTGTGATATTATGAAAATTGATGATGGTAGGAATTTTATTTTTTTGCTGCCTTAGCCTTGGGTGCTGCCTTTTTGGCTTTTGGGGCCTTAGGCTTGGCTGGGGCCTTAGCTTTCTTTGCCTTTGCTGGAGATTTAGGAGCAGCAGGTTTGGCTGCTTTAGGTTTTTTCTCTGCAGCTGGCTTTTTAGCTGCAGCTGGTTTCTTGGCTGCTGCTGGCTTTTTGGCTGCTGCTGGTTTTTTTGCTGCGGCAGGCTTTTTAGCTGCTGCTGGTTTCTTAGCTGCCGCTGGCTTTTTAACTGCTTTTTTAGCTGCTGGCTTCTTAGGTTTCTTTTCTGCAACTTTGGCGCTTGCCAATTTGAATCGGCCTGATGCTCCAGTACCTTTAGCCTGTACCAATTTACCCTTAATAACTCCTGATTTCAAATAATTCTTAATGAATCTAGAGTTTTTGTCAACGTCAATCTTGTAGTTGGCAGCAATGTACTTTTTGATTGCTTGTAAAGAGGAACCTTTAGCCTCCTTCAATTCACGGATGGCCTTGTTGACCATTGTGGAAGTTGGTGGATGATCTTTTTTTACTGCTGCTTTTTTAGCTGCTGGCTTTTTTGCTGCCTTCTTTAAAGAGGCTGCAGCCGGAGCTGCTGGTGCTGCTGCTGTATCTGCCATTTTTAACTTCAGAATACTAATAGAATCTGCTGAGAATATCCGTATAAACTGCTTCGAAAACGAAGAAATAGTGTTTTCAAGCGGGATACCGTTTTTATAATATAGCAGTAGCGCGGACCTCGCAGAGAGACCAAGGCGGCTAACAATCGATAGGGGTATAAGTTTTACGATCAAAACGTACTCGTTTTTCATGTTAACAAATTAATTACCATTATAAATTCTTATTAATTGTCACAAATTAATAATTTTTTTATTAATATAAACATTATACTTTAATAAAAATTTAAAAGAATTAGATAATATTAACTTTGAACATGAAAAATCGTATTTATTTGTAGGATATGATGTCATCACAAAGATCAATATTTAACTTAAAATTTGTTTTTTAACAAATAATTGATTTAAAATAATTTAAAAAAAGTAACGAACAAATAACTAAATCATAAATGTTAATTAATTTTCAGTTGAATTAGCTCTACTTTTTTTATTTAATTGGATATTTGGTTTAGAAACAGTCAGTACAATTGTAACAAACAAAGTCTTTCAGTTTATATTCGCAAATGCTGTAGATAAAAAAAAAAATTTCTATTTTAGCAATTAATTTATTTATAATTACAAAATTTAAGTAAAACGTTTTCTGACATATTTAAAATAATTAAAATATATATTTTTTCCTGTTTTACTGAATTTATATTAAATTTGAATCTTAATAGTTTCGATAACTAATTTGTGTATGGAAAATTCTATATTTATTTTTAATTCAATCAATCCTCAAAAAAACTGAAATTTAAATTTGAAATTATTTGAAAATTGAAATTTTTTTTTTTAAAGGAAAAACAATTTTCTTTCAACACACTAAGCAGGACAAAAATTTTTTGTTGTTTATAATTAGAATCCCAAATATTCGAATAAGACCCAAAAATTATCAAAAATGAGAAAAACTTTCTAAGTCCTTAAAAATTTTCATATGATTAAAACAATTAATTAATGAAATCTCAAATAATTTTTAATTCTACGAGTAAAAATTAATTTTTGAGAAACCATCAAGCTACTTCCTTATGGTGTAGAAAAGCTTCTTAAGGTTGAATCAGGTGGATAGAAATAGCATTTTTTGGGTAAAAATTTCTGGAGATCGAAACTTCTGGAATGATTAATATTTTTAGCCATTGATCATGTTATGTGTCCCTTAAAATTAAAAAAAAAATTTTGAAAATTCATTGACTACAGACGGAGATATTAGCGCTTGAAATTTTATTAATTTTTGAGGTACTTAATTAATCAAGACTTTTTTATAAAAAATTTAATTTTAAAAATCTTTGAATATAATATTTAGGACATTATTTAGCATCGATTCACTAAAAAAATCTCAATTTTTAACAATAATGTGAAATATATTTCAAGTTTTTTGATTTTTGGCCTAACCTAAATTTTTCAAAAAATCAATTTATTCGCGGCGAAACGTAGAAAATCAAAATTTTTTTTAGTGAATCGATGCTAAATAATGTCCTAAATATTACATTTAAAGATTTTTAAAATCAGATTATTTATAAAAAAGTCTTGATTAATTAAGTACCTCAAAAATTAATGAAATTTCAAGCGCTAATATTTATGTCAGTAGTCAATAAATTTTCAAAATTATTTTTTTAATTTTAAGGGACAAATAACATGATCAATGGCTAAAAATATTAATCATTCCAGAAGTTTCGATCTCCAGAAATTTTTACCCAAAAAATGCTATTTCTATATCCACCTGATTCAACCTTAAAGGATATTTAAGATAATAAAAATATTTAATAGTTGTTAAGTGTAATAAAAATAAAAGGTATATCTTTTACAATATCCTTTACATATCTAGGGCAAAAAAAGCCTATTTGCTGCCCTAGGGAGACGGCTTTTTAGCCCATTATATGTAAAACTATTGTTTAGAACACGGGACAAAATATGGGGTTCGACTTTTGCATGCTTCTACACTCGCTCGCTACGCTCCCTCGTGCATACAACTGCATGCAAACCCAAAACCAATATTTTATCCCTTGTTTAATAAATAGCTATTTCATACCTATTTTTCACCACTTTATGAGTTTTGCAAATTTTTTTACGTTAACCTGATTATTAAGTTGAACGATTTGGTTCAACATAATATATTGTACATATTAAAACAAATTTTTCTGATTAAGTTTTAATAAAAATTGATTTATGTTATATTTATTACAGAATTTAAAAAAATATTACTTAAATAAATTCAACAAATAAAAAAATTTTATTAAAAAATAATTTCTTTAATAATTAACTCTCAAAATATATCTATCAGCAATACTGATTTTTATTTGACTAATTGTTTCAAGTATGTCTTCAGATAATTTACAGCGTTTCTGAATATTAAGTAATTTCAGACTGTCATTTATTAATTGACAAAATTGAGTATCAGTAACATTTGTGATGAGAAACATCTAATGATACCAAATTTGGTAATAAAAAAATATTTTTAATGACTTTTTCTGTAAATTCGCATTTACTGATACAAACGAATTTAAGATTTCTGCATTCAGTACCTAATTTATTTCTATGAAAGTACTAGTTTTAGAAAGTTTGTTTATAGTCATTTTTTGGATCTGACACCGAATTTTTTCAACAATTTTTTCTCAAAATTTCTATGAGGGTATTAGTTTTAGAAAGTTCGTTTATAGTAATTTTTTGGATCTAATACCGATTTTTTTCAAAAATTTTTTCTCAAAATTCAATAAACAAATAAATTAAAAAAACTGCAATATTTTTTCTTTTTTTGGGTGTAATACCTCATTTAAGGGTCCTTTGTGCTAAATGTGTTTTTGAAAATTACTTTTTTTTTTGCATAAATAACTTCATATATGTCTCAAGAACATGTAAAAAAATTTTTTATTTTAAATTCCCTCTCTAAGTTTACTTTTCGGCCTGTTTTGCGCGCGTCGTCAAACGCGTTTTTTTCTCTAAAATTGAATAGATATCCATATTGTCCTCGCAACCCTTCCTAGGTCTTTCAAATTATTTATATTATATTAATTAATATATATTGTATTATTGAATACTCATAGAATGTGTATATTTACGGATTTTTCCATCAGTAACAAGTTTTAATTCACTATATAAGCAGAGTTGGCCAAAAAACGAAACTCAGACCAACAAAACGAAAAAAGTCAAGTAGTAGTAGAATATGAGCAAGCCAAAAGGGTTATTGTATGGACCCTGGATCGCAGACAATTGGTAAGTTGAAAAAAAAAAATAATTTTTCATTTTTTCAAAAAAAAAAAAAAATTCGTTTTTTTTTTTAAACCACGTATTTACTCTTTCTACTTAACATTTCTGCAAAAATTATTAACCGATTGTAATGTTTATGGTCTAGATTTTTTTGTTTTGAGTTGCTCTAAACGAAAAAAAAAAAAGAAAATTATTTAATTTAAAGTATCGAAAAACTTGTTTTGAAACTTCAAACGCGTTTATCTCGAAACACGTTTCTTGCTTGCTGTGTGCACGATTAAGCAAAAACTATTCTAGCAATTTACTTCATATTTGCTGAGTAGTTCAAAAAATATATTTTTCAGGGGCTGACTTCGAGTTTTTTTAAAAAAAAGTTCTCAAAAAGTTTTTACAGCTACTGTAGTCCTAAAAATTTAGGCCTTTTTTTGTATTTTAACTTTTAACAGCTGCCATTTTGTTTGTAATTAATTTTTTTGAAAAAACTCGAAGTCAGCCCCTGACATTTGTTTTAAACTCTTACTAATTTTTTTTTTTTTTTCGTTTTAGATAATAACAAATTATTAATCCCAAAATATTAATTTTTTTATACGAAAATTCATTTAAAGGAAAGAGGTTAAAGAAAAGAAACGGGTTAAAGAAAATTTCATTTTAATTTATAATTGCACGGTTTTATTTAAAATATTCTTTGAATGGTACAAAATGCTCTAAGAAGTTGATAACTGAGACAACACAAAAATGTGTAGTGTTGCTTTTTACTGGCGCTCGCCAGATATCGAGATAGATCATATTGTATGATGTCAGTATTTTTTTTTCTTTCTAATACAGGCAATTGTAATCAATGTTGGCCCTGCTTTTTTTTTTGTAATTCGATAATTACCAATAATTATTCCTACATAAATTTATGCATGCACTTTTTTTAAGGATGAACTTTTTAGCCACTTATCTATAAGGGAATATACTTATTTTTGCTCATTTCCAAAACTCTCCGCTCCGTCGTTAATGAGTTAAACTATTGGAGTACTGAAAATGATAACACTACGTTTATAACAAAACCACTAGTTGGTTGTGAAAATTATACGTACAAATCAAATGATTATTGGGAATGTCACATGAGAACATTACCTTTGGATTATTGGCATTATGTTGGAACTAACAAAATGGACCCCGAAACTGATAAATTTTCTGTTGTTGATTCACAACTTAAAGTAAGATAATTATTACAAAATTATTAATTTTATAATTCACTAACATTTACATGATGTATATGTTGCAGTTACTTTGGTGAAACCAGTGACTTTAGAAAAATACTGGGGATTTTATAAAAATTTTCGATTTTTTAGAAAACAATTTTAAAAAATATATAAAATCATCAAAGCCACTTAAAAACGATTTTAAAACATAATTTTCGACAAAATTACTAGTCGAAATTAGAAACTTTATAAAATTAAAGAGGATGTTTAGTAACATTGTTGATATTTAGTAACTTTGTTGGCAACAAAGTTACTGCGACATATACTTATCATATAATTTATTTAATTTCAACCCACGTAAAAATATTAAGCTTACCGTAAGCTTAATTTTGGGTAAGCTTACTCAGAAGCTTAATTAACCAAAAAAAAATTATTAATTTAACCTATTTTTCGAAATATTTTTTTAATTATTAAGCTTTTTATTTTAATTAGGTTAATTAATTAAATTTGAATTATTAAGCTTACCGAAAATTAAGCTTACGGTAAACTTAATCTTTTTACGTGGGAACGCAAATGTTTTCCACTTATTTTGAGTATTACGAATAAGGTCCTTTGGGACACTTCACAAATTCCGCAAACATTAGGGAGGAGGTATCTTAAGAACTTGAAAATTAAGGTTATTTCAAATTTGTCCGGTTTAAGGGGGGGGGGGGGGGGTCAAATGAGACTTAGAATAATATTAATTTAGTTGTTTTAAATACTTGAAATTTATTAAATATTAAATACAATTAAAAATACCAATTAAAAGGGCATAATGCGTTATAAAATTTCAAAGTTTTTTGTCTAGATGGCTGCATTCCCCATTTTGATCTAAATCTAAATATTTAAATATTTCCAATCCTGTATTCCTTAAAAAATTCGAAACGGGTTGGAAAGCTTTTTTTTTGATATACCTTAGTTTAGATAACCACAAAATAATGCTTAATCTTGGGTCCAAAATTGCTTCCTTAAGCTTACGGTCACAAAACTAGCAAAAAAAAAAAATTAATTATTGAAGGTTCCATTTGATTTATTTTATGAAACTGGAGTTTTTAAGGTGTTATAAATGAATTTCTGCGCTAAATATTGACTGCTGGAACCAAAATCACCCTTAAGAGCAATATGAGATTAAGTATTAAGTATTACGTCCCAAAGGAATAAAAGGAAATTAAAGGATCGATGTATACACTTACCAACAGTCCCAAGTCTGGTACGATTTTTTCATGTTCTTATATAATAACCAGAAATAATAGGGCAAAAAATAAAATATTTTTAAATGGTATCAAAGAAATTTATTTTTCATACAGTAAATATGTACAGTTTATGTTTATAGTGTGAAGATTTTTGTACTTTTATAAATAACTACTTTCTTAGCATACATTCTTTTTTATAAAAATAAGTAAGTAAGATAAAAAAATCTAATTCAATTTTGCATTTGTTATTTAGGTAAATATACCCTTTAAAAGTTTGTTTTATTAAAGCACAATTTTAAGAATTGAAAATATTCAATTGATTTGAAATTCTTTGACTAAATTACTGTTAATGGTAAATATGATATTCTTACCATTGGTATTTCAGTTGAATTTATTTTGTGTTCTATAAAATCTTCTAAGCCTACTTCTAAAGTATGCTTGTCCTTACGGTTTAATTTTAAATTACTTACAATTTTAAGAATATTATTATATGAAGTTAAATTTTGACAACTGAAAATAACAAGTTTTTGTAAGTTTGGTAGCTTGTTTATTAAATGATATAACTCTGATTCTGTAATTTTACAATTTGAAAGACGTAAATATGTTAAATTTAGAGAATTAATAGTATTTAGAGTATCAATTGTAATTTCCACATTGTGAATGTTCAATTTAGTTAATTTCTTGTACTCAGAGAATATTTTTAGAATTTTGTCTAAATTTACTACATATCTAAATTTGGAAACAAAATTAAAAAATCTAAAAGACTGTAATTTTTTGAATTTAGAGAAACTTTCTTCTCCAACAGAAGTCAACGAGTATTTTTTATCAACTATAATTGAAAGAGATGTTAAATTTATGCATTTGTTTGATAACTTTTGTATGCATTCATCCCTCAGTTTATAGACTCTAAATTCTAAAACAGTCAGATTTTCAAAACAATTCAAATAATATGGATTTCTATCATCAATACAGCCTAAGAAAAGTTTATCTTTGTAAAGCGTTAAATCTAGTTTTGATAAATTTTTTTGTTTTTGAAGTAGAGAGGATAATTCGTGAACTTCTAGCTTATTTATTGGATCATCGATGAATAGCGTAAATTCAGATAAGCTTTGACAATTGCTACTATTAAGAGCATTTAAATAATTAAAAGCAATATCACCCTTTTGAAACACACAAGCAGTCAGATCTAGAGATAAATCACATTTCTTTAAGTTTTTTAAATTTGAAAGAAAATGCAGATAACTATTTGTTTCAAAAGCACAATCATCTATAGATATTTCTGTAATTTTATTTAAATTTAATGCAAGAAGGCAATCTCCTTTTAACTCTAAGTGACATAGTTTAAGACTGTGAATTTCCTGATTTTTCTTAAAAAATAATCCAAGATTGAATTTAGAATAACGCTTATCTTCAGTAAGATTATCAGTTAAGTAAAACTGATTTATATTTTTACAATTTTTTATAATTTCTTTAAATATTTTTACATAACTGAAATTCTCTTCAGGCTCATCAACAAAGATTTCTAGATATTTTATGTATTCACCACATTTTTTGATAACTTTTTTCACTGCTTTAGAATTTGGAAAATCAAGAATATCGATTTTTAGTTGTCGAACATTTCGCCAAGAAAGTTCAACCAGCCTTTGCCATTGTAAGCTAACTGCTTCAATACTCAATTTTTCTTCAAATGACAAGTAATCAAAAATTTCAATCATGCAGTCATCATTTAAACAACTAATCGTTATTTCTTCATTGGCCATTATAGTATGAATTGGCAAAAAATAATCCTGAAAAAATGTATAATATTTTATTTTTAGAACAATAAATATATTTATTTTTGATTTTAATAAATACATTTGTTTTTTATAAGTTTTTTTAGGAAATAGTTGTTTTTGACAGCATTGCTAAATCTGGCAACTTGAAGTTAATTTATTTTTTGTCAGAATAAACTAGTAAATTAATAATAAAAATTAGAAATAAAATGCAGTTTAAAAACTAAAATCAGTTTTTTGCGAAGGTTTACAGGTCCAAGGTGCGTAGCCTTAAGGTTCTGTAATCGCCGTTCCCGCCCAATCCCCCGAATCACATTCCCCGAATGGACATTTCCCCGAAAGCCTTTTCCCCGCTGACCATTTCCCCGAATTCACAAAATGGACATTTCCCCGAATGTACTTTTTCCCGAAGTCTATTTCCCCGAAAGGAGTTTTACCCGAAATCAAATTACCCGAACGGTCTTTTTCCCGAAAATCCTAAAAAAAATAAAAAATTTTTTAATAACACATTCTATTATTATTAAGAGTTTATTTATTAGAATTTCATATTAAGGCTATTTACATAGTAACGTTGGTTGTTGGATGTAATCTTACAATGTAATATTATTTACATGTAAATAATATTACATTGAAACATTACATCCAAGTGCATTTAAGTAATCTTTGTAACGCGCTACACCGTAATTTTGATATGATACGACAATTTTCTTCACCCTTCTTTGAGTTTCCAGCCATTTTTTTTTTGGTTGATTTCTTACTTTCCTTCCGAGTGACAGCTCCAGTACTTGAATTTCGGTGTCTCCTTGCTCTTTTCTAAATTCTTTGATAGCAGAAAATATGTCCGGATGATTTTTTCCAACTATCAATCGAAATCTTGTATGCCAGCCTTCGCTAGCGTTATTTGTTCTACTGTGGTCCGTCAAAGTGCTGGCATACTGATTCCAAATTGAAGGGCAATATCTTGGAGCAACTGCTGCACGGCGTCCCCGTGGTAACACACCATTTACGTAGGTGACATCAAAGTATTCCATAAACTCATCCATACTTTCAGGTGCACCAGCTTTCAATTGAGAAAAAATTGTGGCAACATCTCCAACCGGCACAAATACTAGAGCTGCCGTCATATGTGTATAACGTTTATTGCAATCCTCCTATCGCTTATATTTTTAATTTCGCTGGCCATACTTAAATATGATACAAAGATTTAAAAAATTGTTTGTTTTGAATTTACAGTAACGTATTTCTTTTATTTTTTACTTTTTGGGAATGCGTTATTCGGGTAAATAAATTTCGGGAAAATAGACATTCGGGGTAATGGGTTTCGGGAAAATAGACATTCGGGGAAATGGGTTTCGGGAAAAAAGGCATTCGGGAGATTGGCTTCGGGGAAAAAGTTTTCGAGTAAACGGTTTTCGAGAATTGTCCATTCGGGGAATAGTATTCGGGGAAATGTACGGGAATCTGTAATCGCATGTGGTAGAAATAAATATTTCTAAATTAGATCAAGAATGTCGGCCTCTCAAAGTTGAAATATATTGCCCAACAGTGTATAATGTATTATTACTAGAATTAATCAAAACTTACAATCCTGTTAGGCTGAATCTACATAAGCGTCGTAAGCGTCTATATACGAATACGCATGCAAATATTCCCAAAGTGCCAACCGATGATTATATATTCATCCTTCTCTTATAACAACCTCTAGTGAGCAGCAAAAGCATTACTAAAAATAAGCATGTGTTGGCACTATGCAAATATTTGCATGCGTATTCATATACAGTCGCTTAAGTAGATTGCGCCTTAAGATTTTAGACATAGTAGTCGCCTCGGTAAATGCATTTGGCATAATAAAAATATATATGATAGATTCCACGCCAAGTTGAACTGAAGGGTCGCATTAAGGGGCCAAAACTATTTTTTCCTGAAAGTACAATTATTTGTATGGCTTTATGCCAATTTTTAGCTCAAATGGTTCAATACTAGATTTTTGGCAGCGATTTTCGTGTTTTAGTTGGTACAGATAATTTTTTAACAAAAGAGCGATTATTTTTCTAATTTTTTTTAATAAAAGACTCAGATTATCGTGAAAAAATATTTCCTCCTAGATCTCGATAGAAAATTTCCCGTAGAATTCGATTCTGCGGTTAAAAAACTTTTTGGGACTGCGCATGCACGAGAAATTTATTTTTTACATCCTTGAGCTTAAATAACTCTGTCATCATTTTTTTTCAACCCGCACAATACCTTAATATATTATTCTTGCCTTTCTATTCTTAGATTATTAAATTTTTCAAGATTCATAGTACTTTTATTAAAGGCCAGGCCTATTTACCCAAAAAATCATATCCCCACTACTTTTTTGGGAAAATAAGAATTTTCCCTGTTCTGCTTTTCAATAAAAAATGTAAATATTGTTTATTGTAAAAATATTTACGAAAAAGGGGTAATTTGAATAAAATAAAACAAATAAATAAATAATTTACGAAATAATTAGTGATTATTTCTAAAAAGAAATTTATATTAATAAAAAAAATCGAGAAAAATAAATAACCAAAAAATATAAGATTTTAAAGGTTATCAGAGACTATAACAACTGATTTTATTAGCAAAAGAAAACATAACAAATTTACACAAATAGAGGCTGTAAAATTTAAAGTTTATTAATTAAATAATAAACAAATAGGTTTTCTGATAAAAAAATTAATAAATCTAAAAATTAACAAATTTTTAACCATAACCAAAAGAGTTTAATAACATAACCAAAAAATATAATTTCCAAGATATAGAAACTTTTTTTTTGCCTGCAGTAACTTTATTTTTTAAATTTTACAATTTTAGTGATTTTACCCTACTTTAGGGGTTGATATTTCATTACCCAAGGGTCGTAGGTAAAAACGGACTCCGGAAATGGAAAGAGCGATAAAAAATACCTACTAGGTGAGATTTTTAGCCTAAAATATTCATTTTTTCATATCAAAATATTTAAGTGTCCAAGAATTGTCGATTAGGCGTTTATGGGTTAACTCATAAATTTTCTTGAAATATTTGGACCTGCATTTATTTACTCTTTTACTTAATAACAGATGTATATTAAACAATAATTCAGCTGCAATAATAAAAAGTATATGTCAAAATTTTAAAAACCTATATAATCATATATTGATGATTATTTGTAAATATTTTTTTTAACTATATATTTGGCAAAAATGAATGGCGCATTTTTTTTAAGGTTAATTATTTTTATTATTTAAAATTGGATTGTAATTGTAACTAAGAATTATATAAAGTTATATTCATTAAATTATTCATTTGTATAACCAAAATATTTTTGTTTTAATTTTACTATAAATAAAATCACTGTAAAAAATTTTTATGTTTACCTTTTAAACTCATTTTTAGCATCAACCAGTGGATCCCCTTTCCTCCAATCTGATTCAAATTTTCTGAAAAGTCGTTTGTGAAAATTACTTACTAATCAAAAACTTATTAAAAAAGAAGTTAATTTAAACAAAGATTAAAGCGAAAAATTTTATTAATATAAGTTTACACTGTAAAAAGTAACTTTCTTATATTAACAAAAAAATTAGACCATTTTCGAAAAATTAGTAAATTTTCGAAAAAAATCGTTTAATTACTAGTATATACAAGAAAAATTGATAATTTATATTATAATTTTTTTTCACAAATTTTCAAAAAATAGTTGTAAATTTACGAAAAATAGTTGTGAATTTACAATCTTTTTCGAAAATTCACAAAAAAAAATCGAGAATTCTCGAATTTTTCGATAATGTAATAAATTTAGTAAATTTACGATTTTTATCGAATACTTACAAATTTTTTTGAGAATTTACTAATTTTTTGAAAAAATTCTATTTTTTTTGTAAACCTAAAAAAGTTATTTTTTACAGTGTAAATTATTGTAAACAAACTAAAAAAAGATATGTTTGAAAACTAAAATTTATATTTTTTACAATAAAATAAAAAAAAAAGTTTTTAAATTTCACTTTATTAATTTACCTTGATAAATAATTTTTATTTTTGAAATACAAAACTACATGTGAATATTATTTATTAAACAAAATAAATTAACAGCTGCGCGTTATCTAATAAACTTGATCTCCTCTAAATAAGTATTTACAAAACTTTATTTTATTCTGATTAACACCCCACTACTTAAACTATATAAGATTTTAAAGGGACAATAAAAATTCCCTCTATGAAATATTTTCAATTAAAATAATCTATTAATTATCAATGAACAAGCTCTGACATTGAGAATTTCAAGATTTTTTGATTTTTTACAAAGTTTGACAAATTTTTTTCTTCTACTTTTGTGGAAGCAATATCTGAATCTTTTAACTTTGGAAGCGAACTTAATCTATTTAGGCCAGTTTTTGAAAAAGTAGCAGCACTGATTTATATACATTTTAAGTTCTTGCACCCAACAATATAGTATCATTATACTATCGTCTATGGAAGTAATGATCTTAATAGTTTCGATATTCTGAAGATTTTTAAAATATTTTACTCCAGCTCGTGTAAATAAAATATGTTCAACTATCTGAATTCGTGCTTCTTTCAAATTTACTAATTTTCCTAATCTAAGAGCAATTTCATTAGTTAAATTACCAGTTTTCAAATCTAAAGAGTATTCTATAATTTATAGAAACATTGAAATGAATTATCTAATCCTTCTTCACATTCTAAATCGTAAATCTTCAAAAGAGAGTCTGCGCATAAGCTATTAAATAATTTTTTTCTGGTCTGCGTCGAGAAAGCACGTATTTCCCGGACGCTACGCGTCCGTAAAAGACGTGTTTTCTCGCCGCCGCAGACACAGAAAAATGTTATACGACCCGTATCCATAAATATAAAGAATGCCACAGATCGCAGTTTTCTTATTGTTTCTTATGCTTATCATCTTATTAAAAAAGCTCAACATTTTTTTATCAAATATTTTTTTTTTACAAAGACCAGTAAGTAAGGTAAAAGAGCTAAAAAAAATTAATACAATAATCGGATGAAACCTTCAAAGTCGTTTTTAGTGCCCAAAAATTTTTAGCCGGTTTCAGCGACCCGACCTGGAAACTTTTGCTAAATTCATTAGGAATCACTCTTATTTTATCTTCAAATAATTAGTATAAAAATTTATTATTATCTTCAGTCTGAATAAACTTATTTTATATACCTAATATATTACAATTGATCAATTATATTTTATAACAAAAAAAAAAGTTAGCAAATATTATTTTAGCATAACAAAAATACCTTATAAATATTATACTATTTCGCGTGATTAGTATCTTATTGCAGTATAAACTTTATAAAAACGTTATTTACTATTGGTACAGTAAATACTACGTTTTTGAATTTTAAATTGTAAGTAATTTGGACCCTTGTCCACATGTAGTAATTTTTGACTCCATAACGACGAGAAAATGTTTTAGTAGCTACTTGAAAACTCGTTTGAATTTTCAATATATTTACTAGTGTAATGAAAAAAGGTGAAATAAGTTAATATATTTACAGATAAACATGAAGTGTATATTAAAAATGTCCTTCGCATCTGTTTATTTATTTCCTAAAATATTGCGTGATATTTTTTTTTCATACAAAATAATGAATTTATTTTTCATAATATTAATTAGTTCAATTATTTGTCCGGCATATATAGAGCTGAATTTATTTTTGTTTTTTATAGCTAAAGTAACCCGAGTCCTATTGCGTTAAAAAAATTTTTACGTATCGTTTTTAAAAAGTGAAATAATGCATTTAGATAAAAGTTAAAATTTTTTTTTAAACATTATGAAATATTCAAAATTTAGCATTATTTTTATATTATTTAATTTAATGTTGGTATACAATGAAGGAAAAATCTTTCGAAACGTAAAAGAAAATTCTAGTTATTATCTGGAAAATCTCGAAAAAGGTATAAATTGTATGTCAAAATTTTTAAGTTACAAGTTAACGAAAACTCAACTGATTACACTTTTAACATCAAAAAATATCAGCCACACCTCTACGTCACCTGAAAATGATTTAATTATAAGAAGCTTAATGGGATCTGAGTTGGCGATATATTCTGTATCAGGAGATCCTGATTCGAAAGCTCTCTATTCTACAAGCTCATATGCAATTATATTGATTGATAAACCAAGTATTTTGGAATATTATAAATCCACAGAATTGTTATTTATTTGTTCAAGGAATTGTTTATTGTACATAGTAATTTTAACTAGACCTTATATTAATCAAGAAAGTTTTTTAGAAGATGCTTCATATTTGTTAAAATTTTTATGGAAAAGGAAACTAAGCAATGTGGTTGTAACGGGTTTGATAGATTCAGAATTTTGGTTTACTAAATCATCAAAATTTAGATCCAATGAAATTTGTTTTCCTGACGAACCTAAAATTGTTGAATCTTTTTGTGTAACAGAAAATAAATATGAAGATTTAGCTGATAGATTATTTCGAGTAATAGAATTTAACCACTGTATTATAAAAACTGCTTTTGTAAATGGTACTTATGCAATGAGACTAGGTGATAACAGATACAGTGGCCTTCTTTGCTTAGTATTTAATGAAATTTCAAATCACTTTGATTTTCAAGTAACATATGATGTTATATTACCTCATACTGTTAAAGATGTTTATAAAATAATAGTATCAAAATTAACAAGTGATTGTCAATTTTATCTGACTGGCTATACAAATAAACCCGCGCCGACGGTAAATTATTTAATGCCATATGATGTAAGTAAATGCAGAAAATTTATTTTTCTTGAAACTAATCTGAGTAATTTAACATCTTTCATATATTTAAGTCATTTAACATCTTTCATATTTAAAATCTAGAACCTTGAAAAACCCTTAGATAGTATTTCAAGTAAAAACAAAGTGTTTTATAAAAATCGATTTTAAACTCCTTTACATACACTGTAAAAAGTAACTTTCTTAAATTTACAAAAAAAATAGAAATTTTTCGAAAAATTAGTGAATTTTCAAAAAATTTTGTAAATATTCGATAAAAATCGTAAATTTACTAAATTTAGTATATTAATGAAAAATTCGAGAATTCACAATTTTTTTTTGTGATTTTACGAAAAAAGTTGTAAATTCTCAACTATATTTCGGAAATTTACAACTATTTTTTGTAAATTTCCGAAAAAAAATAGTAAATTATCAATTTTTCTTGCGAATTCGCAAAAAAAAATCGAGAATACTCGAATTTCTTATTAATATACTAAATTTGGTAAATATACGATTTTTTTTGAATATTTACAAATTTTTTCGAAAATTTACTAATTTTTTCGAAAATTTACTAATTTTTCGAAAATGTTCTAATTTTTTTGTTAATATAAGAAAGTTACTTTTTACAGTGTATCTAGGGCAAAAAAGCCTATTTTTTACCCTAGGGAGACAGCTTTTTTGCCCGTTATATGTAAAAATATGTTTTAAATCACGGGAAAAAGTATGGGGTTCGACTTTTGCATGCTGTCTGAACAGTCAAAGTCAATATTTTATCCCTTGTTTAAAAAATAGCTATTTCACCCTAATTTTTCACCCCTAGATGAAGCTTTGGAATTTTTTTTATTTGAAATTAGCATCTTTGAAAACTTCCGGGTACTAATTAGAAGAAAAAAAAAAATTACGAATAGTAAAAACTTACTTCAAAGTGGCACGTTTTGGTAGCAAAATAGGGCTAAAATCGCTTGTTTTTTAAGTTTCCGCACTTTGTAAACATTTTCTCAGGGTTTATTGGTAAAAAATGATTCAAAAATTAAATTCCTTATGAATTTCTAGTTTTAACACAATTTTAAAATTTAATTTTTAATGAAAATCTAAGCTGATATTAATCAAGTAACGCGTTTTGGCTGCCTGAACGGTAATGGGTTAATTATAATTAATTATTAAAAAACCAAAAATAAAGATAACCCAAAATCACTATTTTATAAATAAAAAATTGAATAAAGCATAAATCACAAAATTTTACTGATCCATAAATGAAAAAAATTGTATATTTTCCATTGTCTATTTTTAGCTCATTTAAAAATATATTTTACAGATAACATCAATAGTTTGGCTATTACCAAAATCATAAAAAATTTCTTTAAGAAGTTTACTATCACCATTAAATGACAATACTTGGTTAACTTTAATCGCTTTATTAATTACTTCTGGAATTGCGATTATATATTTTAAAATTAAAACAATAGGTGTACTTGGGTTGTTTGGTTTACTAATTGGGGTAACTCAGCCTGATCAACCAAGAAGAATTTCACATAGAATTTTTTATCTTACTTGGGCATTAATTGGTTATCTAATAACTCAATATTATACAGCAACGTTGTCCAGTAATTTATTAATTGGTTCCAATCATAAACTTGAAACTGTTAAAGACATGATAAACTCAGGGCTGGAATTATTAACTTCTGTTATATATATTTATACATATGGTTTTCCGGATCCAAATATTAAAAATAATGAAATAGATTTATACATGAAAGATCACATAATATATACAAGCATAGATGAATTTGATGTAAATTTTGAAAATTTAATAAGCGGAAGAAAAGTTGATAAAGCTGTTATGTTATTAAAAAGATTTTCAACAATAAATTATAATACAAAAAAGTTATACTATGAATTACCACAAATTGCTAAGCCTTTTTTAACATCGATGGCTTCAACCAGAGGTTTACCGAACGTTGATAATATTAATTACTTTACATTAAGATTAAGTGATTCTGGAATTATAAAGTATTGGATGAAAGATTTTGTAAGTAGAGATATAATTGATGATGAAATTGAATCGATTCAATTTTTAAGTTTAACAGAATTGATACCATTATTTATTTTATTACTTATTGGTTATATAGTGGCATTTATTATTTTTTTAAGCGAAAATTTTTATTATCATTTAAAATTGAATAGAAATTTTTATAATTATTGTAGAAGAAACAATGTTAATAAAAGAAATAAATTTTACAAAAAATATTATAAAAATAAATGTTACAATATAAGAAAATCGATACTTCATAGATTGTGCAGAATTAAAAGATATGTTTGCAAGTGAATTTTCTTTTTTGATTTTATAAATACACTGTAAAAAGTAACTTTCTTATATTAACAAAAAAATTAGAACATTTTCGAAATATTAGTAAATTTTCGAAAAAATTTGTAAATATTCGATAAAAATCGTAAATTTACTAGTATATTAACAAAAAATTCGAGAATTCTCGATTTTTTTTTTGTGAATTCGTAAGAAAAATTGATAATTTAACATTTTTTTCGAAAATTTACAAAAAATAGTTGTGAATTTACAACTTTTTTCGTAAAATTACAAAAAAAAATCGAGAATTTTCAAATTTTTCGATAATATACTAAATTTAGTAAATTTACGATTTTTATCGAATATTTACAAAATTTTTTGAAAATTCACTAATTTTTCGAAAAAATGATATTTTTTTTGTAAATCCAAGAAAGTTACTTTTTACAGTGTACATTAATATGGAATCTACATTAAGATTTTTGCTTTAAATTTTCTCCTGTAATTTTTAGTTAGAATGACTTTAAACAAAGATTTAAGCGATAAATTTTATTAATATAAATGTAAATTATTGTAAACAAACTACTAAAAAAAGATATATTTGAAAACTAAAATTTATATTTTTTACTAGAAAATAAAAAAAAAAAGTTTTTTAAATTTCAATTTATTAATTTACCTTGATAAATAATTTTTATTTTTGAAATACGGTAAATAAAATTTATAAATTTTAATTTAATGGAAAAAACTACACGTGAATATTATTTATAAAACAAAATGAATTAACAGCTGCGAGTTATCTAGTAAATTCGATCCCCTCTAAATATTTAAAAAATTATATTTTATTCTGATTAACACCCCACTCCTTAAACTATAAGATTTTAAAGGGACAATAAAAATTCCCTCTATTAAATATTTTCAATTAAAATAATAATACATTTTATATAACTTTAATATACAATTTTATTTTAAAATACAAGATTAAAATATTAAAAAACACATATTAAAAATTTATTTTTTTCTTTTACTTTTGATGTGGAAGTAATATCTAAATCTTTTAACTTTGGAAGCAAACCTAAATCTATTTAGGTCAGTTTTTGAAAAAGTAGCAGCACTGATTTTTATACATTTTAAATTCTTGCACCCTGTTATACCCAAAGCTTATTTCTTGTAATTTTTTCTGATTGTAAAATAAGATTCATAAGTGAATGGTGCAAACAATCTTTCTAAGCTTTTACAATCACTCAAAAATAAACTATCGAATGTATTTTCAACCACGTTCTTTTACATCATATTCAAATTCTTGCAAATTTTTTAAACAAGATGAAGACGTAGAAAATTCCTTTTGATTTAATTATACAGCGACATAATGTTAAACTCTTAATTATTAAAAAATAATTACCAACTAAATTACAGTAAAATAAAGTATGTTATTAATTAATTATTAACAATAATTTATGAAAATGATATAAATTGTTATAAAAATTAACGAGTCAACATTTCGAGTTCTGAATGGTCTCAAATTGAGTTTTCAAAAGATCTTTAAATATGATAAAATAAATTTTTTTTCTAAAATGCTTCATTTAAGAGTTATACGCGAAAAACTGTTGCTACTTTTCTATTATACACTGAAAAAAAATTCCGGTTGCCGCAACCGGAATTCCGGCTACGGCAACCGGAATTTTTCCCGTTGCGGCAACCGGATATTCCGGTTGCGGCAACCGGATTTTCCAGTTGCGGCAACCGGAATTCCAGTTGCGGCAACCGGATTTTCCAGTTGCGGCAACCGGAATTCCAGTTGCGGTAACCGGAATTCTGGTTGCGGCAACCGGAATTCCAGCTTTGAAAAATGGATTTTTTTTTACGTAAAAGACATAATATAAAACAATTCTATCCATAAAAATAGATGTTTCAAGAAGAATAATTTAAATTTTGTATAAAAGTTGTTTAAATTTATATTGTTTATTACACATTATTTATTTAAGCTATTATTTGACTAAAAAATTTTTAAAATTATAATAGTATATTGACACTATTATTATTATTATTATAGCATTTATTCTGTCTGAGCAAAAATATAGTTTTTACTCTTGTTTTTACATAGTCAATTAATTAATTTAATATTTAAATAAGAATAAAATAAAATCTTTTAATAAATTAAAATTAGTCAAATTATTATGTTAAGTAAAATAATAAATTGCTGAAAATACCTAAAATAAATTCTGAAAGAAGTACAATTCTTGGGAAAATCATTCGATCCATAAAGTTGTCATTGTAATAATCTTCCATTCTATCATAATTAAACATTTTCCACTAGTTTTTACTACTTTTAATCCTTTTTTTACATTTTTTACATCAAAAATATTATCAATCGTATAAATTAGCTTTTAAGAATGCCAAAATAACTATTTTTTTCCTGACTAATTTAAATTTATTATATTTAAATCTTGAACCTCTCTTGAACCAAAGTAAAATATATTATTTCAACATTAAAAATTGATTCAGACCTTTAGTTAGTATCTTTAGTTAATTTAAACTGACGTATTTTCGCTGAGACTCCCGAATTTTCCTATTGAAAATACAGGATTTAAGAGTTATTATGAGTATCTTTTTCTGAACCATAAAGTTTCTTAAAATATTTGATTTTCTCAAAATTTGTTTTTGTCTCAGAAAAAATTGCTTAAAAATACTCAAAAGTTCAGTATCATTTAATAGGTCTTTTAGGGGAAATAGGAAATAGGTTAGTTTAACTTATTTCTGGGCTATCACAAGGTTTTAAACAATTTTCTGTGTTCAAATAATATATTTTAGTGTGGCTCAAGACTTAAATATTAAATATTAAACTTATTTACAGAAAAAAATTATTCAAATTAAAAATTCCATGGAAATTTAGAAGACCCTGGTATAAATTAAATTACAAAATTTCTGATGTTCTTAAGGTGGATTAAGTAGGATATTTACCTATACAATATTTGCTAACAATCAGATTTAAATAAAAATAGTCAAATATTAGTTTAAAGAAATAATGCGTAATAAATATTATTAACATTAATAATTAATTAATAACTTTTAAAAAGTATAAAAAATTTTATTTATTCTTCTTAAAACATCTATTTTTACAGATAGAATTGTTTTATATTAAGTCTTTGACGTAAAAAAAAATTTATTTTTAAAGCTGGAATTCCGGTTGCCGCAACCGGAATTCCGGTTACCGCAACTGGAATTCCGGTTGCCGCAACTGGAATTCCGGCTGCCGCAACTGGAAATTCCGGTTCCCGCAACTGGAATTCCGGCTGCCGCAACCGGAATTTTTTTTCAGTGTACTGAAATGTCTATTATTTAATTATTAACTGTTTTTTATATTTTTATTTCACATAAAAAAAATTCTGTCGATAATAATACCTTCAAAAATGTAGAATCAAAGAATGGAACTTAAATATAATCAGATAAAAAAAGTTTTTGATATTTTTCAAAATATTATATATCGTTGAAAGTAATGTGAGTATATCAAAAATAAATGAATCACACGAAGAAATAAAATTTGCAAAGGAAGTAAGATTATAAAAACTAAAACGAAATATAATCACATACATTAATTTAGTTATGGTTTGAATCTCTTAAAGTTAAGAAGAAATTATTTTATTTTTTAAAAATATTTTACATGTGATTTGAATTAAATTTGTAAGTAAGTACTTTTTTTAATTATTATTTGATTCTTTTCTATTTTTTTTAAATTTAAGTAAATTATTATTGCTAAACTTTAAAATTATCGGCCAGTATTTTTAAAATTATTTTTATAATACCGGAAATATTCTAAGAAAAAAAATTAGCATACATAAAAATTATAATAACGAACAGCAAAATTTTTAAGATCTAAAATGCCTCTGGGAATTTTTTTGCTGGCAAATTTTCAATACTTCTAATCAATATTCATAATTTAAAAATAATTTTGGCTTTTTTTATATAATTTTTTTCTGAGATATCCTAAAATCAAGTCAAGATTTTTATTTGGCAATAGGAGAACCCAGCATCGGAAATGTTGGCTAGAATCTATTTAAAAAATCCAAAATCTCAAAAATCTTGTTGGTTTTAATGTAATTTTTTTTTTCCAAAAATATTACTAATTTAAATTAATGTATAAAACGCATTATGTTTTTTTTACTACTTAACTTGGACAAAAAACTGAAAAAAAAAAATTTGAAGGGACATCGATATGATCAGTGTTTTCGGGTAGTTTGAACCTTCAGAAAACCGAAAAAAATCGTGAACAAGAAATCGGTGATAGGTGCCAAAAAGATTTATCCACTTTTATCTCAGAAACCATGTTTTTCGTATCTGGGCTACCCCAAATTTTCAAAATAACTTTTTAGGTAAATAAAATTTTAAAAAATAGATAAAAACATCTGATTGCCAGGGAAAAACCACTCCAGAAGAAAAAAAAACTTAACTTTTTACGATGAAATTTAGCCAAGTTATCGTCAATTTAAGATTTTGCTCAAATTTGTCTTAAAAAAGATTGAAATTTTATTGAAAAAAGCCTGTTTCTGAACTTCAAACATGCATTACTCGCTTGATTTTCATCGTAAAATAATAATTTTTTTTTTTTAAATCGATTAATTTTTCCCTGGCAATTCATTTCTTTAAGAAAAAAATCATTTTTATTGACCAAATTTCAATTTTTAGGTCGAAAGCCTGTGAAAACTGTAAGTAGCAACATTTACTTAACACAGTTTTTGATCTAAAAATTGAAATTTGGTCAACAAAATTGATTTTTTTCTTAAAGAAATGAATTGCCAGGAAAAAATTAATCGATTTAAAAAAAAAAATTATTATTTTACGATGAAAATCAAGCGAGTAATGCATGTTTGAAGTTCAGAAACAGGCTTTTTTCAATAAAATTTCAATCTTTTTTAAGACAAATTTGAGCAAAATCTTAAATTGACGATAACTTGGCTAAATTTCATCGTAAAAAGATAAGTTTTTTTTTCTTCTGGAGTGGTTTTTCCCTGGCAATCAGATGTTTTTATCTATTTTTTAAAATTTTATTTACCTAAAAAGTTATTTTGAAAATTTGGGGTAGCTCAGATACGAAAAACACGGTTTCTGAGATAAAAGTGGAAAAATCTTTTTGGCACCTATCACCGAATTTTTGTTCACGATTTTTTTCGGTTTTCTGAAGGTTCAAACTACCCGAAAACACGGGTCATATCGATGTCCCTTCAAATTTTTTTTTTTCAGTTTTTTGTCCAAGTTAAGTAGTAAAAAAAAAATAATGCGTCATAAATGAATTTAACTATATAATCATATTTTGCAGTAAAGTAAGTAATTAAGAAAATTGAATTTTAAAAAATGTGACTAATTAAAATTTAAAATAATTTCATCTGGTTTTTATCAATAAATGTTAAATTCTGTTTCAGACCGTTGAGACCTTAAAAAAGACTATTTTGAGGAATCTGTAATTTTCCATGCAATTTACTTAATTTGAAATAAAATTCGAAAATGAGAAGAATTTTAAAAATAATTTTTATTATCAGTATAATAAAAATCCATCAGTGTACCAGTTATAATATTGATGATTTTGATTCATCTGAAAGGCACATATTTGATACTTCGGTAATTAAGCCAGAAAATATAAAAACATCAACTTTGGATACCATTATAGAAAATTACGCTGCCGTAAAAGAAATTAAAGATAATGTGTTTTTACCCATTGGAAAACAAAACTTCGTTAAACCACCAAACGGTGTCTTACTATTCGGACCATCCGAATGTGAAAAAACTAGGATAGTCAAATCCATCGCAAAATCTTACAACATAACTATAATTGATGTTAAAAAACTTATAGCACAAATAAATATGAAAAGTATATTTTCTCTTGCGAAAAAACTACAGCCATGTATAATATTTTTTGATGAAATGGGTAAAAAACAAATTTTTATTTTTTTATAGTAAAGCTAACAATTACAAGTGTTTTAATATGATTTCAGACAATTTTTTTCGAATATTAAATGGGAAACCTGAATTTGCTATAATAGTCAAATATGACTTAATTTCTTTATGGGATCAACTTATTAATGATGACATTAATTCTGTAATAATAATGGGAACCATTGATAAACTTCAAGATTTAGATTTATCTTTTTTAAATAGAATGACAGACAGATATTATATTAACTCAATAGTAAGTTTTTAAAAAAATTAATAATTGGACTTTTTCATAATTTAAACAAAGTAATTGAAAATTAATAATTTCACTGGATTACCTAAAAAAATTTATGTTTGGCCCTCATTCAATTAAATAAATTTCATATTTTAAATAAGAAACATCGTGTAAAATAAAGCTGGGGAAACTGGTGGTCATTTTCAATAAAACTGATAAAAAATCCTTACAAAATATCCATGGGTCGGAAATACTTAACACTGAATCGTTTTCGAAAAATCAGTGGAACGGATTTTTGAAAGACTGATCCGTTTCAAAATTTTTTTAAAAACGAAATTGTTTTGAAACTTCATTTCATTAAATAATGAAAAATTGCTTTAGTTTTCATTTTCTTTTATTTTTTTACATTCCTTAGGGTCTAAAAGTTATTCTTAGGTACCAATTATAAAATTTCAGTGGCTAATATTTAAAAATTTAGTTGTTTCTTATGCTTATCATCTTTATTAAAAAAGCTCAACATTTTTGTATCAAATATTTTTTTTTACAAAGACCAGTAAGTAAGGTAAAAGAGCTAAAAAAAATTAATACAATAATCGGATGAAACCTTCAAAGTCGTTTTTAGTGACCAAAAATACGTATGATCGAGTTAACTGAGGTGAATTCATTTGACTCAATTTAAATTTTTTTGATGCATTTAACATTGCTTTTGCCTTGACATTTACTGAAAGGAAAAATGGCTACATTTTGATTGCATTTCGCTAATAAATGGATTTTTTTTATTGAATCCAATGATTCCTATAATAATTAATGTAACAAAGGTCAATAAAAAAAATTCTGGACCCAGCCATTAGACAATGTTTACCAATAGATTTTTTTATGTCAAACACGATGGCGCGGCGTAGGCCATTTTTTGAAATCACTTCATGGTTTAAAAAAAAGTAAATAAATAACTAAAAACTATTTTTTGGTATTTTTACAAGAAAATATCTCAAAAACTTGTACCCAGAAAAGTAAAGAATGTCCCAAAATGCCAGTAAATTACCATCCGAGGCCTCGCCTCTAAACTTCGATTTTTATTTGCCAGGTTTAAGAAAATGCATCTTTTCTTAAGTGTTAAATCTAAAAGTAGTTACACCTCTGTCGTGGTATCCAAAAATGGTTTACTGCATCATGCCCAACATAAAAAATCCTTTGGCAACATAAATTTGACCAGACTAGACAATCAAATATAGTTTTCGATATATTTCTGTAAAAATGGCAGAAAATGGCAGTTTTTGCAATTTAGTAAAAAAATATCACATAAATTTAACGTGATATCAAAAAATGGCAAGCACCACTGTGATTACACTGTAAAAAGTAACTTTCTTAGATTTACAAAAAAAATAGAATTTTTTCGAAAAATTAGTGAATTTTCAAAAATTTTTGCAATCATTCGATAAAAATCGTAAATTTACTAAATTTAGTATATTCTCGAAAAATTCAAAAATTATCAATTTCTTTTGTGATTTTACGAAAAAAATTGCAAATTCACAATTATTTTTCGGAAATTTACAACTATTTTTTGAAAATTTTCGAAAAAAATTGTAAATTGTCAATTTTTTTTGCGAAATTCACAGAAAAAAATCGAGAATACTCGAATTTCTTTTTAATATACTAAATTTGGTAAATATACAATTTTTTTCGAATACTTACAAATTATTTCGAAAATTTACTAATTTTTTTGCTAATATAAAAAAGTTACTTTTTACAGTGTAGTATTAAAAAATTTGCCTGATTTTTGGATATAGATCTTTGTTGGTCTGCATAATTTAACGTAGATAAAATTTTCATGGACTTATTTTTTACCAAAATATGCTTTATTTTTTACGAGATACATTTATTTATTTTTATATTTATTTTCTTGAATCAATTTACTAATAATTCATTATCAATTAGTATTAATAATATGTAATAAATAAATAATATTTAACAATAAATTTTAGAACGAAAATCAAAGAAATGAGATATTAAAAACAATTTTGGCAAAAACTGATTTAGATTATGATGTTGACCTCTCAAGAATCGCAAAACAAACGAATGGTTTTTCTGCTTGTGATATGGAAGAAATTTGTAGAAAAGTAACTGTTTACCGAATAAAAGATTATTTTTATAATATAAAACCGTAAGTATAATTTACAATTTTTTTTTTAATTTTCAAATTTTTCATTTAAATATAATAAAATTATTTATCATTTTAATTTACAGTAAATTCCCGAAATTTAAATTGGGTTTCAACCTTAAATGGTATGATACAAACGAAAAAATTGACCAATTTATTTTACCACAAATAAAACATAAAGATTTACAAGAAATAGTTGAAAAAATAAAAAATTCAAAAACCCAACTTGAAATTGAAGTTGTGAATAAATTTAATGGTAATCAAGCAGTATGCAAAAGTAACAGTTGTGATAAAATAAATCATAAATTTTTCAGTCTTCAAATAATAGTCATATTTTCTTATATTTTAATAAATTGGTTTTAAATAGAAAAAGTTAAAATGGTAATTTAAGGATTTTATATTTAAAATAATGTAAACAATACTAAGTACATCATTTTTTAATTATTTTTTATTATTATTTGTAATCAAAATAAAAAAATTCTAAAACGTATGCAACATTAATGTCTAATTAAATCACAAAATGTAAAAAACACCCTACCTAGACCTAGTGGATAAAGTTTTCATAGGGTATAGGTAATTTTAGAAAATGAGATTTTCACATCCTTGAGAGTTAATCAATTTAAATTCGAGGTCTCAATTTTTCTCAAAAGGATTTGTTTTATAAATATTAATATTATTAAATTCTTTTTAAATTTTTGATCCTCTTCAAAAATATTTAATTTGTTGTTCCGGGTGCTCCAAGATATTTTGCAGCTGATAAATATACTTTCAATTCAGTTAATAATTATTTTCGGCAAAAACCGTTAAATACTTAATTATTTATTGTTAAAATCAAATGAACTTTTTGAATTTGAATATTTTTTTTTACCAATTTTTACTTGAAAAAATGATTAGAAAAATTATTTAATACTATTCAAAGAAAACTAAATATTATATAGTTTTCTAATAATAATCATATTATGTTTCCGTAAAAAATTTCAAAAAAAATTTTTTTATGGTATATGTGTATCATAGTATATACAATATTTGAATTTTAACATATTTCTTAGTAATTATTGAATATTATTAAACATTTGGTATAAGCATAAAATATGAAATGACGGTCACGGTTACAAAACTTTTTTGAATCTCTGTGCATCATACATAATTTTTTATTTTTACTTTATAATATCACCTCACTGAATTGACTAACAGAAGCTTATTAATTGTATTTATTGAGATTATTAATTGTATTTAGACCAATTCTATTTTTATATCTTGGTACTATTTTTTCTTCTAGTCAATTTTAAAAATTTAATTACAAAAAAAAATAAAAAATTTTTTGAAAAAATCAAAGAAATCTAAAAAGCTTCTTTTGGGTATAACTCAGCTTCCTGTGTGCCAAGAGGGCTGAAAATTTCCCAGAAAACATATTTTGTATATATAAAAAGGTGGTGAAAAAATCAGCCCGATCGGGAAACCTGACCTGGCAAGGTCATGACACGGTATCCAGAATGACTCATATATTTTCGTTAATTAAATAATTAATTAATTCTTGACAATTAAACACTGTAAATTCGTAAACTACGTCTACTCTCCCCTATTTCTTGCAAAATAGAAAGAAAAGAATTTAATATGTCTGTCCCTAACTATTGGTCTGCACCTTCATTTCTTCTAAGTTTATTAAAATAAAATTCATTTAGCAAATTCCATGCTACCATTTTTGGTATTAACTTATTAGGAAAGCCATTTGGGTAAATTATGTTGTGATAAAAAAATCTTACATATATTATTTCTAACGTACTTTCATCTGATGTTTTTAAACTATTATTATTTTTCGGGATTTTTTCAACAGTCGTATCTTTATATTCTGGTTCAATTTTTTCTTTTTTTATTTTCATTTCAACAGCTACCCTGGAAGCAATTTTAATAGGTTCAATTTTTTGTTTTTTAATTTCCTTTTTATTTAATGATCCAGATGCAACTCTTTTGAGTTAGGTCAAAATTTGATTTTCTATTTTTTGGCATTCAAGCACGTTTTGGGACCCCAGGAAGCTAAAAAACCTGTTTTTAAAAAAAGTCTGTATGTGTGTGTGTGTGTGTGTGTGTGTGTGTGTGTGTGTGTGTGTGTGTGTGTATGTGTGTGTACGTACGTATGTATGTAATCGGTGATATTTCACAAATATTATGGAATTAAGATCTAATTTTTTTTTCAAAAATTTTTTCACCAAAAAAGCTCGAGGTACTTTTTTTTTTTTTGATCTGGATGTAATACCTCATTTATTTATATGAAAGTACTTATATTTGAAAGTATGGTTTTTACATGATATCTCGAATCGGATACTTAATTTTCTGAAAATTTTTTTCCTAAAATTTTTTTCACAAAAAAATACAAAAAATACGAAACTTTTTTTTCTTTTTGGACGTAGTACCTAATTTATTTCCATGGAAGTACTAGTTTTAAGAACCTCGTTTACAGTAATTTTTTGGAATTGATACTTAATTTTTTCAAAATTTTTATTCTCAAAATTAAAAAAAGAGAAAAATAAAAAAAATTGCAATATTTATTTTTTTTTTTTTGGTTTAATATCTCATTTAATTCTATGAAAGTACTAATATTTTAAAATATCCTAACCAGTGATATTTCAAAACAATTATCGAATGAATACTTAACTTTTTTTTCCAAAAATTTGTTTATTAAAAATTCTCAAAATACTATTTTTTTTTTTTTAATTTGGATGTAATACCTCATTTATTTTCATGAAAGCACTTATATTTGAAAGTACGATTTTTACTCGATATCTCGAATCTGACTAATTTTTTGAAAATTTTTTTCTCCAAAATCTTCGTCACAAAAAAATACATAAAACACCAAATTTATTTTTCGTTTTGGGCATATCTAATTTATTTTAATGAGTGTACAAGTTTTAGAAATTTAGTTTATAGTAATTTTTTGTATCCGATCACAATTTTTTTTTTATTTTGATATAATTTATAACACACAAGAAGGAGTAATGGATTTCTTTGCTTCTTTTTGACTTCCTTGGATTATTTTTCTCGTTGCTATGTTTATTAAATTTATGTATGCAGCTTAATGAAATTATAAACAATAATAAACAGCCTAAAAATATTTAATGGTTATGTTTGCATTTTAAAATTAAGATTTAAAAGTTATATTGGCATTTTTTAAAGAATCAAACAATTTATAGAATTAAATAATTTATTATTTTGTGATTAATTGAAATAATATAAATAATGTTAAAATCTTGAAATGCAAGAAGTACACTGAGAAAATAAATTATAAGAAATTATTTTAAATTCTGGTAAAAACTCCTATCTTTTTATAATAATTGAGCGAATATTTGTAATTTTCGCATCGTTACCAACCATTTCTTTGACAAAACAAAAAAATCATGTTACCCAATATTTTAATTATTAAGGGATAATTATATATTCTAATAAAATAAAATTTTATACAAAAAAATAAAATTAGCTTTTTTTATATTTGTTGTAAATTAAGATTACAGCCCATTGTTTGAGGAACCTCAGTGCCAGCTAGTTGGCAGGTCATTTTTATGGTGATCAATTTTTTATTTTTTTATTGTAGGTTCATTTGGCGACTTGATAACAAGAGTGTTTAATTTTTTTCCATTAACATCGCTAATTGCCAAATTGTTTACACCTGTAAGTCTTTTAGCATCAGTTTTATTTGAAGAATCAGTCACTTCAAGAAATTGCATGTTTCCAGAAATAAATTTTGGATTCTTAAAATATTTATTTTTTCTTTTGAAAACCTTAGAATTTTTACCACACTATTTTTCGGTTTAATTATTTTTATTTTTTTAACTATACTTTCTTCTAGTATTAAAATTAAATTCTTTTGCTCTTAGTACGTCCATTATTTTTTCTTTTTCTTTGATAATGAGTATTGGAATATTTATGTTCGATTTTTTGTTTAGTTCAACATATTTCTCTAACCGGAATAAACTTTCGATAATATCTTTGCTTTCTCGAGTTGAGACCAAAACGCTGAATTTTGTATAAACCCCTTAACATTAACACCTTTTTTATCTTTTACGAAACTTTCTGCCACAGAAACAAGAGCGCTTATATAATCATCTTCTCGAAGCATTTCTTGTATATTTTGACTTAAGATTTTGTTTCAAACAGACAATATCGAGACTTAAAGCATTTAAAAACCTTTTTGGAGATTTCTTCCCTAACTTAGCTTGTGTATTATAAGCTTCTGAAATTACTACTTCCTTTTCTAATTCTGTTCTTATTCTACTTATAGTAGTTATTCCTAAACGCTTTGTTTTTTCAGCTGGATCGTGGTCTACCACTTTTTTTCTGTAAATAGTGACTTCTTTTGCAAGATAAGCAAGGTCTAGAGAACCTTGTACCTTAAATTTGTAATTGGAACATTTGCATCTTTCCTTAGCTGGAAAAAAACTGAACGCTATGGATTAGGATTTACTATATAATGACTTATTGCTTAAAGAAACTAACAATGTTCTTCGAATTTTTTTCGAGTGACATCTGCCCAATCTGCCTTCAAATTATGAGCTCCGGGTATTACAAATTCTTCCCAAAAATCAGCTTCAAATATTATGATGCTTACTGTAAAAAATTGCAATCGTTGTTTTTCTCCACCTTTCGTAATACTGTCAGATTTCTCGGCGTTCTGTTTTTTTGCGTGCACTTATAATATTTTCAGGTATTTCTACATTTTTAATATTACCAAAGACATTTTCAAGATTTTGATCATATTCAACAGCAGGGATGACCAAAGATTTATTATTTGCTTTTTTCTGTAACTCGTAAAATGAAGTAAGGTTGTGCATTTAAAACTTCCTCCCGTGTCAAGTTTTCATTAATAATTTCGACACTACAGTAAACAAATTATTCCGAAAATCGACGAATAATTGAGACGTAATGCCCTTTTGCAACTGACTCTTCACCGACATGCTCAATCAGGACAATAAATTTGTACCTTGTTGAAACATTATTTTTATTACAGGCTGTCATAAAGTCTTGCACATCAATCAATTGATCAAATTTTATTTTGTGTACTTATTTTAGTATTCTCTGGTTACGAAAATTTTTTTAAATTTACAACTAAAATTTTTAGACATTTTTTTTATATACATTTTTTTGTATACTTATTTTTTTTGCGTTGATTTCATGACTTTTCTTTTCTTTTATGCAGTAAATACAACAAACATTGAATTTCAAACTTGTAAAATAATTTTTCAACTCTTTATCTAAATGTCATGAATCTGGCAGATGGGAAATGTGACTTATGATCTCTGAAGTTGTTGTTTGCTTTCACCCTTTTTGTTTATAGCGATTCGGTAGATTTACTGGTCCTGTTGTGGCGTTTTATGGATAGGTAGGGTTGTTTTAGATTAACTTTGTACACGAGCTTTTATTATTAGACTTTGACTTTATTTTATACATTATTTCAAGAAAGACTTTATTTATATATATACTAAAGGTCAAATTTCGTAATTCACGCAAGATGTCTTAGAAAGCTCATATTATTACTCCTGTATTCTCGCTTCCACCCGGATAACTGAGCTTATCCAAGAAAAGCTCGTAATATATATGATGCGGCATTTGCGTAAAAGAAATGGATTGATTGCTAGGTGGAGAAAAAGCTTTCTTAGGAGGAGCTTTCATTTCTGAGGAGGCGGTTTTTTAAAATTTACATAATAGGGAGGGAAAATATTAATCGATAGACTGGTAGTTTTCTATATGGGGTAGTCCTTTTTGGCGAAGTTAGCAAAAAATTGTTTATAACTATGGTAGCGTCCTCTAAAACATAAAGATGATGTTTCTATCCGTGGTATGTCCAAGCTAATTAAAAGATACTTTGTTTCGGTTTCAGAGCTTCCATCTTCTGTACAAACTGTACAGTTGTATTTATTAAAATTGTTTATATAATCTCCTTAGAAAATATTTGTAATAATAGACTCATGATTGGTAATTAGCTCAGCATTTTTTTTGTTCAAAATAATGTTATTATTGATAATGCACTGCCCTTGTATTAGCGCTAATAAACAATCAAAGTATGCTTGAGCATCATCACGATCAAAATCTTTACTTACCAAAGAACGCGTATTATACATTTTCCGTGGTTTAATCAAAATTGCACTTCTTAAATTATAATTTGTGTATATTGTGCTTTTTAGAGCATATGAATCAATATGAATCCAACCCAAAGTATTATACGAATATTTGATCCCTGAAACGATTTTGAAAGTTTCATTCGTTTCCCGAGATATCGCCCAAAAAAAAACAAAAATATAATTTATAGAAAATTTTTACATATTTCAAATATTTTACTAAATATTTACAAACTTTATTTGAGCAAGCCGAAAAATCTTATTTTATGATCGCGATTAACTCCAAAATCTGTGTTCGTCTTCATACCTAAAAATAGCTTAAATTACTAATTTTAAGGTTAAAAATTTAGATAGATGGGATTTAGAGTCTGTACTTTTAAAATTAATTTAAAAATCTGATTTCAGAATCGTCATTTGTGACCCCGAAAACTTAAAAAGTGTACCAAAATTCGACTGAATCAGCAATATTTTTCTATAAATTGATTTTTTTGTTATTTTGGGCGTAAATTTAATTGCTCAAAACTAGATATCGAATAATAGATAAAACTTTCAAAATCGTTTGTAGCCAGGTTTGCGAGCGACCAAAAATATGTCATTTCACTGGGTAGGATCTATATCACTTCTTTTAAAATTTTTTCATGCATTTAACATCCTTTTTAACATCGCAAGTGACTTGACTAAGAGGTCCTCGACTTCCCTGAAAACCTTTGCAGGGTGGTTAAATAAGTTATATTTTTCTATTATTTTATAACAAAAATATTTTTATTTCATAATAATAAACTAAACAAAGTAAAACTAGAGTATTAATTCTCACAAATTGGAAATTTTAACTATTTCATAAATAATTATATTCTTAAATGATAAAAATTCATGCATTTGTACAAAGAAAAAAAGGTTCCTCTATGAGGAGCCAAATCTAATATTTTATCATTATAAAAATCATTATAAAAAATAAATTAAGCATTATTTAACTAAAAATTACAAAATTTCATAATCATTATGTTATTCTTTTTTGTGAATGTTGTTTAATAATTTGTTTACTGCATTCAAAGCTGATATTGGAATCTAAAACAAAAAATAAATATTTAGAGAAAATTTTATGAAATTATATTCAATAATTTTTTTTCCCTGAATTTCTCAATTTATTAAATTTTACAATTGTAAATTTATTGAATATTTTCTAAAAATTGTAAAAACTGATTTTTTTCCCTAAATACTTACATTAAAAATATCGTCAAATAATGTTTGTCCTCTAAATTTTCTTCCATTCCCATTAGTATTAGGTTCTCCTTCACTAGCTTCAGCAGAAGCAGCACTTCTAACAAAAAGACCAGTTTTTGATCTTCTATAACGTTCATTATTTAATTTTTCATTGGCTTCGTCAATGTAACGTTGTGCTGGTTCAGTACGTTCTTGTAACCTTTTTTTAAAATATTTCCTTGCTGGTCTTGGATCTTTATCATCAACTGGAGCTGATTGTTTAATTATAGCATTATCTTTCAATTCTTTATTTTCTTCGTCTGCAAACAAAAAAAAAGTTATTTACAAAGAAATTTCCTTTATTGATTAAATAAGATTGTATAATAATAAAAGATTAACTCAGCAAGGAGCCTGAATAAAATTTATAATTGAATTATGCATTAATTTTCACTTGCTATGTAATTGAAATAAATGAATTTTAATATCAGGATCAAGTTACAGTAATTTAAAAAGTGCCACTTGATATAGGAAGTGAAAATTCGTAATTATTTTGTTCTGTTCTCAGTCCGCAAGTTACAATGTTAATAAAAATTATTATCGAGTTATATAATTCGTTATTATTAAATTTTAATAATCGTTAGTTTTATTATGAATTCTAATCGCATACACAAGAACATTTTTATTAATTGTCTTATTTTTATTGTAATGTAATGTGATTGTTTTTAATTTTTTTTTGGGTTTGAATAAAAAAAAATAATGAATTAATTTCTTTACCTGATGTTGACGAGCTCTCAGAATCAGATTCACCTAAATTTTTTTTAAGTTCTGCTTTTTCAGCTTTTATTTTAGTTAATTTATCAATTGGTTTTTCTTTGTTTTCATTAGTATCATCTACCAATACAACTTTGTCAAAAGCATATTTCAATGCTAATGGATCAGCAGGATGAAACTGTAAAATTTTATAGTAAATTATTATTTTTTTTAACATGGAACATGTTCATAAGGAGGGGTACCAAAACAAGTCCCTTTCTGCAGTGGAGGGGAGTCAAATGGACCTAGAATATTTTCGATTTAGGGGTTTCTAGGGATACTAGAATACTTTAGGTTTATGGGCAAGGATAATTTTTAATTTAAGGGATGTTTTCATAGAGCATATTCTTACTAGAATCTAGGGACTGCATTCATAAAATTCTGCTCGAACAGGATTCATAAAATCGCCTCACAGCAAATTTTTTTAACTCTAGCGTCCTCAATATCACGTAAGAAGTTAATGCTAGTATCTAAGGTTTTTCGCCCATAGTTCTGACAATATTTTTTGTCTACCAAGACGTCGAACGAAGGTAGAAAATCCTGTTCCATGATTTACGCTACGCCGCACAGTGTGGCAAAATCGACAAAAATCGCTCTTGGACTTAGTTTTTGAGCTATCGACTTGAAACCTGTTTTGAACGGCTTTAAAATAAGCCGGATTTCGTGCATCACTGCGGATTTTCAAATTTTTTTATTTTTAATTAGCCTATTTACACTACCTCAACCTATTCATTTATCGAAATTTTCACTTCCTATATTTTTTGCACTCTAAAACAAATGGGAAATTTTTTTGTGTTCATCCTGCATTATATACATAAAAATTAAAAAAAATTTTTAAGTCAAAAAATATTAAATCATAATTTTTGCATATTTTTGGATCTCGCATAAAATGCATTTTTATTGAATAGATTAATTAAAAATAAAAAAAATATGAAAAATCCGCAGTATGACACGAAAGCAGGCTTATTTTAAAGTCGTTCAAAACAGGTTTCAAGTTGATAGCTCAAAAACTCAACCCAAGAGCGATTTTTGTCCATTTTGCCACACTGTGAGCCGGAAGGGCAAAAATCTAATTTTCATCCATTAGAACGAGTATGGTCTCAAAAAGGGAGTGTTATAAAAATAGCTAAAAACGAAAATGAAAAAGTTTTAGGACAAAAAGAGAATTGAGAAAGAATTGCCTTTATATATTAATAAAATGCACATGTACAAAATATAATCAGATTAATATTAATATTTCTTAAAATAATAACAATAACTAAAAAAAAAAAACATTAATTTGAACAATAGAAAATATTGTTAAAAATTTTTTTTGATGATGATAAATAAAAAAAAAAAATAAATAAATATACATGAAATTTATATTTTGTTACAGGCACATAATATACTTTCATTTTTAAAAATAACAATTTGTCTATTATAATAATAGTAAATTTAAAAAAAATATTATACCTCTACTTTTTCAGATGATACAAGAGATTTTAATCCATCCAATGGTCCTTTAACAGTAGATTGCTAAAAAAAAATATTAATATTACAATAATAAACTTTCTAAAAAAAAAAAAAAAAATTGCTCAATATTACTTTATCATCTTCTGATTTTTTACTAGGAGGTGGTATAACTTGAATATTTTTTGAATGTTTATGTTTTTGGGCTTTTTCTAATTTTGGTATGTTAATAAAATCTTTAAGATTACTATCAGCATATAAAACACCAGTAGTTTTAGAACCAGATTTTTCAGAACCACCAAGGACACCACCTAATCCAGCTCTTACACCAAGTCCTCCATTACCAAGTCCCGCTCTTGCATGAAGGCCACCACCTGTTTGTGTATAATAAACAGGAAATATTAATAATTTATATTGAAATTTTATAATTAACTTTTAATTACCAATACTTCCATCTTCGAGTAATCCACCTAATCCAGCACTAGCATGGGCACCAGATGGTGTACCAGCACTAGCATGTAAACCACCACCTGTTTTCGAACCAGTTAATAAACCACCAAGTCCAGCTTCAGCATGATAACCAGCAAAATTTATTCTTATACCTCCATTTTTAAATTCAATTAAAGGTGGCTATAATTCAAAAATATCTTTATTATTAACTGATTATTTTCAAAAAATATGATAAATTACTGATAAACTTTCTAATGCAAAAAATTATTATATTTTTTTTTTCATTTTGATATAATAAATTTAATTTTCACTTGAAATATTTCTAACTATCGTATAAATTATGTTATTTAAAATAAAATATTTCTATTACCTACTACTGATTTATCTATAAATAACATTGATTATGGATTTATTATTGAAATAAGTTTTTATTTTTTTTATTCATATTTATATATGCGGTATTTCTTGCACATCTATTAAAGATTAAAAATATTTTGTAACTTATTTATATATTTCCTTTTGATATTTATTACAAAGTGTCATTTTTTTGTTGTCTGTATTTTATTTTAAAAAAATAAAAATTTTTTTATGCTAATGCTTCGTTGAATTTATTGTTAAATATATATAAAATTTTTTTTTATCGAAGATTGAACTTTTAAACAAAATAAAAAATTTATTTAGTTACGGTTTGTTAGCTTTGATCATCGATGAGTGTCAGATTTATTTATCTTTTTTTTTTTACAAACTACTAGTACTGCCCAAGGTAGTTTATTTATTATATTACTATTTTTGGTTAAAAAATCTTATTAAAATTCTTAATTGGTTTAAATTTATTTTATTTTCACGCTTTATTTTTCTAATTTTTTAGAAAAAAAAAACAAAAATTTTTATTGTTTACCTATTTTGTTCAAATTTGGACTAAAAAATATAAATTAGTATTTTTTTCTGTTTTTAATTAATTTAACACTTGTAAAATTTTATAAAAGATAAAAAAAAATTTTATAACAATTTCGTAAGAATAAATTTTTCTTAGAATCATTTAAATTATTATTTTTACATCAATACGATATAAATCAAAATGTAATTATGATTTACTTCTTGTATTTTGTTATTACTATGACTTTATCTTGTAAATAATTTTTTTTAACTATATTTCATAGAATAATAAAAAAAAATTGTAATTTTTTTTTTTTAATATATGTAAAAAAAAGTTAATGGAGACATATTTTCTTGTTTTATTTGTTAGATTGACTAATTTTTGGTATAAAAAGTTTAATATTTAAATAAATTAAATTTTTTATACACTGACTGATTTGAAATTTTTTTTGGTAAAAATGACTGTTATTATTTAACAGGTTATGCAAAGTGTAGGATTTGATTTTAATAAAGAATTTTCGTTTTTTTTTTAGTGATTTCCTTAAAAAGTCATATTGAAAAATGCGAAATTCTTAAATTAATAATTACCTCATCTTGGAGAATGAGAGGTAAAGTGACGAAACTTGAATGATTATTTTCTGAATTGGTTTTTTTTCTTTGATTTTCATGAATTTATTTTTTAGACTCTATGTCATAAAGCATTTTTTATTTGAGTGAATTTTGTTATGATTTTTTTATTTTAGAATCTCAAATTCATTTTTATAATTTACTTTATCTAAAATCTCAATTATACAATCTAATAACTTTTATAATTATTATAATGAGCGGTTTTTTGAAGCATTATTTGAACTTTTTAGTAAAATATTTTTGACCGAGTTTAACTTTGTTTGATTTACTTTTAGTTGATGGGCAATACTCTTTGACATGAAAATTTTTGAGATAATCATTTGGAAGTGACACTTTCTTAGGTATCAGGTTAAAGAGAATACAAGAGATAAGCTTTATTGAGAAAACATAGAATTTATTCAAAAGCTATACTAAATCTGAGGTTTATCCGACTTTTATTTTGTTCATCAAAAATATTGTAGGATCAACAATCTCTCAAAAAATTTTAAATAATGAACATAATTAGTCTTTGTTAATTTACATAGTTTGTTATTTAATAATAATTTATTTGGAATGAGAGGCCAACGACGTGATTCAGTGATTCGGAATCAGGCGTGAATCAAGATTCAAAAATTTTTTTTTTTTCTGGAAATCGCTTATAATGACTGAAAATATAAAGAAAAGGATATAAGAAGATCTGAATCACTCTGAATCATAGTTTTTTTAAATTTTTACTAGAAAATCGTTAATTTTGTATAAATACTTCTCGAAATTGTTTCTTTTTTTAGCGCGTATTTATGATACAGTAGATTTAAAGTTCCGGAATTATGTGTTTAATACGATTCAGATTGATTCAGATCTTTGAAAATATTTTGCTTCCCATTTGCCGTCATTTAAAACGAAATTTTTTCAGGATTTTATACAATATCATAAAATTTAGTTACCGATTTCTGGCAGAAAAATTGTGATTCAGACTGATTCCAAGTGATCCAGATCTTTTAAAATATTTTTCTTTACATTTAAAGCCATTTTAAGAGATTTTAAGAAGTTTTTATACAAAATTAACGATTTTCCAGTAAAAATTAAAAGAAACTATGATTTAGAGTGATTTTGAGTGATTCAGAGTAATGCAGACCTTCTTATATACTTTTCTTTACATTTTCAGCCATTAGAAGTTATTTCCCAAAAAAAAACTTTTTGACTCATGATGTAATTTAAAAGCTTTTTGTAATATTTACAGGGGGTTTCAGAATAAGTTGAGGAATAAATGAAATTACATAATTGGATTTTTCGATAGATAACAAACTAGCAAAAATATTCTCATTGAATTCTCAAAAATCAATAAAAATCCAGAAGTTTCTAAATCGAAATTATTGTAAGTCCTATTTGGCCCTCCCCGTCAAATCAGACATATGTGTCCTCCCTCCCCCCCCCCCTTTCCTTAAATCGGATACTTTTGGCCCCCTTTATTTAGTTAATGAATTTATGTCGATAACTCAGCAATTTATATTAAGAAGAATTAAAATTAAAGTTTCAAGAGCTTTAAGAAATATAGGACCCAACTGAAACGTTTTAAAACGAAAATCAAGTTTTACTCTTGTATATATTACTAACATAAGATCATATGGAATTTCCTCGAAAAATCGAAATATCTTTAGGACAAGAATCGGTATCACTAGCCTGATGACTTAACTAAATCAGGCTTTATCTTCTAACTCCTATTACATTTAAACCAATTTTAAACCAATAAACTATCATTAAAAACAAACAAAACAATATATTAAAAAAAGGAAATATTCTAATAAACTATAATTGCAGATTTGCAATATTAATACCTAAATTACATCCTATGGTACACATATTCTAGATTACATTAAAAAAAAATCTTAACGTAACACATCTTGACATATTAAAATATAATTTATAAAAAAGTAAGAGTAAGTGAGATAGAAAAAGTATAAAAAATAATACATGTATCCGTTTGGTTTTCTCGATAATTGCAATGTATAAAATTTTTTTTTTACCTTTCTCTTTCCGTTTCTTACATATATATATAACTTCTTGGATGGTGCATTAAACTACCATAGCCTTCACAAATCATATATAAATTCAAGCTACTACTACTTATATATATTTTATATTATTACAAATACATTTTATAACAAAAAAAAAAAAATTATATTAACAAATTTTTTTAATATAAAGCAAAAAATAAAAATGACATGATAGATTTATACCATATAAAAATTTTTATAAATTATATGTAATATGTCAAATGTTTAAAATTTATAACTATGTTAATTCGATTATAAAAATATATCAACATTCGATGATCCATATATTATCGATTACACCTCAGGCATTTATAAATATATCAGTTTTTCTATAAAAAAAAAAATTTCATTTATATATTAGAGTATTACTTACAATATCAGTTTTGTCATCTTTGTCATTGTCAATCGGTATGGCATTAACTAATATAAATATTGATAATAAATAAATAATATTATTTAATACTACTGTTCTCTTCGACATCTTCGTTAAAACTAAAAAACTTATTTATATGTACAAAAGAGGGTTTTACCGGTTTTTTTATTTAAAATAAAAAATAAAAAATATATATAAAACACACATATACATATAAATAAAATGCGCACAGTAGTTGTATATTCTGTGAGAGTGAACTGTTACTTTTTAACTGATGGATAAATATCATAGAACAACATTATTTATCATTAAATAAGAACAAAAAAAAAATAAATTTTTTTTTATGTAATTATTATAATTATTATACGCTTAGTCATGTAATAATTACTTATGTATAAAATTTTGTATATTTTGATTTTTGCGCTTTGTTTTTTATTATCATCGTGACGATTTTATTTTGAAGATTCTCTTGTTTTATTGTTTGTTTTTAAATGATTTTTTCAATTACGTTACAGGTATACGTAGTTATGTTACTTAATATGTTACGATAATACTTTTTTATTGCATGTATGAAGAAAGTGGAAATCGGAGAGTTATGAATAAAAAACTATAACTGGTTCTTGTTTTCACAGAACCAACGATCATGGAACATGTTCAGTTGAAATAGTTGTAACGTATACTCCCTAAATATTATAAGTCCTAAAACTGAAATTGCAATAAATCCCGAAATGTAAATTATTCTAAGTCCATAAACCTACTCTAAGTTTTTGTTCTTACCCCACTTCAAATAATATTCTTATTAGCAACTCTCACCATATAATCTTTTATTTCATCATCATCTGAGTCTGAATCATAATTATCATTTCTCTTAGTTATTAAAGATTTTTTTGCTTTATTAAAAGCTATTTTATCTTGGAATCTTACAGCATCAACTCGTCCTTCTAACTTAATTGCAATATTTACTGCTTCTGCTAATGTTCTTGGATTTCTAGCCAAAACTCTATATTCTGGTGGATCTAGAAGGTCAAACAATAAACACTCAAGTGCTTCCTTCTTAGTTTTTTCCTTATCCCTTTGTTTTTCGTGGTTATCTAGATCTATAGAAGCTTCGTAAATAATCATCAGTTTTTGTTCTAGCATCTGGACCCTGATTGCATATTCTTCAACAGGTTCGTATTTATATTGTAATATATTTCTAAGTTCAGTTTTAACCGTATGCCCGTCTTGGATAGCCCCAAATTGTAATTTGAGAGCTTTTTGTGAAATCTGCAAGACAGTCATAGCTAAGGACCAAACTTCTAAACATTCGTCCTGCCCTACCTTTCAATTCGGGAGCATTTGTAAAGTATGTTGTTCGCTTTCGAATCCTTAAGATAATAATAGGTTTTCTAAGGATTTACAAAAGTTTTGATGCTGTCTCTCATAATCGGAAATAAACTTTATCGCGTCCTTAAAGGATAATAAATTATTCCTTGTTCTTAAATGTCTTCTAGCTGAAGTTTTTAAGTCGTTATAATTCAATTCAAATGCTGCAAGGTAATCCTTTTCTTTAATCCAGCCACACAAAATTCTTCATTTTTTGCTTGCTCCTCCAATTCTTTAGGTAACTTATCTCCTTCTGATTCCCAATTTCTTTTGTCTAAACTGAATTTTGACTTTCGTAAAATAAAAAAAGCTTTTGGTTTAGTCCCAGATATGGCATTCTGACTTATGAAAGGTATTATTTGGTATTATAATATGGTCAGAATGTGTATAAACAAAATTAAGTAGATTCTTCGTGGCTGTAATGACAGCATCCGGACTTGAGTCGTCTCCAAATATTTCTTGCTGTTCGCTCCATTCCTTACTACCCACCATAATTTCTATTTATTTATTAAATTATTATTCAAATTTAAATAATAAAATTTTTTTTGTATATATTTTTTTAATACCCAAATGGTATGGTCTTCTTTCGTAAATTGCATTTGATTAATATTTTTTTTTAAATTAATTTATAATCTTTTATCCCCTGTATATTTTATAAATAAAAATTCTTCTATTATCTCAATAGTAATATGTATTATTTATATATATATCCACTGGTAAAGTCTAATAAAATGTAATAGTAAATCAGTGTAGAGAAATAAAAATATAAAATAATTTTATGCTTATATCTTACACAATGACCAATGATGAGAATTAAGGCAATCTGGTAATCGGTTGGTAACATTGTTTACAATGCTTTTCTTATGGGAGCAAGTGATGCCAACCCATTTATACCATTGTTCATCTCACTTGCTCCCATAAGAAAAGCAATGTAAACAATGTTACCATCCGATTACCAGATTGCCTTAATTCTCATCATTGACAATGACTACTAAGACGCTCCGGATATCCATTAAAAGCTCGGATGTGCAAGTCTCTTTAGAAGGTTTTTTTTGGTCAGGTTTGCTGTCAACAAAGTCCGACGCTGGAGTAAGATATCAAACTTAAGGTTGTATCGTTGATCACTTGATGTTAATTCGGCTTTCACTTATTTGGCGATGACAAAGTACTCCTTGAACTTTAATTGGTATTTTGCGGAGAAGAAAGGTTTTAGAACAAAATAAATACCCAAATATTATTGTCATGGTGTTTTATTCACGTTAACTGAATATCGAAGAAGAACTTTTATACACTCTACCGTGATAAAATAACCAGACAAACTGATACTAGACGTGCTGTGGCCCGAAGATAGATTTTCGAACCAAAACATACTTTATATACCAAATCCGATAGATTGTCTAGGGTTGGCTTTAACTCTCCGCCTAGTCATAAGCTTTCAATTGGTTGACGCGTGGGCGTTACGAAATTCCTGAAGGGTTATTGGTCAGAAGCTTTATTTCATTTTGGTTGAGGTAATGATGTTTCTGTATTTTATTACTCAGTTTACGACGGTACACGGAGGGTGAGCTTTTTTAATAAGATAATGTATTTTATTTGTGTATGAATATACGTTTGGTGAGCTTTTATTTAATATTATAGGGAAACTTTATTATTCTCATGCAAGATAAGATTTGATATGTTTTATATGGTTATCGCTTTTGTTCATTCATGCGTAGAAACATGTTAGGGTGGTTTGAAATTAATTTTGGTATACGGGTGAGTCCAAATAGGTATACTATATGGGTAAATTTCAACGGAACATTATAATACTCCCTAATTATTATAAGTCCTAAAACCGAAATTACAATAAATCACGAAATATAAATTATCCTAAGTCCATAAACCTATTTTAAGTTCTTGTTGTTATCCCACTTCAAATTATTTCTGAAATCAAAAATATTCTAAGTCCATTTCACCTCCCCTCCTCCCCCCATAAAAAGGTCAATTTTCACTCCCATCTGCCGAGCCGGGCTTTTTCAAATACCCCATCCATTGAACATGTTTTATGTTAATAAAGATTTAATTAAAGTTTTGTTTAAATGTAACTGGTAAATTTCAGGGGTCTTCAAACAAAAACTTTTTAGGTCAAAAGTTCCTCAAAATGGAAAATATATGCATGGGGAAAAATTATATCAAGGTACTAAAATTCTTGTATTGAATAGCTTTCATAATATCGAAATGGCAGAACCTATATAATGAATTAAATCAAACTTTGGAGCAAAATTATCAAATTTTACATGTAATTTAAATAATATCTAAATATTATCTTTTCACTCCTCCTTACAACATGTTATGATAAGTCATAGAGAGCATCCTGGTTGGCTAGTATATTGATACTCCAAGATATTATTAAAAGTTGGATTTTTTTATTCTACCTTTTTAAGGTTGCCAAATAAACTTTAGAATATAATACTTTACTCGAAGGGACAAATCATAAAAAAAATTCAAAGCGTCAAAGTAGTTAACTTAGGGCTAAAATAAATTCCTCGTGTGAATTGTGATCTCCAAATATAAAAATGAACTCTAATGATATAAAAAAATGGATAATAAATTCAGTCCCGCCTGGGAAAAATGGAGTCGTTAAAGCTTAAATCAAATCCTAATTCAAAAATTAGCCCTAAGGAGTTCACTCGAATTTAAATCGATTTTAAATTAATTTTGGGGGTATAAAATAATTACTGGTTTGTGTGTTCGAACGGCTATGAACAAAAATACAACGTTAAAGATTTCAGCAAGAGTTACTACTTTTTTTTCAAAATTATTCAACAATCCCATCCAAACATAAATTTAAAAAATACTCCAAATATTTTTTATCTATTAATGAATGAATAATGTATTGTTTCAAAGATTATTTACTTAAGAATTGAAACAAAAAATTTTTATACATTTCTGGAGATTCAACATTAGATATATTTATTTTTGTTAATAAATACATCAATGAATACTTAACTCTTTAAATCTATTATGTATCCCTTTCTCTATTGTTATAAATTTATTAATGTATTTATTTTATATAAAAAAATATTTTAATATACATAAATTTTTCTTTATTTTATTTTTTTCATACAATGAAGGTATATAAACTTTTCTTTTTGAATAAATTACATAATTTATTTATTTTATTTTTTTTTTGACAAAAACCTAATATATTTAAAATTATAATTCCTTAACTTTTATTGATAATTTATTTGTATATAAAATATAATATATTAAATATATCAAAATCTCTATGATGTAAGTTTTTTTTTTCATGAATATAAAAAAATTTTTTTTTTTACTTTTTTTTTTTAAATAAATAATCTATGAGTTTTAATCAATGAGTTTTGAGATCCACGAATTAAATTATACACTGGGTTAAATTTGTAGAGGGAACAGATTTTTATAAACGAACTTTTGTAGTTGAAGTTTTCTTAAATTGGTTATTTTAGGGATTTTTGGTAATATTTTAGTTTCTTTATTTTTAAAAGTAGCATTGATCTGGAACATATGGCTTGGTTTAGTTACACTGTAAAAAGTAACTTTCTTATATTAACAAAAAAACTAGAACATTTTCGAAAAATTAGTAAATTTTCAAAAAAATTTGTAAATATTCGAAAAAAATCGTAAATTTACTAAATTTAGTATATTAACAAAAAGTTCGAGTATTCTCGATTTTTTTTTGTGAATTCACATAATGATAATTTACAATTTTTTTTCGAAAATATACAAAAAATAGTTGTAAATTTCCGAAAAATAGTTGTAAATTTACAACTTTTTTCGTAAAATCACAAAAAAAAATCGAGAATTCTCGAATTTTTCGAGAATATACTAAATTTAGTAAATTTACGATTTTTATCGAATATTCACTCATTTTTCGAAAAAATTCTATTTTTTTTATAAATCTAAGAAAGTTACTTTTTACAGTGTAGCTATAAGCTGGAATCTATCGTAATTGTAGAGAATTGTCAGGTCCTATTATCGTGTTTAATATAATTTTTAAACATAAAAGCTTTAATAAATAGCTAAAATAAAAACTATCGAAATCAATATTCTGGCAGTTGAAAAAAGCCATAACCAATTAATGTGATAGAAAAATAAGGTTTCAAAAATTCTTTTTCAAAGACTCCAAAATACTACCACCTCTGCAAAGCATAATATTCAACCAAGTATAAAATACCAGAAAAATCTCTTCCAAAATATTCGTACCATCTATAAATACATTTACCCATATACAAATACATTAGATTTTGAATTTTAATTTAATAAGATATCAAAATATATAAAAATTCTTTTGTTTTAGCATAAAAATAGTCAATTCACATGCGAAATACGTTTAAAAAATAATGCACGTGATTGGAAAACTAAATAAATATATTTTTTTTAAATTTAATATATAAAAATCATGAATGAGAATTTTTTATATTTCATAATCAAATACATATTACAATTGTAATTCTTTTTTAAAACGTGTAAAATAATGAATTTTTAGATTTGAATCTTAATTGTCGAATTACAGCATTAAATTACATGTTTTTTTTTTGTAAGAACATAAAAAAAGTGTGACGAGAATTAATTTTTTATTTTAATTGTCTTTATGTTTTTCTTAATTAAATGTTAATTAATTTTTATGATTTAATTTTAATATACAAAAAAAAATAAACCATTAATTATTAATTTTATTTTTGACACATATTTTTAAAAGAATTTTTTATTAATCAAAAGAACAAAGAATGGTATTAAAATCAGATTAACTTTAATTAAGACCGTGTAATTACATCCTGAAAAAAAAAGTTTGTATCTTTACCATAAATAAACCACTCCTTACATGAATGAATTATTATAAATTAAAAAAATGTAATTAATAAAATATTGTGTAATAAATATTTTATAATAAAATTAAATCGATCCTCTTTTTTTTTATTATCTCTGTCAATAATATATTTATCGATCTAATAAAATAAACATATAAATAAATAAACGACTAATAAATTATTTTTTTTTATATTTAATAATGTGTAAAAAAAATTTTTTTTAAATATATAAATAAAGTTACAAAATAAAAAAAATAAATTTTCGTGTCTTAATGTAATAATCAATAGGTAGTAAAAGTTAATTCGTTTATAAAAAGTCAACACCCATAAAGATTTAGTAAGAGAATTAAAAGGTTTTTGTGTTGATCTAAACAATTGTTTTATTTATTATAATATACTTTTTTTATAACGTTTATTTATTTATAAATAACTTGCCTTCTTCTATTATTTCTTTTTTTTTTATGATTTATTTGAAATTTTATTTATGTGTTTTTTTTTTTATATATATGGGTTGTTTTTAATTTTATTGGAATTTTGTATTTTTGCAAATATTTTTTATTATTTGTTTTAGTTAATTTTTTATATTTTAGTGTTATTTGGTAGTTGAACAGGTAGTAGGAAGTGAACTATTTTAAAAAAATATTTTACGTATAGGGTGAGTGTACCAATTAACGTTTTCCCTATTAACGACCACTCATCTTCCATAAAAATAGTATGGTATTGAAGAGTAATTAAGGAGTGGTCATTAATTGGTACAGCCACCCTATTTTGAATAAACCGAAGACTACACTGAGAAAACTAAACTATAAATATAACTTTACATTCTAGTAAAAATTACTGTATTTTACTAGAGATCGGGAACCATGGATAACTTTTTTATCCATAACTTTTTCATTTTTTTTTTAAGTTATTTTGGGGATTTGAATCTGTGAATGATGAATTTGAATTTGCTACGGTCTTGAAAAAATCGAAGTTTGAAAACTATGTTTTGGATATTCCTCACTTACGCTCCCCGTAAAGTAAATAGATATTTATTAACCCTTTTTATTTTATTTGTTCCGTTTTTATTAACTTTTATTTATTTTATATGATTGGTTTTGCTTTAATATACCGAAATATGGAGAAATGTATCTACGCGTATGTTAAAACTTATTAAAAAAGAGGGGTGACAAGAAGAGAGAAAAATTACTTTATTTATGTATTAAAAATTCCTATACGCGTATTGTAATTTTTATAAACATAATTTTTACCATACGGTATAATAAAGATAAAGGAGCCCTCAGTAATATTTCTAATATATTACATTATTTTTTCCCTGACAAGTGGATGCCACAACAAAATACGGTAAAGATTACTTATCGTATTTTCTCAATGTAACAGTAATGAGAATAGATTTATTAAAAATATCATGCAGAATACCAATGGTACCTTAGGTAGAATTGGGATGTCAGGCTCACAAAAATCAGTGCAAAAAAACCAAAAATGGTAAATAACTAATATTCAATACGTGAGCATTCTTCCAATATAATCAATGTATTCCAATAATAAGTGTTTTTTTAAATCAAAATAAATAAATGAAAGTATAATTTTTTTTACCGTAACGAAGTGTTCATATAATATCGTTATTCCAATTCTTTTGTGAGTAAGGTGTTGCGCCATCTATCGTTATAAGTTTGCAGATTATAAAAATTGTTTCATTATGAATTTAAAATGTTTTTACGTATCTATAAATCAATTCAAAAATTTTAACCAAAAATTACTAGCAGGTAATACACATTTTATCTGCATTTTTTGAGTTTACTGTTGATTTTTAAATAGACTTGAATATTTTGATAAGACAAGTAAAATTTCAAACAATCTAATGGTTCAAGAAGCCTTTTTATATAAATCTTTTACGGAATATTATAAAAAACATATTTTACTATAATAAATAATTTAAATCACGATAATCAGTAAAAAATTAACATCCTCTAAATAATCTAATTTTATTTTTTTTCTATAGATAAAATAACAACTTTATTTTGACCGAAGAAACTGACACAATAAATCATCTTTACAAGCAATATTCATTTAAAATTTATGATCACATTACACACCTTACTCATATCAATCAGATTATATCTCAAGCATATAACTTACCATTATTTATGCATTTTAAATGTGACAAGAATTTATCAATATCAAAAATTTCAATCTTCAAGGCATAAAAGAAATAAATTTTTATATAAAAAAAATTTTCTTTATTTCAATAAAAAAAAAAAAAAATTTAGCAGAATACAAATAATTTATAATTACTAGTCTAACGAATATAAATTCTAAAAAATAATTACTACTATAAATGCAAAGTTTTGACATAATTTTAATTAATAAATTTTATTTATCTGTCAAAAAATATAGAAATCATTATAATCTAAATTTATAAAAAAAATAGTGCTTTATATTACAAGGTGTTTTCTTTAAAAAATTATTGAATGTAATTATATAATAAGTAAAAGGTATGTATCAAAGATTACTATCAATTTATATTTTGCCTCGAGAGATATAATTTTCGTAAACAATTGATTATATATTAAATGCGTGAAAAATATTTGAAAATTTTTTATTTTTATTATTATACCTTTTTTGATAGTTTAATTAAATATAAAAAAAATTTTGATTTATTGAGCTTTCGTGACAATTTATTTTAATGATTTTTGAATAATTTAATAATAAAATACCAATTAGGATTTTTATAATAGGCTTGTGTATTGACTGATATTAAAATATTTTTTTAATGTCATTTTTTCAGTCTTTTTAGTTTAAATGCATAATTTTTTTTTCAATTATTCAAGCCTTTTTCTTTTTTTAAAAAGTACCTAATTTGGTAATACAAGTTTACTTTCATTTTTTAACGTTACTATTTTTTCTATTGTTGTTGATGTTGCTGTAGTTGTTTCTTCGATATTATTTGAATCATCGTCAATTTTTTTATTTCTTGCTATAACATAAATTTCTTTATACAATTTCGTTGGTTTTATTAATTTTTTTTCATTATATTCTTGATCAATTTTAGGTGCTATTTTATTTTCTATTTTATCATCATAATTTGAGTTTGGTTGATTAAAACTAAATAAATTACCAATACCAAACCATTTTGGCCAAGTGAAGGGATTATTTCCTTCGTCAACTCTTTCAAAAACATTATAAGTGTTAATTCCTAAAACATAAAAATTACACAACAGCTTACACATTTGTTATATATTTTTTTATTCTCAGAAAATAAAACAGAATTGCTTTTTTTCAATTGACATGATTTAAAAAAAAAAAAAGTTAATTGGTTTTGTTATCTTAAAAAAAAAAAAGATTTTCTATATAAGAGGAGACAAGTATAATTGGTAGATGATTGAAAATTGTTACTTAATTTTTCTATATAGAAAATCAATCGTTATGCAAAGAATTTTAGTGTGTTAAACTTTTAATAAAAATAATCAATCAATGTCAATCAAATATTCTCTTACCTTGTTTCGTTGTTGTTGGAAAAGCAAAAATACTTTTACGTCCACTAAATAAACCAAATGGACCAATAATTAATCTAGTTAATGAATTTAAATTTAATTGGTCGTTATATTTTTTCTCTTGCATTTGTTTGTGATATGTTTGCATTTGTTGAAATTTTTTCTTTTGTAAATAATCACGATATAATTTTTGTCGCCTTTTATGACTATCGTAGTAATATTTTGGATTTCTTTCGTTGTATAATAATACGTTTATGTTATCATCTTGTCGACGATTATTTAATTCTTGTTGTTGTTGTAGTTGTTCGTCTTCTTGTTGTCTTGCTTTCTTAACTAATGCACTATCGAATGCTGATATTACTGGGATCTATAAAAAAAAAATCGATAAATTATTGATTTATCATTTTGCTTGCAATAATTTATAATTAATTGGAAAAAATTTTTCTAATAATTATTGCGTTACATGTATTGAAAATATAACATAAAAGTCATAAATTTATATAGACAAAATCTTACGTCATTTTTATCATAATATATAGAAAATTTTTTTCAAGATTATAAAAAAAAAATTATTAATCTCCTTAAAGCAAAATTTATTTAATGTGATAAATGAGATTGATTTTTTGTAGTTTTATATGAAGCCCTAGAACAAATAATTTTACTTCGACTCGGACTTTGGGCTCGTCTGAATAGCATTTTTGCATTAATTTTAAATATTTTTATTGCTGGTCTCTATTTTTAAATAAGCTTGGCTTTTACATATTTTTTCATTCATCTTTGAATAAATGGAAAACGCAAAATATTCCAACAAACATAGGGTTTAAAGTGAGTCATTTCGGTACTTTAACAAAAGACTGGTTTCATATGATTAAGACTTCTACTTACTAAAATTGTAGAATAAATTATTTTGTTTAGCTATTTATGATAAAATAAGATACAATTATGTTAATAAATGTTATATTATCAAATAAAGATGTTTTCTCACAAATCAAATAACTATGGATAAAGGTATAAATTAAAGCTATTTTTAGTACAAGTAATTGTGTTTTTTTTGCCAGTCATGCATCAATTAACCATAATTCATACCTATTACTCAGATTCAATAATTAATCTTTCCGACTAATTTTCTCCGTCTAACTCACATTTATCCTCCTAAAGACACGTCATTTCAAATGCTGGAGAACATTGTACTTGTATGCTTACATACTTGCGCTCGCGTCGCACCACCTCGGTGGATGATTCCCCACAGAAAAAATCGAGGAGGGGCTCTTTTCTTCTTATAAAAAAAAGTACAACTAATTTTATAAATATTAAATTTGGACATAATATATACAACATATGCTATAGGCTTTTTGGGTCGCAGATTACGAATTTAGGGTCTTTTTCGGAAGAAACGAGCGGAAAATCCTTAAATTTGCAAAAACTACAAATTTAAATTTTAAGCAACCAGATTTGGTACAAATGGGTTTATGGGTTGCTGATCACGGATTTCAGGGTCCTGTCTACCAAAAATTGGCATTTCACTCTTAAATGAGAAAAAATGACGGATGTTTTAACCCCTCCTCCCCGGGGGGGTGAATACCTTTTATGATGGTTGAAATAACAAAATATTTTAAATATACTTGATTTCACAAAAAAAAGTAAAAAAAAAATTTAATATAGTTTTTACGTATTTATAAATTCAGGTGTTTTTTAACTACCCCCCCCCCCCCGCCCCCGAGGGGTGAATACATTTTATCTTGGTTAAAATGCCATAAGATATTTTTAAATGCTTGACTCCAAAATAAAATTAAAAACATAAAATTTTTAATTTATAAATTTAGGGGTTGTTTAACCCCCCCCCCCCTTGGGGGTTGAATAAATTTTATGATGGTTAAAATAGCATAAAATATTTTTAAATACTAATTGACTCCACAAAAAAAAGTAAAAAATTATGCTATTATCATGTTTTTTTTATTTTTTTAAATTTTGGGGGTAGTTTTCATCCTCTAAAATTAGCACATATATCCTAATTTTGGTAAATTATAAAAAAATTGCAATATCTTCTTAATTCATCATCAAAAAATAAAATATGTTTGACCATATTAGCTTTACTTTCGAAATTTTGCACAAAAAAACCCTAAAAAGGAGTAGTTTTTGCTAATTTAAGGATGTCCCCATATTTTCCTGCCCTGTTGGACACCAGATTAGGATTCGGCGACCCAAAAAACATATAGAAGAGCAAATTTCATCCTATCAACAGATTTCGACCCTAAACCCGCATTTTGACTGGAGTAAAAGGAGCTCTACTGTGTAAATATTTTTATAAATATTTTTCTTAAAAATGTCTAAAGAAACTAAAAAAGTCCTAAAAATTTATAATGAGCTTAATTTCGAGCAGTCATGCACGTGCCAAAATTTGAGGAGAATTATACTTCATATACACAAATACATATACATAAAGTTTTAAAACAATAAGACCAGGGCATACTGTAAAAGTTTTACCCTTCAAGCGTTGTTACCCAAACTTAAATATTGTTTTATTTGCCTCAGGTGGAAATAATTTTCTGTGCATATGTTTAACCATGAAAAACATTTAACTCCTTCTTAGAATTTTCCGCTTCAGGTTTCCCTGAAGTTAATTTTTCAGCAAACACCCAAAAAAACAAAAAATTGGAAAAACTAATAAAAAAATAAAATTTTAAATAAATAATGTTTTTAAATATGCAGTGAAAATAATTTTAATATTTTTTTTTTTTAAATGACGTTTTTTCCTTACGCGTTTAAATGATAGTAAGAATAAGTTAAAATTCGGCCTTCGAGTACAGTTACATTGTAAAAAAAATTAAAAAGCAAATACTAAAATATACTGTTTGAATTTCGTCCAGTTCAATTTTGAGAGCAAAAACAAGACAAAAAGTACTTTTGTTTTTAATTAGCATTTCCATTTTAATTAACCAATAAGTAAATAAATATTTCGAAGCAAATTTGCAAAGACTCCTTGCAAGATCCATAAACACCAGACACACGAACCATATAAATTAAAAATAAAAGAAACTCTAAAAATTTATTTGATATTTTATTGTTTATAAGTACTCAATTTAAATAAAATATATTGTAATTCAAATCCATAAAATAGAATGTGTTGAGAAAGTGATGAGGTGAAATTTAAAAAAATTATATAATATTATAACAAACGAATTGACTACCATATATTTAAAGTTACAGTTAAATAAAAAATATAAAAATAATGAGACATTAATGTATTAAAGATTAAGATATAAGTACTATAAATTAAATTCAACTAATGTATGATAAAATTAAATATTTTAAATAACTTTATTACATGTCTGTTTATTATTATGTAATAAATTTTAGACTACTTTTTTTTATTAAAGTTTCAAAAAATACAAATTCTTCATTAGACATGAAATTAACAAACTACATTATTAGAGTTTTAATTTATTACTTTACATGTAATATAAATGTTTTAATTTTTTAGAACTCATTAAAATTGACTGATCTCCCGCTCGTCACTATTTTATCCTACGTGACTTTAAAATAGAACATTCACTTTATATAGTAACTTCATTAAAAAAACTAGAAATATTTTTTTTATTGGGTTATCAAAAGTCTAAATATTTTATTATTTTTTTTCACTGATTTTATTTTAATGATGTTACTTAAATTATCATATATAAAATGAATTGACTACCGACTATAAATTATTGACTCTATGAGCATGCAAGATTATCTGTATAAATGGAGAAAGTTTTTTTTTTTTTAAATTTATATTTAGCAAATTAAAAATTGAAGTGTAATTTATTTAATGAGCTTTTCAATATTGGACTCAAGTTATGCGTTTCTAAATAATTGTCAATGTCAATGAATATGCTTGATGATTTATAATAAATATTAAAGCACATTAACAATACGTGTTTTAAAAAGCATAGATGTGGAACGAACCTTAACATATAATGTGGTTTTATTACAAATCTCTTTAGATATTTTCTATCGAATTTCATCTCCAATAACATTTTTGTAATTTTATTTTAAGAGGATACTATTATTTTTATTTTTTTTTAAGTCTAGCCTAGAAAGTTTATATTTCAACTGAAATTTTAACTATTTTTTAATAGCAGTTGTTTCTAATCAGTGATATCAAGTATTTTATTTCAAAAAGTCTTGTATGTAACAATAATATATAGTTTTTTTTAAATTTATTTTTACTTGGAGAATTAAGTTTTATATTTTCTGACATAAAAAATAATCGAGTTTGTGTTATGTTTTTACAGTACTTTGTTTTTGTTTTATGATAATTTAATTAGCTCGTTTTTGAAAGTTTGAAGGAGAAATATTTTTCTTTGATATTGTCTAATTAGTCTGAAAATCTTATAAGGGGCTATCCATATATTACGTAAGACGATTTTCGATATTTTTTTACCCTCCCTCTCCCCTTTGTAAGAAAAAATAAGAATTTCACCTCCCCCCTCCCCCCTTTGTAAGATCTTACTCATTTATCATAAAGTTTTTTTAAACCATTCAGTAATTTCCCCTCAAACTTTTAATCAGACTTGTAACTGTTAATACAAATTTATTTATTAGTGTTTTAGGCCCTCTCTATACCAGTACATAATCATTTATATGTGCTGGTGTAGAGAGGGCTTTAAAAATTACTGATTGTTTTTTTAATAATTTTTTTTTATATTTTTAATTATTATCTCCAAACTACTTTTAGAATCTATAAAAAATTTTAAATCTAGAATCTTAATTTAAACTAAAATTAAATAATTCATAAAATTTTATATAATTATTTAACTTATTCAAAAAAGAATTTTTCTTTTCATTTGGTTAAATCTTAATCTCTTAAATATGTTTATTTTTATAATCTGAAAGGTATTTTTAAAATTTTATAAACTTGTATCTTCAGACAATAGAATATTATTTTAAATCATAATTTTAAACCACCCTATTCTATTTTAAAGTAATACCTATTGTTAAAATTATTTTTAAATAACGTTTATTCTTACATAAGATATTTTCAAACCCCGTACCCTCCTAAGTAAGAAAAAATAAGAAAATCGCAATCCCCCTCCCCTTTTTTTGCCTTACGTAACATATGGATAGCCCCTAAAAGTATTGGAAAAAAAATGTTCTGAATTACACGAGCTTAAAATATTAAAAATTAAACTTTTAAATTACGTTTTTCGAATTTTATAAGACACATACTAAAATAAATACTTAAAGAGTGGAAATTAACTTAAAAGGTTCAAATTCAATCTTGGATTTCATAATCAGAACTTCGTGAAATATAAAATATGAATTGTGCCTGGTTCTCTCAAGTGCTCAAAAAAAAAACTGAAGTATTAGAAATCGAAGAAAATGCTATTTTATAGAAAAAAACTATTTTTTAGCTCTGAATTTAACATAAAAAAACAAGCATAAATCAGTAAAGTAAATATTTATTTTTATTGAATCTAAACGTTTTAGAGAAATGTTAATTATCCTGAAAATAAAATCTAGCTGTGGAGAGAAGAATTTCGGTTGCCGCAACCAGAATTTCGACTATAGCTAATTGATTTTCTTTTATTTGTTTAAGCTGTTACAAATGTCATAAAATATGAAGAAAAGTTTTTTTTAAATGTTTACTAGGGGCAAGCCTCCTGCGCGCTGAAGCGTGCTAACCTCAGATCATATTTCACGTTTAATCGAAATAAAACTGTGGTTTATATCATAAATAAAAACAATTGAACAGTAAGATATCGATTGCAAATAATGAACTTTTTTCATAATTCTAATACACAATGATTATTTTTATTTTCAAAATTTATCTCAAGAAAAAAATATTGCATTATTAGGGCTAGAACCCTTTTTATCCCTCAAAATAAATTTTTCTTTTGTTCTGGATGGCGAAATTTTTTAATAGGATGACGAAATACTCAAAAGTTTTTGAGAGCTATTAACATTACCACCTCATTAATTCAGCCAATGGACCAAACTGTTATCGCCACATTCAAGTCCTATTATTTTAGAAAAGTTTTGAAAAGCATGTTACGATTTGTAAATCAGCAGAGATATTGTGATGGTTTTAACTCTAAGAATGTTGTTCGCAATTTCTGGAAATAATTTTCCATATTGGATTGCATTGGATTTATTGATGAATCATGGTAAGAAATATCAGATTTAACACTAAACGCAAGTTAGTCTAAGTTGCTTCCTAACTTTGTGAATAAAAAACAATTCAAAGAACAAACAACAGATGAGCATCAGATAGTTATTCAAGGTATGGTTAACATATCACGGGAAATAGGGGGTGAAGAATTTGTTGAAATGCAAGAATCAGTAATTTTAGAAATTGATGCATCAGGAAAAGATCTTTTAACAGCTGTAGATGTCGAAGAAATTTAGAATCTGTTAATGAAAAATTAGAAAAAACTATTTTGCTGGAAGACGAAAACAATGAATTATATACAAAAAAATTTCATGTTGTATCTTTACTCAAAATTCTGAATCATTTACAAGATGCGATTGATGGGGTTGTCAGTAATGATTATGTCATGACTCGTAGTTTACATTTCAAACAACTTGGCTTTACAGATTTATGAAGATTTACATAAGGATTAACAAAGAAAAATAAAACAATCTCGAATCACTGTTTTTTTTTTCAAATAAGTCATTAAGAAAATAAAAAGCTTTTTTTTCAACAATTATGATTTTTTTTTTCAAAACAAAAAATTTTTGGAACCGAACCCCCTTTTTCATATATGTCTAATGTCTTTTTATACGCGGTTTTTTCTACCCGTTAATTTATTAATTTATTATTAACTAAAAGAAGCTTGAACAGATATTATCAAGAAGAATCCTAGAATGGGTAGTCGAGGGAAGCAGCATCAATAATTAGCCATCAACTGGGTTCCTTTGCCCGTAATTTTTATGATTTAGTAAATTTTAGATAATTCTTAGGGTAAAAAAATTTTATTATACAAAATATTCAGTAAACTAAAATATTTCTTTAGAAAAATTAAATTGCATGGGTCCAGGGGGACGCAGACCCTGTGGTGGGTGCCGAAGCGAGCTGAAGGCAGCTAGTAAATAAATAAATGGTTACATAATGTTCTATTAGTTTAAACATATTTTATTAAAATTTGTATTGAAATTTTATAATTATTTTTACAGTTAATAATAAATTTAAAAATTAATATATTTAAAATTATCTTACAAATTTTTATACAGCGCGCCGGTGACCCTACACAGCATCAATAAATCGACCACTGTGAAATAATCGATTAAGAAATTTTTAGTAGATTTTATAATAAAAAGAGAAAATTATTGTATTTCTTATTTCCGTATTTTTAAATATATTTAATTATACTTATAAATACCCAAAATTTTATTAATAATTATGTAATACGGTATTATTGCCGCATTATAAAAATTTAGGATTCAAAAAGATTTAGTAAAATACACTCATGTATATAGAAATATATTCATTGATGTGTATAATTAATACGCATGCCTAATCTCGGGCCTTTAATAAAGGGGAAGAGGAGCTATTGGCAGCGACCATAATTACATCACCTTCCAAGTACGTGATAGGGCCGTTAATCGGCCTCCGTACGAAAAGTGCCCACTAGGCTGGAATGTGTCGATGATGGACGAGGGTAAATTTGCGGAATATCTTCGTAAAGAGTCTTCGTCTATCCCAGCCTGGCATGCAGGACCAACCACCCCGGAAGAGGCAGAAACTCTTGCCAAGTGGGTAACAGCTCTTATGAGGGGAGCTTGAGATGCCTCTATGCCGCGAAACGGCCCTGGAAGTGGAAAAGGAGCGTACACTGGTGGAATGATGAAATTGCGGAGCTTAGGTGGGTCTGTCACATGGCACACAGAAGAAGGCAGAGAGTGCATGGCCGCCCAGAGCTGGCTATGCACTCTGAAGAATACGAGGAAGCCAAGCATAGGTTCAGCAAGGCGCGCTGTCTTCGGTCCCTGAGAGATGATATCAACAGCGACCCGTGGGGCTTGGGTTATAAGATTGTCATGGGCAAACTTACGTTCGGGTCCGACAACACGATGGATGAAGCAGTGACCTATAGAATAGTGAACGCTCTCTTTCTGGATCATCCAAACCAACAACACCCGGCTTTGGATGTCTCAAGGGAGCAAGTTCTGCTATTTAGCGAGGCGGAGATGCTTCAGGCAATTAGGTCAATGAAAAATGGGAAAGCGCCAAGACCAGACGTAATGCCCGCGGAAGACCTTAAGGCGGCCGCAAAGGTAATCCCTAGTCTCCTTCTTGACATTTTTATTTCGTGCTTGGTGGAAGGTATCTTTCTGAGGGACTGGAAAGTAACCCACCTGGCTCAGATAAGCAAGGGAAAGGGTGAACCATCGGTGGTCCTAGATCAGGGAAGAAGAGGCTATTGATGACAACAGTCAACTCTATCTTGCTTTACGGTGAAGAGGTGTGAGAGTCCGCATAAAAAAGTACTGCAAGAAACTAAAGGCAGTACAGAGGCAGGGGGCACTTCAGATTGCTTGCTCTTACAAGAGACTGTATCAGAGCCGCCGATCCAGGTAGTGGCTCGGGTAATTCCCATCGATTTGCTAGCCTTGGAAAGGCAGGCGATCTATAACCTTGAGGGAGAAGAGCGCGACGTGGCTTTCGTTCGCAGTCGCTCCCGCACAATGAAATGTTGGAAGGATAGGTGGAATGGCGATCCGAGGGGACGTTGGACGCACCACCTCATCATCGACTTGGAAAGGTGGATAAATCGTGTTCATGGTGAGGTAGACTACTATCTCACACAGTTTCTAACTGGTCACGGTTATTTCCGCGAAATGCTTTTCAAGTGACGCAAGGTGGCATCTCCGGAATAATTGCATTGCCCGGGCGAGCCAGATACCGCTGAGCACACGTTTGGGTGTCTTCACTTCGCTGAGGGGCGACCGCCCTTCGACGAATGGAGGCTGGAAGGAGTTGTCCTGGAAATGCTGCACAGTACCGCGAACTGGTACAGTGTGGCAGACTACGTACGGGCGAAACTGGTTAAAAAAATTGAGGAGAGTTTCCTCTCGTAGGAAACTTTCCTTCTTTATTCGCAGGGGATGACAAAAAAAAGTCTAGGCTGCATTTATTCCGGACCGAAGTAATATCTAAACAGGGAGTCCCGGTCCGGATTCTATGATATTATCATAAATGCAGAAGGGTGGAGAGTTTACTGAGTATTACCTCTAATTTGAGGTTGGGTCCCACATAACCATACAGTGAGTGCTGGGTAGCATGCGTAAACAGCATTCTCCTCGTCCGAAAAAGGCCCCTTCTTTGAAGAAGCCTAAAAAAAAAAAAAAAAGGGAAGAGGAGAAGCTTGGGATCGCTGACGGATGTCAAGTTCAATCTTTTTCTCCTGGATCTCAATTAGAGTAGATCTCGGAGAGTTGCATAAGCTATAGTTTTAAAGTTATTAGTATAAGGTTAAAATTAATAGTTTAGAATTAAGCAAAGTTATTATATTTATATTAGTGGACATTAAAAATAGTGAATTTTAAGTTACCTAGTGAATAGCTTAGTATAGTTAATTTTGTATGTTAATATTAATAAATTTATATTATATATTGATAAGTTTAAATTAAAGGTATTAGTATCAAATATTATTTTATATTTTATTCTCAAGGCTCTTTATCAATAAATATACCCATATTCCATTTCTTTATAATTAAGTATTTTAAAAGACAATCAAAATTAAATAACGCGTGAACGTATGTGACAGAAGAACTTCTTGTATTTTACACCACTAGCTAACAAAAAATATGAATCACAAAAACAGCGTAACCAATCAATATGAGAATGAATCTAGGAACAGATTCTGATAACACATCAGTTATTTGATTTCAGATCTAGTTAGTTATCAGGTACCTCGGTATTAAAGAAGTACTTTTCCATTTTGCAGCTGTTTAAACCAAATTTTTTCTTCAATGTAAAATTAATATGTTTATGAAAAACACAAAATTAATTTAAGTAATTAATCGACCTTTTTGGGCTTAATTAAATAAAAAATATTTTATTTATTTATTTAGCAACATTTCGTTGGTATACCACCAACCTCGTCAGGCATATAAACATTTAAATTTAAAGCAAAGAATATTTTATTCTTTACTGAGTAATTATACTCTTATAACCTATATTCACATTTATAATATTGTGTTTAAGAAAAATAAAAAACAAAATTATGCCCCAAATAATATGAAATTTTAAATTTTTTAATTTTTTCAATTTATTTATAATAGTTACTTTCAAAATTAATAACTTAATAATTTAATTCAATTAATTTTATTAGTTTCTCCATAAGAATCAATGTTTATTATTAGCACTTGAGTTTAAATATTAACCGCTGGCGGCGCTTTCGTCAACTGATCCCGGACTGAATTTTGCAATAATTTGTTAATAACAATAAATTGACCACGAATTTTGCAAAATAGACGCCGGATTCGTGTTTAGCAGGTTAAACATAAATACCACCCATTTTTTTCCATGGAGCTTTTATGGTATTTTAGGATTTTAGGGCATTAAATAGCATTGCTGGCGGCAGGACTATTAGAGGTTTGACCCTTTTTTTTACATCTCAGAAGATATTGAAAAAGTTAAAAGAGAATTAAATGAATTGATGGATTATTCTATCGTTATACAAGTAACTTCGTTTAATAATTTAACTGTATTCAATTTTCATAAATTTTTAATAATTTAACATTTACTTCTTATATATATATATATATATATATATATACTCTCGCAAAGTCATTTCACTTGTGAGAATATTAAAAATAAGACATTTGTACATAGATATCGATTATTCAGTAAATAAATAGTTTTGAATGAACATTTTGCTTGTAAAAAATGACTCAAAAATAAAATAAAATAAATTTTGTCTTTAACTATATACAGAAAATTAGTAAATAATTTATATAGAATTAAATTTCTATCAAAAAATTCAGTATGTACATAATCCTGAATCATAATATTTCTATTTATTATTGTATAGCATTAGATTTTGACAATTTTAACATTAGTTTTACAATAAGACAGCATACGTTACATAACCCTTAAACGACAAAACATATTCATTGAAAGTCATACATTACTTATCTGATTTATTAAAAAACTATTTGTAAAAAAAAGGTATTATTATTTTTTATGCTCTGTTATTTTAGAAATTAAAGTTTAAAAAAAAAATTAAAGTAAATAATTTGTTTAAATTATACATAATGATTGTATCTTTTTTCTTAAATGTTATAAAATACACTCTTTTGTTCTATTATATTATAACTTTACAAATGTAAATACGTAAAAATTCATTTACATATTATTAGTACAGTAACCTCTTCTTTATTTTTTTGTTATACAATTAAACTAAATTAATATTACGAAATGAAATTATAAAATCTTATTAAAACACATGACTTTTTTATTTTTTATAAACGTAAAAAATAGTTATTTAATATGAAATTACTAAAAATTTTAATCTAAATAAAATTATAAGCTTTTATGGTACAACGAAATTTCGTCATTTATTAAAAAGTAATTTTTTAAGGAAAAAAAAAAAAAAAAACAAGGAAATTTTTTAATGGACAAACGAGAAAGTAAAAATTTTACTTTTTTTTAGTAATTGGATTATTATTTATCAAACAATGTAATAAAGTTTAATATGATTTTTAATAAATTTATAATTTCCTGTGTACTTACATTAAATAAACCACTAATAACAACCCCATTTTCTTGTCTTTTTCCACGACTTATTTCGTCATCCTGTAATAAAAAAATATGACATATTTAATGAACTTGAAGATTACTATAATAATTAATATTTATAAATAATAATTTTGTAATATAAAATAAAAAATCAAGACTTTTTCTTACGTAAAATAAATTTATTTATTAATATTAAATCATTCGATTAAGTCAATTTTTTAAATTCTTAGCAAGTTCAATTTTTATTACGAGTCAAGGGAGTTTAACGATCTAATAATTTATAATTAAAAGAAGATAAAATAAAAATTATGAAATTTTAATTAAATTATGAAAGGATTTAAATATTACATAATTTAATAAGATTATTATTACGAAAGAAAAAAATAAGGGAAATTATACAGTGGCAAAAGAGAGAAACAATAATAAAACACCACACCTATTAAACTTTCAACAAACTTTGTATTATGGTATCATCAAATACGATTTATCAAGATTTATTTAAATATATATCACGAACCTATAACGTTTTGTAATAAGTATTGACATTTTTTATTATGACTTCTTCACACTTTCACTTAATTATTTATCTGAACTTGACTTAAATTCTTAATTTTTTGATTTATTGTGAAATTTTATATCATTAAAAAATTATGTCATTTTTATTTTATTGATTGATTTGTACTCTTTCAAGGTTAATTAAGAATAATTACTTGTAAACCCTTCCTTGATTTTCATTTATTATGGGTGTGAAATTCAAGCATGTAAATTTATATAGTTAATCAAGGCTGTAAGTGTAAAAAAATATTATTAGGTTACTTGTAAGTTACTAAACTTTCTTTGTGTATTAAACTCGAATTTCAAATAAAAATATCAAAATTTTACTAAAAAAGGTGAAAGTTTAAATTTGATAATAAATTATTTATCTTTTTAGTATCAAATATAAATAAAAATTATTTAGCAATATCTTTGAAAAAAAAAAATAAATTTTTATTAGATAAAATTTATTACAACGTAATAAATTTTTAATTAAAAAAAATTTATTTATTATTTATATCATCTTACTAAATAATTTTTTAAAACAGTTTTTTATTAACATTTAGCAAAAAAAGAACATGCATGTTATAATCGTGATTACAAGAAATTTTTTCAATGATGATTTTGTTTAAAAGAGATCATCTGAGGAAAAAATCTATTTATAGTAATTTGCCCTTGAATAATAAATTAACAAATAAGATCCCAAGAGAATTTTTTTTTTTTTTTTTGCTACATTGTTTTTATTTATACTGAGTAATTAATTCAAAATACTTTTTTTCTTTTTAGGTCACATTTAATACCAATTAACTTCATTTTTTAATGTAAAAGACATCATTTTTTTTTTATTATGCTCTTCTTATTATGCAGTCAAGGTGTTATTGTGTAACTAATAATATAAATATTGACATTTTTATTCAAATTATTTATTCATAATTACATTTTTTACAATAGAAATATTTTTTATTTACTATTGTCTAAATTTAAAAAATTTTTTTTTTTTTGTTTTATTTACATTTAAAATAAAAAAATTATGTAATAATTGGCATGTTGTTAAAATTATTAAGAAACTTTTTTTTTTTTTTAGAGAAAGAAAATTATGTATGTTAAATATACATTTACATAGTATAAAATATCAATAAAAATTCTTTTGATTATTAAAGTCAAAACAAGTGTAGATTTTACTATTTTTTATGCACGTAGTAATTAAAGTTGGTAATTTTTATGCAAGCTTAAATATTGATTTTTTTTTTTTTTTAATGAGATAAAGAAAATTTTTTATTTATATTAAGTTAAAATTGTATGGTCGTTTTTTTTTTTTAATTGTGACTATTTTATCAAAATTTTTGGAAATTTTTTAAAAATAGTTTACTGAAATATTTATTGAGGTACAGATAAATATAAATTTGATTTTCCTTGGAAAAAATTTTTCATAAAAATTTCAGCTAATATTAGGAGACCATGGTGAAAAATATGGTAATATTATGGTCATATCCACGAATTTTTTGCCATAATTGAAATTTTTTTTTTAGTTTTGAAAAATTTTTAAGTATTTAGTTTAAGATTGCAGGTTAATTGTGGCTAAAAATCTTGAATTATAACCAAAATAAATCCATATTTTCCACTATTTCCTCCATTTTATGAAAAATCCTGAATTAAAAACAATTTTGAGCCATCAAAAAAATTTCCAATTCCACTTTAAAAAATAATTTCCTTCAAAAAAATCAATCATAAATCACTCAAGCAACACTTCACTAAAAAATATAAATCAAAAAGCTAATAAGCAATAATCAAAAGATATATAATTAAGATAAACAAGAGCTCAAGATTGCTAATTAATTTTAATCATTTTAGTTATGCTTTCACGCCATAAATATTTCAACCCAGAAAATAATCTTACCTCGATAACTTCGTGTACCAGATAGCAGTTTGAAAATTTAATAATAAATAAAAAACTCACTAAACTAAAAAATAATGTCTTTTTAATTACAAACATATTTTTCAACACTTTTGAACATTAATAAAAAAAAAAAAACACTTTAATTAAACACTGTAAAAATTCACTTAAATAATAAACACAATTATAATAGTAGCGCGAAATCTCTTTTTTTTTCAAACGTGATGGCACAATTGTAAGTGCAGATATAAAGTTAGCAACCGGTCTATAAGAGCTCTATAAACATGTATATACGATCCCACGCTGTGCTTAACCCCTAGAAGAAAAATAATTTTATAAACTCTCTCATTGGATCTTCGTTTTTTAAGGAGTATTACTTTAACAGCTCCTTTCTATAATATCAATCTCCTTCTCTCTACCCTCTTTTTTTACAATTTTTCATATTATTTATTAATTTTTTATTTGAAAAAAAAGGGTTGTTAAAAAAATGTTATATCAATTACATCGATAAATTATATGAAATAACTTTATTTATATATTTTTTTTTTTGATTTATTTATTAATGCAATTTTTTTTAATAATAAATATATTGCACTTCGGAATGGTTAACAAATAAATAAATTTTATTTAATCCTTGCGCTTGTCAACGAATTATGTAAAAACAAATTTTATTTATTTCTTGTTGGAAAATATACTAGTGTGATTGGTAAAAAATGAACAGTAATATTGAATCAAGTTGTCATGAATAACTTTTGTATATTTATAAAAGAAAATTCTTAGTTTTAAAAACTTGCACCTATCGGGATTCTGGTTGTGGTAACCGGAATTTTTTTTTTATTTTAAGTGGTTGCAAATGACAATGCAAATGACCTAAAAAAAAGTTACGAAAAAATTTTTTTTTCGTTCAAAAGTTCTTTTCAAATCCTATCATAAAAGTAAAACTCATTTTCTTAAATCTTTGTTTTATGACATTTCCAGTCGTCTAAAACAACAACAAAAATCCGGCTGACAATACAGGAATTTCAGTAGCCGAAATTTTTCAAAAAAAGAGGGTCAAAAATTTTTTTGCCAAAAATCTGAAAACCCCTCAAAAAACCTAAATTTTAAGTCTGCTGTCAAGTATTTCAATTTGCTGCACACTCCTAAAATTTACATTGTTAAAAACATCCAATAGTAAAAATACACAACGCTCGTAAATTCTCGATAATTTAATAAATTTGCGTCAGTTTCGTATTTTTGCTTTAGGGTAAATTTTTAAATGAGTGAAGCCTTAAGATTCTTTCAGCCGATGAAAAATTCGGATACCCAAAATTTCCAATATCTAAACACCACTAATTTTCATCTTTCAATTTTAACAACAAAGGCCTCATATAGAAATCTCATATTATAAAGTGTCAAGCAACAATGTACGAGATTGACATTATCTGCGGTTCTGATTGACATTAAAAATGAAGATAAATAACGGTTGTCTTGTTTCTCGATGTTTTATGATTATAAGTGTTTCCAAAACATCAACGATATTTCTCAAGCAAGACAAATGAATAAAGAATAAATTTGTCGTATTATTAAAAATAATAACGCAAAAAAAAAATTTTGTAATTATCTTTTTTTTAATTAGCACTTGACCGTGAAGCAAATGGCCCAGTTCGATCTTTACTTATTTTTCCGAGTATGGGTCATGATAAATAAGTGCGTCTCGACCGGAAATACGTGACATCTCATCAATACTGCAAAAAAAATTCTACAAAAAAAATGCCCTAAATTACTGGTCAGTATAATCATCCAAAAGAAAATGGGGCTCTGTTAACCATTAAACATACTAAAAACAGTAAGCATTTAAAAAATTATCAGATATTACAAAACTAAATAACATTAATAATGTAATTTGTTATTTTAAAATAAATAAACAAACTCATAAATGCAAATATTTATATTTACACCTTTATTTTTCACACATAACATAATTTTTTAATAACCTTTTGTATTTTTTTTTTTTTTTAAATAGATACTTATTTAGCATAAAAAATTATAAAACAATAGATAAAACACATATTTATTTTTTAATAATTATGTAAATATCAAGTGTTCTTTAACATATTTATTTTAACAATAATTTTTTAAAGTGTTTATAATAATGTAGAAATTTTTTTTTTATAAAGAAAATGAAATGTTTTTTTTTTTAATGCCAATTATAAAATAATCATGATGCATTATATAAAAAAAAATACAATTAAATTCATGATTCTGTTTTTTTTTTAGAAATGCAATTAACATATATCGTTTTGTTGTTTTTTACTTTTAATGTTATCTAACAAATTAAAGTACACCCTTTTTTTAATTAATTTAATTAAAATCAGTGAATTGGTGTCAATAATACAAAAAAATTTATAGTTTTGTTACGTAAAGTAATGCCTTAAGCTCTATTTTTTTAATTGGAATTTTAAAATATTTAATAAATTGGCACGTGCCAAAAAAATAAGTGTTTAATTTAGAGAAACTTTCTATATAAAGATGATTCTTATTTTAATATGTCAAGATTTAACTTTTTAAACAACTATATTAAAAGAATTTATTTATTTAACATAAATGAACAAAAAAAAAATTTCCTTATACTAAAAAAAAATTCTATTATGTCTTATGCAATAACTAGAAGTAAATAAAATTTTTACCCACGCATTTAAATACTTTTTATTTATTTAATTTAATGAATCTTCATTAAAAAAAAAAAAATTATTCATAATTTTTTAAAATATACCATAATTTTCTAGATAATTAGTCCCAATTTACTGTTATTACAAAATTTTTATGTAAAAAAAAATCAATGTTGAGTAAAAAAATATACAAAAAATAATATCATTTGACTCTGGCTAAACATATATTGCAAAAAAAATTTTAAACGTATTTGTAATAAAAAAAAAAAAAATAATAATTATAATTTATAATTACACGATGTATATTAATATCATTAGAAATATTTTAAAATAAATCATATGTTTAATAATAATTTGCATATTAAAAAATGCCAAATTATATGATTTAGTATAAAATAATTTTTTATTTTTTTTTTTTTATATAAAGTTATTATTATGACGTAATATATAAAAATTTAATAAATAATATATATCATGTCTATTACAGATAATTGTATCATATTACGGTAGTCCTTAAGGCAACAAAACCCCATATAACAAAAAAGTGATATATTTTATTAAAGAAACTTAATTAATGTTTTTTACTCATTTTTTTCTTATTTTTATAAATTTAATGAAATTTATTGATTATATCGGTAGATATTTTATTTAGATATATTATTACTAATATTATTTTCATTTGTTATTAATCTATTTTATATTTCATCACGCTATTAATCAATACAAGGTATATTATGGAAGAAAAGTTTATGTAGTAAACATTTGCTATTAGTTGATTGTGTTATTATATTTTTTTTCTCGAAAGAGAAATGGCTTTTGAGATCTATATATACAGGGCGTACTGCTTAAATTTATATTATATAATATTGAAAATAATCGTATATACTTATTATTATTAAAGTTACTTTGTTAAATAACTATTTTAAACTATTGTTGTCCAAAGATTTGGTTGCTTCGCAGAAGCATGATTTGCAAGGGCTTCCCTTATGTAACCGTATAATTTTGTTCAGTAAGTTGCATTTCCGTAGATAAGTGTTTAAATCACGGCTAACTTTAATGAACTATTCAACCTCTATATAAGTGGTAATTTTATACGTCGATATTTTATTATTCTATATTAATAAAGATTAATTATTTTGAATAATATTTGCTCTTTAAGACGTATATTATTTGTTTACAATCGCTAAACTTAAAAGAAAAGGTGCCGTACTCTTGATTTCGGCAAAATTAACATGACTCCCTAAGGGCCTAATATGCACAGGGACTAGTTTTGGCCCGAATTATAGTAGTTTTGAGGGATTTATGGTTAAACATATTGAGTCTGGCCAATCCGACTCCAAAAGAAAATGGGAGCTGCGAAACGGCGATTTTTATAACTTTAAGTCCGGCTTGAATTGAAAACATAAACAATAATTAACCTATCCTCCGTTTTAAAAATTTGAATTGTTAAAATAGATTTAATTATAAAATGGTTTTTAATGTTAATTATTATATTTATTGGAAAATTTTTATACTTATTTTCAATTCAAGCCGGACCTAAAGTTATAAAAATCACCGTTTCGCAGCTCCCATTTTCTTTTGGAGTGGGGAAGGGCCATACTCAATACCCGATCAGAAAAGACATAAGGATTCCCCATTTGATTATGTGGCCCTCTATGTGATATCCATTGTGAAACCTCCATGGAAGTGGAACTGGCATGGAAACCTATTGTACGCTTGCGCGATCTTTATTTTCTGCTCTCCTTTTAGAAATTGAAAACTAACGAAACATAAGCAACTTATATTTTAACTATTATTTTATTGTTTAAACAATAAAATTGTAAAAAATTAAGTATAACTACATATAAATTTAGCATTATGATTTTAAACTTAAGATGAAATACATAAATTTCTAAAAAGCTTTTATACTTCACCATCTTTTTGCAAATTCACAAAATTTTTTGATTCTTTTTTAATTTACAAATTTTTCGCAAAAAAATACTATTCTCGTTGTGCATAGGAATTATTTTGCAGTGCAGGGCTTTTATTATGTGTATAAAAATTATTACTTTTTATTCATTGTTTTTATTATTAAAATACTTTTCATTATTTAAAGTGAAGTATAATATATTATTATAATTAATTATTTAAAATAAACAATAAGTAATAAATAATTATTAATTATTCAACCACATATGCAAAGTTAAAGTGTAAATAAATTACACATTTACACATATAAAATAAAAAGCAGAAATGGCTTTCCACACTAGTTCCATACATGAGTCACTAGAGAATCCCGTTCCATTTCCACTAGAGGACCCTGTATGGTAGTATGGAAATTCCCTAGTGGTCCATACATGTTCCTGAGGAAGGTATTTCTGTTCGGGTATGGAATCAATATTAAACGTTTCTTCAAATAAAAATATATTTTTAAGTATTAAATTTGTTTATTATATTCAAAACATCTTCGGGCTATTAAGGGCACATATTTAATTGAAACAGTACCTGTCTCTCGTAGGTACTGTATCGATAATAGGTTTTAATTTATCGCTAAAAATTGGCCTAATAAAAGGAATAGTATATTATCATGTCCAGAAAAGTAAAGAATGGCCCAAATCACACGTAAATTACCATCCGAGGCGAAGCCGAGAAAACAAAATTTGTTAAATTTCGATTTTTAAATAACCTATATAAAATATCTTTAACAAGTCTATTGAATATAAATTTAAGGTTGCTCTATCCGCCACTTACAAGGGACCCTCCCGAGGTGTCCCCCTCCGATTTCGATGAAACTGAAATATGTTATAGAGCATCCAAAAATAAGCGACACGTATTTTTTTTTATCGGCCAATAAATGTTTCTAAGGGGTGAAAACCACCCTTAAAAGTGACCCCCGAAAACGATTTTTTTTTAATTTCACGAAAAATACGTAGAATTTTCAGGCAAAAACCATGGCATTAATTAACTTACTAATAGGCGGTTATATGTATGATTGTTTTCCTAACAAGGGTTGCAACCCCTATTTTTTTAAGGGGTGAAAAGCAAATTTTTTTAAACATTTGGTGTTCCAAAAATTCAGGAACTTCCTGTAAAATTCTAAAAACTATAAAACTTTGAAGTTAATACTAAAATAAAGTTGACGTGTTTCACCGTTCATTCCTCAAAAAATCCCTCAGGCTAATCAGGGGGTTGATTCATCCCCTTATTAGAATGAACATCCAATTCGACCGATTCTGACGAAACTGCGATATTCTTAAGAGTTCGAGAACAGAAATCGTTCACCCGTTTTTTAGCAACAAAAAAACGTTTATAAAGGGTGGAAACTACCCCTCAAAACCACCCCCAAAAACAATTTTTTTCAGTTCTACCCGAATCATCGGGAATTTAAAACAAAATTTTCAGGATTAATTTACTTCGCTATAGACGATCATATGCACCATATTTTCCCAGCTAGAGTTGCAACCCCTATTTTAGGGGATGACAGGTAATTTCTCTGAATATTTTATCCCGAAAAATATAGACGATTCCTGAAAAATTCTGAAAATTAAGCGATTTTCTAGCAAGTAGTAAAAGAAAGTTGCCGTTTTTCAACACTTATCCCTCGAAAAATCCCATAGCCTAATTAGGGGGTTGATTCACCCTCTAGTCAGAATAACCACAAAATTTGATTGATTTTGACGAGATTGCACTATGTTAAAGAGCACAAGAACATAAACCGTTCACCCATTTTTTAACGACCAGAAAGCACTTATAGAGGGTGGAAACTACCCTTCAAAAGCACCCCAAGAAGCGATTTTTTTAATTCCACTCGAATCGTTCGAAATTTCAACACAGGATTTATGGGATTATATTACTTGCTTATAGGCGATCCTATATACCATAGAGTTGCAACCCCTCTTTCAGAGGATGAAAGATAATTTCTATGAACATTTTTACCCCTAAAAATATAGACAATTCCTGAAAAATTCTTAAAATTAAGCGATTTTTCAACGTGTCACGAAATAAAAAGGACCAGCTCCACGATTCATCCCTCACAAATTCTTTAGGATAGCTAGAAGGTTGATTTTTAATTGAGTTCTTATTCGAATAACCATAAAATTTGACCGGTTCTAATGAGATTGAAATATGTTTTAAAGTACGAGAACATAATTGTTCTCCGATTTCTTAACGACTAATTAATGCTTATAAAGTGCTGAAACTAACCCTTAAAACTACCTCGGGAACATTTTTATGGATTCTACTCAAATTTACAACATAATTTACTAGGTCATTTCATTTGCTCCTAACATTTTATTCTTCTACCTAACGTTGCAACCTTGTTTTTGACGAGGTGAGGAATAATTTTTCTGAATATTTTAGAGTAAAAAAAAACAGTAAACTTCTGAAAAATTCTAAAAACTACGATTTCCTATTAAATGCCAGAATAAAATAATCACGTTTTTCCATTCACCCCTCTAAAATTCCTCGGGGTCAATTAGGGAGTTGGTTCACCCCCAAACATCTAGCTTGTTCGACCATATCTAGCTTGCTCGACCGATTCTAGTGAATCTTACAATGAGAGATGTAAAAGAGATATAAGATACGTTATATGCACTTTTTTCTAGATTTGAAACCGCTTAAAAAAGTAAGAAACTACCCCATATATTTGCCATCGAAAATAATATTTATTAATTCTTTGCTATAGTTTTAAGTTTAAAAAAATCATGTGAATAATTTACTTACCTTTAAACATAGGTTCAAATTTATAATAAATTTATTTAATTTTTTATTGACTACGTAAAACGCGCCTGAGGACTACCCTAAAAAGTTCCCCTAAAAATGTTTCTCTAGAGCCCGTATAATTTTATCGAAAGCTAGTTAGCTTTTTTACGGATCGATAATTGGTTGCATCAATGGTACTCATTCCACTGTAAATCACCCCTTCTATTCATTGTGAAAGATTTTTGGTGAACTCTTGTTCCAGATTTTCATCCTCCATTATAAAAATGTCTCTCATTATAAAAAAATTCTACTTTCAAATGAATAGCGAATAAGAACAAAGTTTCCATGATTCAATATTGACCTCAAAAAATTATTTTAAAATCTGAATTCTCATGAATATTTATTATAAATTTTATACATAATAAATGTAGATAAATACATAAAATATTTCGCTCTATAAAAAAAATATATAATTTGTTTACATGAATTTTCATTGCACTTTTTTATGGTTTATATGTAGAACAAAAATGATAGTCTTCGAAAAAATGTTTCAAACACAGTGATTTCTGGCACCATGAGCATCTTATTATGGAAATATTACTGCATCCAGGTATTTCACAATGTGTACCAGATTGTCTAAAACTAAACTCAACGGGGTTTTCGAATTCTTCGGGTTTTTTATTGATGTAACCGCTTTGGAACCATGAATATTTAAACAGGTTTACGTAACGAGGTGATGAGAATTGATTATGGGTTAAAGATTGCAACTTTATTATATTATTCCTTAAATGTAAGTTGAGGTCTTCATTCAATAGTAAGACACTGTCGGAAAAGTGCCTGACAAAATTTTTCCACATGCGAAATCCAAAAACATCAAGAGGCTGTATTTTGCCAGTTGTGCCTTCCGGAATTTTGAGAACTTTTATGTTTTTATTCTTTGGCTTGGACGCTTCTACAACAGAAGGACAGTGTCCACTCCAAGAGTCTAGTAGAAGAACACTATCCTATCCAGTGTTCGGAAAGAAAACTTTTCCAAGCCATTCCTTGAAATGATCTACAAGAATTCAATTAAAACGTTTTATCAGAATGTACTCAAATATTTTATGTGTAATACATACCTGATTTAATTTTGCCAGATTTCGAAGCCATGACGAAAACATTATCTGGAACAAATATATTTTTCTGCACAATTGGGCCAAAATCCTCTTGCGCTTCTTTTAAGACCAAGAAAAGCGGAGAAAGTAATTTTCCTTCCGCATTGATTGTTACAAATATTGTATAACTGTGCGTGGTTGATGAGACTGATTGTACAACACATTCAACTTTCTTTGAGCCTTGGTCTGTTAATGTCCGTCCTGAATGAATTTCCAATTGGAATCCGCTTTGGTCAGCATTGTATATATTTTTAGTACCGTGCAATTTTATGTATTCCTTCACCTCTGCTATTAATTTGTTTGCCTCTTCATTAAGAATATCACGATTCTTTATGTATTTTCTCGTTAAAAAATTTATTAATCTTTCTACTGACAATTCCATGGGTTTTTTTAAATTTATACAACCAATGATCTGATGCTTTGAAACGAACATCATTTAATTCTAATTCATTTTTAGCTTCTAAAGCCCACTTCCTTATATCAACATCATGAACAATATGGCCAGCATCAATAGCGTTCCTTAAATTTTCCAACACAAATTCAGAAATTATTGCTAATTTTTGTTTGTAGCTCCCACCTTTATTTATTTGATTCGCCCATCGACGTAATTAACGTATTGAGTTGACTAATTTGAAATTTTTCTTAACAGTGTCGATACTGAAATTTTTTTTTACCTGATCTCCAGAATTCAACAGCTCTTTTTTTATAATCGTAGCTTAACTCATCATCAGCAGTGCAAACATCAGAAGGTGTCTCGGGCTCAGGCCAGAAAGTGTCTTCAATAGCTATAGCGTTAGGTATCTTAAACTGATCTTCAAAATCTAAGGTTTCCTCTTCCATAACTTCCACAGGATTAAATTCATTCATTGCAGTGATTAATATGCTTTTTATTTCTCCAGCAAGTTTAATTTTAGCTTCATTCGTTGGAGTTTGCAGAATATTCATAGCCGAAAATGTTGCGAGTAAGAGATTTATCACGTTAATGGGATTGATTTCCATTCTGTAGATATTCAATCCAGCCAAAAAATTCACGGTAATATTTCAAAAATAGAACACTAGGACTCACTCACATCAGGCACCTGGTTCATACTTGTTCAATTTCTCAAAACATAATAAAGATATTGATCGAAATAATTTCTGGTTCGGAAAAAAACATAGACTGGATTCGTATTCATGAAGCATATATATAGAGTCTAGAAAAATCAATAGTCTATTTACGCAGTATTGTTTTCTTTAATACGGAGAATACGGAAATGTTTTGTATATTACACATGTTATACTTGTTTATGTACAATTTTCTGTATTTTATAATGGTTAATAAATACCCGCCCAACCACCCAGAGTACGCTCTTTCACGACCATGTAGCTGAATGAGCTTTTTTGAGGCTCCTGCTATAATTTTTAGCTCCATAATTTATAAATCTGTTCGATCATAATTTTTTTTGTTACTGGCTGGAAAATTGCTTAATTTTCAGAATTTTTCAGGAATGTCTATATTGTCTATATTTTTAGGGGTAAAAATTTTCATAGAAATTATCTTTCATCCTCTGAAAGAGGGGTTGCAACTCTATGGTATATAGGATCGCCTATAAGCAAGTAATATAATCCCATAAATCCTGTGTTGAAATTTCGAACGATTCGAGTGGAATTAAAAAAATCGCTTCTTGGGGTGCTTTTGAAGGGTAGTTTCCACCCTCTATAAGTGCTTTCTGGTCGTTAAAAAATGGGTGAACGGTTTATGTTCTTGTGCTCTTTAACATAGTGCAATCTCGTCAAAATCAATCAAATTTTGTGGTTATTCTGACTAGAGGGTGAATCAACCCCCTAATTAGGCTATGGGATTTTTCGAGGGATAAGTGTTGAAAAACGGCAACTTTCTTTTACTACTTGCTAGAAAATCGCTTAATTTTCAGAATTTTTCAGGAATCGTCTATATTTTTCGGGATAAAATATTCAGAGAAATTACCTGTCATCCCCTAAAATAGGGGTTGCAACTCTAGCTGGGAAAATATGGTGCATATGATCGTCTATAGCGAAGTAAATTAATCCTGAAAATTTTGTTTTAAATTCCCGATGATTCGGGTAGAACTGAAAAAAATTGTTTTTGGGGGTGGTTTTGAGGGGTAGTTTCCACCCTTTATAAACGTTTTTTTGTTGCTAAAAAACGGGGTGAACGATTTCTGTTCTCGAACTCTTAAGAATATCGCAGTTTCGTCAGAATCGGTCGAATTGGATGTTCATTCTAATAAGGGGATGAATCAACCCCCTGATTAGCCTGAGGGATTTTTTGAGGAATGAACGGTGAAACACGTCAACTTTATTTTAGTATTAACTTCAAAGTTTTATAGTTTTTAGAATTTTACAGGAAGTTCCTGAATTTTTGGAACACCAAATGTTTAAAAAAATTTGCTTTTCACCCCTTAAAAAAATAGGGGTTGCAACCCTTGTTAGGAAAACAATCATACATATAACCGCCTATTAGTAAGTTAATTAATGCCATGGTTTTTGCCTGAAAATTCTACGTATTTTTCGTGAAATTAAAAAAAAATCGTTTTCGGGGGTCACTTTTAAGGGTGGTTTTCACCCCTTAGAAACATTTATTGGCCGATAAAAAAAAATACGTGTCGCTTATTTTTGGATGCTCTATAACATATTTCAGTTTCATCGAAATCGGAGGGGGACACCTCGGGAGGGTCCCTTGTTAGTGTTGCGTTGTGCAGCGAATTTTGAAATTCAACTGTATATTTATTTATAAAAATTTTTCCTTCACTGAAAAAAATTCCTATTTGAATCAAATAGATTCTATTTGGCTCAAATAGAAAATCTTCTTGAATCAAATTCTATTTGAGGTAAATAGATTTCTATTTATTACAAGAAGAAACGTGTTTTGTTGATTTCTGTTAAGAAACCATAAGGTGTATTATTGACCCTAAAAGATTTTAGTTTCTCCTGGAAAACCTTCGGGATGAAAATGAACCGTCTGAGTAAAAGTTGATATCCTCGAAATAAAATTTTTCATTTTTCACTTAAAACTATTTTCCGATTTCCCAAGATGGCAGACGAAAAAACATCATGAATGGAACTTTCTACAATACCTGGGGGTTTAGGAGGCTGAGAAAAATGATTTTTTTAATGAAAATTTTTTATTTTTCACCCTAACGTATTTTCCGATTTTCCAAGATGGCGGATCAAAATATCAAGAATGGGACTTTCTACATTAGCTGGGGGTTTTGGAGGTTGAGAAAAACGATTTTTTAAATAAAATTTTCAATTTTTCACCATAACGTATTTTCTGATTTTCCAAGATGGCGGAGCAAAAAGCATCAAAAAATGAACTTTCTACATTTCCTGGAAGTTTTCAAGGTTGAAAGAAACGAATATTTTAAAGAAAATTTTCATTTTTTCCACCTTACGTATTTTCCGATTTTCCAAGATGGTGGACCAAAAAAAACATAAAAAAAGAAACTGTCAACATTACATTATATACAACTGTTGTAGAAACTAGTTCAATAGATACAATTTGCATTTATTTAAGGATAAAAGGTCAAGAATACCTAACAAACTTTGAAAATCGGAAAATACGTTCAGGTGAAAAATTGAAAAATTGAATTTAAAAAATCGTTTTTCTCAACCTCTGAAACCCCCTGGTAACGTTGAAAGTTCCTATCTTGATGATTTTTGGTCCGCCATCTTGGAAAATCGGAAAAACGTTAGGGTGAAAAATAAAAAATTTTCATTAAAAAATTGGTTTTTCTCAACTTCCAAAACCCTTAGGTAATATATAAAGTTCCATTCTTAATGTTTTTTGGTCTGCCATCTTGGAAAATCGGAAAATACGTTAGGGTGAAAAATAAAAAATTTTCATTTGGTAACCCAGAACGGTATTTTTTGTGAAAAATTTTAAATTTCTGTCAAGAAGATTTTCTATTTGTCTCAAATAGAATGCGTTATTTGAGACAAATAGAATATATTTAGTTTAAATAGATTTCTATTTGATTCAAATAGAAATCAGTCAAGCAGATTTTCTATTTGAGAAAAATAGATCTTTTTTTTCAGTGTTATAATTTGTCCAGCAAGGTCGTTTTAAACTCAATTGAAATTTTTATTGAAAGACTCAATGCTTTTAAGTATTTAATACAAGAAAAGAAAAAAAAATTGAAAAAAGTTTATTTGTTTAAGGTGGCTCACGAAGTTTATAAAAAACGAATAATATGAACTAAAATTTACTGGAGATAAAGATGATTAAAAAACAAATCCATTGATCCCAAACAATACCCAGGTTCCCGATTAATTAAGAAAGAAATAAGCAACTGAAAATTTTTAAGGTTAAACACGCGTTCTTATAAGAATGGAAGTTGATATTGTTTTACTTTTTACGAATCTTTTTAGATGAAATTGTACACTCGTGTTATTTAATAAAAATGGAAACTTTTCCAAGAAAAAAATACAATAGTTGCCGATCAAATTATAAACATATAATTTTAGTCGCGGGCCCCTTTCAATAAAATGTTTTGTATTTAAAAAATTTTTTTTACATTACACTCATTATATAAGAAAATGCATTATTATTAATAATAACTTCTAAATATTTGCATATCCATAAAATAATTAATAAAATTTAATTAATTAGTTATGCCCCCCTCTGATATCACCCTAAAATATACGGACCTAAAACCGGGAGCCACCTTAAATAAGTACGACATGTTAGATTTTTGAGTCATAAAAGCCCGAGTTTTCAGATCTGGACAACTTGGATCAAAATTCTGCTTGGCTCATATTGAAGATTATTTAATTTTAGGGGGAGATCTTGTGAGGAATTTTTTGCTTAACGTTATCAAAAGTAAGTTACGGTTTGTTGTATTTAAATTTAAGAGTATTTTAACCTTTCTTACAAACAATTGGCCGCAATTTACTTTTGAGAAGGTTAAGCGAAAAATTACTCACTGAATGATCTTCAATGTAAGTCAAGCAATTTTTATCAATATTTTGCCTAGATCTGGAATCTCAGGCATTTATGACCCGAAAATTGCAAAAATTTAACACGACGCTTTTCTTTAAAAAAATAAACATTAACAATTTTTTTCTTTATTTTCTTGTACTCATTACTAGAAAGTATTAAGACTCTTTCATTCAGAGCTTTCATTTAAAAATTTTTATGAATAAATAATATATGGTTAAAATATTTGAATCCCAAAATTTGCTACACGATTACATCCAATGACATATAGAGGTTTAAATCTTAATCCATTTTAAAAGAAAATAATCTACCGTCTTCGAAAGCAAAAACATTGCACTCCAATTACAAAGCCATTAAAATCCTAACTTAAATTTGCATCCTTGCTATCAACTAAATAAACCAAAGATACTTCATAATGTCAATTTAACAACTGACTGAGCAACTGACTATAGAAAATAAGATAAAATAAAGATTCGAAAGCTTATAATATATGGTAGTACCCTAAACATATAATTTATTATTTCTAAAAATAAATTTTTATTAATTATGACTTGAGCTATAATTAACTCCTCACTTTAATTTTTTAAAAAAATCTATATAACATAATAAGAAAAAATATTTTTTTTAACTTTTATATAATAATTAATGTCTTACTGTTGTTACGTAACATAAATATTTATTTTTATTGATTATACCACACTTGGTCAATTTAATTAATAATTTTAAAAAAAAAGTGTGAATTATATTTATTACACTAAAAAATCAGGATTATTAAATCCTATGATTTGAAGAAAAAATGATTTAAAAAAATATTTAAAATTTATTTAAATGCACATTAAACTAGAGTTAAAACATTTTATGTCTAATAATTATTTCCTATAATGATAATTAAATATTTTTTTTAATGATAATTATATGAACTTTAATTATTCCAAGGCATATAATTTCTAGTTCTCTCTAATTTAAAATGATAAAATAAAGATAAATATATTTTTAAAATTATGTAACTATTTTTTAAATTGCTTTTAAATAATATTATTCAAAATATATACAGGTATATTTTTTTACTGTTTTGTATATGATGAGTAAATAACCAATTTCTTCTGTCACGATTTTTACAAAATAATAATTAATAAGTCTGTTTCTTGATTTTATTTCTGTCAAAAATTTTTTTTTGGTATTTTATTTTATTGTAATAACCTGTCATTCTTTTATTTTTTGATTTAGGTACAGATTTTATAGTTTAGACAGTTTTCTTATCTGATAAGGAAATTCAACAAAAAAAAATTTATAGTTTTCTCTCTACGTTTTCAATAATAAGTTAATTGCTATAAAATAATAATAATAATAATTTTTTATGATGCATAACATTTATTTTATTTTTTTACATAATTTTTTAAACTCGTAATTTTAAGTTATATTTATTTAAATAAATAATTTTTGATATGTGTAATTCAAAAAAAAAAAAAAATTGATATATATTTTATAATTAAAGAAAATAAATAAGAAGAAAAGATTGTAAATAAACTGGTTTTCTTTTTGTTTTTTAGAAAACTTCCGCATTTTGAAAATTCAAGTAGTATAACGTATGTGTTTATAATGAGTAAAACTTTTGTTGATTTACTTTATGTATGAAATAAAGTGTAAGTTGTTTTATTATTATTTTACACTTGATATAATTTTTGATCATGCATTTCAATTTAATATCGTGTTATATAAAAAACTTAAAATTTTGTATGAAATCATAATATATCAGTAATTCCGTAAAATTATTGGATATTTCAGTATTTATGAGTTCATATTTTGCGCTATAAACATTATATGAAAATTATTTCTAAGTCTTTGTACTTAACGACCTATCGCCAAAAAAATGAAGAATAATCGAAATCGCAAAAAATAAGGATGAATATTAACATGGAAAATGTTCATTAGATGGGGTATTTGAAAAAATCCGGCTTGGCACTTAAGCATCATACCCTCATTTTAGCGCCAAGGGGCCTATTTTGCCCTAAAAAGACAGTTTATACTAATTATGGCTAAGTTTATCATGCGGGCTCAATTTTGTACCACGACAGTCAATTTTTGACTCTGAAGATTTTATTTTAGCCCCAAGTTCCTATATTACCTCTAAGAGTAGATTTGTTTGTTTCAGTAAAACTTTCAGTCCCTAAATTTATTTTGTACCTCAACAGTCTATTTTTCAAGTGTTCTCTTGACAGTTAAAGTTTGGCATTTTTACTGAATCGAGAAATGACAGTTAATAGTTATTCTATGTTTAAAATTCTTCTATAAATTATTAACTTTGAAAAAATGAAAATTAAAAAAACTTATAACCGGTTTGTTTATACACAAACAACATTCATGGAACATTTAGCTGAGCTTAGACACAGAAATGACAATATAATTTGATATTTTTACAATTTGTAATTATCATCTTTACTAAATGTTAAGATTCTAAACCCAAACTATTCTTATTCCCTAAACGCGTATTAACATGGAACAAAAAATAAGGTGGGGGTACTTCAGAACTTGAAAATTAAGGGGGGGGGGGTTCAAATGAGACTTAGAATAATTTAAATTTAGGGACTCTGAAAAATCTGGGCTTAGGGACTTAGAATAATTCAGGTGAAGAATAATTTTTATTTAGGGACTTAAAATAATTCAAGTTCAGGCACTTATAACAATTTTGATTTATAGACTTAGAATAATATCGATTTAGGGACTTAGAATAATACGCGTTTAGGGAATCAGAATAGTTTGGGTTTAGAATCTTAACATCTAGTAAGGTGATAATTAAAAATTAGAAAATTAGAAAATTGTATTAACATTTGCATTATACCTAGCCCTCAGCTGGAAGTAAACATGCTCCATGCATTTAGGTTGTGGTTACACAAATCGGTTATAATTTTTATTCTAGGTATCTAAATCAAAAATATTCGCTTTAATGGCATCTGACTGGTCCTATAGATCCCTAAACCTATATTATTCCAAGTCCCAAAATCGAAACTATTCTAATGTAAGTCCCTAAATCAAAATCAAAGTCCCTAAATCTTAATTATTCTATGTCCCAAAATTTAACTTCTTCTAAGTCCCCTTAGATCGGACAAATTTGATTTTCAGATTTCCAGGATACCCCTTCCTATAAATATTTTCCACCTTAAAATAATGAGATTTTAAGCCTTATTTTCTCTGTCAATGCACAGTTAACATGAAATAATTCACATATTTAAGAATTAGAATCTTCAGATTTATTTTATTTTAGATAATCGTTATAAAAAAAATAATAATAATATGTAATTACAAACAGTGCGTGTTAACAATACATTTTGAGTTAACAATAAAGAACAGCAAAGAAACAAAATAATTACTTTTTGAAGCCTCGCGAACGATTTTTATAATATATAGTATACATTTTTTAATTAGGTTGTTTATCTGCCAAGTTCAATGTACTTATTATAATTAGCGAATCTATATCAGCTGAATTATTTAAAAGTTATTTAAATTTTTTCTAGATCCGGAATGAAAAACTAGCCAAATTTTAGGCCACATAATTTTTACATTTTCTTTTACTTAGTGATTAAATGATTGTACCCAAAAATCAAGTTTTTTTATGGTTTTTCGAATTTATTTCAATAAGAAAAATTTTCAACTCACTTTGTACCTGCAATAGTTTTTAGAGAAATTTTGAGCTTTACTCAAAATCTAATGCGATACAAACCTACATTAAAAAACTTATAACCCGAGAATCTAGTAAAGCAAGTCCTTTTTAGTAAAGGAAGACTTTAAGTTTAAAAAAAAAAATCATTTTTTTACCCGTTTTCTAAGTGAAAATTCGAGTTTTAGTGGATTGGCCGTGCCGGTGCTAATAAGTTTAATATGAATTTTGAGGAAAAAAATGAACTGCAAAATAATAGTTTCCAGGGTACAAAACAGTAGGACAGAATTTTTAATTTTAGAGATACAAAGGGCTCTTAAAATTAAAAGAGAAATCTTTTTTAAGTATCAGAATAATATAATATAATTCTAAAATTTTTGCAATTCAATCTGGTAAAAAAAATTAGCAGCAAAATTTTGGAAATTTTTTTGTGAAGTCATTCTAAAGTTTTTTTTCCCAATAAAATGTTTAGAAAGAAGGACTTGAATAAAATTTTCCAAGGAATCCAAAAGTCGAGTCTGAAAAACCTAGACCCTAAAAATTTTGCAAGAATCTACACTGTAAAAAGTAACTGTCAACCTTCTTAGATTTACAAAAAAAATAGAATTTTTTCGAAAAATTAGCGAATTTTCAAAAAATTTTGTAAATATTCGATAAAAATCGTAAATTTACTAAATTTAGTATATTATCGAAAAATTGGAGAATTCTCGATTTTTGGTTCCTCATAGAGGAACCTTTGTGATAGATGAAATTTTGATTTTTGATTTTTTGGAATATAAGCACGTTTTGGGATCTCAGGAAGCTAAAAAACCGGTTTTTAAAAAAAGTCTGTGTGTGTGTGTGTGTGTGTGTGTGTGTGTGTGTATGTATGTAACCGGTGAAATTTCACAACCATTATGGAATTAAGACCTAATTTTTTTTTCAAAAATTTTTTCATCAAAAAATCTCAAACTACTTTTTTTTTTTTAATTTGGATGTAATACCTCATTTATTTCCATGAAAGTACCTATATTTGAAAGTACGATTTTTACTCGATATCTCGAATCTGCTAACTAATTTTTTGAAAATTTTTTTCTCAAAATTTTTTTCACCAAAAAATACAAAGAATACCAAATTTTTTTTTTATTCGGACGTAGTACCTAATTAATTTTTATGAGAGTACTAGTTTTAGAAAGCTTATTCATAGTAATTTTTTGGATCTGATACCGAATTTTTTCAAAATTTTTTTCTCAATATTAATAAAACAAAAAAATTAAAAAATCTGTAATATTGTTTTTTTTTAAGTGTAATATCTAGTTTATTGAAAATTTTTTTCTAAAAATTTGTTAAATAAAAAACATTAAATCACAGCAACATTTTTTTTCTTTTAAAATACGGTATTTAACTTTTTTTTATGAATGACTGATATCTCAAATTATAATTTTTATTCGATAAAATAGACCATTATAAATATTTTGCTATTGTTAATGAGGAACCATAGTGCCAATCACTTGGCAGCGTTTTTTTGTTGTTGTGATTTTACGAAAAAAATTGTAAATTCACAATTATTTTTCGGAAATTTACAACTATTTTTTGTAAATTTTCTAAAAAAAATGGTAAATTATCAATTTTTCTTGCGAATTCACAAAAAAAAATCGAGAATATTCGAATTTTTTGTTAATATTCTAGATTTATTAAATATACGATTTTTTTCGAATATTTACAAATTTTTTCGAAAATTTACTAATTTTTCGAAAATGTTCTTATTTTTTTTGTTAATATAAGAAAGTTACTTTTTACAGTGTGCTAACACAACCCCCAGAAATCACGTTGCCTTTGTGTTCTTTTTCCACTTTTGTATACAAAAAAACAAATTAAAAAACAAATTAAAAATAATTAGAATTTATAGTATACAACTTAATTATTCTAATTACCTATACATAATTACAAAAAATCTTATTTCATCAGAATTAAAAGAAAGAAATAAAAAAGAGTGACAAATAAATTGTTTAATATAAAAATAAAAGGTGTTAATTATTATTTTAATATAATAAAATAAAAATGATGAAATAATAATAATAATAATAATTATCGATAATAAACTATAATTAATAAATTACTTTAATTACAGTTAAATAAAAAATTATAGAAACTTTCTTAAAACGTTATGTAAAATATCAATCATAAACGTACTCATCAATTTTCTTTAAATTTTCATGACTAATTATATAATTATTTTTCTTTTATTCTAATAAATAAATAAATAATAATTAACTATATAGGTACATTAATTATACATTAAGAATTTTACAATATTTTATAAATAATTATTTATCTTAAATCTTTTTGCTCTGATACTTCATAAATGACATTTTAGTAAGTTTTATGTTTTAAAATATTAATAATTTATATTTTATCATTCAATTAGATATATTATATGGAATGTTATTTATTGTAATTTCATAATAATAATGTAAAAATTCTATTAAATATTGTAAAATACACTTCTTGTGTGTGATATTTATTTTATTAATGAAATGTTTTAGATATTTATTAACTGATAAATTTATGGAAATTTGCTTAATATTTAACAATTTATTTAAAATAATGCGTGAAATATGTCGTGGTTAGACCTTGAACCTTCATTTTATTAAGACCTACGTGAATTTATTCAAATATTTCAAGTCATATAAACTACGTTCTTATGTCTCAAAATAAAATACAGATTGCATTCTTTTATCCAATATTTACAAAATCTGAAAGTTATATTCCTACAATTGGTTCCTGTTTCCACATCTCACTTTTTTAATTTGGTGAAAAACGAAATAGTATATCGCATTGTAAAAAAGTGCCCATTAAGATTTTTTTTTATGAAAAGTTTTGCAGGCAAAATTTACTCAAAAGAGGTAAAAAAGACGTCTCATGCAATATATTCAAAATATGCCTTTTTTTATCCAAAATGGGAAAACAAAGTTTTCTGAATCATAGAGACAAAACAAATTTCGTAACCAATAGTTTCTATATTTCTAGGGACCCTGCCTATAGTTGATTAAACTAGATGGGTAAAATGCGAAAAAATATTTGCTGTTATTTTCACGTTTAGGCCATTTTGAAAAATATAAGCCTTATTTGAAAAAAATTTGGAACCAATAGTTTCTATGTTACTAGGGTCCCAATCGATAGGAGATCAAACTAGACGGCTAAAAAGTTTAAAAAAAATTTTTTTAACGTTTAGACCATTGTGAACAATAAGACCCTTATAAGAAAAAAATTTTGGAACCAATAATTTCTATATCACTAGGGTCCCTGTCTATAGTATCTATAGATGATCAAACTAGACGAGTAAAATGTGAAAAAATATTAGTTGTTATTTTCACATTTCAGACTATTTTGAACAATATGCGGGGTCCCTATCTATAGATGATTAAAATAGATGGGAAATTTTTTTTAAAATATTAGCAGCTATTTTCATATATTAGATCATTTTAAACCGAACGATATGAGCCTTATTTGAAAAAAATTTTGGAATCAATAGTTTCTATATTACTAGGGTCCCTATCTATAGATGATCAAACTAGACAGTTAAAAAAATATTAGCAGTTATTTTTTTTATTTTTGTTTTTTTATTTTTATTTTTTTTCATGTTTCAGACTATTTTTAACAATACAGGGTAGATTTCATTAAGCATATTTTTACTAGATTCTGAGAACACTAGAGTTAAAACAATTGAACCTTAGTTATTATCACTAAAAATTTATTAAAATTTTGATCTCAGGATTTTTTATGGATCCTGCTCGAGCAAAATTTTAATGGATTTTGAGATGTATTTAATTTTTTCTACTCAAGTATTCCGAGAATCTATTAAAAATATGTATTATGAAATCGTCCCCTTAGGATAATTTCAATTTAGGAACTTTTATAATTTTCGATTTCGGAATTTTTAGGAATCCTAGAATTCATTAGGTTTATAGACTTATTGAAATCCGGTTGCAGCAATTGGGATTCCGGTTACGGTTCCCGAAAGTATCTAGTTAAAGAAAATTTAAAAAAAATAAGTACAACTCTCTTTAAATGCAAGCTCCACGTCAATATGAGACTCAAAATAAAAATGTTTACGTTTTAATTTTTTAAAATAAAATTGAAATACAAAAAGAGTTTGGCTTTATCCTTTTGAAGTAAAGTTTATATCGAATACGTTATTTCTGCTATATATGTTTTGTAAGATATAAGAATGTCAACACCACAAACAAAAATATATGTCTATCATAAATTTTTATTTATCTTTACATATACTTTTTTACTTACCCGAGTACTTTTAAAAATTTTATTGCATTCTTTGAAAATTCATTTATTTTATTTCTAAAATTATTCTATATTTATATTTTTTAAATATTTTGTCGAACTATTTCCACACTTATTAAATAATATAAAGAACCTATAATAAACCTATAATTTTGTATAAAATTTCATGCCATCGAACTTCCTATAACCAGGTTGTTTTTTTCTCAATACAGTTTTTAATTTTTATAAATTATATGCATCTCTCGAGCCAGAATAAATTATAAATAATTATAAAAGTTTATGAAGTAAGTAAAAGTAGAATGTGATATTATGTTCTTCAATAAAATAACCGCCAAATGTTACTTCACTACATGCATACAAAATGTGCTGCGTGTGTAAAGACTGGATTTATATAAACTTTGGACCTGCATGTTAATTTATATTGTAAATTTAATAATTGAACCTAGTAGTTGATCAACGTTTTTATTTAAAATGTAGAATTTTAGGATACTTTTCAGAATACATTGATTATCCAATGTCTATTTTAAAATTTTTTGAGTCGCAGATTATCGATAGATTATTTGGGCTCGATTGAGCTGAATTTTAATTGAAATTAAGTAACAAGTTGTGTAAAAATAGTCAAATATCTTAAGATCTGAAACTTAACTACCTTTTATATATACGCAGATTTTTGTTAAAATACGAATTCAACTGAAAAATTTCAACTAAACTGAGCTCGGTGTAAACATCTCCAATATTACAAATATTATTTAAATCTCGTATACCTTTTCATAAGAAAAATAAATTCAACGTGTAATGTCTTACTCTTCTCGAAAGCGAAATGACTTTTGAATGCTATATAAGAAAGTAGTCAGTGTATGATATACTAGGTTTTACTCACTGAAAAATTCATCTTCAAGTTACATAATTAATAACAGAATTACATTTTTGGATTATCTAAGGTTTCTTCTGGACTTTTACTTAATGGACCACGGTACTTTTTTACATTAATTAATGTAAAATTTCTTTAAACAATTTTAAAATTTCTTCTAAACAATGTTTTTTCAGTCTTTTTAAATTGGAATAAAAAGGCAATATCTCGAGATTTTATGAAAAATGAGATTTTTATATGTGCATAATCGTGAAAAAAATATCTATCCAGTGGTGCAAAAATTATTTTGATATCACTGATAACAAAAAAGTTAGCACTGCATATCTCGAAGGTTTCATGTATTTGATAAAATTTAGCATGGAATAAAAAAAAAAATACATGAAATAAATGCATATCTCGAGATATTGCTTTTCTTCTCCTGTATTATAAGCTGATTTGGCGCTGCTATTTTTGCATATCTCTTGTTTTTCATATAAGGAGTGGAAATTTTGGAAAAATTTTTTCACCAATGAAAATAGCATGTCTTAATTACCTTAGAAACATATAAATTTTTTTTAAATTGTATATAAACCTTTCAAAATTAACCGAAACGCGTTTCTTTAAATATCTCGAAATGAGTTAAAAGTGAGATATTGCCTGTTTACTCCTGTATGGCAGCACGGAACTCAATGCTTCTAACCCGCTAACGATTATGGGCTGTATGCAATTAAATTAACTTTTGAATTCAGCATCCCGGTAAATCGGATTTACAAATTTAATAAACACAATGTATGTCTGCTTTGTTAATAAGTTGTAGTAATCAATATGAATGAAATTTTTTAAGAATTATTAATCAACATTTATAATTGCTAATTTCTAAATAATTAGTATATTAAGATATTGCTGAAAAGAATATTACATAAAAAGTACATTAAAAAAATAATAAGAAATTAATGTCATTATTCCTTGTTAGGTTATATTTTAATTGTAAAATTTTTAATTTCTTCCGTGCTGATATCTCCCGGAAATCAGGACATCTACGACACATGTATTTGGACTGAAACTACGCAGCTTTTTTTTTGTATGTGGGTTGAGTTGGATTTTCGAATTAAAATGATAAAAATTCTAATATTTAAATAAAATTATGGATTGTATTCTGGACTAGTACCCAAATCTTCAACCTTGAGTAGTTATTAATTTTTTTATGAATATTTAAAATATATTAGTGACCTACTTAAAATAAATATTTTTTTAGTTTTGCTTCATTTCTATAATTGTTGTTTATTTTTATACATACTAATTTAACTTTTACTTTTTTTTAAAACATTTGTAATATTGCAAAAAAATTACAGTTGTAATTGCAGAAAATATCAAAATTTTTAATTTACTTATCAATTTAAATTTTAATAATATAATTGTACAATGAAAATTTTAATTGTTCTAATATAATTTATTGCTAATAAATTCCAGGATAATTTAAATAAACATTAATGTTTTTTTAAAATGTGATAAAAAATTTGTTTAAACAAAAGACATAAATCAATCAGCTACACAGTTATTACATAAAACTTCATCTTTTTTAGTCATTAATCTCGCTACTCATAAAAGCTGAAAAATATGATTTTTAAACTGGTAGGCAAAACTTAAGTGATGATTTTTTCGCACCCGCATAGTCAAAATTAACTTTTGAACCCTGGAATGTATTTTTGCGGCTATTACCTATACTATGAAAAATATAGAGTATTGCCAAGCTATGCGAAGTTGACGCAACCTAAGCGCGAAGGTAAATACGGCGAAGCGAATATTTACTTGAATCAACAATGACTTGACGGGAGATCCCGTGATTCAATTGAAAGCAAGCTTCTTTCAGCAAAATATTAGCTTGATACAAAAAATGTAATTGGGCTAATTTAAGCTAATTCGGATTTGTTATATCCAAATATAACATTGAAATAAATTCAAGCTTAGACATAAAAAAAAATATAGTACAAGCCCGTAAATATAATATACTCCCTGATTTAGGGAGTTATAACTCCGTAAAATTTCTGTCATCTCCTCGAATACCTTCGGGATGAAAATGGGCCGTATGAGGGAAAACTGATATCCTGGAAGCGAAATTTTTAATTTTTCATCCTAAACAATTTTCCAATTTTCCAATATGGCGGACCAAAAAACATGAAAATAGAAACTTTCTACATTGCCTGGGGGTTTTCGAGGTCAAGAAAAACGTTTCTATTAATGAAAATTTTAATTTTTTTGCTTTAGCTAATTTTCCATTTTTCCAAGATGGCGGACCAAAAAACATGAAAATAAAAACTTTCTACATTACCTGGGGGTTTTCGGGGTCGAGAAAAACGTTTTCATAAATGAAAATTTTAATTTTTTTGTCCCAGAATATTTTCCAAATTCTTCAAGATGGCGGACAAAAAACATTTAAATAAAAACTTCATAAAAACGATTTTATCGAACTCTAAACCCCTTGGCAATGTAAAAAGCTTATTCTAAAATGTTTTTTGGTCCGCCATATTGGAAAATTGGAAAATATGCTGGGGCAAAAAAATTAAAATTTTCATTCATAAAAACGTTTTTCTCGACCCCGAAAATCTCCAGGTAATCTAGAAAGTTTTTATTTTCATGTTTTTTGGTCCGCCATCTTGGAAAATTGGAAAATATGCTGGGGCAAAAAAATTCCAATTTTCATTCAAAAACGTTTTTCTCGACCTCGAAAGCCCCCTGGAAATGTAAAAAGCTTATTCTGAAATGTTTTTTGGTCCGAAATATTGGAAAATTGGAAAATATGCTGGGCCAAAAAAATTAAAATTTTCATTAATAGAAACGTTTTTGTCGACCTCGAAAACCCCAAGGTAATGTAGAAAGCTTCTATTTTCATGTTTTTTTGGTCCGCCATCTTGGAAAATTAGAAGATATCAGTTTTCCCTCGTACAGTCCATTTTCATCCCGAAGGTATTCGAGGAGATGATAGAAATTTCAGGGATCTATAACTAATACGTAAGTCAAATATATAGTTACCGGATTCAGCCTAATATTAAGTTGACCTGAGTCTAAAAGACAGCTATTTTAACAAATATACGTCAGCTGGCTCAAGGTTGGGATGCATTGATTTAACCCCGTTAACTTGAATCAAGGGATTATTCACTTTCGGGGACTTAATGGGTACGAAGTTAATATTAACTTCTTAAAATTTTATTATTTTTTATAGTGTATCTAAACTAACTCCAATAGAAAATTTTTTTTCACCGTAAATAATCATTTAGGAGTCAAAAATAGAAAAACTTATCCTAATCTTAAAATGCGACAATAGCTGCAAAAACCCAGAATCGGACCAAGGGGGTTTAAATTGGTAAAAATAGATGGTAGCGCTGTTTTGGTTGAAAATTCAACCAGTTAATTAAATTTTTAGTCAATTGGTTGAAAGTTCAACCAAAAAGTAAAATATTAAATAAAATGGAATAATCTTACTATATTGTTGTATTCGCTCATAATTTATTATATATTTATGTTGAACAAAATATTATTTACAAAATATTGAAATTTTGTTATTTTAACCGAAAAACTTGAAATTTTTTCTTATACAAAAAGTATTGCCCTTTCAGCCATTGAAAAAATCAGAATCAATATTAGGGCTTTAAGCTAACTATATAAAAGCACTTTTCCTCATTAGTTTTAACCACCCCACGGCAAATGCCAAGCAAAGAAACAAATACTGAAATTTTTATATTTTTATAAGAAAAATTTGAATTTTGCAAATGTCACATAAAACATTGCCCTTCCAGCCTTTGTAAGAATTAGAATAAATACCAGGGACCAAAACTACATATATTAAAGCTCTTTTACTGTATTTTTAATCCACCCCACGGTAAAAACGCAAAACATGCCAAAAAATTGTTTAAAAAATTGAGTTTTACACTAAAAACTAAAAAAATAAAGATCCCTTTGTATTATCTTTCTGCTTTACAAAAATGTATACAGTTTTATCATTTACATGGATTTTAATCAACATCACGATTTTGTATAATCCAAATTTGTAGTAAACTCATTAGCTAAAATTATTAATCTTGTTTGATTTGTATTAAGTTTCTAATTTCATTCCTTTTGAAGAGATAAATTTTCAATATATAATTTCCAGTATCCACTCTACTTGTTATTAATATTCTATTATTTGATGAATCTACGACACATTAATTAGTAAGTTTATTAAATTTACAACATGATAGCAACACTACAAAGATACGTAAATTTCTGGATTTTTTTGAATATTAAATGAAAATAAAAAATAATCGTTAATAGCTATAGGAAAAAAAATATAAGTCAGTAGTAAATATAATATATGATAATATATAACATATGTATAATTAATTAGGTATAAGTACGACTGAAATTTTATCAAGCATTATTAAATACGATATTTATCTAAAATAATTACGTAGTTTGGATTTAATTTCGATTATAAAAAAATTAAGTAGTTTAAATAGTATCAAGATTAATATTATACTTAAAAAGTAATCATTTTTTAGTTATGCTTTCACGATATACACAATTATCCTCTATTATGAGATATAACTTGATGAAAATTTAATTATTTAATCTAATAATTTATTTTATTCATTTATATTGATCTAAATATTTTTTATAGATAAATAATTTTAAAAATCTTTAAAAACACTGGTATTTTATTTCTATTACTTCACGTTAATCGTACCCATTATTGTAAATTTTTTGAATTCTTTAAATATTTTGAAACATAAATTTTTTTAAAAAAATAACAAATTATAACAAATTAAGTACCCTATTTTCTTTACTTAATTAATTTAATTAAGTAAAATTAAACTAAAAAAAATTGGTGTCAATAAAAAAAAATTGTATTATTTATAGATTTGTTACGTAAAAAATAATGCCTTAAGCTTTATTTGTAATAATAAAAAAAAAAATTGAATTATATAAATATTAAATAAATTAAATTGGCACGTGGCAAAAATAGAACAGAATAAGTGTTAAAGTGACATGAAAATAAAAAAACAAATAAAAACTTTCTACAATTATAATTTTTATCTGATGATTAAATTTTTTTATATTTATATTTTTATACATTAATATAGGACAATTAAAAAAAAAACATTTTATTTTTGTGTACATTTAATTTACTTAAGTTTTATCATTATCAGAATCCTATCTTATCCTAAAAAAGACATCATTGCTCAACGCAACGGTTGCTAGGTGTGATCAGTGCTTATTATTAAAAGATTCCATTCCAAGAATCTAGTAATAAAACATATTTGAAAAAAATATGTACTATAATAATTAATTATCATTAATTATTAAAATCTTTTATTTCAAAAATAGGTACGGAATTTAGTTATTTACTTAGCTTAAATTAAATACGCCTGATGTACTACACTAGTGCATTTTTTTTTTTAAATATGTGCTCGGATTCCGTAGCTTTATTACTAGATTCTAGGAATGGAATGGAATCTTTACATAACAGCATCTGATTGGTTCTCTCAATAATGTAAACAAACATATTATACATACAAAATTTTCGATGAATTAAATGTAGGTGTATTTAATTAAAATTTTTGCAATTTACCCTAAATTCTAACTCTGAATAATCATAAATTTTTGTTTTCATAAATTACAAACATTTCATAACTCAAATCATTAATCTGTGCGCAGTTGTAAAAAAAATTTCAGTCCTCTACAAATTTTAAGTAGGTATTTAACTTTTTTTATAGATTAATTTGTTATTCTTTGCTAATTATTAATAAGAGAATGAAATTGTACTTTTTTGATAATTTCTTGAAAGGAATTAATTCTAAAATGATTGTTTAAATCAGCATGCAGGTGAATTAAAAATTTTAACCTACTTATTAAAAAATTAATAATCAATAATTATATTTTAAATAATAATTAATTAGATTAATTTAATTTTATTAATTTAAAATAGGTTTATAATAAAAAAAAATTCTACTGATATTAACATATTCAAACAATCATAGGGTTGATAAAATAAAATGAAACATTTATAATGATCTGAAAATTATTTTTATTTATACATTTAGATATTATTATAATACATATATGCAATAACTATAATAAAAAAACAAGTATTTAAGTTTAAAATAAGTATCAGTAACTAAAGAATCATTTTTCACTATATACCAAAATTAAATTATTTCAAGATTTTTTTATTAACATTACAAGCAATTTGTACTTATTATGAAATTCGTTATTAGTGATTACGAATTCTATATATTATTAAGGGAAAGTCATCTTCAAAATATTCATCCATATAACAATCAATTAAAACTAATTTTAATGCGTGATTGTCTCCACGCTTGACCTTTACTTTGCTGGCCTTTTCTATTATTTCTTCCCTTACTCTTGGGCACTCGTAAAGTTCCAGCCTTTTTAGTTTTAATGAAGTCTCAATAATTTCAATGCATACATTGTCTTTCAGTAGATCATTGCCAGTAATTGATAAACTCTCTAAGTTTGGAAAAGAATTGATTCCAAAATTTTTAAATTTATAATTCTTGATAGCTATTTTTCTTAAATTATTACAATTTGTTAATCCTTCAAACATATTGTCTAGAATAAGACTTTTATTGTCAAACCAGCGATCAAAATAATATATTTCAAATGATTCAAGATATTTTAGTCTATTTGAAAAATAAAATGGTTCTTCCTTTTTTCTTGAATATTTTCTGAAATAAATTTTAATTTCTTTGATACCTTCATTTATAGAATTAATTAACTGTTGCCAATGTCGAAAATCTAGTATTTCAAAGTAACATTTTAAATTTTCTAAATTTTTAAAATAATAAATTAAATTAGTAAAATTTTTTGCAGATTCAAAATCATAAATATGAAAATCTATTTCTCTGAGATATTTTGCTGGTGTGCTACTCATTAATTTTTCATCAATCATTACCTCTTTTAAATGAAGCTGACTCAAATTTTTTTGATTGGATAAAAATAAAGAAATATTTTCAGAAAAACTTCTTCCCCGTTCTTTCATTAAACTAACTTTTGATACATTTTCACATTTACTAGCTACCAAAGCCTCAATCATAATGTTAAAATTTTCATCCCTTTCCCATAATTTAATTTCTTCTAAATTTTTCAAATTTGATACAAATTTATATAAACATTGTTTTGATTTAAATTTGCAAAGGCTGAGTGATAAATATTTTATCTTATTTGCATGCAAGTGCATCAAACAATCCCCATTTAGGGATAAGAAATTGAATTCGATTTTTTCCAGATTGACATTGCAACTAAAAATATGTCTCAGATTTGTATCATTATATACATTTTCAGTAGATTTATAGATTTCTAAATTAATTAAATTATTGCAATACTTTGGTATCGCTTTAAGGAACTGTAAAATTTCTACTTTTTTTGTATATTGTTCATAAAAGTCTAATCTTAAAGATTTTAAGTGATTGTGGCTTCTTTTTAAAATTTTTATCAAAAAATTGGTTAATGCAAATTTTCTGTTCTCATCAATTTCGTAAGGTATGTATTGTGTTACGTTAAAATTATTATTTTTACTCCATGAAAGTTTGGAAACTTGGTTCCATCTTTTACAAACTCTCTCAATTTCAATTTTTTTTTTGACTTCCAAGTGTTCAAAAATAGAAATCATACAATCATTGTTCAAGGTATCAAAAGTAATTTGTTGCTCTTCCATTATCAAAAATCTGAATCTGAAAATTATTGTATTGAAGTTAATTGTATGTAAATACCAATGTTTAGAAATTTGACTTCCTGGCCACGTGTCGTAATAATATTTTTGTTAAAAATTAAAACAGGTTATATTTAATGAAAAAATTTGGATATCTCGTTACACTTTGCATAACATTGTAGTGTTAATTACCTTTTGAATAAAATAAAAAAATTTATTGGTGCACTTAAATACTTTTAAATAAATAAATAATGAAAAACACTTAAGAAACAAGAAATTGTCAGCTGTTCATTTTCTAGCAGACTGCGTATAACTTTAAGGAGGCTAGACCAAGGACTAATAACTTTTTATCTATATAGAGACCCTATAGATTATCTAGGGTCTCTATATTTTCAGCACTCTACTAGCGCAATATTTGAATCCATCTATTATAGCACATTATAAAATTTTATTTTTGTGTCCAGATGAAAGTTTTGATTATTTAAGTATCAACTTAGTGGCTGTCCCATTATTTTTACACAAAAATTAGGTAATATTTTTTAAAATTCTAATTTATAATTACATCTTATGAATAATATTCATAAAATGTCAAATGCCAAAATATATGATTTACTTTTATTATTACGTAATATAAATAAAGATTAACAATAAATTTTGTATAAGAGGTAATTTTATAATATTATGGTATACTCCTTGAGGCAAGATACCCAACAAGATACAATGTTATATATTTTAGTAAAGAAACTTAATTAAAGATTATCTTAAAATATATTTTTTTATTTTAATAGAAAAATTAATTTTTTATATCAAGGGATATTTTATTCTTATATTATTACCGTTATATTTCGTTTATATTTCATCAAGTATTAGTTTACGGTAAAATAGAAGATGTCTTATTCTTCTCGAAAGAGAAATGACTTTTGGATTCTATATAAGTAAGTAGTGTATGTTTTATATTTTTGTAATAAATAATTTATCTTTGATAATACAATTCTTTATTTTACATATATATACTTATCCGTATTGAGTTTTTTTTTCCATGTATTATTCTTTTATGATTATTCATGAATGTATTTGTGAAAGTTGTTCTTCTTAACACTTTTTGTACAGGGAAGAAGCGGGTCATATTTTGACAGACTCGAAAAAATTGAATTTTTAATTACTATAAGTTTTAACGACGCTCTGTCCACCACTGGGTGTTTTTTGCGCAGCATATTTGTAACTAAAATATTTTAACCATATATTTATTTATAATAATTTTTTAATGAAAGAATCAATGCTTTTCAGTATTTAGTACAAGAATATAAAAAAAAAAAATTAAAAATGTTTATTTGTTTAAACAAATACAACCTGTTAAATTTTTGAAATTTTTGGGTCATAAAAGCCTGAGTTCCCAGATCTGGGCTACTTGGATCAAAATTCTGCTTGGCTCATATTGAAGACCATTAAATTCTAGGGGGAGGTATCGTGGGAAATTTTTCGCTAAACCTCTTCAGTAATGAGTTACAGCTATTTGTTTATAAATTTTAGAGCATTTTTAACTTTTTTTTTATAAACAAATAGCTGTAACTCATTACTGAAGAGGTTTAGCGAAAAATTTCCCACGATACTCCCACCTAGAATTGAATGATCTTCAATATGAGCCAAGCAGAATTTCGATCCAAGTAGCCCAGATCTGGGAACTCAGGCTTTTATGATGCAAAAATTTCAAAAATTTAACAGGTCGTATTTGTTTAAACAAATAAACATTTTTAATTTTTTTTTTTTATATTCTTGTACTAAATACTGAAAAGCATTGATTCTTTCATTAAAAAATTATTATAAATAAATATATGGTTAAAATATTTTAGTTACAAATATGCTGGGCAAAAAACACCCAGTGGTGGACAGAGCGTCCTTAAAGTAATCAAGTTTTTGAGGTACTATTTGTGTTAAGGTAGGGTGCTATTTGGATCGCCCGCGGTGTCAAGCAAAATCCGCAAATTAGTTTACAGGAAAACGGGAAGAGATAATGGAAAAATTTTTTGGGATATAATAAATTAACTAATAAAGTATGTAAAAAATTTTGTTTAATTAATTTTTATAATTTTTTATGTGTTTAAATTTCATTTGAAGTTCAAGAATTTTCGCCGGAAAGAGCCGATGATACCATTGATAACTAAAGTTTGGCAGCACCTAAAAAAAAAAAAAATAAAAATATAATTAATATGAGTATGGTTATCGCGTGAACTAACATTTTTAATTTTGGCCAAAAAAAAAAAAGTTATAAAGATTTAAAAAAAAAAGTGATTTTTTTTTTCGAAATTTTTTTTAAAATCTTTATATCTTTTTTTTTTGTGGCCAAAATTAAAAATTTTAGTTCACGCGATAACCATACTCATATTAATTATATTTTTATTTTTTTTTTTTTTTTTAGGTGCTGCCAAACTTTAGTTATCAATGGTATCATCGGCTCTTTCCGTCGAAACTTCAAATAAAATTTAAACACATAAAAAATTATAAAAATTAATTTAAAAAATTTTTTTTACATACTTTATTAGTTAATTTATTATATCCCAAAAAATTTTTCCATTATCTCTTCCCGTTTTCCTGTAAACTAATTTGCGGATTTTGCTTGACACCGCGGGAGATCCAAGTAGCACCCTACCTTAAATTAAAATTAATTCTTAACATATCTTTAATAAAATGCTATAAAAATTGTATACTACTTTTTATCAATTTAAAAAAAAAGAGTTGAAATTTAAAAGTAAAACATGTTAAATAATAAGTTGTTAATAAAATTATAAATTATAAGTAGTTTCATTCATTAAGGTTCTATTTCCTTGAAGTTATTTAAAAAATCAAATTTTTCCAGCTTCATTAAAATTTTTTATTCATAAAGGCATAAAAAAAAATCAAATTATCCTTTAATACCTTTATTTAATGATTTTAAATGACATTTATAAATTTTTATATTATTATTTTTTTTTCATTCCTCAGATCTCTGAAGATCTATTTAGATCTATTTGAATCTCCAGTGATCTCCGGAGATCAAAAGAGATCTACCAAAAATTCGTCGGGTTATCAGTAACTTCTCACGTAAAAAGATTAAGCTTAATTTTGGGTAAGCTTACTGGAGTAAGTTTACTGGATTAAGCTTAATTTTAAAAATTAAGCCTTTTTAGGTTAGTCCGTAAGCTTACTGCAGTAAGCTTACCCAAAATTAAGCTTAATCTTTTTACGTGGGTTATAATTATATCAGATTTATATTCAAATTTTCTTGATGATTGGTTATAGGTATGAGTATAGGTTTTGAGCTTCACTGCACGCAAGTTCAAAAGACGTTGTTTTGCGGGAATATCAAATTTTAGTTGCATTTTTGATTTAAAAAAAAAAAATTGTATTTTCAAATAAATTTCCTTTTATTTGCAAAAATGTTCAAATGTTTAAGTTAATTATTTCTAGCTGAAAAAATTAAACAAAAATACCTATTTTTGTTCTTATTTGTAAAGGACCCACCTGCTTTAAATTACATGAAATCAGAGAATGGAATCAAATAAAGTAATTATTTTCCAGATAAATTTTTTCGGTTTCACAAATTAAAAATTAGTTATTTTTTAAAAATATATATTGTTGAAGTAATTAAATGCGATAAATTAAGTTATTTTATAATTTTCTTTTAGATTATTAATGGAAGAAATTTAATTTTACTATTTTTAGACTATTAATATGCCAGTGATTAGTAAATAATGAAAATGAAAATACAAATTAAAAAATTAAAAAAATTTGATTAAAAACAAAACATAGTTTTTATTGGAATTTTTTTTTTGAAAGTTTTTAAGAAAATTATAAAAGTGCATATGAAAAGATTGATACAGAATTCAAAAATTTAGTTGATACAGAATTATTGAAATAAACACAGAGTTAATCATGTATTACATTACAAGATTTTTTTAATTATTACAAAATTTTTATGCATGATGTTCAAACTATTTAATTAAGTTATCATTTATACATTAATATTATTAATATTTAAGAAGTCAATGATATGTTTTATAGGTGTGGAGTTGGGGAATGCTAGTAGTGAGTCAATATTTAGGGATTAGGTGAGACGTGATTGATGAAGCTTTCGAATTAATTGGGGACGCGATTCATCGAAATTGTGGCATTGCCAGATTATATGATTTTGATCTTGGGGGACAGAGAGTATACAGTCACAATTGGGGAAGTTAACTACTTTAATTTTGAATAGAGATTGATTGAGGCTATAGTGGTCTGCTCTTGCACGGTTTATGGATACTATTGATCTTCTGGAGAGCTTAGATTGATGAAACCAAGGTTTTTAAGAGGACGTGTAAAATAAGTTGTAATACTTGCGTCCTTTTTCTTGACTTTCTTTTGTAATTAGGTCAGAGGTTTTTTTCAGAGCTTGATTTTTGAGTAGAGCTATAAAATCAGTATAAAGAATAGAATTATTTTTAGATTGAACGAGTTTGGCTTCTTTAGCTAGTTCAGCCAATTTCATTTTCTGTAATGTTTCGATGACTAGGTATCCAATAGATCTTTAAGGTTTTTGAACTAAGGCTTTGAAATTCAACTATTTTTTTTATTATTGTTTTTATGAACGGGTTGAATTGGTTATTGAAAGAAGGATTTTGGAGAGCGAGACAGCAACTGAGTGAGTCAGTGAAAATATTCATATGGGAGAATAAATTTTTAATTGCAGTGTCAAGGGCCATATTTATGGCTATAAAGTTCAGGAGCAAATTTATTGATGCTAGTGGTCTGAGATATTTCAAGAGTAGGACAGTAATAAGAGCTTCCAACAGAAAAGGCCTCTTGAAGTTTTGCTACCGTCAGTGAAGATTGAAATACAGTCAGAGTCATGGAATTGGTTGTCAAATATGTTGGAAAGACTTTCAATGTTGCAACACATTAGTTTTGTCCCAATTAATGTATTGATCGTGTCATCCAGAATAGACTCTTGATTATTTTCATAGAGTTCTTCGTATTTAATTTTAACTATGTAGGTTTTGTAACATAATACTTTAATTATAGAGTTGTACTTCAAGTTTTCTTTTTTCTACGATCATTAATTGCAAATGCATGAGTTTTATGTATCTTTTCGTACAGCAGAGTGTCCGTTCTCGAGATTGATTTTAAGAAAAAAGATTCGCAAAGAAATTGTATTCTATGTTGAATTTTGTATATCTTAGATTCAGCGAGGAGAATATTGGTAGGAGTACTGAGACGGTATCCAAGGGTGAGTCTTATTGTAAGATTTTGAACACGTTCAAGTTTAAGTATAGAATATTTTCTTGAGGGAAAGTAGATAAAACCAGCGTAGTCTATAATAGGTCTTATTAAGCTTTTATGCAGAGTAAGGAGAGTTAAAGGATGAGCACCCCACTACGTTCCTCTTAAAAATTTGATGATATTTAGGACACAACTACATTTTGACTGAACTTGTGAAATGTTTCTATTGAAATTGAATTTATAATCAATGTATACCTAAAAAGCGAGTGTGATCAGTGGACTTGACGATGGAGTTTTACTTTGAAAGATAAAGGCTCGGGCAAAATATTTATTTTATTGAAGTGTATGAATTCCGTTTTTTTGCGGGGTAAGTTCAAGACCTAATTCCAGAAGATTGAGGCTTATGGTTTCGACAGCTTTTTCTAGAATTTTAACAGAATCGTGAGGCTTAGAAGATTTTATGTATAATGCAATATCGTTTGCAAACTGTAAGGCAGTTATTTGGGGGGGGGGGATATTTTGTAGTATAAGTGCGATTTTGTAGTATAGGTGCGACGTAGAAAATATAAGACATGGCACTGGAAGAGCGACCTTGAAGTACACCTTTATAAACTTTTCTAGGACTATCACCAGATTGATTTGATATAATATGTTCATAAGTTATAAACCTTAGAAATCGTATTATATTTTTGGGACACACAGCTTTTGCTAGTTTCGTATGTCATTGTTAACGTTCGGAAAGGCTCCTTGAACATCTAGAAAGGCTGCTAGAACATCTTTTTTGTTACTATATACGTTATAAACATCAAGAGACAGTATAATGAGGTTATCAGTACATGATTTTCCTTTGCGAAAACCTGATTGGTTGTTAGGGATAAGATTTTTGGTTTCAAGAAAGCACTGCATTCTGCGAGTCACAATGATTTGAAAGCTTTTTAACAGGCAAGATGTAATAGCAATGGGCCTAAGTCCATTACCATTGGATTTGGGAATAAAATGGATATAAGTATCAATCCAAGAAGATGGGTAATCATTTTTTTCAAAAATTTCATTGTATATATCAATCAAAATGAGGCGAAGAGAAGCGGGCAAGGTCTTTAAAAGTTGATAGCCAATATCATCAGGGCCAGGTGAAATAGAATTTTTTCTTGAACTGAATGCATCATTAAATTCTTTGTAGGTAAGAGTGTTTCAAGAAGAGGGTTGTGAATGGTGTCAGGAGTCCAATTGGGGTCAGTATTGGGATTTTAATAAACAAAAATCGATAAATCGCTTGTTTTAGATTAGACCTCTTTTTAACTTTTTAAAACGTTTGGTTTTATTTTATGTATAATAGCAATTTTTCTGTAAACATAAAAGTTGAACAATAATTTATTTCAATGTAGTATCAGAAAATTTCGATTTATAAAATCTTGTTTATCAAAAGTTTTATTTTGACACTTTCAATAAAGAAAATTATAAAATTATTAAAACAAGTCAATTAACCCAATGGCGTCTAATTAACCATTCTTGGACAGTTGAATGATTCAGAATTAACTTACCATTAGGGGTTGATTTAAGGTCAAAATTAACTGTAGAAATGGAGAAACCTCAAAAATCTTAATTCACTTATTTTTGTGAGAACTGAGTAATTAGCTTAAGAAAAGGAAAAAATGGACCATAAATTTAAAAAAAAAATGTATTAGGACTTAGGATTAAAGTTTGTATTAATTAATTAAACATAATTGAGGAATTAGCTTAAGTTTTTCAAAATTAAAATTAAAAATTAAGATTAAAGCATCAAAAAAATATTTTAGAAAACTGCAATAATTTTGCTATTTTTATATTTACAAGATTATTTTTTATTTACGTAAGAAATGACAGCATAAAAATTGCAACAAAAAACAAATACTGTTTATATTTTACAAATATACATTAGTACAATTAACACTTTTTCAATTATTAATTAAAATACTTTTAAATTATGAGCTATTGACAATATTAATGAAAAATTGATAAGTAATAACAAGAAACTATACATTTTCTTTGGCACATATTGATTTATCTATTTTATAAATAAAAAATAATTGTTAATAATTATCTGGATTATCTTTAAGGTAAATTGATAATTGTTTTCCAAGATCACTTCTGAATTGTTTAACAGTTTTGCCGGATTCCTGAAAAAAAGCAAAGTTCAAATAATATCAAAGTCAATTATAAAATTTAAAAATTATTAGTTTGTTCTAATGAAAATCCAGAACTATTGCAAACTTTATTTTTGATCAAATTGAAAAAGCTTTTGTTTTTTTATATTTTTAAAAGTTATTAACATAAGCATTGAAAAAAGGGTGAAATAAAATTATGTTTACGAACAACTTAAGCACAATAATTTATATCAAAAATTTAAGAGTTATGATATAAATTAATTATACAGGGAGAGTCATTTTCAACGATACACTCAAATATCTCGTAAACAAAGCCAAATATCGATAAATGTTTCATACAAAAGTTGTTAGGGTTGGAGGGATAGGAGCATTACATTTGGTTCTTAGGGCTCAGCTGAACTCAACATAGGAATTTTAAACAGGAAGTATATTTTTTATTTGAAATTCAGATTCTGCAGCAAATTTTAGGTTCAGATAAGATTTTGGCTAAACAAATTACAAAGTCCATTTTTTAGACCCAATAAAGCTTTTTATACGACTCTCAATGAAGAAAAATGATGTTTATGGTAGTTGCTACCATTTTTATTGTATGTTTGTTGTGGAGGAAGAGTTTTGATGATTATTTAAGTTTTCAGGTTTTACAGACCTTAATGGGCTTAATTTGCCCTTTTTTAAAGCTAAAAATGAAAAAAAGACATTTTTAGTAGATACGTACTATCATTTGTATTCTAAGTTTGTTGTGGTGGAAGACTGTTAGTTACTATTTGAGATTTTGAGTCATATACAGACCTAAATAGACCCCTAAGGGCCGTTATTTCTAGGTAATGCTATAAATAGATTCAAAATAGATCCGGTTAAGAATGTACTATCATGTTGTTCTTTATCAAAAATATGTAAAAAGTCAAATATTTTTAAAAATATTTTAGGCAACTAATTGAATTTTCAAGCAGAATAACTAAAATCACCATTTTTAAGTATTAGCATTAGCAATCTAAGAATAATTTAAGCTCAGCAATCTAACAGTGTAGGCATATTGCAATTATATTTCTAGAAAGATGGTAAATTTTTAACTCTCTGATAAAAATTGAATTAGTAAATCAAGAATATTACGGGTGCGCGGTCATCCGACTCAAAAACCCAAGTTTTTTTTTATTTTTCAGATTTTTAGCCAGAGTAATTTTCGATTCAATCTGTGCTTGCAGTCCTTTTTCGAAAAAATTTGTCCGATTCAATTGTAATTGAGAAATAGCCCAAAATATTGGGTACCTTACTCGAAATTCGGTAATCTCACACATAAAATCATGTTTTCAATTTAGGTTCAAATTATATTTGAGTTTCAAAATTGGCTATCATAAGATAATAGATCTAAAAAATCCTTAACGAATTTTCATAAATATATAGCAATTACTCGAGTTAATTATGGATTTTCTCAATAAATAAAATATAAAAACTTTAACTTACTTGCATTGCATCTTTCCATTCAATATTAAATAACTGAATCAGTCCTTTTAAATTCCTCATAATTAATTTTTGATATTCTGTTCTAGATAACTTAAATTCTGGTTCCTGTGTACTTGTGACGATTGTCGTTCCAGTTGCTGCAGTATCTGTCAGCCTAGATGATTCTGTTGAAGGTGCTGAAGTTGTAGGCTTAGGTTTTGAGTTATAACGACCTTTTCCAGGACTTCTTGTAGTTGGTTCAGGTGCAAAATTATCATTGACTAAGTTGCTGATTTGACGTATGGCAGAACGTGTATCGTTGAATGTCTGTAAGTGAAAGTAAAATTAATACAAAAAACCCCTTCGTATCTGAAACCCGTCTAACGCAAATATAAACAGTCTTATCAACCTACAGGGCTAAGAATTTTAATTTACAATTTAACACAATAAACAAGCTTAGCAAAAAATTACGTCAATTTTCATTATAAGCGTTAACTGCATGCTTTAAAATTTTATTAAGTAACAATAATAATCTAATAAGCAAAAGTTACCTCATAAACAACTTTTCCTAGTGTCCAAAAAAAACCAGGCCTTTGTTTTTTGACTTGTTTTGTAACCCTCTTATTACTTTGTTTTGATTTAGTTCCACTATTCAATACAGTATTTCTTTTAAATCTAAATTTGACGTTTTCCTTTTTATAATCAGTAATGTTCTGATCATCAAATTCAAAATATTTATTCGAGTTGAACACATCGTAATTACTATATTTTTTAATTAACTTTTGATTCTTTCCTACTATTGAAGATGCGTCATTTTTTAAAAATCCAATTTGACATAACAAAAACCATTGAAAAATTATTATCGAAAAGTGCATCTAAAAAAATCAAAAATTATTAATATACAAATAATTGGAACTTTAATGAGATTCCTTACGTAATTTTTTAAAAATATATTTTTTACTATACAGAAAATTTATTACTAAGAATTATTTGTTACATTTCGTTTATTTATTTATACCTTTTGGCGATTTCACTTTGTAAAAAAACGGTCTATAATTACACACATTTTTTTTTTAATGGTTGTAATTACTCAAGTATAAAGTGCACAGTAATTTTTACTATTAAAAAAATAGAGATTAAGATGCGTAATTAAGAATTTTTTAATGAAAATCAATAAATTATTGTAATTTTTATAAAACAATTAAATTATTCAAATATTTACATATTCTTACACTGAGAGACTACTGTGTTAGAAAATTCCAAATAAAAAAACTAAAAATTACATAATAATTATATAAGACTCAAAAAATTAATGTAAATAAATAAAAACCTGAAGTATTTAAAGTAATTTTTGTGTAATATTTAAATCTTTAGAAAAAAAATACGTCATTAAATTACCACAACAATTAATCTGCAAAAAAAAGAAACTTTCTTATGTAAATCATGTTTGAAAACTAATGTGTTTGAAATAAATAAATAAAAAAAATAAAATTTCTCTTAGATTTTACAAAAAATTAAAAAATATTTAATTAATTACCATTTAATTAATTTGGTGATAACGTGATAAGTCATTACTAATCAACGTTACGAAAAATATTTCACATAAAAATTTGTCAATTTTTAGTCGATTATGAAGTGACATTACGTCAAAACAATTTTTGGTAATATCCAATCCATATTACTTAATTTTTGAATCATCAATAAAATTGCACATTTAAAGATCCGGGTGATTATAACACGTGGATATAAAATAAAAAAAAATTGTTAGTTTTTTTTTATACTTTCACTACTTGTATTTCCCGCGGCTTTCAACAACAGACTGACATAAAACGTTTTACGTGAAACTGCTTATACACACAACTTTGAAAGTATGTAACTTAACTTTATTATTATAAGTAATTTGCTTTATATAAACACACACACGCCTCTTTTTTTTGTTACTGTTAAATTAAATATTGAAATTTTGGACTATTAAAATTCAATTATTTTATGACACACACAAGTCTTTCATTTATTTATTTACATAATTTTATATCTCGACGTTAATAATTACATATTTTTGCATACTTATTACAGTTAAAAAAAATATTTTATTTATTTATGATTGAGAAGATCTTTAACCTGCTTAAAGATGTTATATAAAAAAATCAGTAAAAAAATAGTTGTAATCCTTGTAATACTTAAGAAATCTAATAAAAAAATTTTTATGTAAATTTTTTTTAATATGTAATTTTTTTTTTTTTTTTGTAAGTTTAGTCATTTTTTTACAGTGAATTTTTCTGTGGAAAATTAAATGAAAATATTAGGTGGAAATTAATTTTGTGGTTTAATGTGGCTTTTTTTTAAATTTTTAAATTTATTATGTAATGATAAAAATGTGAGTGGGTACGTTTGATGTAAAAAATATTTTATTAAAATTTCAATAAATTCGTCATTGTTTTAGGTAAAGATTCTAAGGCCAATTGATGTTAATTTAAGAATTTCAGAATTTTTGGGTTTTTAGAAAAAATTTTATTTACAGTTCCCATGTAAGCAGATGATTCACGTAAATTTCCACGATTCCTCGAATGAACCAACAAAAATTTGAACAAACAAAAATTTATTGATCAATAGTACAAATAAAACAGTAAATTAATTCATGTAAAAACCTTACATAATCCAAAAAAAATCACATTTTATTAAAATTATCTCAAATTAACACTCTAAATGAAAATTAATAAATAAACAAAGAGTAAAAAATCTCACCTTAACTGCATCTCTCTATAAAAGCAAAATTAATACTAAAAGAGGATACACTTTCAATCTCTTTTAACTCTTCTCATACAAATAAGTGACCTTCAAGGTTCGTATTCTTTTAAACGACATAGCGTATCCTTTTTAATAAATTAAATTAAATTTTTTTTTGAGTAAAAATTTTTTGATTTATTGGGTTATTGACTTTTTTAATGAAAGTAAAATAGTTTTTCATAAATAAACACATTATCATGGTAATTACTATTATTTATTGAAGATAGCACATATTTATAGTACTTACATTGTGTTTAAATAAAATTCATAAATTTATGCTTTCACCGGAAATTTAAACACTTTTATACACATATTTTATAAATATTAAATACGGAAGTTTATAATGTATTGATATTTTTTTTTAAAATTATATGTAAATTTTTTTATTTTTCTTTACTAGTTTTTCATGCATTTAAGAAAGTTTTATCTTATTTGATGAATTTCAATGATTTTGTTATTAGATATGGTTTATTTAACAATTTTTTTAATATTTTAATTTTATGATGTATAGTACAATTAGGTATGAAAATTTTTAATTAGTATTTTTTTTTATGGCAAAAATACACATTTTTTGGCACTGGTTGTTCTATTTTTTTAGGTTGTACCTTACTTTACCCATTTGAATAAAAATAAATTATTATTAATTAGTATTTAATTTAAAAATTATTAAACAATAAGATCAATTTTAATAATTGAGATAAATTATTTTTTACGTGTCTCCTTGTAACATTTTTTTTTTCTGAAAAAACCTGATTTTTATACAATACATTTTAAAAAAGATTATTAAATTGAATTAATTTAAGAGTCATTCAACTTTTTTTAATTTCAAGTCATTTTAAATGCTTGAGGCAGTTTTTTGACAGTTTTTTGTTCTTTTTGTTCTTTGCTATATTTCGAATTGAGGAAATAAGACCAAATTTGTATTTTAAGAAAATTATACGAATTCAAAAATTGTAGGGTCAAAGTTTTGATATTTGTTCACGCTAGTCTCTAAAGTTTTTCGTGTATGATGCTTACAATATGTTAATAACCTTCAGAGGCATAGAACAAATGTAGGAAAATCCACGCCAAATTTTACGCTTGTGAGGGAAAAAAATATTTTTGTTAAAGGATGAAATATTTATTTTTTGCTCGTGCAAGAACTTGAAACAGAATTTACTGCACGCGAAAATATATTGTAAATACCATGGTCGAAAAACATTAGAAACTAGTGTGAAATCATGTCACCCAGCTTCGTCAAGAACTCGTGCTTGTGGTCACACTAAAACCAAAACTTTTGCTCCCTTGTAACTTAAACAAAGCATTACTTGATACAGGATTATTAAATAATGAACTAATGAAAATTCAAACGATTAAAAGAATTTAAGTAAAATACAAGTGTCGTAAGCTGACAGTGTATACAAAGTAAATCATTTTAAACAATAGCCACAAATATCTCGAAAACAAAGCAAAATAACGAAAAATGTTGTGTTAAAATAAGTTTGATAATTGTCTCCAATTGTCAATATATAATAATAATTATAAAAAATATTTTTTTTTAAAATATTATATATTTATTTTCCTTCTTTATTTACAATTATAAATCATTTTTTTATTAAAAACAACGCGTTTCAAATATATAAATTTTCATCATCAGGTTTTCTCAGATTTTTAGAAAATTAAAATTATTTAAATTAACAAGTTTTACATTTGATATTAACAAGTGTTGTTATTGAAAAATGTTGCATATAAAAGTTGTTTAGTTGGGAGGGGGCCATCTATTGGGATATTAGATTTGGGTCGTAGGGGCTCAGTAGGACCCAACTTAGGAATTTTAAATAGAAAATATACATTTTATTTCAAATTTAGAATTGCAGCAAATTTTAGGTCCAGATACGATTTTAGCATAAAAAAAAGACCCAAAAAAGCTTTTATATGACTATAAATGAAAAAACAAAATGTTTTCGATAGTTACTACCATTTTTATTGTATGTTTTTTGAGGGGAAGACTTTTGGTGTTAATTTAAAATTTCGGGTGCTACAGACCTTTGTGGGCCTCTTAAAATCTCAAATAATCAATGTCTGTCTTCTACCATAGCAAACTTAGAAAATAAAAATGGTTGTAACTACCAGAAACATCTTCTTTATTCAGTTTAAGCTTTCAAAATGCCCGATTGGACCCAGTAAGGTCTTTAGGACCCAAAATCTCAAATAATAACTAACAGTATTTAACTGCAACAAACTTAGAACAAAAATGGTAGTACATACCAAAAATATCATTTTGTTCATTTTAGCTTTTAAAAAAGCTAATTTGGACCCAAAATCTCAAATAATCATCAAAAGTCTTCCCCCGTTGAAAAAAATGTACAATAAAAATGGTAGTTACTACCAAAAACATCATTTTTATTAATGTTGAGCTTTAAAAAAGCCCAATTGGGCCCACTAAGGTCTATCCAAAATCTCAAAATGAATAAAAGCTATTTATGGTAGGTACTACCATTTTTATTCTAAGTTTGTTGTGGTGGAAGACTGTTTGTGATTATTTGAGATTTTGGGTCCTGCAGGCCTAAGTGGGCCACTTGGGGCCGTTGTTTCTGGGTAATGCTAAAAGTGGATGTTAAATAGGTTTATAGGACCCAAATTCTTAAAGAATCATTAACAGTTATTCACCATAACAAACTTAATATAAAATTGGTAGTAACTACCAAAAACATGTTTTTTATTCATGTTGAGCTTTAAAAAAGCCTAATTAGGCCCTTTCAGGTCTGCAGGACCCAAAATCTCAAATAACCACTAACGGTCTTCCACCACAACAAACTTAGAATTAAAATAGTAGTAGCTACCAAAAATATCTTTTCAGTTTATTATGAGCTTTAAAAAAAGCCAAATTATGCCCATTAAGCTCCGTAGGACCCAAAATCTCAAATAATCATCAAAAGTCTTCCCCTGTTGAAAATACAATAAAAATGGTAGTTACTACCAAAAACATCTTTTTTTCATTTAGAGTCGTATAAAATCTTTGTTGGGCCTAAAAAATGGGCCTTGTATTTTTTTTATCCAAAATCGTGTTTGGACCTAAAATTTGCTGCAGAATCTAAATTTAAAATAAAAAAGTATACTTCCTATTTAAAATTCCTAAGTTGGGTCCTGCTGGACTCGATGGGGCACTAAGACCATTAGATGGCCCTCTTCCAACCTACCAACTTTTATATGAAACATTTTTAGTTATTTTGCTTTGTTTTCGAGTTATTTGAGTAGAATATCACTATTGCTTAAAACAGTGTATACGTATAAAGGGCATTATGATTTTTGTTATTAGGATATATCCTACTAACCATACTAAAAATTTTTAAAAGAATCTATTAGAAAATGTAAAAGTTCAAGAAGAAAATTTATTTAAAATTCTGAATTGCTTTGTTCTAATAATGTATTGGTCTATTTTATACCTGGCTATACTAAGAGCTTGCAAGTTTTAAAACTCGATTATTAATATGATTCTATTATTATTTAAAAATTAATTTAAAAAATAAGTGGGAGGAAAAAACTTTATGAAGTAGCAAAATTAATTTACGACCAATAAAACTAATGCATTTCAAAAATAAGGAGGATGAAAGGGGTAAATAAAATTTGAAAAAAATAGGGTGAACAATATTTTGAAAAATCGTGCGCAGGAAATAATAACATAACTTTACAAATATGAACATTGAACATGTTTTGCATTCACTGCTTAAAGCTTGATAACAAATTATTTAATATAAGAAATACAACGTAAAACAGAAAGGGATGCATCGTTATATACTTAAAAGTGAAATCAATTGTTTTCATTTACCTTTAATAATATACTTTTTAGCAATCCCCTTTTGTTACACTGTGTATATGAGTTTAAAATTTTTCAAAAATACTGTATAAATTTTTGACGATACTTTCTGAGCCAAAGGAGCACTGAAAGGCTAGACCTCCAAATCTGGATCATATTTTAGAGCTGTATTAACAAATTCGAAGTAGGCATCTATACATTTTTTAAATATATAACCAAATTATGATTGATCAAACTCTTGTAGCTGTTTACCGAGACTAATTTTGAAAAAAGGCTTTCATTAGATTCCAATTTTTAAAATGGAATAATTTACATTAAAGTTTACATTTACATTTACATTTACATAATAAGTTCCATTTTTAAAATCATATTTTTAAATACATTATTTTTAAAATTTAGATCTAATATAATATAGAATAAGTCTGCTAAAGCTATTTCTGCTATTAATTTTTTGGGGTTGTCAAAAATTTCTTAAGGAAATTAAGGAAACTAAGGCAGAAAAATAAGTCTATTTTGTTTGAGACGTGAGGGATTCTACCCCAACTGGGCCCAAGTTGGACTAAAGGGCTACACAAATCAGTTTAAATCATTCTTTTCCTAAAGTACAACTAAAAGTAAGTACTCATAGCCAATTTTAACATTTAGGTCAAATCCTTGGTTTTTGCAGACATGTGGTTTTTGCCTACTTTGTTAAATTGAGGCAAAATATTCTTAATTTTTCTGCCAAATCCTTATTTTGTTGTGCAAAATATTTTCCTTTTAGATACTTGTAGGTGCCTATGTAAAATTTCCAGAAAAATAAGATTTTTGGCAGCCGTTATAGTGATGGTTTTAACTTTTTTTTTTTAAATAACTATACATTTTCTCATTATATTTTAAGTTAAAAAATATTTTCCATTTAGGGGTTTATTCGAGATTTCCTGCGAAATTTGATTCCGGGGTCCAAACGTTGATTTTTTCATCCAAAAAATGTTAGCCTAAAAAGAAGGAAATCGAACTTGTACATTTTCTTTAATTAAGCTAAAAGGCGTATGAATGAAAAACTTAAATTTTCGCCCATGCATAGTCCAAATAAAATTTTAAGCTCCGGATTCAAATACTGCGGGAATTTTCCTATAAACACCTAAAAGGAAAATATTTTTAATGCAAAATAAGTATTTGGCAGTAAAGAAGATTTTGAGAAAATTTTCCAAAGTAGTCCAAAAACACAGAAAGGACTGCCAAAAATGGAGGATTTGACGAAAAGGTTAAAATTTATATGAGAGTACTTATTTTTAATTGAAATTTCGGAAAACAATAGTATGAACCAATTTTTATGACTTTTTAGTCCAACTTGGGCCCAGTTGGGGTAGAGTCCCTCTGCAAAAATATGAAAATTTTACAATTTTTTTTATTTTATATGCAGAAACTTTAAAGAAATTGTACCCTAAAATTTGACCCTAAACCAAAAGATTGCCTTACCCTTCTCTACTATCTTCACTCAGAAAGTCTCTTACAAATCATTAATTTCTAAAAATTCACATAAACATTGAAAAATCTACATTAATTTACAGTACGCATTAAAAATGTAAATAAAGCATAAAATTTTAAACAATTATCTTAAAAAAAAAGCATATTAATATTGTCATAAATATTTGAAAATAACTGAGTTTTTAAATATACAGTAATAAATAAATATTTAAAAAATAATTACAAAAAAAAAGACATAAATTAAATAAATTAATACATAAAAATATTAATGTCTAAATAATTATAATAATTTAAAGAAAATAGTATCAGCTAAACATAAAATTATTTTTTAACGTTATAATTGATTCTCGTTATCAGATGGTAAGCCCTTAATTGCAAAAATGCCTCTAAACAATGGCTTAAATAATTCTAGTACTGTTTGTGTTCTTCTTGCTGAATTCTGTAAAAAAATTAAAATTAATAAATACAGAATAAAATGAGATAAAAAGTTGAAAATTAAAATTTACCATAATAACAGTACTGATAATTTGACTTATTTTAGTAATCAATGCAAAACCCCCACCAAACAATTGTGGTGGTACATCTAAAGAAACTTTATTTCTATCAAATTTCGGTATATCTTCAGTTGTAGTTTTTAAATTTTTATCCTATAAAATTCATTTAATATAATTTAAATTAAAAAAAAAAATCAATTTAAATTTTAACTGCATAAAAGATTAAATATGTGATAATTTTACGTAATTAATATAAAGAAAGTAAATATACGTTGGTAACATTTATATTACTAAATTATGTTATAAAAAAATTAAAAAAAAGGTCATCAAGTTTTTTTTTTTTTTTTTTTTCTTTGATATCAACAACATTTATACTGATTGCATAATCAAAATGTATGTGATAATATTTATTAATATATATTAGGGTGCATCGTATTGTGAATAATAAAGCAAGACACTCATAAATAAAGTAACATTTATTTATTTATTTCGAGGTAAATAAAATGATAAAACATAATTGAATTATTAAAAAAAATTTTTTTTTATTTTTTCATTTATAAATTTTTTAAACATTCAAAGCACATTTATAAAAATTGTGTATTATAAGTTATTTACAATTTTATTTGTCTTTTGATTACCAAACGAGTCTTTTTTGATTTTTTACAATTTTTTTGAACATTACTTACATTACTTTATTTTTTAAAAAAGACTCGTTTTTAGATAATAATAATAATAATAATAACCAACCCTACATATTTATTATTTACATATAAAAAAAACAAATTACATTAAAAAAAAAAAAACTCTCAATACATAAATACATAAAAATTGCTATATTTTTTGCTTTCATAATAACACTTAACTTTTTATTTTATGCATAATTTTATTTTGATTGATTGCACAATTTTTCTAAAAAAAATTTTTTTTTTATGGCCACAGTTGTTTATATAAAAATATTACTAGTTATAAATAAAACTTTTTTTATTTAATTTAATTAATAGAGCGTTCATTTTCCCCTACACATTTTTTTTAAAAAATTGTTCTTTTTTTTTAAATTCACTTTTTTTGGAGTTGATGGTTGATGGTTGATTTTTGTTGAAATTTACTAGATTCTTCTATATTGATGAATTTTTCGTCTAGAGATGGTGAGGATTTTTCAAAATCGGTATTGTCTTTGATAACCATACTATTTTTTGTTGGTTGGTTGGTTTTTGTTTTGTGAATGAAATAGTTGATTTTTAAGTAATTTGTTTAACAAGATTTTTTTTGCTTTTTGTACAACATGCATTTTGGTATATACTATTTATTTATGTTTTTTAGATTTTTTTTTCGTTAAATAATTGGACACAATTCAAATTTGAGGTGCACTGTGCAAGGATTTTTGAACCATAAAAAATTACAGCTTTTGTGAAAATTTTGGTAATATTTTAGCAGAATATAGTAAAGGGTCGATTTCATAAAACGTATTCTTACTAGATTCTAGGGGCATTAGAGTAGAAATAATTAATTATGATTTAAAATCTATTAAAATTCTGCTTGTGCAGTATTCAAGCAGAATTTTAATAAATTTTAATTGATAATTACTAGGGCTCAATTGTTTCAACTCTAGTGTTCCTAGAATCTAGAAAGAATAAACTTTCTTAAACAATACGTTTTTAGCTCATCATTTTTTAACTAAATTTTGAACCTGTGACTAATTGATAAATACAATGAAAAATTATTTAGCTCAATAAATTTACTTTAATTATTTAAAATGATTTCTTTTTTTCAGTGCAAAGATTTTTAAAATCATTAACAGGAAAAACATTTCAAAGTTTCAAAAATCGTATTATCAAAGTGCACCTCATTCTTCAACATCTGCCTCATTTTTAACTATTAAGTACCAAAAAAATTAAAAACTAATTCCCATAAAAAAATAAATTCAACTTTTATTTAAAATTTAAAATTACAATACAAAAAATCAGTTAAGCAATAAAAGTTGAATTAAAGTATTAAAAAATTAATTCTAAAAATATGTAAAAAAAAAATCGTATTTTTTATGGCATTCGCATTCACGATTAGTAAATAATAAAAACTAAATATAAAATACCTTAAAATTATACAAAAAAAAAATTATTATAATTAAATGCGTGACTTGCAGGAACATAATAAAAAAAAAAAACAATAAACACATTAAACATGCAAATAATTGAAAAAAAAAATTAATTAATTGTGCATCTTTTTGTAACAAAATCTTTCATAATTTTTAAATTTTCATTGTGAATTTTTCATGCATGCCCATTATGATTTCTTAATTCTCGTGCTCATTAGCATCTAATTTTTCAATATCCTCCTACAATTTGATTAATAATTAAAAAAAAAAATTAAATGCATTTGTGGGGGGTGGGGGTGGTATTTTGAAGCAAATATTAATTCATTTTATAATTTATTTCGTACCCCTCCATTTCCAGAAAGATTATCAAAATCTCCTAAAGTAACACCATTTCCACTAGTTGTATCGATTTCTGGGAAGGAATCTTCATAGGAACCACCTCCAGTTGGTGAATTATTACCACCATTTGCACTGCTACCACCACTAGATCCAGAACTTAATGGGCCACTTAAGCTCGAAATAGTTTGTATTTTTGAAGAAAGGATATTTCCAAATGCGTTCGTATTACCAGATAAATCACCACCTCCTGAACTCGAACCACCACTTAACCCTCCTAAAAATTTTTGACATTTAATACAAAGGCCCATTTATTCTTAAAAACCATAATTTAGTACGAACCAGAAGTACTAGAAAGACCTCCAATTAAACCACTAGATAACGAACTCAAAGGCGCAACTTTAGCAGCAACAGCATTAGCAATACCATTTTTAGCTGTTGTGAAAAATGTTGCAGCACTATTCAAGATTGGTGTAAATGTTTGACCGGATAATTTTTGTTTTGAAGCAATATAATGATTAAGAAATCCTGTTAATGCAGATTTATTTGGATCTATATCAAATGCTAAATTTTTTGCCTTATTCGATTCATCTAGTACAACAAGTGCATTTGTTTTAGCATCCAAAATTGCATCTAATTTCTTTTATTCAAAAAAAAAAAATAATTTTTTATTATGTTATAAAATACGAAGAAAAAAATTAAATTAGATAAAGTTTTCCAAGCGTATCTCTCTTGTCAAATAGTAATATAACGTCATAATATTTCTTTGTAATATTTTTTTACGTTACACGGTGCATTTAACATTATCATATGATGCTTTTATTTTCGTAAGAAATTTTGAATTACGTTATGATATTTGGAAAATTTTTATCTTTTTTTAAAAAAATAAATTAAAATTCTTACCCCAAAAATAAAATTTATAACTCCATTAGATGCAGCTAAAGTTATAATACCAACTTTTCGTTTGTTTCTGTTAATATCATCGTCGTCGTTTAAATGATTATCCTAAATTATTCAAAAAAATTTTTTTATATATTGAAATCTCATTTTAAATTTCAACTTTGAATTTAATATCATACTGACCTACATTTTTATAACAAGTTTATTTTACTTAATAAAAAATTTATATTTAATTATAACCTATAAACTGTCATTTTTTTTTCAATCGCGATTTATTTGTTAATGAAAATTCAATATTTATTATTTTACGATATACTTTTGAGTGAAACTTTTTTTTTGAATAAATATTTCTTTATTCGTTTTTTTTCTTTTAAACAAATGATATATTACTTAGAAACAAGTTGAATACAAATTTTTATATATTAATTTCTCTTTTTTTTTTGTTGCAAAAAAATATAAGTTTCTCTGTAAATTTATTTATTTATTTAGGAATTTTTTTGCAAGGCTTTTGCTTGTAATTGGAGGAAATTTATTGATTTATGTAGGGTTAGAATTTATTCAGATGCTGGTGAGTTTTAGAAAGATTTTTTGGGTTTTGATGTAGCATATTTTTGGATTATTAGGATTCAAAAAACTGAAATTAGCTCTAAGATTCGATTGGTTTGAAATTTTAATTTGAATTTTTGTCCAATACTAAGAGAAAATCTATAGAATAGTAGTTTGTAAACAGTTTTTAAATTTAAGACCTTTTGTTAGAAGCGCGGAAAAAATGTTATTTTTGTCGAAAATTTGCATTTTTTGGCCTACTGATTATATGAATTGCACTTAACTATTTAATTACAAGGCGGAGATATAAGATTCTTAAGTGAAATGCTAAAATGTTTTTTATACTTTTTTCCAAGTATTGACCTTGAGTTTGACTTGAGAAATGATTTTTTTGTAAAATTACAGTTTGAATTATGCCTCTGCCAGTATAATATTATCATTGAAAAGGGAGAATAATTCAATTTCTTGTGTATCATGAGCGCTGTGTTTTGAGCTAAAGGTTTAAAATTAGAAGTTTGTGATTACCCGAAAGTCGGGTCAGGTACCCGTAATTTTCGGTTTTTGCTTCGAGTTGGGTTAAATTCGGGGTATCCAAGGAAGCTTTCGATTCATAACTGCCACTGCAGACCTTTCTCAGGAAGTTTTGGACTTAACACGAAATCTGACTTGCAAAAATATGACAAAAAAGACCGGAATTTCAGGTAAGAACCGCTAGTTAAAATTTATTACGTATACAAGTGAATAAGTTTATCCTCTTTTAAAGCTCCCTTGGTTTTGAATTTTTGATGAGGCATTTGATAAAACTCCTTCGTTCCTCAATTAAAAAAAAGAAAGAAATAGGATTAGTGATGTATCCCCACTTAATTTAACATTTTTGCTTCGGTTTATGCCCAAACTATTTCGCTAAAACTTCCAATTCACTTTTTGCTATAGTAACTGATCTATTAATGTAAAAAGTTTATCATTATTGTTTTCAGCGAAAAAATATTATATTTATTAAGTGGGTTACTTTTTAAATTCAAAATCGTTTGACATTTTAATCAAACCTTATCAGGTACCAAAGCTCTTGATAATTTTTAATACCGAAACTTTACGCCCTTGATTTCATGTTTTTGAGAATTAATCAATTTTCGAGAGCACTAAATACATTTTCGGTATTTCTGCTTTAGAATTGACAATTTTCAGGTACTCAGATCATACACGTGTGGTGAAAAAAATTACTCAAAATCGGAGTCTACAAATTTTTGACAAAAAATCATTACATTCCATAAAAATCAAATCTTTAGCACTAAACCCCAATTTTCAAAAAGGCAAGTATAACTAATTTTATAATTTGTTTCAGATCAAATTTCTCTAATTTGCCACATCAAATTTACAAACAAAAAATTCTTTCTAAAAAACTCTTTAAAAGATCATTAAGCCTATCAATCCTTAAATAATCAAAAAGTTATTTAATTATTACATCATAATATTTATTTTTAATATTTTAAATTACGATCCTCCGGCTAAAACATTAAATTTATAATCCTTGAATTCAAAACTATGATTTTTTTTTTGAAATAAAAATAATTTCAAAATATCAAAAAAAAAAACATGCGAATAATTAATTATTATTACATAATCCAAAAAAAAAAAAAAAGAATCCATAATAAAAAAAAAAAACCTGTTTAAAAATATACATTGCAAGTAGTATATGCAAATATTATATCGGCGCTAAAAAAAAAAAGATTTTTTTTTACACTAGTTTTTAGAACAGAAAAGGATAAATAATTTTAATATTTAAAATTAGCAAATTGTTTATAATTAATTATAGAAAATAAAATTATTTTAAAATATATCACACTTTTTTATACCATTTCACTTTCACTCACGTGTGTGTAAGTGTGTAATCCCATTTTTTTTCTAATTTTACCCCACCAAAAAATTTTTTTAAAAATCTTTTATGCAGTTAATCGAAAAAAAAATTGTATTATTATTTAAAAAAAACTTACTTCGTTTATTGGATTTAATTCATTTCCAGTTTCTCTTTTTATTGGACTAGTCTTAACTAATGTGATAATTACAAATAAACCAAATACTATCAGTGTTAATTTCATGTTTTTTGATTATTTTTGACTTATACCTGTAACAAACAAAATTTCATTATAAAAAAAAGCACTCACTGTATCTTACACTTAAATATAGTAATAAAAACACAATTTTCAAAAATTTTCAAAAAAAAAAAAATACTAATTTTGAAAATTATGTAATATTGACTTAAAAAAAATATATAAGTATACTCTTATGTATAATGCATATATAAAACCAAAATTGGTTTATCTGGTGGTCAACCAAAAAAAAAAAAAAAATTGATAACAAAAATTAATAAAATAGATGCGTACGATACGAAGTACAAGACTCGTTTGAGGAAAAAAACGAGCAAGTTAGTGTATGCTCGATAAAAAAAAAAAATTTTATACTCTTAGAATCATATATACTGCTAACTAAATCCCCATCAGATTACATATGTGTGTACGACAAAATATAAAGTCTATGTGAATGGTTTTATGCGTAAGGCATAGATGACAGAAAAGATCAGTGTATTTTAAGCTCTCTCACTTTTATTTTATTTTTTTAACTCCCTCCACACTTAATACACTGTAAAAAAAACTCCGGTGATTTTTCGACAAAATTGGTAAATTTACTAAAATTTAGTAAATTTTCGAAAAAATTCGCAATGTATCGAAAAAAATCGGAAATTTACTAATATTTGTAAATTTGCGAAAAAATAGTAAATTAATAATTTTTTTTTTCGTAAATTTTCGACAAAATCGTAAATTTACAACTATGTCGTAATTTTACGATTTTTGTAGAAAAATTGCAAATTTTAATCGAAAATTTGCGACAAACAATTGTGAAATTACAAGTCCTATTTTTCGTACCCAAAAACGCATAGCAAACCATTTAGAGTCATAAAATAATGTTTTTTTATTTTATACCATACTTAAGTACGCTCCGTCATTTGAATTTCCGAATAAAGACATATACAGTTTGTTAGAGGAATGTCTCAGGAATCGAATGATATGGGCCATATAGTCGATAGTGATTGCCAGAGAAAAACTACTCAAGAACAATAAAAAACTTTTCTTTTGACAATGAAATTTAGCCAAGTTATCGTCAATTTACTATTTTACTCAAATTTTTCTTAAAAAAGACATTAAAAAAAGTCTGTTTCTGAACTTAAAATATGCGTTATTCCCTTGATTATTATGGTAAAATACTCATTTTTTTTTTTAAATCGTTTACTTTTTCCCTGAGTATTTACTTCTTCAAGAAAAGAATAATTTTTTACCACATTTCAACATTTAGGTCAAAAACCAATGAAAAGCTGTGTTAAATAAATTTGGCTAATTACAGTTTTCAAAGGTTTCTGACCTAAAAATTAAAATTTTGTGAACAAAAATGATTTTTTTTTTTGAAGAAATGAATACCCAGGGAAAAATTTATCAATTTTTAAAAAAAAGTTATTATTTTACGATGAAAATCAAACAAGTCAGAAATAGGCATTTTTCAATATAAAACTTTGAGTAAAATCTTACATTGACGACAACTCGGCTAAATTTCATCGTAAAAAGAAAAGTTTTTTTTTCTTCTTGAGTAGTTTTTCCCTGGAAATCAGATTTTGTCATCTATTATTTTAAATTTTAATTAACAAAAAAGTAATTTTTATCTTGATTAATGAAGTTATCGCCTATTTTATTTTTCTTAAATTATTTTGGGTTGCTCAGATACGAAAAACACGGTTTTCGACATAAAAATGGCAAAATCTTTTTGGCATCCATCGCCGATTCCGTGATAACGTTTTTTTTTGCATTCTATAGGTTGCAAACTATCAGAAAATCATGGTGGTAATCGTTGCCTCTTAAATTTTTTTTTTTCATTTTTAGTGCTCATAAAACGTATTTTCTCGTAGAAATGCACATAAATTAGGCATTATTTTTTTTTTACTACTTAACTTGGACAAAAAACTGAAGAAAAAAAAAATTTGAAGGCGCATCGATATAACCCGTTTTTTCAGGTAGTTTGAACCTTCAGAAAACCAAAATAAAAAGTGAACAAGAAATCGGCGATAGATGCCAAAAATATTTTTCCACTTTTATGTCAAAAACTGCCTTTTTTCGTAACTGATTTTCGAAAATTTTTATTTCAGGGGTTATTCGCGGTATTTTTAGGGATATTTGTTTGTGACAAGTTAAAAAAAGTTCAAAACTAACACAAACAAGGATTTAGCATCAGTTTTTAACAATATTTTGACATTTATAAGCTTGAAATGTAAAAAGTATTTATTTTTTGCTTTTTTTCAAATTTTGTTTTATTACTTTTTCTTGCACCTTAGGCTTGTCTATTTTAATATTTTGTCTATTTTATTTTTATCTCAAAAAATATATTTTTCCAAGCAAATAAAACTCCATTAATGATTATGGGCCCAAATATTTTTCATTTTTACACGTTTATTACCAATTTTTTCAATTTTATACAATACGTAATTTTTGACCGTAGCTGTAGAATTAAATTAAAAGGGGAGTTCAATACATTTGGAACACCAAATTATAACAAATGGTTATGAATGAGTTTATTATGTTGAAAAAAGATGCCGGCTACTCTCCGTTCATTCCAAAGGGCCATCTGAGCCTAGAAACGCAGGGCTCAATGAAATAGGGTTTTTTGGTAATTTTCAATGAGACGCTAAGACCTTACAAGTTAACTTAAACTCTTTTACTCTTTTCTTTGGTTGGTTTCATTTTTTTGGTGTAAATACCACTTTTCAAACGCCGTAAACCGTAATTTATTATCATTAATCCTCTCATCACTATAGCCAATTAACCAAATAGTCATTTTTGGTTAAATATTACCTATTTTTAAATTGCTGCCAAATTTGTAATTTTTGACGAAAATGGGTTTTATATGTCTCAAAATATTTCCACAAGCTTCAAATTTCCAAAAATTCTTTACTCTACTTTTTTGATTTATTTAATCATCAGATATATGATAATTAGAAGTCGGAGTCCCAATTATATATGAAGGTTACTTTGGCGGCGAGATCTAGCGGCGAAACGTACGGAAGACTATACGCGTCCAGTAAAATACTCAATATGAATTTAGTAAAAGGTGCCGCAATGAGCCTAATTAGGCATCATTATTGGACATTTATAAGCTCGTAAAAAAATTTTTAGCTTAATCGTATGTCAGAGATGGGAGATATTGGCCTCAGACCGAGCCTTATCTACAGCCCGTGTATGCTTAGCGGACAAAAATAATTAAGCGAATTCTCAAATTTGGGAAGAGGTGCCGCAATGAGCCTAAGTAGGCATCATTATTGGACATTCATAAGCTCGTAAAAAATTTTTTAGCTTAATCGTATGTCAGAGATGGGAGATAATGGCCTCAGACCGAGCCTTATCTACAGCCCGTGTATATGCTTAGCGGACAAAAATAATTAAGCGAATTCTCAAATTTGGGAAGAGGTGCCGCAATGAGCCTAAGTAGGCATCATTGTTGGGCTTTCCTAAGCCTGTAAAAAAATTTAATAAATGTCATTATATTAAAAATTGATGCTAAATCCTTGCTTGATATTAGTTTTGAACTTATTTTAACTTGTCATAAAAAAAAAATCCCTAAAAATACCGCGAAAAACCCCTGAAATAAAAATTTTCGAATATCGGTTAGCTCAGTTACGAAAAAAGGCAGTTTTTGAGATAAAAGTGGAAAAATCTTTTTGGCACCTATCGCCGATTTCTTGTTCACGATTTTTTTCGGTTTTCTGAAGTTTCAAACTACCTGAAAACACGGGTTATATCGATGTGCCTTCAAATTTTTTTTTTCAGTTTTTTGTCCAAGTTAAGTAGTAAAAAAAAAATAATGCCTCATATACTAAAAATTATTATCAAAATTAATTTTTTTTTTTTAAAGTAAAAATGTCCCATTTAAATTATAATTGACTCATCCTGTTTTTACTTATAATAACTTGTTCGTCCAGATTATCCTTTTTTACGTAATTAAAAATATTTTTTATTCTTAAAATATTAATAATTATATACCTATTTGCTAAAAGAAATGTAGTGAAAAAAAATAAAAGTATTCATCTTTTCTCATGGTATAAAATCAAAAAACATTATTTTATGACTCTAAATGGTTTGCTATGCGTTTTTGGGTACGAAAAATAGGACTTGTAATTTCACAATTGTTTGTCGCAAATTTTCGATTAAAATTTGCAATTTTTCTACAAAAATCGTAAAATTACGACATAGTTGTAAATTTACGATTTTGTCGAAAATTTACGAAAAAATAAATCGTAAATTTACTATTTTTTCGCAAATTTACAAATATTAGTAAATTTCCGATTTTTTTCGAAAAATTGCGAATTTTTTCGAAAATCTACTAAATTTTAGTAAATTTACCAATTTTGTCGAAAAATCACCGGAGTTGTTTTTTACAGTGTATTTATAATTATTACAGTCTTAATTAGTTTTCTTAAGTGTTTATTTTAGGTTGTTTCTTTTGGATTTAGTGGTTTTGAAGGTCATTCTTCAATTTTAACAAGGATTTATTTGTTTGATATTATGGATGATAAATGAAAATTTTGAATTGTAAATTAGGCATTGCCACAAACTTGTTACAAATCTTTGTGAAATTCATTTAGACACCTGTTTTTTTTTTAAATTCTCATTAATAAACTTTTTATATAAGGGCAGAAAACCATTGTATGCTTCAATTATAGTGTAGGCCTGAACCCCTTATTTGTAATCCTTTTCTTTTGCTGATAGGTCTATACAATTTTTCGATGGATATTTATATTTTTTGGGTCCCTGGACATGAATATGATAATAGTTTTAACCTAAAATATTCGAGTTGCCCACAATAAAAAATGTTGATAAAACCAAAAAAATTACTTAATTATTAATTAAGTTGATTATTGCGGGCAACTAGCGCCTTTTAGATGAAAAAGAATCATATTCATGTTCAGCGATCCAAAAAACATAAGTAACAAATAAAAATGCTTAAAAACCCGCAATATATAATCTTAAAATTCCTATTGTGGGCAACTAGATAATTCTTGGTAAAAACGGATTTTATATTCATACTCGGGGACAAGAAGAAAATAAATACTCACTGGTAAAATTGTATAGACCTATCAGCAAAAACAATAACTACGATACACAGTGTGGCAAAATGGACAAAAATCGCTCTTGGACTGAGTTTTTGAGCTATCGACTTGAAACTTGTTTTGGATGACTTTAAAATAAGCCTGCTTTCGTCTCTCACTGCGGATTTTTCATATTTTTTTATTTTTAATTAGCCTATTTACACGAACTCAACCTATTCATTTATCGAAATTTTCACTTCCTACATTTTTTGCACTCTAAAACAAACGGGAAATTTTTTTGTGTTAATCCTGCATTATATAAATAAAAATTAAAAAACATTTTTAAGTAAAAAAATATTAAATCATAATTTTTGCATATTTTAGAATCTCGCATAAAGTTCATTTTTATTAAATGGGCTAATTATAAATAAAGAAATATGAAAAATCCGCAGTGAGACACGAAAGCAGACTTATTTTAAAGTCATTCAAAACAGGTTTCAAGTCGATAGCTCAAAATTTCAGTCCAAGAGCGATTTTTGTCCATTTTGCCACACTGTGCGATATAGGGGTTCAGGCCTACTCTAGAATATTCAGTCGAATGCTGTAAAATTTCAATAAATTTTTGAAAATAAAAGCCAAAATTAAGCAGAGCAGCTTCATAGTTTACAACGTTAAAATATTCAACTTTAACAAAAAATAAAAAATATGTAAATTATCGTTCTATGCATTAGAAGTATCTTACCCCTTACTTGACCCAACTATTAGGTTACTTAACTTTAATTTTGCTTGAATTTTTAAGCAAATTATGTTAAATTAAATTTTTTGATTCAAACTATTTTTTGAGGAATTTTGTGTGCTTTATACTTCATTTGTTACTATTGATTCTTGATTTACTACTTTTTTTAAAATTAATATTATTTGCTCAGCAAGAGTTACGAGCATTCATAATTGGACCCCTGCAAAATCCAAAGAAACTGTCAAAAACCCATAAAACAAAATTTTCTATTTTAAACTTTATATTGTTGGATTGGTAAAAAACCCCGCAAAATAAAAATTATTATCGCTATTGAAGCTTAATTTTTTATCAATACTCAAGCAAAAAAAAATTGCTTGAAACGTATATATACTACCACAATTCATATAATTATATTAGATTTAAACTCATAGAATAAATTGTTCACATAAATTCTAAAACCCTTTAAATGAAATCAAAAAATCAATGGGCAATTTATTGTAAAAATAAGTCAATGAATAAAAAATTGTTAGCTCAAAAATCAAGGATTTGTATTTAATTCTAAGTTTCATGTTTTAGTAGAATTTTAAGGATTTTGCCAAACTTCGTACCATATCTGATTTGCTAAAAATGTTGGATTGGGTACCCGAAATTTCGGATTTTTGGCTTCAAGTTCAGTCACGGTTCGTAAAGCAGAAAAAGCTTCCGATTTGAACCTTTAACTACAGACCTTTTTTGAGAAATTTCGGGCTTTACACGAAATCTGCCCGAAGGTTTGGATACTCGACCCGACATTCACATTACCGCACACCCCTAAAAGTTTTCCTCATTCAATTTTTATTTCTAAAAAAAAATTCAAAAACACATCTTTTAATAAAAAATGTAGAACACCACAAGTAAATTATAACTAACCTCTGTGCTCATTCAACCTCACTCTCCCCTATATAAAATTTTCTATTAATATATAGGAAGAAGAAAAAACAGTGAAAAACGTTAAAGTGTCAAAAAAGATGAAAAATGTATTTAATAAAATAATTTAAAAAATTGAATAACTTAAGACATGTACATATATTTATGTAATATAAAAATATTAATAAACATAATAATCATCATCATTTAATACATATAGAAAGTATAAACTGTCAATGTTTATACATATAATAAATCATTAAATATTTTATTCATTAAAAGTCACATAATAAAAGTATATTATTACTCTACAAAAGTAATCAAAAACTTGTACTACTTTTTTTTTTTTTTTATTTAAATAATATCAATTCTATAAATATAATATTATTATTATTATTGTTACAACATTAAAAAAAAAATAAAAAAATTATTTCATAAATACAAATTTTGTCATAATGTATTCAAAATTATGATGAGTTATAATATTATATTAATTTCATAATGCAATGATTTTTATCCTTGAATTTTTATGTTTTCTTGAGATTTTTCAATTTTTCATTACTCTAGTTCAGGTACATTTTAATTAGTAAAATATTGTTTGCTTATGTTTACACGGTTTAACTTTTTTTTTAGTAATATGTGGTACTTATAAAAATTTTGAAATTTATGTATATTTTTAACTAAGACTTGTATGTTTCAAAATTTATAATTATTTTTCGTTTATATTTTCAATTCAAATTTATTTATCTTTACTTGTTTGTTAATATTATTTCATCCATATTAATTATAGGTATTGGAAGAAATATATATTTATTTTTAATATTGACCCCTTTTCATGTTAATACAACATTGAAATTTTGAATATAAATCTTTAATTTTGTATGTTTGTTTGTTTGTTTGTTTGTCCGAACGCGATAAAAGTTAGACACCGGGTTTATGGCAAAAGATGGCAAAAATTACCGGTCAAAACGAAAGCTAGGTTTCTATAACGACATTGATAACTACAAAAAATTTTTATGTGAAAAAAACTAGATTTTCAAAAAAAAAAATTTTATAAAATTTTAAAAAAAAACCTAAAAAACTGAAATGTGCGGAAAAATTTTACCGTAGAAAAAAATTTCATTTGATTCGGGCATATTTTTTACGAATCCACCTAAATTTTCAAGTTAATCGGTTTCATCTGTCAAAAGTTACAATAATTTTTCGAAAATTATAAAAGTTTAGGACTAATATTATATATATTTCTAATTTTTATCAGCCACTAAATTAGTAACTGAATATAGTAACCAAAAGAAGTTTGAACAACTATTATCAGACAGAATCCTAGAATGGGCAGTCGAGGGAAACAACCACTGCTTGTAGATTCTATGGAAGGGTAGCGAAGCTTTGTATTGCTGATCACTGATTATCCGTCTGGATTCATAAGCCCGTAATTTTTATGATTCAGTAAATTTTAGATATTACTTCGGGTAAAAAAAAATTATTTTACAAAATATTGAGTAAACTAAAACAACATAACTTTGGAAAAATCAAGTTGCAAGGGCCCAACAAAATTTTTTTTTGCAAAATCTTTGTTTTATGTCCTTTTTCCAGGATTCGCCAAAACAAAACGTTTTGCCGCCTCTAATACTCTTCAATCCACTCGATAAGTAAATTAAACTTATACTTCAGCCATAATGCGGTGGGAGAAGTCCGAATTCGACAACTGGGCTTGGAAAAGATTTACTGTCGGTATTTTGTGTCGCCAAATCCTAATTTGGGCTTATGTGACTTGCCAATAGGACAATTCAGCATTACCCCTTTAAAGAATTTTTTTTTGCAATAGAACGAAGGATCCAAATTTTATGGATTTGTACAATTTTAATACAGTTAATGTAACAAAAAAATAATACGAATTGTACCCAATCTAACCAGATACGCCAAAAAATAAATGCAGAAATTATAAGGAAAAAAAAAGAATAAGAAAAAATGAGTATTACTCCTAAAGCTCTGCTGCAAATTTAATTGTCTCGCGTCACTAGAGCTTCTAAAATCCTAAATATAAAAAAAGATATACCCTAAAAACTTATTTTTTAGCAATACAAGTTAGCTTTATCAAAATTTAAAGAGAGTTTATAGTCTCTAAAAGCATCAAATAGCTTTTTTAAATGTTCAAGGTGGATATAAAAGTTTTCGGACATGCATAAATGATCATCAATAAAACTTAATAAAAATTTTTTTAATCTTTTAAAAGCAATTCGCGAACCTCTACAGAGAGCCGTTCCACTGACCTTGGTCCCAAATGGGACTACCTGAAAATGATATACTTTTCCTTCATATATATATTGCGGTATATTTTCTTGATTCTGGGTGTAGTTCAATCTACCAAAATGACATATTCATGTCGAAAGAACTCATAAACTTGATACCACTACATTTTGTCAATATCTCATCAATCGATTCTGCCCCTTCGTAGTCCATTTTAAGAATAGAATTTAACTCTCTTGCATCCAAACAAAGTCTCACTTCCAAATTTCTTTTTAATACAACCACAAAGGGATTTATGAATTCGCTTATTCTGAAGTCTCAATTATTCCATGGTCCAACATTTTTTTTATTTCCATATCCTCTTTATCCCTATATTTGATGGGAGTTGTGTATGTTTTATAGATTTAAGTATCACTTAATTTTCTATTAAATTTATATTGAAAATTTTTTAATCTACTAATGCGTTTGTAGAAAATATCGCGATAATTTACCAATAATGTCTTTAATTTTTCGCGGTCATGCTGATTAAGACCACCTTTTTTTTCAATTTAGCATTAATTCCCTCATCTTTGAGCTCCGTTGATATTGGATTGTTCGTTATCTCAGCAATTAACGACTCCTTGTATCTGTAGAAGGAAGCAAATATTTCATTTATTATTGAAATTGTATTTTGATCCTTTTCACAAAAATTATCATATTGAACAACTTCATCAGGAAAATCTTTGAATGATATCCGTTTATTTAAATATCGTGTATTTAAATTTTACAAATTCATACAATTTTTATACAATCATTTTTGTGCGCCATTTCGATGTACACAAATTGCATACAAAATAAACTTGTTAAAAATTTACAATATGTCAGAGGGCGTCTAAGCTGCAATATGTATACATGTTTAAGAAATTATTCATGTGCAACTAGCAATAAATTATACAGTCCGACACAAAAAAAAATCAAAACCAAGAAGGTAGAACTGATTCACAGTACGTTTTTTGGTGTTCCAAAATAATATTTTCCATCGAAAGTTCGATATAATTGTTCAGTTTCCACCTAGCAACCCTCCTGACCCAATGTACGCCTATAGGGAGGTTAAAAATTTGTATTGTGTAAAAATTAAAAATGAACGCATATTCTTAGGTATTTTGATGTGTGAAAACTGAAACTGTTTTTGCAAACTTTTTTCAACCCCCTTATAAGCCCCTAAAACACCTCCAGTATCAGTTATCACACCCCCTGGTATTTTAAAAACTGAAAATGTTTATGCAAATGTTTTTAAATTCCCACATTAACCCCTAAACCATCCCAAGTATCGGTTACCATACCCCTTGCGCCTTAGGGGTCAGAAATTGGTTGCTTGTAAAAATTTAAAATAAATGTTCTTTTTTAGGTATTTTGAAGTAGATAAACTGAATGCAAACTATTTTAAACCCACAAATCAGTCCCTAAATCACCCTCAGTAACGGTTACCAAACCCCCTGGAGGTAAAAATTGGATTATTGTAAACATTTAAAATAAATGTATATTCTTAAGTTATTTAATGTAAGGAAACTGAAAATATTTTTTTTGCCCTCCCGGGCGTAAAACTCGTGTGTAAAGAATTTTCTGAACTCGTTCTACGCCTAGGTGGACAAAAAATAGTGTAAGCACCATGGGCGAAATACTTTAGACACGAGCGTGAACACATATCACTCGTGCCTGGCTTCGCCGAGCACTCGTGCTGGTGCTCACGCTAGAGCCGAAACTTTTACGCCCTTGATACTTAATATACTATAATTTTCCTACTTCAAAATAACTAAGAATATTTATTCTAGTTTAGGAGCAGTTTAGGGGTTCGTACGGAGAATTAAAATAGTTTGCATAAGTTTATAATATAATCAGATTTTATTAATGACTTAAAGGGTCCATTCACCACCACAGATCTATGCTTAAGAATTTTTGCAAACTGCAAAAGATCAATAATAACACCCTCTTCTTTTTAATTTCAATCTCCTTTTTTCCCTACTCATTTAATTTCAATTTATACAATCCTGGTTACACCTTAAGTATTAGTCTGCAGCATTAAAGAACAATTTACATTTGTTGATATAGTTTTTCTCGTGCTTCATTTATTGTAGGAGATCAACTTTTACTGCATCAGACTTTTGCTTTATCGTTCCCATTTTATCCTTAGAGGGTAACTTCCCCTGGACAAGGATGTATTTATCAACTTCAATCTATTTTCTATCTCCAGAATCCATTTTCACCTTTGGAAATAAACTCTTGCATTAGAATTTTTTCCTGAGCTGAGCAGCCACTGCTCTTTTTGGCCATTTTTCAACCCGCGAGACTATTTTTCTTGTATTGAATTTTTATTATAATTTTAGAGTTTATTTTTAACTCCGAGGGTCAACTTTTACATCAGGATTTCATTTTAGCTCAAAATCTGTTATCAAGGCAAATTTAATCAACCTGATTAAGTTTTGCATACTCTGAACTCTGAATTCTTTCCGTCTACTAGAAATCAAATGGTCTCAGGTTTCCCAATTTATACTTACATACAATAAGGCTAAAAGCATAAAACGCTCATAGGTTATTGATTTTGTGCCAATAACTTTTACATTAAAATATTATTTTACTCCCATGGGCCTCAATTTTTTCTTAAGGGGAATTTTTATCTGAAGGGGGAGGGGGTATTTTTTACTTATAGTTTCTACATTGTGCCATCAAAATTCTGTTTTACTCTTTAGTATCAATTCCTATATTAGTATTATATTTTATTTCCAATGGGCCCAGTTTACACTTTTAAGGCATTTCGACCTGGCTGTTTTTCTCTTATCTTTGCACCTTCAAAGTAGATTTTTATCTCCGAGAGTAGGACTTTTATATCAGGATTTCAATTTATGTGAATGATACCTATCAACGCTTTCTCAGAAGTACAATGCCCATGAGGCACCAAATGTGTGAAAAATAAAATCTCTTTTAAACTTGATTATTGAATTGATCGCCCATTTTGATTTTTCTGAATTAATTTAAGTAATTGATTGACCTTATTGTTTTGTTTTAAATTGTCTAATAAATAGTCGATTTCATGGAGCATATTTTTATTATAGATTCTGGGGACACTGAGGTTGAAAAAATTGAACTCTAATAATTAACAATAAAAATTAATTAAAATTTTTCTCTTAGGTGGTTTTATGGATCCTAATCTAGCAGAATTTTAATAAATTTTGAGTCATAATTATCTATTTCTACTCTAGTGCCCCTAGAAGAATAGGTTCCATGAAATTGACCCTTACAATACTTTCTATTGACATGAAATAGAAATCTTTTTACAATAAAAATGAAATTTCTTTGTTTAAAATAAAACCAAATACAAGAATGTTTTCTTCTTGATTCATTTCATATAGAATTATAGTTATAAAATCAAGTAGAAATTTTAAGCAAAGCTCTTCTAAGGCATTGAGACTCAATGAGAGACAATTGAGACTCAATGAATATCAGGCATATATTTCACTTCAATAAACAAATTCCCTTCAATAAAAATTCAGCCGCATAATTTCAGTTGTTTTTTTTAATTAACAGTATTCATTAAAACAATCATTTACGTTTATAGAAAATTTAAAGTTTATGTTACTAATTGAAATATTCGAAATAAAAGTTAAACCCTATTGTATAACAATATATTTCAGTGAGCAAAGTGCGTAGTTTATGACCTTGATCGGTGAAAGAAGATTTGCTAATTTAAAAATACTTTTTAAAACTTTCCATCTATCAGATTTAAGGATCCAATCAGAGAATTAAAATCTCAAAAATATATAAACACTGCAGGTATAAAACTAAAACTCAAATTTAATTAAGCACCTAAAAAGAATGGCATAATATATAAATTTAACCTTGAAAAACAGCAAAATGTTTAAAACAACTCATGTTTTATAGACCATAAATAATAGTTTTTAAAACCAATAGAAAGGATATAACAAGACTGACTTCATTTTATAAAAAAACAAATAAACTATTAAAAAAAAATTTTTTTTTAACAGAGAAATTTCTTTATATACCACAATTATTTTCTTTTATTCAAATATTAAATAAAAAATTTAATCCAAGATAATTTTACGTAAATAAAGAAAATTTAATTCAGTGAAAACAAAAAAAAGGTGTTGCGGCTGACCACATGTACCTCGCAGGTATATAATATTTTTATGAGTTTTTATTCGACAATTTTATGTAATTTATGTAATAATATCAGTTCTGAATTAATGTCAAAATCATGTAACATCGAATTACAAATATTTTAATTATTAGCATAAAGTAATAAATCATCTTGATTTTTTTAATGATAACTATTTAACGCTCCATAAAGACCATTAAAAATTAAAAACATTTTCAACACTTTCTTTTTCTATACTTACACATGCATAATTATAAATTTAATTAAAATTTTACATACCTATTAAAAAATTAGATTAAAATAAAAACACAAATTTATATATCACAGACTTTTGAAAAAAATATAAGAGGATCCAAACACTCTCACGTACAATAACCAACTCTCATATATTTATTTTCACTCTCTTTTAAAACTTATAACAACAAAACCAGGATGAAAGTTCCGGCTCTTTGCAGAGAAATTTTTTTTTGTAAATGTACATGTAATTTTTTTTTTCTGCTCTTAACTAACGTCATAGGTACGTTTAATGAAATGACTACTGTATTTATAATTTTTATTATTATCCAATGAAACATGTTTTATCTTATTGTGGAAATCAATTGTGAAATTATAATATCTTTCATTAAATGATGTTGTTTAATAATTTTGCAATATTTTTTATAAGTGTCAAGATATTTTTATTTAATCGTGATATTGGGTATTACTCACCTGTATTATTGAAATTTTTTTATTACAATTCTTCAAATTTCATAAATATAATAGATGTTACGAAAAATAAATAAAAAAAATTATTTTTATTAAGACATTTCTATGTATAAATAGTTTTTTAAATATATGTAATTTAACTTGTCAAATTATCATTTTAGAAAAAATAAGATTTTTAATTCTAAGAAAAAAAAATTTTTTTTTCTGACATGAAAATTTTTTTATTGATAATAATTGTGTATGTAAATTTTTAAAATATATACAGACTTATTTACGTGACTTTCTCTCTGACAAAAAAAATGAATGTTTTGCATGTATGTATGAGTTATGGTACAGTTTAAATTTTTAAAATAAAGGTGTTTTATAAACCTACTACTTTAAAATTATGGGTATCATAAATGATTTTTATCAAAGTAAAAATTATCGTTACACAATTTGAAAATAAGTTTAACACTTGTATGGTGTTTGACTGAATTTTGATGAATAGTTAATTAGAATTTTCAATTTTTGTATTATAATTTTATAAATTTAATGGACAGGTTTAATTTAATACGTTAAATTGTAATTAGATTTAATGCAGTAATATACAATTGTTTATCTAATTTTATTGTACTGATTTATATAGAAAATAAAAATTGTTAAATATATAACTTTAACTTTATACAAGGTGAGTCATTTTAAACTATTACACTCTAATAACTCGAAAACAAAATAAAATAATGAAAAATGTTTACTAAAAAAGTTGTTAGGGTTGAAGAGGACCATCTTGTTAGGGGCTTTAGATTTTGATCTTAAGGCCCCATCTGGCGCAGCAGCAACCAACTTAGAAATTTTAAAAAAAAAGTATACTTTTTTATTTTTTATTCAGATTCTGTAGCAAATTTTAGGTCCAGATACGATTTTGTTTAAAAATAAATACAAGGCACATTTTTTAGACCCAAAAAAGCTTTTATACGGCTTTAAATGAAAAAAAAGATGTTTTTAGTAGTTGCAACCATTTTTATTGTATGTTTGTTTGGGGGAACACTTTTGGTGACTATTTGAGATTTTGGGCATACAGGCCTAAATAGATCCCTAGGAGCCATTGTTTCTAAGTAATGCTAAAAGTAGATTCAAAATATAGGTCTATAGGACCCAAATTCTTAAAGACTTTTAACACTCTTCCACCACAACAAACTTAGCATAAAATTGCTAGTAACTACCAAAAATATTTTTTTTATTCATGTTGAGCTTTAAAAAAGTCCAATTGGGCCCATTAAGGTCTGTAGGACCCAATCACCAATAATCACCAAAAGTCTTCACCCATAAAAATAATGTTAACTATTACCAAAAGCACCTTTTTTCATTCAGAGCCGTATAAAAGCTTTTTTGGGTCTCAAATGGTCTTTGCATTTTGTTTAGCCAAAACTAAAAATAAAATTTGCAAAACATAAAATTTGAAATAAAAAAGTTTACTTTCTATTTAAAATTCCTCAGTTGGGTTCTGCTATGCAACAACTTTTATATGAAACTTTCATCAATACTTTACTTTTAGTCCTGTCACCAGCAATGCTATTTAATGCCCTAAAATCCTAAAATACCATAAAAGCTTCATGAAAAAAATGGGTGGTAAGAGTAGATGATGGTGGCCAATTTTGCAATAATTTGTTAATAACAAAGAATTGACCACGAATTTTGCAAAATAGACCCCGGATTCGTGTTTAGCGGGTCAAAAAACATAAATACCTCCCATTTTTTTCCATGGAGCTTTTATGGCATTTTAGGGCATTAAATAGCATTGCTGGCGACAGGACTATTTGTTTTCGAGATATCTGAGTGCATAGTTTAAAATGACTCAAATGATTTCAAAAAGCTAGAAGGTACATTCATTATGAAGTCAAAGTATCTTAAACCTTATTCTTAAGTACGTCCTATCCAACACTGGGTGTTTTTTGCGAAGCATATTTGTAACTGAAATGTTTTAACCATATGTTTATTTATAATAATTTTTTAATCAAAGAGTATAAAAACAAATTTTAAATGTTTATTTGTTTATAAATTTTAGAACATTAAACTTTTGTTTATTAACAATTAGCTGAAACTCATTACTGAAGAGGTTTAGTAAAAATTTTCCATCATTCAATTCTCCCTAGAATTAAATGATCTTTAATATGAGCTAAGCAGAATTTTGATTTAAGTTGCCCAGATCTGGAAACTCAGGCTATTCTGAACCAAAAATTTAATAGATCGTATTTGTTTAAACAATTTAACATTAACAATTTTAACATGGAACATGTTCATTAGATAAATTTACGAGCAAAAATGATTCAAAATAGATTATTTAGTTACAATGGAAATGATACTTCAGCCAATTGAAAAAGAAAACACGCCAAACTAAATTTTGAACACCAAATATAAGATGGGCGATTAAAATTACAAACAAGTAATCCTTAATGATTATACTACTTGATTTTTAAATGTATAATTATAAAATTATATTAAATATATTTAACAGCATATATGTCTTTAAATCGTTAAACATATATATATCCTTCAAAACGCATTTCATTTGCGAGAAATTAATACGCCATCTGTAATCGATATTTAACAAACTTTATCTAGTAGGATTCTTAGTATAATCTACTTACATGTACATATAAAAATTAATATGACAAAATATGTCTGCGTAAAATTTAGTCAATAAATTAATAATTTATTTGCACATCAGACATTATAAAATAAAAATATTACACTTATAAAAGGTAATGAAATATTTTTTTTAAACCGGAATTTATGCAAATAAAAGTAATGTATATAAATTGCTAAGTATGTGACAATTTTTTTATTCATAAAAACGCAAAACCTAAGAGAAAAAAAAAATCAAGTTATCTTAAAAAATGAGGGTCAAAAGTGAAGAAAAAACTATAATTTTGTAATATTTGATTAACAAATAAAAAACACGTTTCAAAATTATTAAAAATAATTATTATTACATTTTCAAATATGTCTATTAAAACAATAATAATATCTTAATTTTCATCGTTACGTACGTTTCTTTTTTCTTAAGGTAATAAGATACTTAAATAAATAAAAATATCTCGAGTGGAAAAAGACATAAAAATAAATTAATATATAAGTAAATGGTTATATGAAATAAGTACCTTTTTTTTTACTGATAAGAAAATTGTATCAAACTATAAATTTTACTCTGTTCTTACGTAATTTTTAAAGAATTTATGTACAAAAATAATTTTTTACTTGCATTTTTTTTTTTATGATAATTGGTTAGTGAAATTTTTAGCTTGTACAATAAAAACAATATAAATTAATTTAAACGATTATTTTTATGATATTAAAATTATTCTGCTTTATGATCTGGCAATTCATAAAATAAAAGTTTTTTGTACTTGTAATGTTTACATTTTTAATTAACCTCGTTATATTATATTTTAAAATATTATTTTTAAACAAAAAAAACAAAAAATTTTTTTTTGTTGCTTCATTGGATTAAATATTTTGTAAGATTCATTTGCATAGAGAAATATTGGTGTTACATAAATAATTAAATGTTAATGAACTCAGTAAAACTAAATTTTTTTTTTTATTAATTAAAGTTTTATTATGCTATCATTAGTATTATATAAAATAATGAATAAAAATATGTTTTATGGTGACATTTAATAATGGACGTGAAATATTGTTTGTTTTGTGTGTATAGGAAAATTCTATATGAGTAGAAATTTGTATTAATTTGATCAAGTTAGTAAATACTGTTTAAAAATTGTATGCAAAAAAAGGATGATGAAAAAAATAGATCTACAATTTTTGGTAAAAGGTTGCAGTCTACAATTTTTGGTAACAGGTTCCTTCTGTTTTTGATTTGGGAGCTCATTGAAAAAAGTCATTTTTTTACCGAGGTAATTTGTGGAAGCTCCTCTTGATACATCAAATTCTTAATATATAATTTGGCCATGATTTCATTTTCTTAACTTGCTTTTAATTAAGTTTTAATGACAATTAACTATGGAAATTCAAATTCAGACCTCATGAATAATAAAGAAATATTGATTGATGAATTGTCATTAAAAACAGTTGGCAGTGATCCATTACACCACTCTTTTGGAACACCTACAGACACTACACAAATGGACATTACTTGAGATTAAAAATAACGAAAGTCATTATTGTCATCTTTTTACAATTGGCGTAGGTACAAATTTTGGACTTTATTCCACCCAGAGTGAAAGCTTTTGCTTTCGAAAATTTAGATTTTTAGAATTCTTGTTGAGTGTGAGTATCCAAACTTAAAATAATTTCATCCCTTATACATACCCCAACAGAAACTTGGTAAATTCAAATCAGAATATCCCAACAGCATATATTCTTCACATCTTTTTTAACAAAATCTAAAAAATTCAAATTTCTATTCATATAAAAAAACGTTTAAAAAAAAGTATCCCATAAAAAAAATACATGTCAATTATTAATTAAAAAAACAAAATTTATTTAATTTTTTGTATATTTTTTATTATTACATAATTTTAAAAAAAAATATAATTAACTTCTGGTTTTTTTAACTTAAAAAAAAATATTTTCTATTTTATTCTTTATTTATAACTCATCAAAAAAAATTTTTTTTTAATATCAAATTTTATTATTCAACATTTTTTTTATTATTAATAATAAATTATGTTTATGAATAAAATTTTATAAAATATTACATAAAAAAAAGTAACAATAAGTGATAATTTCACTTTAAATACTTTTTAATAAAAAAATAATTTTTTTTCATTTTTCTCTATTAATTTTTACATTAAAAAAAAAAAAAATCATAATATATACAATTTATTTTATTATAATAAAAAAAAAAAAATTTTTCTATTATAAATATTTTTTTACATAATCAAAAATTTAATTTGGTGCTGTGTATTGTGCAGGAGGACCATAAACAGGTGGTGGTCCATAGCCATGATGTGGTGGATCACTGTGTTCTGAACTTTGAGAGGATGTTTGTGATGCAGCACTTGATGCACTAACTGACGTATTAATAACAGCACCAAATAATTGTATACCAGCAGAAATAACTTTTTTTATCGAACTTCCTAATAAATCAAATGGACTTACTGAGTATGCTGGCACCTACGATTATTTTATGGTATTTATAGTTTGAATTTTCCTTATAACAAATTTTTTTTTATTTATTTATAAATTAAGTAATGCATAAATCCGGATATTTTATAGAACTTGTCAAACGTACAAGGAAAAATTTAAAATATTTTAATTAATTAAATAAAAAAAAAGGATTAAAAGTGCAAAAAGAAATAAAATTATAATTACATAATTTCCATAATTTCCATAATTAGCAGGTGCAGCAGTTAGTTCTGGTTGATAGATAACTGGTGGTCTATTTATATTTTCGTTTAACGATTGTGGGTGAGTCTTTTTTTTAGAATCAGGTAGTATTTTTTCTGATTCGACATGAGTTGCTTGTGGTCTGTAATTTGGATTTTGTGGCCTGTATCGAGGGTTTGTTAATGGCTCTCTTTTAGGAGTATTTGGAAGATTAAAATTTGTTGCAAATTGACTATTTTCACGTTTTGGTGGTTCTAAAGCTACAATACGTTCTGGATAAGGCCCATGTCCATGAGAACCTTTTTTATCTTTTCCACTACTGTCACTTAAGGCCGCAGTTGTTCCTGTTAATGCTCCTGTTACAACGGCACTTATAAAACTACCGTAATCTAGGTTATTCCCTGGTTTACTCAATTCCTTAAAAAAAAGTATGGCAAAAAATTGAAAAAAATTATGTTATATTTGGAATAATTTTTAATAAGTAAAAAGATTAAATTTACCGCTAATAACTCGGACATAACTTTTGCAAGAAGTCCAGCAATTGGGGATGTTCCACCAGGTTCGGTTGGCTAAAAATTTTATTAAATTTATTTTAAATTTCATGAACAAAATCATTTTAAGTAAGTAATTTACAAAACGTACCGTGCTTAATGGTACAAGTGCTGCTTGTAAAAGAGCTGCTAAAGATGATCGGCCTTCAGGAGGCTAAAAACAAAGAAAATATTTTATGAAACTTTCTGGATTTAAATTGTGCCTATTAAAATTATTACCCCACTAAGACTACGCAATAAAGGAGGTATTATTGGACCAGAAACAGGCCCAATTAGTGGACCTACAAGCTGAATAGTAGGGCCTAATAGAGCGCCAATATCAAGCCCTTTTCCATCTTTCCCCTGAAATAAAAATAATTTTATAGATTAAATTTAGAAAACTATGTAAACAATTAAATTATATAAAACATACTTCTAAAATATTTTTTAAAATTGGACCAAGTAATCCTGGAATATCTGGTGCATCGTCACCCTGAAAATATGTTAATCAATAAAATTCTTATTTATCGATAAAATAATTTTACTAATATTAAAATTTACTTGTGAAAGCCCCATAACAAGTGGTAATCCAGCTTGAAGTACTTCAACCAAATCAGTATCACTGTTTGGCTAAAAAAACATAAAATTATATAAAATAAATAAATTTTAAAATTTCATAAAATACATACATCACTAATATCTTCTAATACTGGAATAGCTAATGGAAGTAAATCAGCAATTGATCCAAGTGAACCTTCATCTTCCTATAATATTAAATTAATTATTTTAACTGTAGATTAATAATTAATTAAATAATTTTTAAAATTTCTAATATTTACTTCATAATCATATTCATCGTCAAACGTATTCGCATTATTATTATTATTATTATTTTTATTATCTTTTTCATCATCAATATCATCATCGTCATCGTCATCTTCATCGTCATTATCATCATCAACATTATTACTAATTTCATTATCGTTATCATTAATATCATCGTCGTCGTCGTCATCCTTATCAACATCTTCATCTTCATCTTCGTCATCTTCAAACAATGATTGTCTTTTTGAATTTCCTACTCTTTTACCTCTTTTTGAAGTCTTGAAAAAAAAAATGATAATCCTTATAACAAATTACAGTTAAATAGAAATTACGTAATTATCAACTCTCTAGGTGATAGATACAGAATTTTTTTTATATATTTCTTGAGTAACAGATCATTGGCACGAGGTTATAAGTTAAAAAAAAAGATATATTTATGCATTATTAATGAACTTATTCGCGTGTTTTAATAAATGAGAATTATGTTTTAAACTTGTCAAAAAAAACGAGGCTAACGACATTCTTTAATATATATAAAAAAAATATTTATAATAATTAATATTATTATTACTCTTATTTTTCCACTAACACCTTGTAATACATCAACGACGTTTAATGTTGAATTTGGTGGTTGTATTGGCTTTTTATTCGTTAATGTCAACATACGTATTAATGTTTGTATGGCTGTTTCTCTTTTGTTATTTTTTATTTTTTTACTTTTTTTACTATTAGTACTTTTTTTCTTTTTTTTACTTTTACTTTTATTGTTATCCTCGAATTTTACTTCAACTTTATCTAAAAAAAATTAATTTTATTATGAATATTAAATTATATGATGAATTAGGCAACTACTGGACTACAAAAGATTCACAAAATTTTTATTTTTTATCGAAAATATTCGCTTGGATTGTAAGGCTATTTATTTTATCAGTTTATTTATTAAAAAAATAAATATTTTGCGACTTACTTTATAGTTGGACCCATACTATAAAAAGTAACTTTCTTAGATTTACATAAAAAATAGAATTTTTTCGAAAAATTAGTAAATTTCAAAAAATTTTGTAAATATTCGATAAAAATCGTAAATTTACTTAATTTAGTATATTCTCGAAAAATTCGAGAATTCTCGATTTCTTTTGTGATTTTACGAAAAAAGTTGTAAATTCACAACTATTTTTCGTTTTTCAACTACTTTTTGTAAATTTTCGAAAAAAAATTGTAAATTATCAATTTTTCTTGCAAATTCACAAAAAAAAAATCGAGAATACTCGAATTTTTTTTTAATATACTAAATTTAGTAATTAAACGATTTTTTTCGAATATTTACACATTTTTTCGAAAATTTATATTATTTGAAAATGTACTAATAAGAAGTTACTTTTAACAAAATGGCATAATAAATTGCTTGATATAAAATTAAATAAAAAATATATTTACTTTTGTTGTTATTTTTTTTACTAACAAGATTTTTCGTACGTGTTTTCTTAATAATTTGTGGATCATTAGTTGATGCTTCAAATTTACTATCTGGAATTTTATTCATATCATTTCTATTATCACTAATAATATTATTATCATAATAAATATTATCTTTGCTTGGATTGTCTCTAGTTATGGTAATAACAGCTTCAAATGGTAATGTAATTCCAGGATTATTTGTTTTTTTAGATGTGTATGTTTTAATATCTGAATTTCTTTGTCGGTTATCTCTAACTTCAACAGGTTCAGTTAAAACAGAACTTTCAGATAGTAATGGATTAATGTTATAATTGTCTTGAAAATGTACTAATTCCAAATTTTTTGGATCTGGATAATATGTTAAATTTTTTCCAGTTATTATTGAATAATAATGAGTTAGTATATGTTCTTCTGGTTGTATTGAATTTATTGGCAATGTAAAATATGGCGGTGTGTCATAATCATTAAATATATTTGGTTCGTCAAATATTTTATAATTATTATTATTATTATCATAAGGCTTCATTACAGACATTTCTTGAAACATTTTATTAAATATTCTATTATCTGTTGATCTTTCATCAGATTCAAATTTAAATTTTGTTGGCTGATCAGATAATTTTGGCTCGTATGTTTCTGATATTCGTGGTTGTAATGGTGGCTTCATTTCTGGTTGGGTATTTGGCAATCTCACCTAGTTTTAAAAGAAAATAAAATTATTGCCTTTTTAACATGGAACATGTTCATTGGATGGGGTATTTGAAAAAATTTGGCTTAGAAGGGGGGGGGGTTAATAAGTGACGTTATAGGGGAGGGGGGTGAAATAGACTTAGAATATTTTCGATTTAGGGAGTAGAATAATTTGAAGTGGGAGTCAGGACTTGAAGAACAAGAACTTAGAATACTTCAGGCTTATGAACTTAGGATATTTCGGAATTATTGTAATTTCGGTTTTTGGATTTATAATGGATAGGTTGCATAAGTTAAAACTGTTATAAGTGAAAATGTTCCATGATCGTTGGTTGTATTAACAGAAAAATCAGTTATAAGTTTTTATTCTAGATGTCAAAAATTTTAAATACGACAAAAATTTTTAAATTTCGTTATACTAGATATTTAAAGAGTGAATTTTCTAATTTTTGCTTAAATTTTTGATTTATTCTTAGGGATTAGCAAAATATTACAAAATTTTAAAATATTTAATTTGATTAAAATTTTCAACTTCTAGAATATATGATAAAAGTTTTAGAATTAAAATTAAATGCATGTTAACTTTTGTATGTTAACACACTAATGACCTTTGGAACTGGAGGATTTTCTTGCTGTCTATTGAGGCTACTCGTTGTACCAGAATTATTTGTTTTTTCATTTTTAGTTAAATTTTCAACAGTTGGGATATTTTTCCTGGGTTCTTTAATATAAGTTACATTTGATTGCTTATTATCTGGCTTTGTTGGCTTATTATAGTTGGCAAGAGTAACATTAACTTTTGATGCTATTATTCTCATGGCATAACTAACTAAACTTATTAAATCTTCTCTTGCTTGTGGACTTAATGGTGTGATTGTATTATTTTTTTTGCTATAATTATTTCCACCTTTTTCATTATTTTCATCTGCATCTAATGATTTTTCTACTAATTTTAATCTTGTTGGTGGCACTGATTTAGATAGTGTTTGTTCCATAAATATTATGGTTATTAAATAATATATAATTATATGTGACTTCATTTTTTTAATTTTATCTTTGTCTACCTGAAATATGAGAAAATTTTATGATTTTATGTACAGTTTGTATTGTCACACAAATTTAAAATAAGTTTTATTTAAAAACTTAGAATTTCATCCATATCTTCCAAGCAGACTTAAATACACTGAAAAAAATACGCTTGCGGATAACGGAATGCTGCCTGTGGGCAGCGGAATTTTTTTCTTGCATAAATAATTGCAAAAAGAAAAAATACTGCACTAATGCGCGCATATCTTAAATGAACAAAAAAAATTTGTTTTCTAATTTTCTTTTTTAAGTTTTAAGTTTTTTGGAACCTATTGAGCAAGAAAAAATATTTCGTTTATTGCAAATGGATATCCCCATAACGTCAAGGGAAAAAATACGCTTACAGAAAACGAAACCATTTGCCAGCTAGCAGTAACCGGCATTTTTTTCAGTTTTGTCAACTAGTATTATGTCTAATTAAAACTTTATTTTTAGTTCAAAATTTTCACCGGTTTTCCTACATAAAAAGAATTGCTCTTTCAATTTGTGGGCTAAGATTTAAAAAATACGTGGTTCCGGTTGTTGTGTACTCCCGGATAATTGTAGTGATTTGGCCCCCGAAATAAAACCTAACCTATTTAGTAGCATCCGAAAAATTCATAAGTTTTAAAAGCGCGGGTAAACGGCGGTGACATATTTTGAATTTTTGGGTATTAATAATAGTTATCCTTCCAGGAAGTTTTCTAAAAAATTGAAAAATATTGTTTCTTACCCCACCAGGAGTATAAAAAAATAAATTAAGGATGGTATATATATTTTTATGCTCAAAAAACCGAAAGAAAAATTTTAGAAAAATTCAAAACTATTTAAAAAAATTTATTTATCTATTTTTTAGGTTTTATGTAAAACCTAAATTAATTTGTAAACCATAAAAAAGAAAAAAAGATTCCGGTATACCTGCAACCAAAAATGCGGAAAATTCGATTTTTTGTCAGTGTAATGAAACAAAAAAGCTATTGTATTTATAGAAAAGCAGAAATGCATAATTTTAGAAATTGGTAAAAAAGTAAAAACTAGAAAATCTAAATAAATTTTGCATTTTCCAAGTTTGTAGAAATCAAAATGGTGACAGTTTTCAAGAAATGAAACCAAGATTAAGAAAACTTCAAAAGTGCTGTCCTAAATAATAGATTCTCCTATCCTGTACTGAAACATCTAATAAATATTTTTCTATAAAATTAAATTTCTCAGCACTGAAAACTTATGCTTTGTTGGAAAATTTATGTTCTTTATGCCTTCAAAACTTACAAAATAAAACTAATTTCAACGGAATGAGTAATTTAATTTTAAAGATTAATCTTTTATTTCATGTATCTATTTCAAATCATTTCAAAGGTATCTAAAATGGAAAATTTTTTTATGTGAATGAAACGTTTTCTGAGACCTTTTGGACTTTTAAATATGACGATTAAAACGAAAATTAAAACGAAGTTTTAAATATGAAAAAAAATTGCACATCTTAGCCTCATTAAAGTTACTTGCCAGATATGACCAAAACTCCAACGGGAAGACTTTTATTTGTATTATATCACCTGCCTTTAATAACTTTCTTCGATTTTAACATGGAGTAGAAAACCCTATCTCGAAATGATCATTAGAATTATTGGAAAAAATTAAGTTCTTTCTTAAAAAATGGACAAAATCGCGTAATTTTTATATTTAAAAAAGCCAGCCAAAATAACAAATAATGATCAAATTCTTATAATAGTTGTACTTATACAATTACTTATTCATTAAAGGGTTAAAAACTAGAAACCATAAAAAAATGATTTTAATTTCAAAACGTTTAAATAATAAAAAGGCATATAATTACAAACTAATAAAGTTATGAAATAATATTTACCTAATAATAGATTTCCCAGATTGAAAAAAAAAATTTATTATCAATCCATTTATCAAATTAATTACTCATATTCACTTTTTTTACACTATCAATAATAATAATAGTAATAACAGTAAACTCGTTTTTTATATAAATTTTCTTCACTTTATTAGTTTAAATAAATCAAGTTTTTTTTTCTTTACTCTATATTAACCTCTATTTTTTATTTAAAAAAATTAATTAAAAAAAAAAATATATTCAAATTCACAAATACAATAACAAATTTTTTTTTATTAAATTGACACTAAAATAAAATTTAATTTTTATTTTACTATTGGTAAATGGTACCATTTTACTCATATATTTTATTAAACTTTTGATTTTAAATGGTCTAAAACTAAGAATGAAAGAAAATTAAAATATTACATAGATTTTTATAAAAAAAGGTAGCTTCCTACCAATAAAAGAAAGTTAATTTTTCTATTGTTTAACAATAAAAAAAAAAATAATCATGTATGTCATTATTTTTCTATATGTTATATGCATAGAAAAATACAATAACATATTAGTAAATAATGATTAGTCATGTTCTTTTTCCTTAAATTTACGTAATTTAAAGTAAGTTAGTCGAAAAATATTATATAGGATGTGTATGAAAAATGAAGAAGAATAATAATTATTACATAACGTAAGAAAAATATGGTTTATTATTACAGCAGGTGAATGTACATTTAATAATATATATCTATATTATATGTGTAGCAAGGCATCTGATCTCATTTATACAACCTTTTTTTTCGTATGAGAACGTCCTTGCATTGTATCTTGTTTTAGTTTACAAGTTACTTAAAATTTTGTTATTTTCATTTTTTTTTATCTTGTACAATGTCAAGATCAAGTATGCTATGTTTTTATTTAATATATTTTTCATTTTTCTTATTTCTGGGCAATTGATAATGTATAAAGTAATTTTATAATTGAAGAACTTAAGGAGACATAAAGTTATTCAAAAAAGGTAAAAATAAAAAAAAGAAGACGGATTTAATAAGAATGAACATATATAATCTTAACTCTCAAATTTATTATTATCATTTCAATTTTTTTAAATTTATTTTATATTCGTCGAGGGAAGTCAGCTATCGATGCCATAAGTAGTATCGTCCAGGCCATCGAGAATGCTCGGACAGGCAATCACTACTCTAGAAAAATCACGCTACTAGTGACCTTTGATGTGAAGAATTCCTTCAACTCAGCAAGATGGTATGATTTCGTGGAGGGGCTAAGAAACTTTCAGGTGCCAAAATATCTGCGAAGAATCATCAGCAGTTACCTGAGCGATCGAGAAATAATCTACGAGACTGCGCAAGGAACAAGATTGAGAAAAGTAATTGCAGGAGCAAACCTTCTCCTTATAAGCGAGCAGTGGTTTGGTTCACGCTCCCTGAACTGGTTTTCGGATGAGCTATCTGGATAGTGAATCCAAAGAAGGTACTGGTACAAGAGGATTGCTCCGGCAGAGGCTTTGTCTGGATTAAGACTCAAGGTGTCACCTACATAAGCGTGTACTTAACATCAAACAAGTCCACAGAAGAAACTCTGACAAAACTTAACAGCCTAGAAGTTGCAGTAAGGGACATGACCAGTAATATTTTCATAGCAGGCAAGTTAAACGCGAGGGCTGTAGTGTGGGGTATACCCGAAACGGATACAAGAGGAGAGAACATACTCAATCTGGCTGCCAGGCTCAACTTAGCTGTCCTAAATGTAGGTAACACTACAACTTTTATAAGACCTGGCTACGGTCAGACTATCACAGATATATCTCTTGCAATAGAAGATTTTCCGGACGCACTCGGAAAAATCTACGAGAAGATGCTGCAACCAAGGATAGCGAGGGCTGTAGAAACTGCAGGAAAGCTCTCTCCCCGACTATATGGGCTTCGCCAAGGGAAGTCAACTATCGATTCCATAAGCAGTATTGTCCAGGCCATCGAAAATGCACAGACAGGCTATCACTACTCAAGGAAAATCACTTTACTAGTGACCCTTGATGTGAAGAATGCCTCCAACTCAGCAAGATGGTGTGATTTCATGGAGAGACTAAGGAACTTCCAGGTTCTAAAATATCTGCAAAGAATCATCAGTAATTACCTGAGCGATCGAGAAATAATCTACGAGACTGAGCAATGAACAAGATTGAGGAGAGTAACTGCAGGAGCAGTTCAAGGATCGGTCCTCGGACCGGATATATGGAACATCATGTAAGACCAGGTACTTAGGCTCCCAATGCCAGAGGATACTTTTGCTGTTAAATACGCGGACAATCAGGTCTAGTTATCACGGCAAAAGATGTAAAAATTGCTGAGGATAAACTGAATCAGGCAATGCATGGAGTCAATTATTGGATAGATGACCACGGCCTAAAGCTTGCGACGCGATGGCGAAAACTGAGATTGTCCTATTCACCCGTAAATATATTGATACCATCATCTGAATACGCATAGGGGAGGATAGGATAGAAACGAAGGGTAGGTTAAAATACTTGGGAGTGATGTTGGACACGAAGTTCACTTTCACGTCGCAGATATTAAGAAGCACCGAGAAGGCTGCCAGGCTCACTATCGCGTTAAGCAAGCTGATGAAAAATACGCGTGGACCCAAGACCAACAAGCACAGACTTCTTGTATCGTTCACCCACTCCATAATCCTCTATGGTAAAAAATATGGGCAGATAGCATGAGGAAAGTCACCTACGCAGCTAAGCTAAAGAAAATTCAGAGACAAGGAATATCATACAGTATCGTCGGAGGCAGCTCTAATCGTCATCAGACTTGTTCCAATAGATCTCCTGGCTCGACAAGAACAAAGAGAGGGGAAACATTGATCACGTGAAGGCATCCTTGCTCCAAAACAGGCTAAATAAATTGCAGGACCGCTGGACCGATTACTCGGATACCCAATAGACCAAGAGGTTGATAGGAGAAATATCTCTTTGGATAATTAGAAGACATGGAGACATAAACAATTTTTTGACCCAATTTTTAAGCGGACATGGAATTTTTTGCCCCTATCTCTTTCGGATCAATAAGCTGGACAGCAAAAAATGCTTATATTGCCTTGGCAAAAGAGATACGTCAGAACACACATTCTTTGAATGCGACAAATGGATCGTTAAGAAGTTTGAACTAGAAACAAATATTATACTAATCACATCTGATAACACACCAAACCTGAACGTGCCTGAAAGTTAAAAAAAATGTCGCTAAAATCGGCTTGGGCAGACTTTTAAAATACATTTTTTTAAGTCGATTTCTTCCTACTAGAAAATCTGATCAGCTCGTCTGCCGGACTTTCATGGGACCTATAATGCGTATTTTAAGTTTTTTTTTTTTTTTAATTAATAACTTTTAAATTGCCACCAAAATTTTATTTTTCCATAAAAATAACTTCTATATGTCTCAAAAATTTTTTACAAGCCTCACGCTCCAACGATTCCTTACTTGTCACTTTTGATTGATTTGTTTTCCAAATATGATAATTTAAAGTCATAGATTTAAGAATTTAAGAATTTTTAAAAAAAGTCATTTTTCAATATCTTTGACGAGTAAAATTTTTTTTAAAAATTTAAGCTTATAGAAAATTTTTGAGACCTATAAAACCAATTTTAATGAATAATTAAAATTTTTGCAATAATTTAAAAATTGTTCATTTTGGGCTAAAAATGGGCCTTTAGTTTTTTACAATAACTATGAAAGAATTAGTGTTATAAAATTGCGGTTTACGGTGCTTAAAAAGTTACTTTTACACCAAAAAAATAAAACTAACCATAAGTTTTTTTAAGTTGAACCAATTAATAAGGCCCCTGTGTTATACATATATTTTATATATTTTTACAGAAGATGATGGTACATAAAGATGGAATTTTAATCAGAAGGAATAACGAAGTCCTTAACTAGAGTGGCTAGTCACTTGATGCGAGTCAAAAGATGGAACTCACGAATAGAATTAAATGGCCTTGAACCTATCCTGAAGTAATATGAGAACAGTCCCGGGATAGGCTTTGCATAAGGTAGAAAGCGAGTGGACTTTTGTGGGTAAAGGCTAGGTATATCCAAGTCCCACATAACTGACTACTAGACTTCAATATTTTTTTTTTTTTTTTTATAGGAAGAAAAGAACCCCCAAGCAAGCATACAAGTGCAATGTTCCCCTCCAATTGAAACGGCCTTTGTCTTGATTTGGAGAAATGAACGTAAATTACTCTGAGAGCATTATCACAAATCTGAGTAATTGGTTTGCATGACGGTTAATTGATTCATGACTGGCAAAAAACGCACGTGAGGAAAAAGCCATAGAAATTTAAAATGACAAGCTTAAATCAGGATAAGTGCAGTAGAAGTTATCGGTGGAAAACTTCAAGCAGTAAGTTTATGAAAATGTCTTCATTATTACTTGCTTTCATTATATATATATGTTATCAAACGCATTTCATTTACGAGAATAATTTTCAAATTAATGAACAGTTAAGATTACAATATTTTAAACCGAAAAATAAGTATTTGGCAGCAAAAATAAAAATATTTTGAGTCAATTTACCAAAATAGGTCAAAAACACAAGGATTTGACCTAGAAATCTAAAATTGGCTGAGAGTATAAATTTTTAGTTGTAATTCCGGAAAAGAAAATTTAGGGCTGATTTCTGTGACCCTTCAAAGATCCAGAAAAAAAATGTAAGAAAAAAGTAAATTAAAATAATTTTACAAAGTTGATTGAATAACTTATCTCATTATTATATATCCTCATAAAATGCAATGTAATGCGGGATGTGGTTTACAATATTATTATTCTCTCTCAATTAACTATGATTTAATAATAATGACTTAAAACGCTATAATTATTTTAAAAAATAAATAAAACGTTATAAATAAGATTTTTTTAGAAAAATTATAATATTTCAAGATAATTTTTGTTATTTTAGTGATGAGATAAGTTTTTGTATTACAAAAATCAACAAAAAAAAAACTAATCAATTAACCATACATAAATAAGCAAGGTCGATAATGATAAATCTAAAAAAAATAAAATAAACTACAAAAATGTAAAAAATAATTTTTATTCGCATGAATTTTAATTAACGAGACTACGATTCTTTATACGTCAATCATACATTAATTAATAAATTATCCTTAAAAATAAGAAATAATTTTGTTCAACAGTTATATTTTATAATTATTATGCATGTGTATGTATAAATATAAACGCTTTCACTTATAATATGAATATAATATAGAGAAATGTTTATACCTAATATCGAAATAGAAAGTCTTAATTTTTTTATTTTTATATTAAATATTATTATATCTCTTTCTTTTTCTATTATACAAAAGAAAATATTATATTTTATTATTATATTATTTTTATTAATAGAAAAAATGTAACTTATAATTTTTTTTTTCTATTACGTAATAAAAAGTGTCATATGTGTTTGTATAATTTAGATAAATTAATTTAGTAATTTATATATGAAAAATGGGTGTTACATGAAAATTTTTTTTTGCATTTAAGGTATGTGTAAATAACGGCACGAGTTATAAGAATTACATCAACTATGAGAGACTTTTGTAATTTATGGAAATTTATTTGATATTATATTATTTTATTTTATTTGTGTGGATGAATTTTAGGATTTAAGATTATTTTACAATAGATATATTGGTACTATCAAGTTAGGTATGGTTTGGTTTTGTAATTGTTTTTGCATTGTATTTGACATCAGTTTTTTTTTTTGGTTGTAATGTGTCATAAAAAAATAAACTCTAATATTTATGTAAATTTTAATTATTACATATAATAATTGACCCTGAAACTTTTTTTGTATTTTCTTTATGGGTTGAGACAGTTAATGAAATTAAAGCTTTTCAGGTTTTTTGATATTAAAACGATTTATCCAAAGAATAATTTTATAAATTCACGAGTGAGAACAATTTATTTGAACTGCAACCTAGTAAAAATTGTAGTAAAAAAAAGTAACTTTTCGAAACGCGTCGTTTTGTTATAAAATGACTTAATTGTAAAAAGAAGGAAAAATAAAAAATATTTATAAAAAATATTAGTGTTTTAATTTAAAAATTTTACAATTGGAGACAAAATAAAAAGCAAAATGTAGTAAAAAACCCTAATACCTGAACTTTTGAATCAGTAAGCATTCAAACACACCGTGTCTAATCATATACTGGAAAGTTTAGTTGCTATCGATTTTATTGATCAGAATCAACTTTTATAATATATTTTTTTCCTCATTTCTAATATTCATATGTCCTTTGCCTAAATTGTTCATTGAAAAGTATTTTATCCAATAAAAGGTATTTTATTTGCTATTTTTTACCATACCAGCCTATTAATTAATTTTTTTTAGCTTAATTTTGTAAACTCTGAATATTTACCAATACATAGTTTTAAAATATTTTATAAAACTTGAATTTATTGAATTAGAATAAATGAAACTAATTTTTAAGAATTTAATTAAAGAAACCTTTATTTTAAAAAAATGCCTAAGCCACCCAAGCCTAATATTGCTAATTTGTAGCAGAAATAAATACAAAAAAAGCTTATAACTGATTTTTGTGTTCACAAAATCAACAGGCACGGAACATGTTCATTTATAACAAATTTAACTTATACTTCTTAATTATTATAAGTCCTAGAACCGAAATCTTAAAAGTCCCTTAATTGAAATTATCTTAAGTATTCTAGAAGTCCCTAAATCGAAAATTATTCTAATGCCTTAAATCGAATATATTCTAAGTCCCTTAACGCGTATTATTACAAGCCCCTAAATTAGAATTATTTTAAGTCCTTAAATTGAAAATATTTCAAATCTATTTGACCCCAAACCCTATAAAATTGAATATTGAATACTTTTTCTATTTTATCAAATTTTAGATATACAGAACGAAAATTTTGGAACCAAATGTTTATGAGGTGCGAAAATTTATGGAGTGTAATTTATTTAGCCCTTATTCTGGACACCCAGCTAAAGAAGGTTTATTACACAAAAATCTAAAAAATATACACATACCAGGCGCATGCATAGATGCCCTACTCTCCCATATATATTAATTGAAAATTGTAAATTACATTTTCTGCATGATTGAAAAAAACAAATGAACATTCGCTTTATGCATATAGCTGGCGCTTTTGTTCGCGAGTATAATATGTAATTTTATGAATAATTGTAAATATTTTTCTGTGAATCAGTATTATTCAATGACTACGGTGTATCTGAATAAAGTTTAACGCTATAAATGACATTTCTCATTTTTACGATAAATGGTATTTTTCCTTACAAGGGAGGAGATCTAAGCTTTTACCATTTATTCACGATGGAAAGTCATTACTCGATAAGACTGATATTTTTCATTTTATTTTTTAGGACCAAAAAATTTTTAAAATATTTAAATAACTATGAAACTAAATAATTTTTGATGCGACTGGAATAACTTAGCTGAATTATTATATGTCCATATTATTTTAAACCCCCTAACCAAATTATTTGATGTCCTTAAATCAAAATGACTCTAAGTTTATTTGACCCCCCCCCTCCCCATTAAAAAAGTTAATTTTTCATCTTTTCTGTATTGGCGACCTTTTTCACATTTTTTATCCCTCCCTATAAAAAGATTACTATTCAAAAAAACTGCAACCGGTTTGTGAACTCACAACCAACGAACGTGGAACATGTTTAAATTTATATTTTGAATCTTGAAGCCTTTATAATTTTAAGTCCTTAAGAAAAAAAAAACAATTTTAAGCTCCCAAAATCCTTTATATTCTGAACACTTTTATCGAAATTATTACAAATCCCTAAATCAAAATTATTTTAAGTTCCCATATCGAAATTATTCTAAGTCCATTTGACTGCCCCACTACAAATATGGCACATTTGACCCCCCCCCCCCCCCAATGATATGATTGAAATACCCTGCTTAAAAACATGTTCCATGTTAATAATAAAAGTTAAAGGATGGTGACTAGGTGTAGGCATTCTGCAAAAATACAAAAAACTGTCAATATAGGGAAAATACGAATGCTTAAACTGAGTGGATTACGTGGATTCCGTTGAATAATGGTTTGTAAAATGTGTTCTATCAGAGGGGCCCTGGAGGCCTAATAGATCAGAAAACCGATAATTAGAACAAAATGGCGCATTTTTAGAGTACTTAGAATAAGATTAGTTATATTACTAGATTACTGCTTAGAATAATACGGGTTTAGGGATTTAAAATAATTTCGATTTAGGAAGTTAGAATAATTCATTTAATAATAATAATAATTCAGGTTTAGGAATTTAGGATAACTTTGATTCAGGGACTGAGAATAATTTTGATTTAGGGACTAATAATTAAGGAATAATTCAACTTTAGGGGCTTAGAATAATCCGGGTTTAGGGGCTTGTTATAATTTGGGTTAATACTCCAGTTAAAATACATGAAATTTTATATGCGGGTTTTTTTTTGTCGCTAATCATGAATATTGAGGTATTTTTTAAGAAAAATTAGATATTTATCCTTAAATTAGCAAAAGCTACCTCTAAAATGGGCATTTCACTATATTCACTTTAAGCCTTTGAAATTTGGTATATATGAGGTTTTTTGGGTCGATAATGACGAATATTGAGGTACTTTTTATTAAAAATTAGATTCCCACCCTTAAATTAGCCAAAACTACCCCTAAAAAGGTCATTTTCGCTGTATTCGCTCTAAGTCTTTAAAATTTGGTACAAGGGGATTCTTCGGGTCACTGATCAAGAATCTTGAGGTATTTTTTATAAAAAATTAGACCTTTACCCTTAAATTAGCCAAAACTACCAGTTTTTATTTTTTTTTTCTTGTGATTTTTTGTTAATTTTTCGAAAATCCTGTAATGTTTTAATAAGAATAAAAATTCTTTTTAGATAAAAATTAATGATTTATTTATGTAAAATATTACTAATCTAATAATAATTTTTTTCCTTTTTAGGGATAGTTTTGGCTAAATTAAAGGTGAAAGAAAATTTTTTCATAGATGAGACCTCAATATTCGTGGATTATCGACCCAAAAAACCCCCGTATACATTAATTCAAAGGCTTAGTATGAATGTAGCAAAAATGTCATTTTTAGGGTGATACTCCAATTTTTCATAGAAAATATCTCGATATTAGTGATTAGCGACCCAAAAAACCCCATTAGACCAAATTTTAGAGGGCTACAGTGAATGCAGCAAAAATGCCCATTTAGGGGTAGTTTTGGCTAATTTAAGGGTGGAGATCTAATTTTTCATAAAAAATACTTTCATATTAGTGATCAATGACCCAAGAAACCCCCGTATACCAAAATTTCAAGGGCTAGAGTAAATGTAGCGAAAATGCTATTTTTAGGGGTAGTTTTGGCCAATTTAAGGGTGAACCCCCAGTTCTTCATAGAAAAGTCCCTGATTTTCATGATCAGCGACTCAAAAAACCTACACTAGACCAAATCTGTTGGTGGCCAGAAACTATACAACCAAACCCGTATTTTGACTGAAGTATAATGGACTTAGAATATATTCGATTTAAGGTCTTAGTATAATTCAGGTTTAGGGAATTAGAATAATCCAGATTTAGGGAATCAGAATAATTTGGGCTTAGAATTTAACATTAAGTAAAGGTGATAATTACAAATTACAAAAATAGTAAATTGTATTGTAATGTTGCGAAAAATTATGCATTATATCCAACACTTAGCTGTAACATTTTCCCATGCATTTAGATTGGGTTTACCCAACCTTTTAGTTTTTTTAACTTACTAGGGACTCTGGCCTTGCATCCTCTGCGTGCTAACAATAAAATAGTGTAAGGAAAAAAAATTTATGAAAGGAACAAATAAAAAAAGTTTAAAAAAATTTTATTGCCATCTGAATCCTCTATTACTTTAAACAGTGTAACTTTTAGTAAAAAATGAGCAATTACGGAAGAAGGCTTCAGAGCTGGCTGTGGTAAAATGTACGTATGAGTATGAGAGTTGAATTTTTTTCAGAGATAGATAAGACCAGAGCTTACTCACTTTGTGTAGAAAGTTTTTTTTTGCCGCGGGTTCTGGACAAAGTTATAGGTCCACAAAGTTGGCCAAATTTATGCCAAAAAAAAACTGAAAATATGACATTTCGTAGTAAATTTTTAGATTAGTCAAAACATACTTGGTTTACATTTGACTATTTTCCGTATCTGGGTTCTGGACGAGTATGTCGGGACATTAAAGTACCGCCGTTTACCCGCGCTTTTTAAAATAGTTTACCAAAATTTACTAAAATAAAGCGCGGGTAAACGGCGGTACTGTAAATCAAGTATGTTTTGGCCTAATCTAAAAATTTAGACTACTACGAAGTGTCATACTTTCAGTTTTTTTTGGCGCAAATTTGGCCAACTTTGTAGACCTATAATTTTGTCCAAAACCCGTAGCCAAAAAAACTGGCATATGAAAGTAATTATATTTTGGCTTTAGATACATATCTGTGAAAAAAAAATCAGCTTTCATACTCATACGTGCTATTTGCCACAGCCAGTCTCAAATATTTCCCTTCAACAAGGAAAATAAGATTGATTGAAAATCGTTGAATAATATTTTAATATTAAAAACCCGATTTCTATTTACATTCAATACTAGAATCACGAAATCTATTCAAAGTATGAGGAAAAACAAAAATTTAGTTTTATAATTTCAATTTTCAAAGACATGAAAACCCAAATATGCTAGTGCTCCTTTTTTTTGAAGCATTATTTTGAGTAAAAGGTTGTCCAAATTAGGTCTTAGAAGCAGAATTTGGTAACATTAAGAGGTAAATATTTCGAAATTGACTACTGGTTAAATTTATTTGCTAAAGCATGCTAAAAAAGAGAAAGCCTCCAATCTTTAAAGATGACCACCGATTAATCCTTTCAATATAATATAAAATCTATAATACCAAAAGGGCAGTCCAAAAAATATCCTACGTTTTATTTGCTACTAAATAACCTGTTGGTTTACTTATCTTTTTATAGTTCCTTAGGTCCGGTAGTTTAGAATGGCCTCGAATATAAGTCCCAATGTGACCTGTTGAGTTGAATGACCAATTAATCGATGTCATTAAATATTACATATATGTATATCTGTGCGTGAGTAAAACTTTTTAAAATTAAAATCTACCTATTAGCAATAATTTTTAATTTTGGAATTCCCTAAATTAAGAATTTAGTCAGAATTATAAAAAGCAAAAATGTTTTCAAGAAATCAATAAATATTTTAAGGATTATACAAAATAAAAAAATTTTTTGATGTACCTATAAGCCTAAATAAAAAAAAAAGAATGTTTTAATAAGAGGAAAATAAAATTTTACGAGTTTAAAGGTTTAGTCCCTAAAAATAAATTTTAGGCCCTGTGGGCCCCTTCCAAATAACAATCCCACCAGAAATAAAGTCCCGTCGTGGCCCCTACTGCCGATATAAACCGCTCACTTACTCGATTGTAAAGCAGACAGTTAACGGAAGAGTGTCGAGTGAGAATAAGAAAATTTTTAAGCAAAATCAAGTTTCTCGTTTTTATACCAAAAAAAAAAAAATTTAATTTTTAGTGTATTTTTAATCAATCAAAGTGTTTATTTTTTTTTTATTTAATTTTGTGCTCCTTTCACAAGGATAAATCTCCCTTAATCCTCCCCTCCAATTAAAAAAAAAATTAATTAAATCCTTTCCCCCCTTGTGTACCATTACAACCCTCCCCACTCCCCTTATTAGGGATATTAGTGCAATATTATGAGTTAGTCGCTTATCACGAATGTTTCTGCATCTCGATAATTATTTGCATGTGTCTACTCTTAGTAAGTACATATTTATACTTTTTTTTTATATATACCTATGTTAATTAAACTTTTTTTTTTACTTTACTTTACTTTTTTATTATCAATTTTTATTGCGTGTAAGATTACGTTTTAAAGAAAGTTTTTATTTTTTTATTGTTTATTATCAATAAGTTACATAAATTAATTGGAATTCCTTGTTATATTTTTTGACAAAAAATTTCAATTTTACGGCTGATAATTAAAAAATACTGTTAATTAATTTTTTTTAAATAAACAATTTAACGCATATTATTAGCTAAAAAAAAAAAAAATATTTTTAGTTAAATAGCCATGTAATTATAACCGGTGTAGCCACAAAAGTATTAAAAAAAAAAAACCGTAAAAAATCGTAATAATTACATAATAACATGGTATTAAACGAATAAAAAATATGTTCTAAAAAAAAAAAAACCACCGATTGAATATATAAAGTAAACCTCAAGCATCATATTTTTTTATTTTATATAAAAATGGTAAATTGGGACATAAAATTCCAGTTTTGTTTTTTTTGTAAAAAAAGTATCAAGGACTAGAAAAAACTCTTACTTTTTAATACTTCATTATTAATTCAATACTTGATTTATAATATTAAAAAAATTCGCTTATTTTGCGTAAAATTAACCTTCGATTTTTCAAAAAATAAAAACGTGATTAAAATTTTTTTTTACAGAAAAATTAATAAAAGAAAAGAGTCAAGATGAGGATAATAACAATAGTACTAATTTCAATATTCTGTGTTAATTTAGTCAAATCATACCCACAAAATGGATTTCAATCTAAAGTAAGTCTTTAAAAAGATTATATAATTAAAAAAAAAACAACCGGCAAAAAAAAACTTTCTATAATTTCAGTGAATATAAAAATATTTTTTTACTTCGATTTAAAAAAAAAAATGTAATAAAAAATGAGGTCGTGTGTGTAATTAATAAATAATCAGTGTAATGCATATAAAAATTACACTTGTGTAGAATTAATTGATATTAAAATAATTACACTACACGAGAGAAAAAAAATTATTTATTGATGGGAATAATATTTTAATTAATGTTACATAAATTCTTTATTACTAACACCCTTGTAAATATTTATTTAAAAAAATAAAAATTTGACATTTTTTTAAATGTTTTGGTTGTAATAAAAACATAACTTTCACTATTAATATACGCATCTCTCTTTCTTTTTTCTCTTAATATACTTTCTTCGTGGTTGATCGGTAAAACTGAAAGTGTCCAATTTCATGTACATATAAAAAGAGGTACCAATATAAAATTATTACATATTTTTATTATCTGATACAAAACACCTCATGAGATGACATTGACATCTTTTTTTTTCAAATCTATTTATTTATAAAAAATAATTGTAATTATATATAAAAAAAAAAAAACAATTACACTCTGATAGAATTTTCCGGTCACGATATTTATCGTAAGACACTTTCTCTGTTTGTTTTAAATTCCAAAAATAATATTAAGCAAGTAAAATGTAATTTCAAAAAAAATAATATAATCAAGTTCGTTTATTGAACCTTGACAAGGTTAAAAAGAATTTTATAATACTCAGAGAGATGATTTTGCAATTAGTGTAATAATTCTAAGAGAGAAAGTATAAAAATTTAGTAATTTATTAATTTTTTTTTTTTAATTAATAAAATAAAAAAATTTTTTTTTGTTATTTTTTAAAAAATTTTATGTAATAAAGCGAAAGTGAAAACGAGACATTTTTGTTTTTGTATTTACACAAACCAATGATTATGATTCAATATCTTTAGGAAGTTACATTAAAGTAGTAGTTTATTTTTTTAAAAAATCGGTATTTAGAAACAAAAAAACTAGAATTTTTCTGTATATAATTTCAGAATCTAGATGAATTAATGTTATATGAAACAGAAAACGATTCATCGTTAAGAGATAAAAGGACGATAGGATTGCTGCGACAACTATTCCCTGAAATTTCACAGGTGAGATTTTAAATAAAAATTCGAAATTACCCACCCTCTCCCCCTTAAAAAAAATTATCATTTCGTAATATATTATTTTCTTTAATCAATATATGTTTTAAAAAAGTTCCGCTCTGTTATGGATACTCTTATATATGTACACATACATATATATAATTTTTTTATCGCGGGTTACTGACTACGCGAACCAACAAACTTATGTAGAACCTATTATTATGTCAAAATATTTTTATTATAATAATATTACAAAATTATTTATTATATATTTTAAATATTTATATATATATATATATGTTTATAATATTATATATATTTGACTTTTTTATACATGGGTGATTCCATTGTAAAATAAACGAAATTTGTAATAATGGATTTTAAAATTTATGTTACATTGTATTTTATTTCATTATTATTTTTTTTTTTAAGAAATATTTAAATAGGTGTAGAAATGCATAATTTATCGCCGTATACGTAATATTATAAAAATATTTTGTTGTTTATGTATAAGTATTAAAATTAAAAAATTGCCGGACAACGTATATTGAAAAAAAGTAACTAAAGTTAATGTTTGAAACTAATAACAGGAAAAAGAAACGAAGAACTTAGAATGATTTTTAGTTATCACATAGGCATTGAAACAAAATTAATAATCTCATCCTTACATCGTTACACTAAATTTAAAGAGAAAAATTAGAATGCAAAAACACGTCCAACAAAAAAATGATTGCGAAAAATAAGCCACAAACTGCAAGTCGAACTTTTGAGATTTAATAGTCCGTCATAAAAATGTGGGTTCAAAATTACTTTTGTCTATAGTCGAAATTGAGAAGTACAACCTAAAATTCAATTGATTTTATTTTACCTTGGTCAATATGGAACATGAAAATATATAATATAACTATTGTTAATACTTAAAAATTGATGAAAATTTTTCTCAGTCTTATTACTGGGGCTGGATGCTAAAGTCGTTGTATGGTCTATAACAGGTGTATGCAAATTAAATAAGGTCCTATACATACTTGTTCAACAATCTGTATCGGAAAATATAGATCATATTGGTCTTGTATAGTTTATGTACACAGAATGCAATACAGATACCATTTGCATTGGCTTATGACGTATACGCGATTTTTATTTTCCGTATAGAAATAACATAGGTTAAGTTTATAGGGCATTAATAATTTTATAAAAATGAAGTATTAGGCTACACATTTAAACAGTACCCTATACAATCACTTTAGCATCCGGCCCCTGACCTAAAATATTTAATAATATTTAAAATGATTTATTTCGACTCTGTATAGTAGTATGAGCCATCATCAGTAAAATATACTTCAATACTTCTTTATATAAATCAATAGATGTTAAACTTTACTTGAAACACGCTTATATACCTTTAGTATATCATTTCTCTTTCGAGAGAAATTACAGTTTTTGTTTATCGGTGTTTAGATAGTACAACTCAAAATATATACTTTTATTTATGTAAAGTTAGTCAATAAACAGTCTAATTACTAAAAGTATGACTGGTTTACTATATACAAAACAGTATATGTAAAATAGACGAACAAAATTTTTAGGGCCTAATACCAAAAAATTTAAATTTTAAAACTTTTTAATTCGTTCCCTTCAAAAGTAAAGTAAACCATTTTAAATTTTATTAAATATTTTAAGTCAGTAATAAGACTCAGAAAAATTTCCATCAATTTTTAAGTATTAGAAATAATTATATTGTATATTTTTATGTTCCATATTGACTGAGGTAGAAAATGCATCTTGCCTCAATACCGCTAAAATTTATATTATATCTTTTACCTCCAAAAATTAAATTATACTCAAATTAATTTTACCTCAAGAATCAAATCTAGCCCGAAAATATAATTCCTTTTCACATAAATCTCATATATTTTTATCTCAATAAGATTTTTATATTTTAAAAACCTAAATAAAAAACTTTGCACAGTACATTCCTAAGGCCATACAAGTTTCATTTGCCCTGCAGAACATATTTATGGACCTTGTAATTTTTTAAATTTTCATGCATGGAAGGTTTAAAAGCTTACAAGTTCGTAACACTTTACCATGAACTCGAGTATAGAAACCTGACTATTCCGCAACGTCATAAAATTTTTCGCACCTGTACCCTCTTTATCCTTGACTCTACATCCTGGACAAATCAGTAGCTGCAAAATTTTTTCAAGGTTCCTAGAACATATCAAGGGCGTTAATCCAGTATAAAAAAATTGACTTATCGGCTCCTTTTATATATTATAAATCATTTCACCCGCAAGATTAATTATTATACATATTTATTAAAAGAACTTAGTCTTAAAATATATAACTTATTGGATTTCTTTCGTCACATAAAGCACCTCACACTTTTTTCAAAAAATACTTTGGAAATTTCTTTTAAACACTGTACAGTAAACCATGAAAAACGTTAGGCAAACATAAAATTTACTCATATCCGGTACAGGGGAACAATACTGACGAAATCTGGTCTAACTTATTGATTAATTTTTTAAACAATATTTTTTATGTGTAATTACTCAGATGTTGTGTAAAATTAATGAATCAGTTTAACCAATTTTTCAGTTATTAAAAAACTTCATCAGGATTGTGTATGATTTATTTTTTTCTCACTTTATTTACGAATTTTCTAAATTTTCGTCCTGATAAAAATTTTATTTATACTTTTCCTGAAATTTCTTTCAGTTTTATTAAAATGCAAAAAAACTAGAACTTTCGCAATTAAAATAAAGTTTGTCAGTGGCTAAATTTAAATTCGTTTACTGAATAAACAACAAATTAGTTTGATTTATAGTGGAATTGCTCATATAACGAAATCCAAGAAAATTTTTTTTCGAGGAGTCAATTTACTGTTTTAACTTACAATGAGGGCTTACAAAAAAATTGTATCAAATTCATTTAAATTCTCTCCCATCGTTACGAAATTTGGCAAAAATCAATCTTGGAATTTACCTTAAGCATACCAAAAAAATACCACAAAGTAAATTATCTCCTCGATCGAATTGCTATAAAAACAAAAAAGGGAACCGAAGCGAATACAAAAAAACGTATGTAAGAAAAACAAAAAGGTATTTGAATTTTTGTGTAGGTAATTGAAGATAAAGTGAACAGGATAGTTAGTGAAATAATAAAAGTAGTTGGTCCTGCAGTTGTTCAAAATATCTTAGGTGGAAATAAAAATAACGGTGGTGGTAACGGTAGTAATTCTAAAGATGGAAGTACGGTTGAAGCAGAAAATCCTTTTGACGATGAAGATGAAGATGATTTCTTTAATAAACCCATTAATGAAGATAATAATGACATACCAAATATTCCAGATATTCCTGATGATAATGATGATTCTTCGTCATTAACAACAACAACTGAATCTTCATCAATTGTTACGGAATCAGATTCTTCTTCTGAAAATATTACTGAAAATGTGGTTTTCTAAAAAAAAAAGACTATTTTCAGACAAAAATTCATTTTTTTGTTAAAAAAATTCTCCGCTCAATTGAGACAGTTGCGAGAGTCTTTTTATTCATCAAATATTTAAATCTCCATAAAATCACATTTTTTATCATTCGTTAAATCCTCGATAATTCTCTCATTTTTACTACCAAAAATTTCGTCATTAAAAAAATTCATGGCTCACAGAAAAACAAACTTGAAAACCATTTTTTGTTATCTAATTATCTCATTTAATGTCGTTTTTTCGCTCTTCACGAGGACTTCCATAAATTACATAATCAAAGCTTCTTGTACAACCGTATTAGAACGGAAAAAATAAATTAAAAAAAAAAACCAAAATTTAATGGTGATTGGGTACATTTAAGTAATACCAATAAAAATCAAATAAACAGGATTATAAAACTTCACGATTTTTAATCTTCTAATTAATTATTACACATGCAAAAAATTTATAACTGCACGAATCATTAAAAATTACTAATAAAAACACTTTTTATTTTTAATATCATTAATACACTAACCTTATTAATTTTTTCTTAGGTCTAGTCACACACCACATTTTACTAAAAAAAAAATTTTTTATATTTTTTTACGAAATTTAGAGAGACTTTAAAAAATTGTAGAAAATAATTGTAAATAGATTGGTTATTGAGAAAATTTTCTTTAGATTTAAATAAAAATAATTCAAGTAGAAATATTTGTCATTTTTTTTAAATTACACACAAAAAAAAAATTAATTACCAAAAAAAAAAGGTAGGATAAAATAATTGGTTTTAATTATGTGATTAACATTTTTAACTGATATTAAAATATTTTAAAATTATGTACCAAGAAAATGTAAAATTGAAATATAAAAAAAGCGAACAAATCGTAATATAGTTATTATTATTATTATGCACAAATTTTATGACATTGTGCAAGCTTTTAATACATCGAATACTTAAATAAGAGTACGAATTTAAAAAAAAAATAAATTTCTAGAGGGTAAATCCAAAACTTCAAGAATCAAACAACAAAGTAGAATTAGTAGAAGATAATCAACAAGCAGTAGCAGAATCGTCAAACAACGAAGTGCGAGTACAATTTGCTGATGATTCAGCGATATCAACAAACAACGATGCATCATCATCGAACGACGATAGTGATTTAGCTCCATTGGATGACATCGAAGATGAAAATAGAGATAAAAGAAATTTAGGTTTCGACGATCCACAATCAAATGCCAACGGTGGAAATGCTGGAGGTGGCAGTGGTGCTGGTTCTGGAAATTTTCTATTTGATATTATCAGGGTAAATACAATAATTTAACTTAATATTTAATTATACTTGAAAAGAAAAGTCTCTTATAACGTAAAAGTTGAAAGTTACTTTTAAAGAAAAAAAGAATTTTTTTTAATTTATATTTCGATTGGTTATAAAGTGAATTGTATTGAGTAAAAAAAAAAAACACAATAAGCCTTTTTCCTGCGTGATAGAGAGAATGTCTTGTCGTTAATTTTTTTATCTTACATTTTGTTAATGTAATGGGTCAGCTGTTATTATTTAAACGAATGCTGTTGTTTGTTCGCCCTTGCAATTTTTAGCGAAAGTAAATTAAATGATTTTTCTTGTTTCATTTTTTTTTTTTAATATCATGACCATGAAATTTTTTATTATTTTTTTTAAATATTATTTAAATTTTACATATTTTTTTTTTTAAATTTAAATAAATTTTATATTTATTATTATTATTACCCCCACTATGATTAAAATAAAAATCCAATCTCTTTTATTCTTATTTGATTGGTCAAATCAGATAATAAACTTAAAATAAAAAAAATCATGTCGTTAAATTTATCTTACAAGAGTAAAAGGAAATAAATAAATTTATCCAATACTAGAGTATTTTCTGCTCTAAATGAATGTTTAAATGTTACTCACACACAGAGAGATACTTATTTAAAAATAATTAGACCATCATCCATACCATACAATTAATCTTTAATTTTCCATGAAATTACATACTTTTTCTAAAAATTAAAATAGGAAATACAAAAATAGCATCAATCAAAAAAGTCTAATTATTATGTAAGATGTCCTAGTAAATTTTTTACGTAATTTTTAAAAAAGACATGCGTTATTTGACAAGTTGATTTTATATTAAATAATTATTATTCATATTTTTTTTTTTGACTTTAATAGAAAAATACATTTTTTTTTTTAAATATAAATTTCAACATTTTATGCATGTGTAAGTAACTTTTCTATTTGTGTTTGATATAATATTTATAATTTATATTTCAGCATGTAAAATATTAAAATCATCGTAAATGTGATTTATTGACCTTCGAGGGTTTATAATAATAATATTTTATTTTTTAAATTATAGACTTTGTTTTTTTTAATAAATATAAGACATAATTATGTAGTACAAGATGGTAATGTCTTTTTTACATGATTAAATTATTACTTTAAATTCATCATATTTCTATGTAATTTAGTTTAATTATTACTGAGATATGGGTGGTTTTTTGGTTCTTTGAACTAAATTTTGGTATTGAAGTATATTCGGTTAAGATGAATGCGTTTTCAAAGTTAAACTAAAAAAAATTCGATTCCAACCGAAAAAATTAGGTACCGAAATTTGGTGCGATTGACTTCAGAAAATTTTACTGTGAATTCGAAGTTAAAAAAAGTAGCATAAAAACTAGCATTTTTGACTTAATACTCTACTTTTGTATTGGAAAACTGTAAAGGGTTTTTAAGCCCGTCAATCTTATGAATAAAGAATAAAGAATAAAGAATAAAGAATAAAAGCAGAACTGAGAAAACGATCCATTTGAGGCAAAAGGAAATAATCTAAAAATTAGTTCCAAAATGATTTTCTGTTTGCCGCATGAGGAATTCTTTTGAAGTAAAACAAATGATTTTTGACGGAAACAGAGATCATTTTTCTGCTAAATGATTCCTTTTGTATCAAATTGAAAATTATTTTCGGGCTGATTTTAAGATTAGGGTAGAGAAGGGGGTTTTCGCCAGTGTATACAGTTTTCGCCACCCTCGTTATTTGAACTTTAACCTTTTAAAATGTGGTGCTAATTACCTTAAAAGTCTAAAAAATCTATTTTTTAATGACTCATTGCATCTAGCCACAAGAATATTGACCCATTTCGCTAATATGCTTGGTGGCGAGAACCCCAGTTTTTCAGGGTTTTGCACCTAAAGGTTAGGTTTTACAAAAAATAAGTTTTGGAAATTACCAGGGTCGGAATTTTAATTAATAATTATCTTTCTCAAAAACATTTAAACACTTTTTAGCCATGTATTTGCATAATATTTTAAAATATCCATAGTTTAATTTCAAATTTTCTTAATGGTGGCGAAAACCACCCCTTCTACCCTATTCCCTATTGCTTTAAAAGGATCGTGATAATTACTGCGTGCTTCGTAATATTTCTAATATATTATATCATTTTTCCATGAATTGACAAGTGGGCTACAATAAAATACAGTAAAAATTTCTCATCGTCTTTTCTCTGTGCACCTATCACATATAAGTAGCCTTGCCCAAACTTTAGAAAAAAAAGTGCATACATCTAACATATACGGCTTCTGGACTACAACGTTTTTAAAGTACTATATAAAATTTGTATAGTGAAAAATACTCAGTAAAATTTTCTGATGAATCGGTAATTGAGTCAAATTTATATTTTGAGATAAAAAACCTGGTGCCTAAAACTAGGGTTGTGCGTTTCTCGAAATGTCCTTTTCTATCATAGGTCAGATTTGTGCAAAACTCGCAATTTCTCGAAAAAACTTTAAAGCCAAAAAGCCGAAATTTCGGGTAACCGCACACCCTTATCTAAAACTATGTCCATAATATGCCTGAAAAGCCCCCTGATGTCAAAATGCCATTGCTTTTACGTTCTTTTTCTATACTATAGGGAAGTTCTCAAAATACAATTTACTACTAAATCTTAAATAAAATTTTAAAGAAAATGAAGCAGTATAAAAATAAAATCCTACATCCAAAGAAAGAATCTTTTTATCCTGGTAAACCATATTATAATAAAACTATTTTTAAAGCTCATAAGCATATCTTTGAAACAGCATAAAGTGTACCGTTCCTTGAATAACCGTGTTATCTTACTATCTTACAATCATAAATATTTAACATCAATCGAATTTATCAATCATCAAGTTAAATCAATAGATCATAGAAAAATCAATTATCATAGAAAAAATTTTCTTCCTGTATTTAATTTTTTTACTAATTCAGTAATATAAATATTTTATCTACCAATTAATTAAATTAATTAAATAAACAACTTTTAAAATTCTATGCACAAAACAATAATCGAGAAAGATCTTTCTTTTTTTTTTGATTTTATCTGTCGTTTATTTTCATGAAAGTGAAAATTACTTTTCTTTTTTTTATCTATAAAAGTTTTTATTTACTTTTCATAAGTAAATATTAAATTTTTTGTTTGTATAGAAAAAATCAGTGATTTAATAAAGATTGTTTTCTTATGATAGCCAAAAATAAAATTTATTGTATTAATTAAATATTTTTATTAAAAAAACTTTTTATTTTCAAATTATTTTATGTAATGATGAATTTTAAATTTATCGATTTTTACAATATTATAAAAATTTGATAATTCACTGTTAATTGTAGAAGCACATAAGATAAGGTTTTTTAGGATATATTATAAATGACACTGCTATTTTTTTTGCATATAAGCAGGGGAGTGAGAATTCATTACGCACAAACAGAACCCGGTGTTCTGAACAGTGTGGGACTACTCCTTTCCGGCAGCTACCCACTAAACTCACTCCTCATCTCGTTTATACTCTAGCAGAGTTCATCAAGTGATCTTCTTTGAATTTACTCTTCTGCGTTGGACTGCATTGTTAGAAGTATGCCACTATTTTTCCCGTTGCGAACTTGACGCCTTTGTCGTGGAAACGGGTATTCCTTTTGTTAGTATAACTTGAAGCTTCTAATACTCCATTCTTGGTTTCCTGATTTAATGGACTCTTGAAGTCGTACTATTAAACCTCGTCCAATTTGTGTGCGTTCCTTGAAGCACCATCGTTGTTAATTTTGCCAAGAACCCTTTAGTTAAGCCTAAGCTTAAAAGATCTTCAAGTGACCTTTGACTCCATACGCCCCTATAAGATATCGTACAAGAAGTGAACTTGATGCTATCAGTGGGGACCTTCCTTTCACTTGCTATTACTATGCGAATCTCGTCCTTCTTGTACTTGTTCGCTTTATCCTTATTGAGTTCGTTCAAGGGTTTATAGAACCTTACTACTTGCGTGTCAATGACCCAAACCTCGTTTTGCCTCTGACAGATTATATCTGGATTTCTAAGGCCTTCTGATGTAATTATGCGGTTTTCTTTGCTTACCGTCCAACTTTTTTGCCTTAGTTCCGCAGCCAAGGTTTTGGATACTGCGTCGTGTCGCTTCACTCTTCCTCCATGTGTTTTGAAGCAAACCTGTACAACATGTGTTTCTGCCTCTATAGCATTACAACCTGCACGACATAACCTGTCTGACCCCTCTGCTCTTCTACGTCTGCTTGTTCTACTCATAGTAGGGAGAGCTTTAATCCTGACTCGGTGATACTAGATATAATCTCTACCAGGAATACCATTGCTACTAACATCAATCCAGTTATTATTTACTGAGGTCTTGAAGCACTCTTTTAAATCAGAATATAACTTTTTACGCCAATAAGTTTCGGTGTTGCCTTTTTTAATTCTATATCCGCCATCTAGATATAACCTTGCTAGTGCCTAACTTGTTCTCTTTTGTACCCAATCACTTAGATACACACTCCTCACGATTCTTGAACTTGAATCCGTAAGCGATTCCATTCTTGAATAAATGAGGTATGGAATAGTAGTAGCTAAAGATGGTTACCCGTGCCCCCCGACTTTACAACTCGCATGAATATAAGCAATGAGTATGTATATCCTTTGGTAGAATAATCTATAATTTTATATAGCCACGCATACTTTTGTCCATCACTCTTAGCGTCTTAATATTCAGTTTTTCCTTATGGGTTACCACTGGACTAATTATAGATATATATAGATAACACTCCGACTTAAACTCAGGGATAACTTAAGAATTCTATATAAATATTATTAAAAATAGGCATATTTATGTTTTTAAATTGACGAAGTTTTATAAGTTTATAAATATATACCCTCGAAAACGCATTTCATTTGCGAGAAAATAATTTTACAAATATTTAAAGATCATCATTAAAGTAAAACAAAATGAAAAGTTGTATCTTCCTACATATAAGAAAAAAATAAATTACAGAGTAATTAATAATTAAAGCAGCGGAAATATAGGTAGTGGGGGGAACCATGACGTCACATTCCATCAAACGTAATGTTAAAAGCATAGGGAAAATCCAAATTGTGACGTCACGCATAATTTATTTAACTCTTTATTTCATCGACTAAACATTCTTTAAATGAAAAATAAAAAAATACGTGTTTAATATTTTCTTACATACTACGAAACCAACCAAATAGAATTTAAAAATTTTTTTCATGCAACAACCTTATTATATATCTGTAAAAAATACGTTTATGTGTATATTTTTTAACAATACACGAGAAAGCATTGAATTAATTTATTTTTAAGCCCTTTTTAGATTTAATTAATTTTTTTTTTAATCTTGTGTGTTTCCTCTGTTAATCTATTACATATTAGCTATTACTTGCGGAATAAAAAAAGTCATTATGAAAGAATCTTATTTTAAATTATTTTTTATAAGTAAGTCTCAGAACTTAAAACATTAAAAAACGCAGATTTTTTGAAAATACATAGAAATATGATGAATTTATCAGCTAGTATTTATCTTCTTGCTAAGTCTGTGAAAGTGATGATTTTAAGAAAAAATTTTGGCAATAAAAATTAAGATTTGGTTAAACAGTTATAATTATTAAAAAGGTAATTTTTTGGAAACGAATTATGAGCAAGAGAATACAAGTAAAAATGATGAAAAAGTTGAATGAATGTTTTTTTTTTAAATGAAATGTATGATTGAACGAAAAAAAAAAATAGAAAAATGTTTTTTACATGTAAGAAAAGAAAAAAAGTGTTCTGTATTGTCTAAAAATATTGTCATAGCAAGCAGCCGATGGGGCGGCTCGGGCGGCGGGGACAGTATACAGGGTAGTGGCCGGAACGCAGAGTCTCGGACTTGGTCTGAGTGCTTCTCGCGATATAGGCCCCGTACCGCCGGCAAATCAAGCCCCTGGACAAGATCCCATGATGATGATGCCAATGATGGGCGCAATGGGCCCTATGATGGGTGCAATGATGTCGTCTGGTCAAATGATGAATGGCACCGGACCACCGGTACGACACCAACAATACCCAACAAAAAAAAATACACTTAAATTTAAAAAAACAATAAAAAAAATTTAGTATTTTTGATGAAAAAAAAATTTATGCACGATATTATTAAATAATTAAATTTTTCGTTGCACCGGGACAAAATTTTCACCTAACCCCAATTTTCTCTTCTCTTCTTTAAAAAAAAATAGTTCACTTATATAATAAATAAATAAAAAAAAGTTCTCTTTGCGTTTGTATGTGTGCTTTAAAATTAATATTAAAAAAAAATTTTTTTATTAAGAAATACATGATTTTATGCTTGCATAAAAAAAATATAAATAAAAAAGTAAATATTATTTTAATAATCTAATAACTGTCGTGTGTACATGTAAACTTCTTCTTCTCATCAAAAGGAGATATATTTCAGAGGTAAGAGATCAAATAGTTGCGTCTTTCTATCCTCTCTTTAAAATATTTCAAAAAAAAAATAAAATAATTTATGTATCTATATGACTTTTAAATTTACAAAATTTCTTTTACTTACATAATAATATTTATACATCTTTTTATGAATATTTAACAAGTTTATTTCATAAGCAATTATAACTCTCTTTTTTTTTTCTAAATATTCATCTTTATTTATTTATTTATTGATATATTTTTTATGTTAATGTCGTGTGATTTGTAGTATTAAAAATATATGCAAGACTCATTAAGTATAAATAAAATATACACACAGGCACATGCAAAGGGAATAAAATTATGTTTTTATATAAACTTATTAAGTTGACACTCGTTGCAGCCCTTATTTTTCACTGAAATTCATGTTTTTTAGATTAATCAATCCTTTTTTACAGAGTGAAATATTAAGGTATTTTTGAAACAAGTGTCAGCCTTTTATACACACTGAAAAAAAAAATCATTTGCATTATGCAGATTTTCCGTTTGCTGCTAGCAAATTTTCGCTTGCAGCAAGCAGTATTTCGCTTGTGAACAGCGGGTTTTTTTTTTTTAAATGATTGCAAAAACCTGAAACGTAAGCAAAATTTTAGAAAAAAATAATTATTTTTTTAATAGAAGGAAAATAGTATAATAAGTATTAGTGGCGCAAAAGTTTCGGTACTAGCGTGATTACTAGCGCAAGTGCACTAGTGATATGGGTTCACGCTTGTTTCTAAAGTTTTTTGACCATGGTATTTACAATATTTTTTGCCCTTTGGCGTAGAACGAGTGTTTAAAATTCTGCGCTAAGTTTTACATATTGTTTGCTTTCCCTGGCATAAAACTCGTAGGTAAAACTTGGCATGGAATTTCCAGACCCGTTTAACGCCTTGGCAGGCAAAAATTATTATAATCACAACGGCCAAAAAACGTTAGGCACTAGCTTAAACATTATATTGCTTGGGCGCGGCTTTGCCAAGCTAATGATAGAATCAGTACCGAAATTTTTGCGCTATTGATGCTTCATATATCTACTGTTTTTAATTTTCTTTATGTTTCAAGTCATTTGCAATCATTTGAAAATAAAAAAAATTCTGCTACCCGCAAATGGATTATTTACATTAGCTGCAAAAGGATTTTTTTTTCAGTGTCCACATTATATAAAAATAAGTCCTGTAAATGAACAAAAAAAAATACTGTATTTGCAAAAAATTAGCTTACTAATCTCTCGCAAATAACTTTTTTTTTGTACATTTACTTTTAACAGTGTACATATGTTGGGCTGTACATTATTTGAAAAATTTTGTTTGTTTATGAAAGCCAAAATTTGTCATTTACTATAAATATATCAAAATTTCATATCCTAATCTTAAAAATTTTAAACAGGAGCCTAATTCACAATTTGTTTTATATGTTAAAAATATACATAAATCGTATAATGTGAGTTTGGACCCAAAGGTTATAATAATTAATTAAGAACAGACATACAATAATTGAAACTCTTAAAAATAACGTAATAATATTTGCATAATTAAAGAGACCAATTAAAATGAATCGTGCACCTTCTAGTCTTATCACTTAAATCACCCGAGCTTTCAAAACCGAAACAAAACTTTTCAAAACAAAAACGGCCAATACATTCAAAAAAACATGCATAAAAAAAATACAAAAACACATATGAGACTGAAATAATATCTATAACAGCATTAAATTTTTCTTTTATTATCATTATTATTATTATCACGCTAACATGCACGTTTAAAATAAATATTTTTTTAACATACGAAATAAAAATGCAATTGCTAACAACATTTACCTTTTACTTTCGTCGCTTTATTTTATTTTTTTTTTTTATTTTATTAAACTTTATATGTTAACATTATGGTGCATATTTTTTTTTTTTTTAAGTATTTGATTATAAAATTCTTTGAGAAGGCTAAATTATGCTTGTTAATATTATTACAAAAAACAAAATAATCAATCATAACTTTTTATCTTTCTAATAAAATCTATATCCTTTTTGTTAATAGAATTAGTTTTTTTTTTTATTTAATTGCTTATGTCATATTTAGTTAATTTTTTTTTTCTAACTGCATCTCTTCGTACCATATGTTCTCCCATAAAATACAGTGAAAAAAATTGCATCTCCCTTCCCAATTTTTTTTTTTAATGGGTTTAAAGTATACAAAAAAAGTGAACTAATTAAATTATCCTGTTATCCTTAATTCCTTAATTTTTTTTTTGGAAAATTTAGTCCCGACGCAACGTTAGTTTATTTTTAATTGATGCATTTTATTAACTTTTTTTTTTTTGGTTTATGGATTATAGAGAAAAATTTTGTTATGAGACAGAGAAAAATGCATTTGTAGTTATAAAAGTTGCTATATTATTTATTTTTGAATGGCCTGATGTAGTGTTTATTTAGTTGTGATTCTGGAATTTGAACAAAAAACAAATACTGTTAAATATTAAACATTGTTTATATTTTAAGCACGGATTCATGAAATATCAGTCATGTTAAAAATATCCTCTAAAAGCCTTTAAACATTTTCAGAAGTCGTTCTACTGACATATCCTAATTTCTCATGTTCCAAATTTTGCAAATTGAGTTCAACATTTTTAGCTTCAAATCACATAAAAAAGGTTGAGGTTACACAATTCAAAAAATAATTTTTTTTCATCACGAATAAGCTTAAAAATATCAAAAAATTGCAATAAGGGTTGATCACGTTACAATAATAGTATGGGGTCCTTGAGGACATCTAATACATGTTATCTTTTCCTATCACGTGACCAGCCCTAATAGTTTTAATGGGTTCTCCTGCTGGAAAAACCATTTGGTAGTTTTCGTTAAAATTTTTTGGTTATATACTTCACGCTTGATTTTGTGTACGCTTTTAGGTTATGATACATTAAATCACAATTTTTTTAGGTAAAATGTCAAAATTTGGTTCCGAAAAAAATAATTACACGAATAAATTTGTAAATTTACTAAAGAATTGTGATCCAAATCAAAACTGATTCAGAATTTAAGAATAATTCAATCACTTTTAAAAAATCAATTGCACATATGATCCTGTGTCCAGAAAAATAAAGAATGGCCCAAATTTCACGTAAATTACCATCAGAGATGAAGTTGAGAAAAATTTATAAAGGGCTTTCTGGCCACTGACAAAAAAAAAATTTTTTATACATTTTACTGTTTTCCAGAAAATTTCTTTAATTTCTTTGGAATTTCAAAAAAATTATCAGGTCAGTGGCCAAAAAGTACCTATTTGGCACTACGCTTTATCTCGGCTCTGACGAAGAAAACTAAGCCCTTGCACAAATAAATTTACCTACGATTGGACCATTCTTTAAATTTCTGGACACGAACGTAAATATACTATCCCTAAAAATTCTATTTCTGTTTAAAGTTATTATAATTTCATAAATAAACAAAAATTTATCCCAGTGTACATACATGTACGATATTTCATTAATAAAAAAAAATGTTTAAAATTTCACAAAACTATTAAGAAATACACAGCAAAAAAAATTTTTTTTTCCAAGTATCCAACATTATCTTCAAATTCCAGAATGATAATTAATAATTATAAATTAGTATTTTATTATTGACACTTATATATTTACATACACATAGCAAATATTTATATTATGACATCAAAAAAAAAAAAAATCTTAATAAAAAAAAAATATATAAAAAAAAGCGTATTTATATCACCGCATAGGTAGACATAAAATATAAAAAAAAATTTATATTGCACTTGGAACACTTTATGTATAATTGAATTTACGTAATTTTTTGATGGAAATATTGCAATTTCTTTTTTTTTTAATTTTTTTATTTATTGAAGTATGAATGATGTGTGAAAGATATGTAGCGGCAGTTGAGAGATGCCTCGTTTTTTTCACTGCTGTAATTTTATGTAAAATTATTTATTTGATTTAAAATATTTATTGTTAATTATTATTATTATTAATTTTATAATTAATTAATTGTATTTATTAAGTAATTGTTATATTTTTAGTATCTTTTTTTTTATATTATTGAAGCACCGTAGTAATGTCGGGATCCGCTGTTTATGGAGCTGGACGTGGAGATGCAGCTGTGTTGCATAGTTTATTTTTTTTTTTTTATTAATTAAAATTAAAAATTTTATTTTTATTGCTTTTTGTTTGTAAAACGTAAAAAAAATGTAGTATTTGATTAGCTAAAATACAAAAATTAATTTTTTCAATAATTAATAAATAAATTTTTATTTCAGTTAGTAGCTGGTAGTGGTAGTGGTTCAAGTGGTGCTAATGATCCAGCTGCTGGTGCACCAACACCAGGTCCAGCAACCGAAGCTGTACCTGGACCAGTAACAAGGCTTTTTGTTATTGCTAATAGAGGAATTTCAAATCTTGTACAAGATCTCATTCTCGTAAGTACTTATGAATTTTTTTTTTTAAATTATTACGTAAAAAAACCAGTTTTACAAGAAATTTATAAATGTTACAATTTTAAATAAAAACTTGATATTAATAAATAATTTAACTGTCCCCCCTTTCTAAAATTCGCATTTTGAATGGAAAAACCCAAAAATAATCGTGAGTACAATAAAATTAACATACATGCAATATTATTCAGAATCAGTTAACTGGAACTATTTTTTTATTTTTTTGAAAAATTATGACGTCCAAAAGGAAAAAAATGATAATTACGTAAGAATATATCAATGTGTTGGAAAGCTAAAAATTCACGCGACTTTCTCTATGAAAATATTTTTTTTTTTAAGTGTCCCTGGTTTTATATCTTATGCAAGGTAAACCACTTGAATAAAAAATTTTTATTTATTTAAAATATTATAATTTTATTATCTTTTATCAAAAAAAAATTTGTATACTTTAATTTAAAATAATAAAAAGTTTCTAGTTAATGAATAAAGTGAAATTTTTAAAATTTTATGCTCATCAAATTAATATTAATCATATAAAAGAATTATTATAACGGAAACATAATAATAATTACCGGAAAATTATTATTAACTTCCTATTTTTATAATTTTTTTCTTGGATTAATAAAAATTTTTTTTTTTATTTAGACATTTTTATTAATACTTTCTTGTTGAATTTAATGAAGATGAACAAAGCAAAGTTTGTGTATAATTTTTTGAATTCATTGACCACTTTTTTTTTTTATTACAAGTAACGTCTAATTATATACGTATGTATGTGATATAAATTTACATAAGAAATTTATTATTCTCTCTTTTTTTTCTTAAGAAATTTGCCAATCACTTTTTTCACAATGTCAATTATTATTTATGTGGTGCGTAATACTTTTTTTTGACCAAAGTATGAAAATTAAGAAATTAAATGAGTATATATTTAGACTGATAGTTAATTTAAAAATGTGCTTAGTCTATATTAAATATCAGATAAAATTCGGTACCATTTGCTGAAAATATTTAGTTTTTCAAAATCAGAGCCCTTTTAAACGTTTTGTATTCATTCGATTTTAGGTTCCATTATTTTGTAAAATTCAAAATTCTTTACACAAGCAAAATCTTATACTATCGGTAAATTGTTCTTGATTTCCTTCAATGATTGAAAATAAAGTGCAAGTGTTGATATATGTAAACAATAAAGGAAGCTAATTTTGTTTTAATAAATAAAAGCAGTTTATCATTTTTATTTAGTATTTCTACAACCACGTGGCGCGACGTATGATATAGTTTCTCGCAAACGAAATGGGTTAATAAATGTATATAAGTAACTAAATCGATCTTTATATTTCAAACTTTCTATTTTGATTTAATTATGATTTTAATTATGAACTTTATCTTTTTATGATTCATTTGAAATTTTGTAAATTCAGTTTCGAATTTTTATCTTTTCGTTATCCTTTAAGATTTTTTGCAAGTTCAGTTAAATAACATTTTTGACGTTTTCTCGTTGATTGGTACATGTTGCAATTTTCTAGTATAGAAAAAAAGCATACAAAAAAATAATGTATATTATTAGTGACTCATCAGAAATACGTTTTCTTGTTATTGGCCTAAAATAATGCAATATATGTAATTTTACTTTTATAAATTGCAGGTTTTTGACTCTTTTATTGCTTTTTCCAGACTAATTAATTTTGTAAAGTTGATATTCTTAAATCTTGCCTAATAAGGTCGATAAATTCTTTAAAATAATTAACAAAAACAAAATGGGCGATAACTTCAATAATCAAGTTCTAAATTTAAGAATATTTAATTATTGTCTATTTACAAGAAGAAAGAAAATCTTATTTGTAAATATTTATTTTATTATTATACTACCATACTGCCGAGATTAAAAACCTCCCTAAGTCCATTTTTATGAAAAATAAAATTTTTATATGGAATTCATCTTCACAAAATTATCTATCAGATGGTGCAAATAAATTTTTCTTGTCACTTATAATTTACGAAATTGCATGGCTCATCTACAAAGTCATCTGTATTGATAAAAATTTTAAATGTATTTCTAAAAAAAGAAAAAAATGGCTCATCTACACATTTTTGTCCGGTATTTTTCGCGTCTAGAGAAAATTTTTTTGGCCCATATACAGTTTTCCATATACGTAGTGGAAAATCACAAGAAAATTTTTCACCAATGAAAAGAGCGTGACCGAATTAGTATAAAAACTTAAAAAATTATTAAATAACATTATTAAATCAATTGAAACGCATTTCATTAAATATTTCGAAATCGCTAAAATTGACATAGAGATTTTTAATCTGTTGGGCAGCCTTAACAACGAAGGAAGCAAACTTTGCCTTGTTGAATAAAAAGTATAGGTCTAAATCCATTTTTCGTAATCACTATTGTTTACTGATAGGTCCATAAAATGTTTCAACGAGTATTAATGTTTTTTGAGTCCATGAATACGAATATGAAATAGGTTTTTACAGAAAGCGATCCACTTGCCCACAATAGGAATTTTGAGGTTATGTTTTGCGGGTTTCAAAACATTTTTATCTATTACTTATGTTTTTTGGGTCCCTGAACACGAATGTTTTTAAAATGAACTAGTTGCCTGCCAAATCTAACTTTAGATCATTTTTTTGGTTTTTTCAATATTTTTTATTGTAGGCAACAAGAACATTTTAGGTTTAAACTTTTATCAGGGGCCAAAAAATATAAGTAATATTAAAGAACCCGCAAAACATATCTCAAAATTCCTATTATGGGCAACTGGACCGTTTTCGTTGAAAATGGATTTCATAAAAAAGTGTCTACAATAATGGCCTACATTACAAAATCACTTTACCTTTTTATTTAGTATATCTAAAAGAATTTTACAATATTAAAATAATCAAACAATTAAAAAACCTTTAGGAAATAAATAAAAAGAAAAAAAAAACGTTATTAATAAATAACATAGAAATATAAATTACTCTATAACTGTTGCAAAGATATAATATTTATCATTGCAGCTGGTGTTCACGGTTTCAATGACCACGGTTTATATTTATAATATTAAATATTAATCTCGACAAGTGAAAGGACTTTAAGAAACTATTCACTGATACATAATCAGCCAAAAAAAAAAATCATAATAATAATAATAATAATAATATTTTCATATTTATATTAATAAAATAATTTTGTTATTTTACAGCGTTTAGCAGCAACTAGTGAAAGAATCGTTAACTTCAAAGCAAGACTCATCACATCCATCATCTAAGTCAGGCCATATTAAATAATTTAAAGAAAAAAACAAACTATTATTAATAATATAAAGTGGATCACGGGAGCTCTTAATTTTATTTAAACGTCTACGGGTATACAATTATTTGGATAAATAAAATTTTTGGTTTTTGTAATTTATAATAAAAAAATTTTATCTTAAGAAGAATTCAAACTATACTATTTTTTTTTTTTATTGACGTTTTAATATGATTGTTACTTAATTGGTCCCGATTTTGTTCCACTTTTATTTTAAATCAATTAAGTATTTATATATGATTTTTATGTGATTTTACATGAAAATCGTATAAAACACAAACAATAATGTCTATATTTTTGTAGATATTGGGATTTAGATACTTTGTAAATTTTAATTAACGTGGCATAGTAATAATCAGTACTTTCTATTTTTTACTTCAAAAGAATTCAAAAAAAAAAATAATATTTTACTTTTCAAATATTGTAAAAAAAAAAAATTTTTCTAAAAAATTTAGTTATTAGAGAGAAAGAGAGAGAAAGAAAGATAGAGAGAGTGAGAAAGATGAAGAAAAATGTTGTATTAAAGATTTTCGCAGGTGAAATGAAAAAAATAAAAAAAAAGTAATAAATTTCTTAGGATTTATAATGTTTTTTGAGCGTAAGGAAAGTGAGAGTATATAACTTGTATATAATAATAATAGTATTCCGCTTTCATTATAATATACGTGTGTTTTATAAATATCGTATAAAAGTGCCAGGAGTTATACTAATTTTTCTTTTATTTTTCTTTTTGTCTTAGAAAATAGAATTATTTTTCTTTTATTTAAAAAAAGGGTTTTTTCTTATTTTTTTTTTTTTTTAGTTAAATCTTTGTTTTAAATTATATAATTTTATATTAATTTTTATAAAAAATTTTGTTTATTTTATTTTTTTTGTACTTGTAAAAATGTAGAAATTTTAGATATACATGAAAATATGCTTTTTAAAATATTGTAAATGGGAATATTTGTATTAAAGAAAAAAAAAAAAACAAAAAAAAAACAAAAAAATTGAAAAAAGGAAATATTTTTTTTCTTCATGTATTCACTAAACCTTATTGTTATTTTCAAAACTGTAAATAAATTTATTGCATGAAATTGTTAAAGTTTTTTTTTTAATACCTTCCAAAATAAATAAACAGTATTTTTTTATTTACTAATAAGGAGGGAACACCACATTTTTTAGGCATCGAAATAAGACTTATAGTTTTATAAGGATATTTCAGTCAACTTATGAAACATCGCTCTTATTTTTCTTCCGTCTTCTCAAATCCGGCTGGTCTCATTTTTGTGTGATTTGTTATCACTAATGCTTTGACAACGGTAGTAAATCTAAAAAAGCTCATTTTTGGCCCAAAATGACCGATTTTTAAATTCTTCAAAATTTACATGACTTAATAAAAAAAGATCATACGATGTTTTAATTTTCCAACAAATTATTATGTTGTAGTTTTTACGAAAATGCTGATTAAAATTGATTTTTTTTTCAATTGACACTTCGAATTCAAATTACCATAATTATATCAAGACTTCAATTCCTGAAAAAACCATATCCAAATTGATCCCAAAAATTAAGTATTAATATTATTTACATTTAATAATTATAAAAAAATTTAACATTCAGAACTAATAAAAAAACACTGCCAAATTATTGGCACTACGGTGCCTCAAGCAATAATAAAAATTTAGGAAAATTCATAAGAACCAAATATTCTTAATGGTTTTCTTCTTAACAAAAATGACTACCCTCTTTCTTGGCTTGAGACCTTCATTCATTTCATACCTAAACTTAACGGCACTGGTTTAAGACCAATTTCTCTTACATCTTGTCTATGTAAAATTTTTGAAATAATTATAACCCAAAGAATGCAATACTACTTTGAAACTAATAATTTCATACCAATAAGTCAATCTGGATTCCGAAAAGGCAAATCTTGTACAGACAACTTAACTACTGCTCTAACTCTAGATGTTCAAAATGCCTTTATTAAGAAGAAGGATGTAATAGCTGCCTTCTTGGACGTACAAGGTGTATTTCCCAACGTCAATATTGATATTCTTCCGAGAAAATAACAAATGCAAGGTGCTCCAAAAAAATTCTCAAATTTTTTAAACTCCTAACATATGAACGTTATGAATATTCTAAACATTACGGGGATTCCCCAAGAAAAATTTATAAAGGAGTATTAAAAGGAGTATCTTTGAGTGCAATTTCTTACATTTTTTATGTTTCATCTATCTTAAAAAATGTCTCATCAAAAGTCTCTGTATTGCAATTTGTAGATGATATGGTGCTGTATACTGAAACATCCAATCCTGAGTCCTCTATTAAAATATTAGAAAAAGCCATTGATACTTTAAATGCAAATCTCTACGAAATAGGTCTGGAACTAGCTCCTCATAAAATAGACGTTATTCATTTGAATAAAAGAAATGTTGTCCCTCAACAAATTTCGATCTCTAAAAATCCAAAATACCATTGTTAAATCAACTGATCAAGCAAGCTTTTTTGGCATTTATTTTGATTATCAGTTAAACTTTGATAAACACATTTCCCATGTCCAACGAAAATATAATCAAGCCTTAAATATTATTAAATATCTGAGAGGAACGTGGTGAGGTGCTCACCCTTCTACACTAATTACCTTATACAAAAGTTTCGTAAGACCATTGACTACTCTGCCTTTGTTTATTATCCTTCTTCCAACTGTAATAAGCAAAAGCTTAAACGCATACTAAATACAGCAAGAAGACTTATCGTAACAGTAACCATACTAATAATCTGCTTGCAGAATCCAAAACTATCTAAATAGAATATCGTGTCCAATTTCTTTGTGAGTCATTTTTATTAAGGTCAATTGCACATACTGGTACACTAATATATGAAAAGCTGCACCGTATGCATCCAATTATCATAAACGGTCATAAAATAAAACAAAAACTAGTACACAAATCTATATTCAAAGTTTTATGCTTTGGAAAAAGTATAATGAAAACAGTACAGAGAGATTATACAGAACTTTATAAAATGAATTAAGATATCTTCTGATGAAATAGTCAATGTATCTTTAGGAGAAAAAATATCACAAACAACCAACCCTTCGAGCTATTAAATAAAATAAATTAGCTTCAATTTTTTCAGCAGAAGCTCTTGCGATTTCAATGGCCCTAGGCATAGCAATAGAAAATGATAATTGTGACATAAACATCTTCACTGATTCTCTAAGCTGCTGTCTTAGCATAAAAAATCTGTCACAAATATCCAGTATCAACCAATTTATAAATATTTTATAAAATAAAATAAATGTACTCCCCAAGTTAGATTCCAAAATATTAAATATTTACTGGATACCTAGTCATCGTAATATTCCTGGAAACGAAAGAGCAAGCCAACTAGCTAAAGATGCCACAACTCTGTAACCTTCTACTAGACCTATTTCATACTCAGATATTCTTGCATTATTCAAAAATCAAGCTCAACGTGAAAATAATAACCTTATTTTAAAGGAAGCTCAAACAAAAGGCCACAAACATTTTGAACTTTATCATTCCTATTCTTTGAAACCATTGTTTTATAATTCTAAGCTTCCTCAACAAGCAATTGTTTCAATTAATCAGGTAAGTTCAGGGCATTATAGCCTGAACCACGCTTTGCACAAAATCAAAGTGGTAAACTCTTTTTATTGTGACTATGAACAACTTGTAGATCAAGACCTTAATCATATACTATGGTAATGTTCCAATCTTAATAGTGCACGTGTTGGGTTATTGAAAAAACTTCGCCTTTTAAAACTTTATTTTCCTCTTAACGCTAACATCTTACTAACCCATCCTAAGTCTTCAGCTATCAAATTTTCGGATTCACAATTTTACCTAAGAGAGGTACCTTTGACGAAAGGTACCTTTGATGAAAATTCAAGTAAAACCAAATTATTCAGAGATATATTTCCATTTATTAACTTAGTTACTTTTGTATTCTGAAATTATCTTGAAACAGCCAGTGTATTCTGCAAATATGAATGATTCAAGTAAGTAGATTTGTAGAGATTAAAAGAATTTGGCTAAACTTTTTCATGTATTATTTCAGATGTTCGTAATCTTGAGAGGAACCGTGTAGCTTACTCCTTGTAACTCACGATTAACTAATATCCATAGAAAATAAGAAAATTACTTAAAATCAAAAAAAGGGTTACAGAACGAAGTAAAAATTTTTAGCTGTTTTTATTTCTTTATTATACTCAAAAAATTGAATTTAGTAAATACATCAATATTTTTCATTCACAATAAAAAAAATTTTATCCAAATTCCTTCGAATCTTCTTTAACATACTAAATTTGCAGATATATTTTATTTATTTTAATAAATACATTTTTATTTTTATATTGTCAACAATTTAAAATATTAGATATTTACTTACATCGTTAATTAATAAAAAACATTTTAAAATATTTTATTTCTTATCACATTAATGATTGACACTTCGTTGAAAAATTTTTTACACAAAATATTTAGCTTATATATTAATATACAATATTTTTAAAATGTCAGAGCTCCTTATTTTTTGAATAAATTATTGTTAACCCTTTAACCAGAAATTCAATATACTATTAAAAAAAAATTAGTATATAGGCCATTTAATTTGATACGCCCGCTTCAGTAATAAATTTTATCTAAAACTTTTAATGCTCTAGCCCTGCAACTTGATTCGTAAAAATAAAATACTTAATGTACAGTCTTGTTTCTTATTTTTACAATAGTAATTTTTTAAATTTAGCTGCAAGGCTTTCATTAGAAAAAGTTAAAAACCTAAAACTATTATTTAATTGTTTTCATAATTTTAGTTGCAAAAGACACCTTAATATGCATAATTTAGACATTTAGTATGCAGTTTTGATATTTGCTTTAATTAATAAGAAAGTAGAATTTAGCCTTAGAGTTTAAAAATTACATTTTTTTGCAATGCATTGAATCATTTTTAATGTCTAAAATAAAAAACAACCCGAAAAATCAAGTATAAAATATTATTTTCATAAGTGGTGCGGTTAAGGGGATAATAAATAAAAAATTAATTTTAATGATGAGAATTTGGTTCAAAGTATGCATCAGGGCCAATAATGATTTCTTCGTCACTACAGGAGCCCCAACGATGATGCTATGGTGGTGGTCGAAGAGGTCTTCTTTCTTCTGGTTCGTTTACATAAACAGAATCACCTAATGAAACAATACCTTCTGGTCCACGTAACCCTAAATGAATGCCCATAACTGGACTGTCTCCAGTATAAGGTCTCAATTTTGGATCAGTTATTTGACGATATCTGAAAAATTAATTTTATTTATATAAATAAATTGTAGTTTGAAGGAAAAACATTAGATACAGATAAATTACTTAGATTGTCTTGTTTTTTAGACATTTGAATTGATTAACAACTACTTCCTAATATTAAAAAATCATATACTTAATATCTTAATTTGATTTATATAGCATAATTTATTGAATTGGCCAAAAATATAATTAAGATAAAATAATTTACCTAATATATTATATAATATACAGGAACAATATTCAGGGTAAATAAATTAGTATTTAATTACTTCTAATATGGAATGACCCCATTATAGACTAAATTGTTTAGAACATACCTTTAAGGGAGGAATAATTTAAAAAAAAAAAAACACTTCTTGAGGTAGTGCAGTTATTTGATTAATTACTTTTGGAGTGGAAAAATTTCTAAAATACTTAAAAACGTAAAATTTAAAGCAGCCGAAATTTTCAAAAAATAAATTCTTTTCTTCTTCTTTCCCTTTCAAAAAATACACCCACCCTCCGCCCCTTCACCCTCTCTAACCCCTTTTTCAAATACTAAATTAAGAGAGGTAATTATTAAAAAGTTGCCTCTGTTGCCAAGTTTCAGGGGCTTAACATTTTTGAAGAGGCAAGTGTATTAATTTCTGCTATTTGTATCTCCGAAATATAACTATTTCCAATATTAAAATGAATTAGATATTTGTAATAAGTTAATAAATAGCAATACTAATATTTACTTTTTTAATGATTTAAGTGGCTCCGTCATCGGATTTTTTTTACCAGTTTCTGGATCAATCGTCGTAAATATACATCGAGTACATGGTTTTACATTTCGAAATACAACGCTTCCTATTTTAACATAGTCCCAGTTATCTTCTTCAAAAAAGTCGGCACCTTTCACAACAAAATTTGGTCTAAAATGTAATGGCGTCACGGGTTCTCGAAGTCGTGAGTTTAAATCAGCTATGGATGATTCATTCTGCAGTGTATAGCTTGTAGCATCTGGATAAATGCCAGTATCTTTATTTTCAGTTTTTGGGAATGGCTTATTTTTGTTCCGGACTTGCCTGGTTGGTTTGTCTAATGGATAATGAACTAATCGAAGACCGGCATCTTCTTGAAGCAAAAAACGAGAAAGCCAGCGAGCGACTTCCTCGCCACAGTCACATGCAGAAACTGGTTGGCCCCAAACTGCAGCTCGAAAAGCCCGACGCCCTTTAAGACTCGCTAAATCAACCGAAATTGACATCATTCCAGGAGCTTTAAGAGTCAAGACAGAATCCAGAAAACTTGGTGAGACCAAAACCATTCTAGGCATTTGCCTTGCAGTTACAAATTGACCATCCAAATCAATAACCATAAGACTTCTATCTCTTATCCATTTAGACTTTAATCCTAATAAAGTGCATTCCATTGAATTTAATCTAATTGGTCCCAATGATTTAACTGGATAACAAATAAGGTCGCTAATTTCACCAACTTTTCTCCACTTTTTTGGTAATTTGTATTTTTCTTTTGTCCACCATAACCAATATACTACAGCTACCAATGTACCAGCTCCTATGCCAAACGCTGTACCATAAATTAACCTCGTACGATCTGTCAATTATTGCAAAAATGTTAACAAAATTAACATAAATTTATAAATCTATTATCTCTATTAAGCACAGATTTCTATTCTTAGAAATATCTAGCTAATTTCTATACTTTAACATGCATTTTATTTTTTTAATGTTATTTTAAAAGTATGAAATTTTGAATAAAAATGATACTTGATAAATAAATTTTATCAGAACAGATATTAAATAAAAACATTTTGATTATTTATTTATCTGCATCAATATTTAGGTGCATGGCAAGGCAAAATTATCAAAAACATATTTTTTTGTGTAAAAACTTAAAAGATATACTAAAAACGAAATGTTTTAATATATTTAAATATTTATTTAAAGTTTTAAATTTTTAAATGAGCAGGTATTTTTATATAAATAAAATAATTAAATATCTGTTTTCTACAAAAAATAGAAAAGAAATAAATTAATAGAAACTTACCCATATTAAAAATTAAAAAATATTTTGATCTCTTGTTATGATGTAAAACAAATGTATTAAAAATTAAAAAATATTAATAAAATCATTTCATTTTTTTACATGAAAAATATGAAAATATTATAGAAAAATTAATGAAAAAAAAAAAATAAAAGAGCCGGCCAGTAGAAAATACACGTGTAATGAGATATAAAAAGTTATGTACTGTTATGGTCTTTGACTTTATATTACATATAAAACTTCTATATTTTATTTTGCACATGCGCAATTTATTACTTTTTATTAAACTTTTCAAAAGAGCGCATGCGATAATATATTGGTTGATTTAAGACTTCAGGAAAAAACCATTTAAACCATGTAAAGTACATTATTATTGTAATTTAAAAAAAAAATTGCTAGGGTTTTTTATTACCCGCACGTGAAACCATTCGAACTATTTTGCAAAAAAATAAAATTCTTAAAATTTTTTAGCTCATTTAACCCATTAGCGCCTTATTAACCATTCTTGAACAGTTGAAAATTTCGGAATTTACAAAATTTAAATTTTTCAATTAACACGCTGAGCCGGATTGTCTGATCCCACGGCTACACGCAATGGTACTGGACCACCAGGTTAAAAATGGTTGTTTTGCTACATCTTATAATATTTTAGGCCACATACAAATCCTGCATTTTTATATCAACCAAAAAAAAAAAAATTAAAATAATTTAAAGAGGCATTCAATGTCACTTCAGAAAACTTTCCTGGTCAGGTGATTCGATCTTAATATTGACCTTAATATTGAATACCAAGAAGGAGAATTTACAAAATAAGTGCATTTTTGGGCTCTTCTAAGCTGCACGCTCTTCTTTATTTATTATCCCACCCCTTCTGTAAATTTCTCAAAAATTAAGAGAAACGAGATACTTCAGTCAATTTCCACGAGAATTCGTTCCTGCCATTATTATTTCATATTCATAATTCCTACATTAAGAGCCGAAAAATTGAATTATTCACATACTATTTTGCTAAAGCTGTAAAAAAAATACCGCATCATATTTTTAATTTTGTTTTCAAATTCGGAATCGATGATGTAGTATGCCCAAAATAAGGTCAAAATCAAATTAAAATAAAATTATTTACTTTTTTGTTCTTTTTCTCCATTTTTCCACTTTTCTGACTTTTTTAAAAAAATTTTCGCTTTCACAACTTTTGATGACCATAACTTTAAGGCCTAGCGAAACTTCTTAAACTTCATATTTTATATCACTTCATTTTTTTTTAATATGGCTCAGAAAGGTCAAAATAACCTGAAACGTGAAAACAGTAAATATATTTTTACATTTTTAAGATATATTTTGATTAACGCATTGATTTAAGAGCTTACGTTACGGGCACATAGCCAATAATTGCAATGGACCAGACAGGAGGAAAAACTGTTATAAATGCGAAGGAGAAGGGCGCATAGCAACTGACTGCACAGCTAATTCAAGGTGCATGCTATGTTACGATTTCGAGCAAAAAGGCAGGGAACTGAAGCATAACTTAGGAAAAGAAAAGAGCATGTGAAGGGCTACGGGGAACTCTTGAGAAATTAAGGATCGGCGTAGATCCTATCAAGTCAAAGAATGTTAAAGGTACTTCAAGGTAATGTGCAAACAAGCCCCTTAGCAGGAAATATGATGTTCTAAATTGCTAGAGAAAAGTCAGCACACCTTCTCCTTATAACCGAGTAGTGGGTTCACGCTCCCCGAACTGGTTTTTGGATGAGCTGGGGAAAGCAGCTATCTGAATAGTAATTCCAAGGAAGGTACAAAAGAATAGCTCCGGTAATGGCTTCGTCTAAATTAAGGTTAGGTCTGGATTAAGACGCAAGGTGTTACCTACCTAAGCGTGTACTTAACACCATTCTGACCAAACAGCCTGGAAGATGCTGTAAGGGACACGTCCCGTGACATTGTCATAGCAGGCGATTTAAACGCGAGGGCTGTAGAGTGGAGTATGTCCGAAACGTATACAAGAGGAGAGGATGTACTCGATCTGGCTGCCTTATCTGTGCTAACTGTAGATAACACTACAAATTTCAGAAGACCTGGCTACGGACAGACCATCCCTCTTGCAACAGAAGATTTGGCTGCTAGGAATGTAGATTGGCAAGTTCTAGAGGACTTCTCAGCGAGTGACCACCAATATATCTCTTTTGAGGTGCATGATGAGCGGCGACAAATACGAAGAGACGAAGTAACGAAATGCTGTGGATAGAACATTAAGCGGCTAAACCGCAAAATATTGGTAAACATTCTTAGCAGAGGAGAGACTGCTATCCTGGGGAAGGCAATAAGGCCAGGAAACTTTGACGTCGCACAGATATTAGTTACGGAAATCATGACGCTGCTGGAAAAAGCATGTAACAAAGCCATGTCGAAAAAAAGAACCCGTGAAGGAAGACCACCAGCCTACTGGTGGAACGTAGAAATAGCCCCTATAAGGAGAGCAAGCTTAACGACAAGAAGGAGAGTCAAACGTGTAAGGACCAGAACGGACGCTGCTGAACTGATGGCAGGGCAGGAGAAGTAAAGGAGAAGAGAGAGAGAGAGAGAGAGAAGAGGAGAAGCAAGAGAGCATGCGAGATGGCTTTGTGTAATGAGATGTACAATGACCCATGGGGTCTTGGTTACAAAATAGTCGTCAAGAGAAGTGGCATTATAAGAAGAGGTTAGACGTATAGTTGATGGACTTTTCCCTACCCACCATGTCAAATGTTAATTAATATCTTATTATTTGGAGTTTATCCTATTTATTTTATCCAATTGATATCCTAATCATAAAAGTGCACGTTCTCAATAGAATTTGCCATAAATTTTATTGAGAACATGACGAGAAGGCTATCCCCGTATTCAGTGTGGAGGAGCTTCTAACAGCTGAAGACACACTCAAAAATGGAAAGGCACCAGGACCTGATAGAATATCCACTGAGATTCTGAAGATAGCCACGTACGAATGTCCACAACTTATCCTGTGTATGTACAATATTTGTGCACAAGCGGGTGTATTTAGCAAACTCTAGAAAAGAGCCAGATTGGTCCTTATCAGCAAGGGCGAAGGGGACCCCAGACTGCCAAAATATTGGCATCATCTTGGATTACTGGACACAGCCAGAAAAAACTACGAGAAGATGCTGCAACTAAGGATATTGAGGTCAGTAGAAACTGCAGGAGATCTCTCTCCCCGACAATACGGGTTTCACCGAGTTAAATCAACTATCGATGCCATAAGCAGTATCGCCCAGGCCATAGAGGATGCCCAGACAGGCTATCATTACTCAAGGAAAATCACTTTACTAGAGCTTTACTTGATGTGAAGAATGCTTTCAACTCAGCAAGACGGTGTGATTTCATGGAAGGGCTAAGGAACTTCCAGGTGCCAAAATATCTGCGAAGAATCATTAGCAGTTACATAATCGATTGAGGAGAGTAACTGCAGGAGCAGTTCAATCCTCGGACCGGATATATGAAACATCGTGTACGACCAGGTACTTAGGCTCCCAATGCCGGAGGATACTTTTACTGTCGGATACGCGGACGATCTGGTCGTTGTCATCACGGCAAAAGATGTAAAAATTTACTCTATACTCTTGTATGGTGTAGAAATATGGGCTGACGAGCGTTCAGAGGCAATGAGCCTTGCGAATCTCCTAAGCCTATCGCACAGTGTCGTTGAAGGCAGCTCTAATCGTCGCCGAGGTAATCCTGAAAGATCTGCTGGCTCTTGAGAGACAGTATAACTATCTGAACAAAGTGAGGGAATGCTTTGACCGCGCAAAAGCTACTTCGCACCATGTCAGCCTAAGCAAGTGGCAGGACCGTTGGACCGACTAATCTGAGAGCAAATGGACCAAGAGGTTAATAGGATAGATATCACCTTGGATAACTAGAGGACACGGGGACATCAATTATTTTTTTAACCAATTCTTAAGTGGGCATGGGCTTTTTTGCTCGCTACCTCTTTCTAATCTAGAAGATGAATAGCGTTGAATGTATATTCTGTCCTAGCAAACACGATACGCCGGAACACACATTCTTCGAATGCGACAGATGGGCCGTCAAAAAATTTCAACTAGAAACTAAAATCAGACAAATCACAACTGTAAATGTGGTTAGCCTGATGCTCTGAAGTGAAGAAGTATGGACTGAAATTAGCCAGTATGTGGAATACATACTCCGCACCTAGAAACCTGATACTCAAGACATAGGCTAATATTGAGACGTATTGCGGCTATTCAGATGACTGCAGATGTGGTTACACTAACATACAATCAATTCAGTTTTTACTCTTAATACCGTAATCGACCGTAGATGGTAGGGTAATATTTATTTATTTTTATTTATCTATTTATTTATTTATTTAATTATTAACCTTCTTTTTGACGATACTGGAAAATGATATATTTTTTTGATATTTGATATTTGATATTTGATATTTTATTTATTGTAAATATATACAAAGAGTGAAAAATATATACATTTTATATTATAATAAGAACTGTGATATAATAGAAAAATAATAGGAAAACAATATAATTTGTCAAAGCTAGTGTGATTTTAAAGTAGATTAGTTATTAAATTTTGATTATATTTAAGATAAAAATGAGAATGGTGAATTTAGATAAAATTATAAGTGAGTAATAATAATAATAATTTTTTTAGCTAACATATATATTATTGAAGATGACAGAACATAAAAAAGGAACTGTAATCAGAAGGAATGATGGATTTCTCAACCAGACTGGTGAGTCACTTCTGCAAGTCAAAAGAGTTCGCGAATAGAACTAAATAACCTTGGACCTGTCCTAAAGTAATGTTAAAACGGTGCCGGAATAGGCTCGCATAAGGTAGGAAGGTACCTTAACATACTCAAAAACCAGAAGCTGTAGATAAAAATTGGTATTATTTCATAAAAATAGCTAAAATTAGCCCAAAAGCGTGAAAAATAGCCTAAGAATTCCTAGTATGGGCTACAATTTTTTTTTGTATGAATAGATAGGATAATTAGGTATAGAGACCCAAAAAACATTAGTGTAGTGTGAGAAAAATGGTAATATTTTAAAAACTTTAAAAAAAATGGCAAAAAAACGTTAAAAATGACCTTAAATGGGATATTACGCAAAATTGGACCACGTTAGATCAAAACGGACTTCGGATTTGGAATCAGCGACCCCAAAAAATGCATGTCCGAAATTCCATGGACATGCTTTCATAAAAAATCGCAAATAAAACCATGCTCCAGGCCTATACTATATATTTAAAATAACGCGCATTTATGTTATCAAAAGGAATTATCTTTTTTTTTGACATTTTATTATACTTTTAGGTAAATAATAGTTTTTTTTTTATTACATTATTAAGATTATTATTCTCGCATTTTATAATTAGAGTAAAGCCTTGAAAACCAAAGCAACTTGAGGATGACTCTTGAACATTTGAAATTTAAATTTTTTAATATTTTAATAAGCTTACCCAAGTAAAAAAGAGAATATATTTTCAATATATTGTTTTTGAAATATATTGTAAATATATTGTAAATATATTGTAAATATATTGTAAATATATTATCAATATATTGTTTATGTTTTATTTAACCTAAAAACTAAAAAAACATAATTTTTAGGTTATATAAAATATAAACAATATATTGAGAATATATTTACAATATATTTACAATATATTTACAATATATTTACAATATATTTACAATATATTTCAAAAACAATATATTGAAAATATATTCTCTTTTTTACTTGGGTAATTAATTAATTCTTAATTTATAATTTAAATACTTGGCTAAAAAATTCTCAATTTCCTGAGCTGAAATTGTTTTTAAAAATCAAAATTTCATTAAGAGTTCAAAAAACTTAAGGCCATTAAAATTGACTTTTGTGATTTTCGCTAGTGTCATCGCATAATTTCACTTTTAAAGATAACTCCTGTAAATGTAAAAAAAAATACTAATTTATTTACAAAGACAATTATTTGACCATTTTTCATGATGTTACAGTTAATTTAGTTAAATAAGGATGAGATTAACTATTCGCTGCTTTTTAAAAGTAATTAAATTTTTAAAAAAACTGATTATTGTAAACAAAATTACCAATTTAGATCAGAATCTAGAAATTTATTTGAAATTTCGTCGTAACTTTATTGCTACAATAATATTATCAAAAAATACGTTCGATAATGTTTTAAATTCTAGAAAAATAAAATAATTAAAAAAAAAAGATTAAAAATTTCAATAATATAGTTTAAAAGATTAACAAATACAGTAATACGAATAATTTTGCTTAAAATATAAAAAAAAATAAATAATATTTATCTTTGTGCTATCATAAATGTAATTACAAAAAGATAAAATAAATAAGATTTAAAATCCCCTTCTATAAAAAATCAAATGTTAATAATAAAGTTTTTAATCACTCTTCAGTTCTTTTCAAAACGTTACAAAGGAATTGTTAAAATTTTATATTTATTTGAAAATTATTAAAAGTGACTTTTTTTTCAAACAAAATTTTTATAATTTTTATCTTAGTTTTTGTTTGCATATATTGAGACATTTGATTAAAACAGAGGCAGAGAGATAATAAATTATGAGTATGCTGAAAATTGGATTTATTGGTGCTGGAAAAATGGCACAAGTTTTGGCTAATGGTTTTATTAACGCAGGTAATTCTTCAAATGATTCAATTTTAACTAGTTTTTTTACGTGAATACAGTTTGCGCAAGCGGATTTTTTTTCAAAATGCATGCGAAGCTTTATTGGACAATGTTCATGTAAATCTGTACAAAATCTGGACATCGTTCATTGTTCATAATTGTCGTTGTTCATTCGGGTCAATTCTGACTCTCTCTACTTTTTTTGGTGGGTAATCACACGCAGCTGTTAGTGTAGCTGGTAAAAAACTATATATTGGCTTTAATTTCACTGGGTTTTTTACCAGCTACATTATACTGGGTGATGAGTTTACTCACAAAAATGTGGAAAGAGTCTCTCATAATCTAAGAAACTAGATTCTTTAAAAATAGATCCATAAATAAATTTTGCAGAAAGATTCGATCCCAAATTTTTAAAATCAAAATGCTTCAAAGAGTATAGAATAGGATAAGTTCCTAAAATTTGTTTTCTTAAAAAAAAAATTTTCTGATATTTTATCAAGCCTGCAATGGTTTTTAGAAATTTTCAAAAAGTTCTGATTTTTGATTTTCTGGGTCCAACTTAATTAATTAAACCTAGGCCAATAAAAAACTTGTAACCAAAATGCTTGGAACAGGTTTACTTACAGCTGAAGGCTAGGTTTTCTACATAAATGTTACGCAACATTACAATACAATTTGCTATTTTTATAATTTGTAATTGACATCTTTACTATATGCTAAGATTTCAAACCCAATCTATTCGAATTCCCTAAACCCGTATTATTCTAGGTCCCTAAATCGAAAATATCCTAACTCCCCTAACCCGAGTTATTACAAGGCCCTGAACCCATATTATTCCTAGTGCCCAAATTGAAATTATTCCAAGTCCCATTTAACCCCCTCCCTAAATCGGTCAGGGCATCCCCTTTCTGTAAACATGTTCCATATTAAAATTACGCAAAAATACTGTATAATAAAAATATGTATTCATACCAATAATAATAATAATTAAAATGAATGTTTTTATTTATTTCTTATCTCCATATTAAATAGATAGTATATTATAATTAATACAAGCTATGTTAATAACAAACAATTTATAATCTTAAACAAGTATTCATTTTTTTCTTTACTCGATTAATATAATAATATTTTCTGTTGGGCAAATACAGTATTGACCAGTGAATGACCCCCAGAAATTTTCAAAATTTTTTCTTATTTCTAGGAGAAATAAAAATATGCTATTAATATATGTACCAAAGAAAAAATCCACTCAGAGATTAATGAATTTTCTTTCTTATTCGAGTGACTGCGTCTTAATCCATTAGTACCTAATCGACTATTCTTGAACCGGTGAATTTTGCTCTAAAAAAATGAATATTTTGGACTTAAAATATCACCAAGCAGCTATTTGGGTCACTCTTTCTATTTCTAAAATCAATTTTTACCCCCTACCCCTAAAAAATGCTATATAAACCCCTAATGTAGTGTTAATTCTGAAATAATCATCTGTCCAAGTATGGTCAATTAGGCTTAATGGTTTGTGAACTATACTTTAGCTAGATGCGACAATCATGCATAAATTTTCCTTTAAGAGTTCTGCTTGGACGCCATTTTATTTTTCAAATTTTTTATTTCTTTTGCGTTTTTTTATTAAATTAGAAAATTTTTTTGCATCTTATCAGAGTTGTCCCGCATTTTTTATTCAATTTAGAAAAGTTTGGCATAAACACTTTTTTAATTTAATCAAAAATAAGGACATGATTTGGTGAGAAAAATTTATTGTCGAAAAAAGTTTACTCAAAATTTTTCTCACCAAATCATGTCCTTATTTTTGATTAAATTAAAAAATTGTTTATGCCAAACTTTTCTAAATTGAATAAAGAATGTGGGACAACTCTGATAAGATGCAAAAAAAATTTCTAATTTAATAAAAAAACGAAAAAGAAATAAAAAATTTGAAAAATAAAATGGCGCCCAAGCAGAACTCTTAATATTTCAAGCTTTTCAACAACAAAAATTTTCTTCATAGCTTCCGGGAAACCAAGTATGAGTTACATAACAAACGTTAAACCTGGATAATCTTTTTTTGTGCGCGAATTACAAAAAAAATTATTTTATCATTTTTTATCTCACGTTAAACAGCTGAATATTATTAGGCCAGATCATATCTAATTGTTAATTATCGTTTTAATTAAGAAACTTTTAATTAAGTATCTAAAAAAATTTTTGATCTTTCTAGAAAAATCTCGAAGAAAAATATTATTTGAGATTAAAGTCAATAATAATTTTATCATACATAAAATCGAATAATTGAAAATTTACTATTTTTTTCAAAACAAAACGTGTTATTATTAACGTTGAATAAATAAAATCATATTTATTTTTACATAATTTTTTTAAATTAAAAAGTTTTTACTTTATATTGACAGGATTGACTAAGGGAGAAATGTTGGTCGCAAGCTGTCTTCCTGATGATGAAACGAGCATTAATGGATTTAAGGTACCAAAATAAGATTATTTTATTTAAATCGTGTATTATATTTTTTTTTCTTCAATTTTTGAGTTGCTGATAGTTTGTAAAGTTTCATAATATTTTGTTAATAAAATACTTCATTTCTTATACTAATCCACGGAAATTTCCTTAAAATTATCAATTACGTTATCAAAATATGAAATATGATAAACAAAAAAATTTTTTAAATAATTCAGTAAAATATACGGCACTTTTGTTAGCTGAGACTAAATTTTGGAAATTTCTGGGATTAAAAAGAATGAAAAAAATATGCAACCTTTGAACCTATTAGCTCTTTCTAGACTATTAATTTTTTTTTAATCAGCTGTGTTCTTATACTTTTTGATACAGTAAAAGCATATGGAATTAAAAATAATTAATCTTGTCCTATAAAGGGCTTAAAATTCTTGATATTTTTGATGATAAATAATGTTTATGATGACAATTTAGCTTGATCTTTGTCGTAGATTTTATATAATTTATGTATTGCATTAGGTTATTCCCAAAAAATGGCAAAATTAAAATTTTAAACATCAGCTGTCGAGATTCGGAAAATGAAACAATTTTAAAATACAAAACCTTGAATTCAGATGACTATTTTAATAAAATATTTGAACAAATTTATTGCTTCACTTTAAGCATTTAATATACTTATAAATAGCATTGAAAATTTTATTTATTTGTTTTTAATCATAAATAGATATTAAAATAATGAAAATATTTACACAGTAATTAATTGCATAAAACCAATAAATCATTAAAAAAATTAAAAAATATATTATTATTGTAAATAAAAATTATAATTAAATAACAATTAGGAATTTTTATTTCAGATAGCTTTTTTTTTGTTAGTGTTATCGTGTATAATTAATTGCAATATTTTTTTTTTAAACAAACAATTTTTGTAGCAATACCTTGACAAACAGATAAGAATTATTGATGCCAAGATAAATTCCAATTTGTCATTGTATGATATGTATAATAAATTAAAATATTATAGAATTATTGAGACGAAAATATGATAAATAAAAATTTTTAATAAGTATGAATGTTGTTTTCGATTACGAGATAAAAAAAAATACAAGCTAATTATCTTCCGAATTCTTTTTGCATATTTATTACAATGATTTTTTGATTTTCACTAGGGGAAACCGCTGTATTTCGTTGTGGACATTGTGTTTTTGTATGATGTAAAAACATCCTTGATACCCCCTGTTTATGCAATAAGCTATTTTGGCATGAAAATTCGTATTATATGATAGGAGTTCTTGGACTATATTACAGATGACGTCACGTAACCAAAAAAACGTTCTAGTTACTTTATTTTTAACATGGAACATGTTTATAAAGAGATTAGAGAGGTACCATATGCGAATCCGAAAATCAAGGAGGGGTCCAATGGGTCTAGAATACTTCAAGTTTAGAAACTTAGAATAATCTGAATTAAGGGACATGGAACATATTTATAAAGAGGGGTACCCTCAGAATCCGAAAATCAAGGGGAGGGGCCAAACGGGACTAGAATAATTTCGATTTAGGGACTTAGAATAAATCAGGTTAGGAACTTATGCTAAACGAAATTTAGGGACCTAGAATAATTCAAGTTTAGGGACTTGTAATAATTCGGGTTAAGGGAAATGGAACATGTTTATAGGGAGAGGTACCCTGGAAATCCAATAATCAAGGGGAGGGGCCAAATGGGACTAGAATAATTTCGATTTAGGGACTTAAAATAAATCAGGTTAGGAACTTATGCTAAACGAAATTTAGGGACCTAGAATAATTCAAATTTAGGGACTTGTAATAATTCGGGTTAAGGGAAATGGAACATGTTTATAGGGAGAGGTACCCTGGAAATCCGAAAATCAAGGGGGAGTCCAATGGGACCTAGAATAATTCAAGTTTAGAGACTTAGAATAATCTGGATTTAGATACAAGGAACATATTTATAACCAAGGAAGGGGGGGGGGGGGTAAATGGGACTAGAATAATTTCTATTTAGGGACTTAGACTAAATGAAGTTTAGGGACCTAGAAAAATTCAAGTTTAAGAACTTGTAATGATTTTGCTTAAGGGACATGGAACATGTTTATAGGGAGAGTACCCTGGGAATCCGAAAATCAAGGGGGGGGGGGGGTCAAATCGGACTAGAATAATTTCGATTTAGGGACTTGATATATATCCTCCTCCTCCTCCTCCTGGAGTTCTTAGTAAATAATAGACTCGATGTTGTGAATAGGGGCCGTACCTACTTTTTCAAACAGTTAGAAACTTAGAATAAATAAAGTTTATGGAACCTAGATAAGAATAATTCAAGTTTAGGGACTTGTAATAATTCGTGAGGATTAGCAATATTTTCGATTTAAGGAATTGCAATTTGAATAATACGTTTAAGTAAAAAAAATTTGAATCCTAAATTATCACCAAAGTCAAAAACTCCCACATCTAATTTACTTTGTTTTTTTTTATAGGGAATAAATAAATCAAAAATTGTATTTTCGAATTCTGAAGTCATAAACCATAGTGATATTATAATACTAGCTGTAAAACCACAAATAATAGCATCAATTTTACCAGAAATAAAACAAACAATGGAAAATAGGAGAAAACTTTTATTATCCATTGCGATGGGCATATCTTTAGAAACTTTAGAAAATGTAAGTTTTTTTTTAACTGTAAACCAAAACTTAAAATATTTGTATTTTTAAAAATATATATATTGTATATATTTTCTCAAGAAATTCTCAACGAGAAGCTCTTTTAAGTGACTTTATAGATGAATTTTATAGAACCTATCGAATGGGACACCAGTCATCAGAGTAATGCCAAATACTCCAGCTTTGGTAGGATGTGGAGCAACAGTTTATGTTCCTGGTAAAAATGTTAATAATGAACATATAGAAACAACAAAAAAGCTTTTTTCCTCAGTCGGAATTTGCGAACAAGTACCAGAAAAAATGATTGACGTTGTAACTGCTCTTGCTGGCTCTGGACCAGCTTATGTAATATTAAGCAAATACATATATTTATTAACAAAATATAATTAAATTTTGAATTATTTTGGAAAAAATGTAATATTCTATTTCAGGTGTACATGATGATAGAAGCTTTGGCTGACGGAGCAGTTAAAATGGGAATGCCACGAACAACTGCATACAGACTAGCTTCTCAAACTGTATTAGGAGCTGCCAAAATGGTCAAAGAAACTAATGTGCATCCAGCGATTTTGAAGGATGACGTTGCATCACCAGCTGGTAAATATATTTTTAATGAACAATATTTCATTTTCTTTGAATTCGGTTGAGAAAATAATAGTATATTTTTGCATATTTTTATATATACCCTGAAAAGACCCTACCTTAATTTAATTATGCATTCCATTCGTTTTAGCTCTGTGCTGAGCTTATATTTTTTTGTAGCTAATAATTTTAATAAAATTTTATATACAATTTTATAATTTTTTAGGTTCAACAATAGCAGGAATTCACAGTCTTGAAAAAAATGGATTTCGTACAGCGTTAATCAGTGCAGTTGAAGCAGCTACACTCAGATGCAAAGAAGTTTGCAATATCTTCTCTAGAAAATAGGCATCTTATTGGAATAATAATAGGACTTGAAATATTTGAATATCTTTGCAAATCAGAATCTCTTATAGTTATTTAAAAACTCGCCTCTATTTATATTTAAATTTAAAAAAAAAAAATTCTTTCCATATTGTTATTTTACGCATAAGTACTTTATCCGTAATTGTAAATTTGAAGAGTAATAAAGAATTTTTTTTTTTAAGTATTGTTATTTATTCAATAAACTTCAGAATAAAAAAATTAAAGCTGCCAAATTATTGGCACTACGGTTCCTCTCAAGCAATAACAAATTATTCTATGGTCTATTTACCTAATAAATGGCATAAAAAAAATTAAAAATGATCTTTTCCTTAATTTTGTCATTTTAAAATCTCACGGAAAAAATTAGATATCACACCCAAAAAGAAAAAATAATTATCATAATAAAAAATAATATTGTTTTGGACGGAAAAAATAATAAGACTAAAATTCGAACGATTTTTAAATTGATATCAGTAAATTTGAGAAACAAATGATAATAAATTTCTAAAAACTACAACTCCCGTGCAAAAAAATTAGGTACTACGTTCAAATAAAAAATAAAACAATGTTGTTTTTTGTATTTTTTATGGCAAAAATTTAGGGACAAAAATTTTCAACAAATTGAGTATCAGATCCAAAAAATCGAGTAAAAACGATATTTTTAAAACTAGTACTTAAAAATAAAATAATTAGGTTCTACATAAAAAAAAAAACAATGGTATTTTTGTATTGCAAAAATTTTCAAATAATTAATTGTCAGATCCAAAATATCGAGTAAAAACAATATTTCTAGATATATTTATTAAGGTGGTTCACAAAAAAAAAGAAGTTTAGGTTACAAATAACGCTGCCATATTGCATTTTAACCAAATTTCTTCCGTTTGGTCTCATTTTTTTGTATAAGTGGTACCTTTTATTCCCAGCAAACCGCAATTTTTATCACCGATTCTCTCATCTTTATAGTTAATAGAGCAAATTTCCATTTTTGCCCAAAATGACCAATTTCTAAATTGCCGCTAAAACTGTAATTTTTGATGAAAATGGGTCTTATATAGTTCTAAAAAATTTTGTACATGTTACAAATTTCCAAACATTTTTTACTAGTCCAAAAATGTGAATCGATAAAGATAGTGATAAAATGTGATTTTTTAAAAAAAAACCTTTATTTCAGATTTTTTCTTTAAATTCTCATACTGCTAAACAAACAATCGAAAAGGAACGACTAAAAATTATTTTGAAACATACAAATACTAGAAAGAAAATAATACCAAGTTTTTTATACTTTTTTTATTTTAATAATATAACAGTATAATATGTATTACATGGTAAAAAACATTTTGTTTTCTTTAATAAACGGTTCTATAAAAAACTGCAATTATTGTAACATTAAAATGTGTATGCTACATTTTAAAAATCTACAAAAAGTATAAAACAGTTTTCTTATAAATTTAATAAGTACACTCTTTATATTATATCAAAAATTTTTTATTTAGAAAGAATTATTTATATGTTTACTTATATTAACTTAAAAAAAAAAAACTTTACAAAAAATATTTACATACAATAAAAAGTACTTCTGGTATACTCTTATCAAAAAAATATTAATAAACTACATATTACTAAATTTTTTAAATTATTTTACTATTATTATTATTTTTAATAATTTTGTTAAATGAATAAATAAAACTATAGAGATATTTAAAGTATAACAATTTACAACTCTATAAAATATTTTAAAAATTAAATTAATATTTTGAGATAAGTCTTTTTTAACGTTATGTTATTTTTAATTTAAAAAAAAATTTATATAAAATTAAATTTAACTATGATGAAACTAAAGAGTATTATTTTTTAATTATTTGTTATATTAAATGATTTTATTTTTAAGGCTATTTCAAAGTTACAAAGCAGACCTGTTTTTCAGATTAAGCTGATTGTAAAAAATGATAGTGTAATAACATAGCATTGATTAACCACAATATTTGTTCGATAAATTTTAAAATAATTTGTAACAAAATTAATATAGTTAAAAGTAATAGTACTCAAACATTTTCTGTGTAACTGTCATCGATTAAAACAATTTGCTTCATATTACCTAAAGTCCAGAAAAATTTTAAAGCTTCATTTTTTTTGCAATCATTTGGTGTTTGGCTTAGAGATCTAATGTACTTTACATAAGAAAATCTTAATCTTTCCCAAGCAGCTTTTAATTCTTCAACTGTATACTTATCTTGAGTTTTATCTGTAAATATAATAAATTATTTTTTGATATGTTTATAATTCCTTTTTAAATATTATTATTTACCTTCTAAAATATTCTTTATTTTTTCCCACTGGGAATTTACAATTTTTTCTGATCGCAGTTCTAATGGTAAATTTGTATTCCACAGTAATTCTCGAGCTTGTACTTCAAAAATTAATTTTTTTTCAAATGATGATAAATTATTTAGCGTGATTTCATATGAGTTGTTATTTAAAGCTTCTTCTTTTTTGGGTTCTCTTCCGTTAGAAACTTGTCTTGATGATAAATTATTTAGCGTGATTTCATATGAGTTGTTATCCAAAGCTTCTTCGTTTTTGGGTTCTCTTCCATCAGAAACTTGTGTTGATGATGGTACTAATACTTGTTTAGTATTTTTATTTTCTTTTGGCTCTGAATGTTCTGTTGTATGATTCATTGCTATTTTCGATTCCATTTTTTCTAGATGGTATTTAAATATCATATTTATTAGTACTTTTTTGGTATAGTTTTAAAGAAACTTTTTAATTACTTACCAGAATCATTTGATTTTGCAACGCTTGTTGTTATTTCATTATTTGCTTGATTTTCTTTATTGCTATTCTTTCTCGATTTTTTATTTGATGATAAGTTTTTAACATCAAATTTCTCTTGTAATAAAATATTTACATCCCCATCTGTCAATTTTTCTACTATTCTTATACTTTCTTCAAACAGAGACTTATTTTTATTATTTCTAAGATCAACTAAAATAAAATAATTTATATTTAATTAAAAATTATTGTTATATACAAATTCCTAAAATAAATTTAATTTACTTACAAAGCATTTTCATAATAATGTCTTCTTTTTTTGGATTTTCATATTTTAATATTTGCTTTTCATTTTTTATAATGGAGCTATGAAATAATAAAAACGTATTAACATTAAAAATAAAAGTTTTGGTAATCTTTTTGTTCTTACTAGTTATTTTCTTGAAAATATTTAGCAACAGCAAAATGTTTATTCTTTTTTTCTGATTTTTGGATATGAATTGGCAAATCTTCAAATTTAATTAATTGACCAGGCCACCATTGAGATTTATATTTTATCCAAATAATATCTCCAATTACAAAATCTTTACTCAAAGCAATAGTATTCATTTTCAGTACGTGTTTATAAAATACCCTAAAAACATTATTTTAATTTTTTAATACATGTATAAAATAATAAATCTATTATTATAATAATAATGCACCTTCTTATACGCAAAGTTAGTTTTGATTCTACAGAGAACAGCTGTTATTACAGATTTGCTAATAAATAATTTTAGAAATTTTATAACTCTAGGCGATCTTCAACACATAAAAATTAAAAATATCCAAATAAAAAAATAATCTCGTAATCCACATTCCAACAACACATAATTTAAAAAGATAAAAAACGTAAAAAACGTTCTTTTCGCGGTAAAAAAATCGAACAGTCGGTAAGGAATAAAACTACTTTTTCTGTAAGTTGTTTGTTTGCATTTGGTTTGGCTGTGTGCATGATCAGTGCGGTAATTGAACTTTTCGGAGTTACTTCTTGTGTATATTTACTTTTGTATTTACTTTTTTATAAATTATTTTAATTTTATTTAAAGTAAAACATTTAAAAATTATAAAAAAATCAAGATGCCGCGTATTATGATAAAAGGAGGTGTTTGGAGAAACACCGAAGTAAGTTTTTTATTTAAATTTTTATAGATTAACAATAGGAATAAACATAATACCTAACCCTTAAAATTTTATACATTTTGTACATTTCATAAAATATTTTTTATTTTAAGTTAATTTTACTTAATTTATCAATAATTGTATTTTAGGATGAAATCTTAAAAGCTGCTGTTATGAAATATGGTAAAAATCAATGGAGTCGAATAGCATCATTGTTACATAGAAAGTCAGCTAAACAATGTAAAGCTAGATGGTTTGAATGGTTAGACCCTAGTATTAAAAAAACTGAATGGAGTCGTGAAGAAGACGAAAAATTATTACATTTAGCAAAGCTTATGCCAACACAATGGAGGACAATTGCACCAATTATAGGAAGAACCGCAGCTCAATGTCTAGAGAGATACGAATATTTACTGTATGTTTAAATTTTAACAATAATTTTAAATGATTAAAAACTGCTTTGATTGTTTGAATCTATAATTTTTTTCTCTTTGAAACATTTAGAAATTAAATTTAAAAAAAAAAATTAATTAAATTAAAAAATTAAAATTAAAAAATTAATTAAAATTTATATAAAATTAATTTAAACATTTAAAATATTTAAAAAGGTTTTATTCTGTTGATGTACTATTATATTTTTTAATTTATTTTATTGAAGAATTTTAATTCAGGATTTCATAAATCATATTTTATTCTGTAGAGATCAAGCTCAAAAAAAAGAAGAAGGAGAAGATGGTGTGGATGATCCTCGTAAATTAAAACCTGGAGAAATTGATCCAAATCCAGAAACTAAACCAGCACGCCCAGATCCAAAGGATATGGATGAAGATGAACTTGAAATGTTATCTGAAGCTAGAGCAAGATTGGCAAACACTCAAGGAAAGAAAGCCAAAAGAAAAGCTAGAGAAAAACAACTAGAAGAAGCAAGAAGGCTTGCTGCCTTGCAAAAAAGGAGAGAATTAAGAGCTGCTGGAATATCAGTAAATCAAAAAAATAAAAGAAAACGTGGTATCAATTATAATACTGAAATACCATTTGAAAAGAGGCCTGCAGCAGGCTTTTATGATACTTCAAATGAGGAAGTCGATCCTCATGCTACTGATTTTTCTATACTAAAGCAACAGAATCAGTTAACTAAGCAAGAAAAGGAAGAAATTGAAAGAAAAAAAGATAAACAAAAATTAAAACAAAGGAAAGAAAATGATATTCCAGCAAATATGATGAATAATCAAGAGCCAGTAAAAAAAAGGAGTAAGCTAGTTCTTCCTGAACCACAAATTTCAGATAAAGAGTTGCAGCAAGTGGTGAAATTAGGACGAGCTTCTGAGGTATTTGTTTTATTTTAAATGCAATAAAACAGTAAATATTAATAAAAAATTTTAATGTAAATAATTGCTTAAAGTTAATTGCATAATAACTTTGTAGGCTGCAAGAGAAGTTGCTGCTGAAAGTGGTATCACTTCTTCTGAAAGTTTATTAGCTGATTATTCATTAACACCAAATATAGCTGTAACTCCAAGAACTCCAGCAGCAGTTGATAGAGTTTTACAAGAAGCCCAAAATGTTATGGCATTAACTCACGTTGATACTCCACTAAAAGGTTCTTAAAATTATTTTGAATTGCATTTTCTTTAATTATTTTTAAAATTTAACCAAAAATAAACCTGTTAAATTTTATATTTTTCAAATTCACTATTGAATATTTTTGAAAATAAAATCCTGAATTTGACATTAATATAAATTATTTTAAATCACTTGAAAAAGTAACATACTTAAAAACTTGTTTATAATTAAATTTTTTTTAATGTTAATTTAAGCTGAAATTATCTTATTATTTAATTACTTCCTATTTTAATACAAATAAATAAAAAAAATTATAGGTGGGTTAAATACATCACTTGTTAATGCTGACTTCACAAGTGTTGTCCCAGTTTCTAATGTGATTGCAACTCCAAATACTGTACTGGCAACACCATTTAGGTCTCAAAGAAGTGATAGTACGCCCGCCTTTACTACGCCAGGTTCAGTTGGCCAACAAAGTACAATTGGTACAACCCCAATACGTGATAAATTAAACATTAATCCAGATGATGTGTTAGGAGTTGTACAAACTCCTGCAATTCAAAAACATGTATGTATAAAAAATTTTTAATTTACTTGTTTTATAAATCAATTTCTTATGCTAATAATTTTTGTTTTAGACTAGACAGGAGTTACAAGAAGGCTTACGTTCATTGCCAAAACCTAAAAATGATTATGAAATTTATGTTCCCGAAGAAGAGATTAATGAAGAAGAGGCTGCAATGTCGAATCTTGATATTGTTGAAGATCAAGCAGATTTAGATGCAAGGCAGCTTGTAGAACTTGAAGAAAAACGTACGTTCCTGTACTAATTAATGTCAATTTTTTTTATTTTTTTTAATTATTTTTTTCTACAGGAAAACAAGAATTAGCCAAAAGGTCTCAGGTCATTCAAAAAAATTTACCACGACCTATCGAAGCAAATTTAAATATTTTAAGACCATCATCAGACCTACCCTCACTAACTGATTTACAAAAAGCTGAGGAATTAATAAAACAAGAAATGGTAACGATGATTCAATATGATCAAGTACAAAATCCTGTACAGCCAAATCACGAACGTTTAAATTCTATTCTTGCTAAAGCTGAAAATTATTTAGAGCATCATCCTTATGAAAATTTTGAAAAAGATGATTTGGAAAATGTAAGTATAAAATACAATTTTTGTTGCAATTGTTTTATGATGAAACAAAATTAATGAATTTAACGTTATTTATTAGGCAAAAAAATTATTAACAGAAGAAATGGCAGTAGTTAAGGCAGGAATGAGTCATGGTGAAATAAGTTTAGATACCTACTGCACTGTTTGGGAGGAATGCCTTTCACAAGTACTATTTAATAATTTCTACTATTTAATATTTTAATTAATTGAGTTACTATATATATATATATATTTATTTTTTTTTTTTTTTTTTTTTTTTTTTTTTTTTTTCAAGATTTTATATTTGAAACCTCAAAAAAGGTATACAAGAGCAACATTGGCTTCAAAAAAAGATAGATTAGAAGCTGCCGAAAGAAAATTAGAAGAAAACCGAGAACACATGTGCAGAGAAGCTAAGCGAGCATCAAAAAAAGAAAGAAAATTAAAAACTTTAACAACTGGATATCAAGTAAAAATAAAATTAAAAAAATTTTTTTGTTGAAAATTACGTTTCATTAAAAAAATATTTTTATTTTCAGACTCGTGCTCAAGTAATACTAAAGCAATATCAAGATTTACAGGATCAAATAGAACAATCACATTTAGAACTATCGACATTTAAATTTTTACAAGAACAAGAAGAAGCAGCCATACCAAGAAGACTAAGCGCTTTAATGGAGGACGTTAATCGTCAAGAAGAACGTGAAAAATCATTACAAGAAAGATACAAACAATTAGAAATGCAATTGCATGAAATGCAATTACAACCAATAGATTAAATAAATAATTTTTAGTTATTGTATAATTTTTATTTTATTCTCAGATTTATTGTTATACATTTACATTACTACATTAGTGAACATAATCTAATGTATATTAAATTAAGTTGACACATTTTTTTTTTTAATTTGTTATTGAATGAAAAATTTCATTACGATGTATAGAAATAAAATTTTTTGAAATGCTATTTTTTATATAAATTTGACAAATTATAATTAATTGAAAATTATTGAAAACAAAAATGTAAATATGAAATTTAATAAAAATAAAATATAATTAGAATTAATATAAATATAAATAAAATAATGTAAATATTTTTCAATAATTTAAACATTACAAACAATTTCAATTGAGCAAAATTGCGATTCTTGCTCGAATAGCTGTAGTTGTTTCTGCTGTTCTTTAACTTGAAAATGAAAAAAATAAATAAATATTTTTTACGCATTGAACAAATTAAACTTTACTATTTGATTCATGTATATTGATACAATTTTTTTGTAAGAAAAAATATTTTAGAAAATATTTTTAAAATTTCTCAAGTAAAAATTTAAATGAACAATAAAAAAAATGTAATTAATTTTAACATTATTCGTGGATTAATTAAATAATAAATAATTGATTTTTTCATTTTTATCCTCAAAAACAAAAAAATAAACAAGTATATCAGTTGTAAATTATATATACATACTGAGCTCAAATTGAAAAAATTAAATCTTTGATCTTTTTGTTTTTAATTTAAAAAAGCAATAAACTATAAGTGTAAGATACATTTTGATTTTTTTTTTTCATATGCATATTTTCATTTTTTTTTTTTAACTGATTTCGTAAGCCAAATAACAATAGATAGATCAACCTTTTGGATACCTGATCTATATTTTAAGAGCGTGTTCACGAATATGAAATTTTCAGACTTCATGAACTTGAAATAACCGAGTGATTAACGAGTTATCGAACTTTTTTTGCTGATATCAAAATTATTCTATTTTCGGTATACATAAATCTCTAAAATTTGAGCCATATACAAAAGATTTAGCAGGTATAAAAAGTATAAGAAACTCACTTTTACGCATTGCGACAAAAATTTGAAAGTTTGTCTTTTTAAAAGGTGAAAAATTGTATATTACTTTTTTGAATACAGATTAATAAAAAAAGTATACAAAAATTGTAGAAAGTAAAATAATTAAAAAAGTAGAAAAAAAAATATTTATAAAAAATTTGACTAGATTATTTTTTTACATTAAATTCTTTGATCCATACGAGACTAGATAATTTTAATTTGACTAGATTTATTTATTTAATATACAGTTTTGGTTGATCAAATATTTTTCATAAAATTTATGTATAAATTTTAAATTGCAAATATTAATAATTAGAAAAGCATTAAAATTGTTTTATTCTTCCGTTTCTTGGAAATTTTTAAAACCATAATTATATTCTTTTTTAAATATTTCTCGATAATAACTTTCTTTAACAATATCTTTTTTTGGGATTCCTTTTTCTTTACATTGACTAACATACATTTTATGCATCGCAACAACACTGAAGGTTGAACTTAAATATCTTTTACCATCAGGTTCATTTGGACCTTTTGATAAAGATGTTGGAAAAGATTCAATATGTGCCCGGACTTCTTCCTTAACAGCTTCACTTTTTTTTGTTATTGGCGAATGTTTACCTCGTAAATCTGGACCAATTATTCCAGCTGGTGATAGACGTTTTTTTTCTATAGCATGACGTACAAACTTTTCACTTACAGCAAATGTGTTAAGAAACATGCTTTTGCAGACTCTTATATCCATGTTTAATGCTTTTAAAATATATGTGAATGCTGTTGGACGTCTATTACAAGATTTCTTACCGTTTCGATTTGAATACTGTCTAGATGATTCCTTAACTGATGCTGCGATATACTGTTTTCTTTCTTCCCATGAACATTGCTGCCAAAATTTGTCATATATATTTTTACGCAATTCATCTCTAATTTTTTCTTGACATTGCCATCTGCAATTACATGGCGGACCCATCACTCTAGCTGGTACTATTTTTCCTAAATTTTCAAAAAAAATTTTTTTAAATAAAGAATTACTAAAAAATACTTTAAAATAAATTATGTTTACCCCCAACACCCATATACTCCAAGCCTCTAAGCCTTGCATGTTTAACAACGTTAACTTTCCATGCTTCTGGATTTCGTTGCTTTTTTGTATTTGAATTTTCAGACTTTTTTGATCTCTTATTTTTTGTTTTCTTTTTTTCATTTATTTTATTATCAATTTCTTCAATATTTTTAGTCTTATTTAAAGGAAGACATGTTTCTTCTTTCTCTTGGTTATTTAAACTACCTATAATTTCTGCATCTATTTCATCTATCCATTTGTTTACAAGATTTTCTTTATCATTAACTAAAAAAATAATAATTTTTTTTTACATATTTTATTAATTTTAACTATTGTAAGATTACCTGTAACTCTCATGTAATTTAATTCAATTTCTGAGCTAAGATTTTCATGATTATAAGGTTCTGAGCATTTATCTTCTGGCTCATCAGATGTTACAATCCAATAATTAGCATCTAAAAATAGAGCAAACTAATGAATAATGACAAATAATTATAAATATGACTTTCTTTAATTAATTGCATATTATATAGGTAGTTAGGTAGGAGATAACTATGTACATAAAAAAAAAATTATACTTAAAATAGAAAAATTTTGTAATATAAAATTACTTTGTAATTCATGGATTTCATCGGATGGGTTGCTGGTTTCCAAAAATTCTTGAAAATTTATGTTAACATCATTATTGACAACTTCTTGTGCTTGAATAGATAAATCATGCAGAGAACTATCTGTCCAATTTTCAAAACCATTGTTAATAATATGTAAGGAGTCGGTTAGTTCCATGCAACACTCAATTGAATCACCTTCCATTGTAAATACTTTTATGCAATATAATATAAAAATTAATTTTTATTATTAAATAGTTTTTATTAATTATAATGCGTTTAATATACGTGTTAATGAACTGTTAACAGAAAACAAGCAAAAAATCAATACTTTTGTATTAGAAATACTCTGAAAATACAATTTTTTTAAGCACTCTATAAATGGACATATTTTGGTTTATACAGAAATTATTAATTTAGGAATTTTATAAAATCAATAATTAAATTCGAGAATAAATATAAAATCAATACTAACAGAAAAAAGTTTTGTATGATAAATATGTCTCACTAGTCAGTAAATATTTTGTTATTATTTGTTAAGTTTACCTCAAAACACTTAATTATTTTTAATTTCAAGTATAATATTTATTTAAAAATTGAATATAATAAAGGATTTTTTCTTAAAATATTATTTTTTATTATACTTTTGTTATTGTTTTGCGTCAATAAATATAGCGGCTGCTAATTCCCACTACTGAAAATCTCGTCTCTCGCTCTCCTCATGACTTCTTTAGTATACATGGTGATTTCCAACTGCGCAAGCAAATTTCTGACGGTCACTCTGCAGTATAATACTGTATATTACAGTTAACGTGACACTTGCAATACATTTGGTCTTTTTAAATTATACAGTATATAGTAATAATATGTGGGTGAGGTGAATGCTCTCATTTTCAACATTCTGCTCAGTTGTTTCCGTTTTGAAGTACAACTATATGATTGGCTAAAAAAAAATAACACCTGTGCAAAATATAAAAATAAGCATGCGTGTATTTTTCTAATAAAAATTGGCTTGTTTTAAAAATATACCTTATTCGAATGGAACCAGCAATGTTTTATCTATATACTTATATATTTTATTAATAGTTCTTTGAAATTCAAAGTTAATGAATAAAATAAAATTACTAATTAAATATTAAAATTACTTAAACAATAATTTTTTTTTTCAATAGAAAACTTAATTTTTTTTTTGTTTACGTCCAAAAATACTCCAGGCAAATCGCGGTTTAAGGTATAGTAGGTTTTTCATGAATTTAGGGGTTTCTTTTCCGGGAGATATAAGCGAAGAAACACCCCATTTATAATTTGCAAAAACTACGGGTATTTTTTATGTACTCGGAATTGGAGTGTCTACATTTTGTATGTATTTTTATTTATTTTTGCAAATTTTAGGGTGAAGTGTCAATGATTAACATACAGGACCCTGAAATTCGTGAACACCCAAAAAATCCATATGGACCAAATCTGGACATTGAAAGCGCAAAAATAGCAAAAATACCCCTATTTTTAGATGAAAATACAGTTTAAAGATGATTTAATAATTAGTATTTATAAAAAATATACGTTTTAGTAAAAATAAAAACTATAATGATCTGGCCTTTACCTTACCCACTTTTACAAAAAATTGGCATTGTTAAATGGCATTTTTTATAACTTTAGGTCCGCGTCTTAAATTAAAAACATAAACAATAGGTATTAACCTCATTTAACCTATATCCCCCGTTTCAAAAATTTGAATTGTTAAAATAATTTTTAAAATAGATATTTTAAATACTTATTATTTTAATTATAATGGTTTTTAATGTTAATTATTTTATTTTATGCAAAATTTTTACTTATTTTCTTTTAGCCGGACCTAAAGTTATGAAAATCGCCGTTTCATAACTCCAATTTTTTTTGCATGGAGTGGAGAAGTGCCGGACAAAATTGCGTGCTTCTTTTTGCGGACCGCTTGTACGCGTGGCTCTCGCGGCGTGGAAAATACCCCCTCTCTCTCTGCGATAGCCGGTTATCATTATTTTTCAGGCTTCAACATTTTACCGGCATATAAATAATATTTATAATATTAATTTTAAAACTATAACTATAATGTTAATAAAAAAAAATTAAATATGTTAATATATTAACTTGTAACTTGTACTGTTAAAAAATAACTTTAAAAAAAAAATTTTTTTTAATTGTATACATTTCCAATCTAAAAATACATATTTGTATATTTTTAAACATATTTTTTTTAAATTTTACTTTATTTTACCAATTGTTAAAAATTAAAAGCATAAATAAATTACATTTCTACAAAAAATTAAAAATAAAATGTTTCTTAAAATATTAAGAAAGTTATTAGTATTATTTGTAATTTTTAATACTATTTGTGGTGCTGATAAATCTTCACATTATGGAGAAGGCGAAACATGTTATTCCTTTGCAGGAGGTACTGTTTACCCAAGTGAAACTCAACAAGGTCACCATCTGCATACAACTAAAGCTGTTAGTAAGTTAAAATTCTTCCTATTTTATAAGTAAAAGTAATTTTTACGATAAGTTAAAGCTCAAATTAATATTTGATAAAAATTTATTTTTTAGTTGGCCAGAAAGCTCCTTATTGGGAAGGAACAGCTGTTGTAAATGGAGAATTTAAAGAAATCAAACTTTCAGATTTTAAAGGAAAATATTTAGTATTTTTCTTCTATCCTTTAGATTTGTAAGTTTCATAAAATAATTTAAATAATTTTTTAAAAATATTAACATTTTTAAAAGTATTAACATTTTTTATTTATAATACAGCACATTCGTATGCCCAACAGAAATTTTAGCATTTTCTGATCGTATAGAAGAATTTAGAAAATTAAATGTCGAAATAGTTGCTGCTTCCGTTGACTCTCATTTTACTCATTTAGCATGGATAAACACTCCTAGAAAAGAAGGAGGTCTTGAAAACATTAGAATACCATTAGTTTCAGATCTTACACATAAAATTTCTAAAGATTATGGAGTTTATTTAGAAGACTTGGGTCATACATTAAGGTAATATTTTTTGTTCTTAATTACAAATTTTAAGGTAAAAATTTTTCTTCTAATTTTTAGAGCTCTTTTTATAATTGACGGAAAAGGTACTCTAAGACAAATAACAATGAATGATCTTCCAGTTGGAAGATCTGTTGATGAAACCTTAAGGCTTGTTCAAGCTTTTCAATACACCGATGAGCACGGAGAAGTTTGTCCTGCAGGTTGGAAACCAGGCCAAGATACTGTAAGTTTAAGATAAATTACGTTTTAAAACGATATAAAATAGATTTTTTATTCTATTTGAAATATAGATTTATTATTTATGAAGTTTTGTACAGTTTGAAAAAGCTATTAATTGATACTGATTACCTAAATACTAACATAAATGATAAATTTAAAAAAATATACTTAATTATTGCTATTATTATCTAAAATTTAATAAAAACGATTCTTAAATAATATATTTAAAAAAAAACGTAATCTTAAAAACATAATTAAAATATTTTTGTTAGAAATTTATACAATAATATTCCATTGTTATATATACAAATTTAAGAACTTTTTTTTTTCAGATTATTCCTAATCCAGTCGACAAAAAGAAATTTTTTGCTAAAAATCAAGTGTAAATAATAGTAATAATAATATTGTATTTTATACTTAAAAAATAAATTTTTTTAAAAAACTTGTTCATATTTAACTTTATGAATTATTTTTTTTATTCCATTTTTGTTCGTTTTGGACTTGATAATGTTATTAATTGCACTCTTCTTGGAGTCTTAGCAATTGGTTTACTTAGCATTTCAGTTTTAGTAGGAGTTAATTTAGAGTTTTTTGAATTTACAGTCTCTGAAACAGTATCATCTAAAACTAATTCAAAATCTTCAGTTTGATCAGCATCCTTATTTTCTTGCACTGATTCATCCAATTCCATTTTTTCATTTTTCTTGTTTGACAAATCAATATCAACAGCTTCCTCGTTATCAAAAAATGGGACAGGAAGTGTTGCAGATTTTGATTTGAGTTTTTTAATGTCTTCTTTTGATGGTTCATTAATTTTTGAAATTAATTCATAAACCTCACCTAATTCTTCTTCTTCAAAATGAATTATTGAACAGTATCCATCTGTTGATGACACCATTAATACTTTTCCATCAGAAGACCTATAATAAAAATAATAGTTAAAAGTAAGTTAATCTAAAGTAAATTTAATTAAAATGAATAATTATCAAGAAGTAGTTATTAAATGTGGGCCTCATTTATTTAATTGTATTTATTTGGTATAAAATAATTAGGTATTCTGGTTTATTGTCGTTTAAATTATTAATGCTTAAAGCAATATAGTTAAAATTTGAAATTGTTAAAAATTTGTAAGTATAAAATATTTACCAAGTGGCATCTGTTAATCTAGTATAGTGAATATTTGAAACTACTGCAAAAGGAGCAAGCTGTTGTGTATCAAAAAGTAAGACGGAATGTTGAGTTGCAACAGCAAAAATTATTCTATATGGTAAATCTACAACTGACTTAGGTCCATCTTTTCTTAGTTTATAATAAACAGGGCAACAACTGACAGCAATCGTTGGTTCATCAAATGTGGGTAGAACAGCTACTGGCCTGAAAAAAATTACTTTTATTTTTGGAATTAAAAAATTTTTTTAATTTAACTCACTCTTTTAAATTATGTCTAGAGAAGATTATAGCACAATTACAAGATTTTTCATTAGATTCTATAGATTCTATTAGTCCAGAAGGGGCTATAACTAGCGAACCATCTGGTGTAAAAGTTAATCTTCTAAAATATGATTGAAAAGTATCATCATGAAATAATCGAATAGATTTCCCATGCACAGAATGTCCTTCTGGAGTTGGAATTTTTGCTTTACTTACTCGATGAATAGTCTTTATTTTACCAGTATTTTGAATATCTATTAATCTACAATGCCTATAATTTTTTCAATAAATTTATTTTTTATTTTTTAAATTCTTAAAAAATATAAATTAAATAGCAATTTTATTACTGACCTATCTGCACATAAAGACACTATATATTTACTCTGTGGATCGTATGATACTCCTTGAACAAAACCTTTGTAATCGGATAATAATCCAATTTTTTTCCCTTTATCAATGTTCCAAACAATAACTGAATTATCTACAGAACCGGAAACTAAAAATTTTGAATCGATTGACCAACTTATGTCTAATACATCTTCAATGTGACCACGCAAAACTTTTAAAGAAGTCCATTGTTCTTTGTTTTCATTTTCTTCACCAGGAAAGATTGGTATATCTGATTCCTCTCTTTGTTTCCATAATACAATTACAGATTCTAAAATATTAAATAATTAATTATTATGTGTCAAAATTAAAAAAAAAAAAGTAGTTACCATCGTCACCGGAAGCTAATATTTCTCCAGAGGGTGAGAAACGAACAACATTTACAGCTTTTTGATGCCTTTCTAAATCAGCAACATAAGTTAATTCTGCAACATTATCTGCATTGAAAGACAAATGCCATATCTGTGAAAATTGAAATAAAATAAAATTTTTGTTGTTGTTATTGTTAAATTAAATTCAATGTTTAATAGTATATAGTTCCATAATTGAACAGTTTTAAACTTTATTTGATTTTAAGAATATAAAAAAAAAAAATTACCACAACATGAGAATCTGCACCACCAGTTGCTACCCTCCAAAATTTATTTCCTGATGATGTTTTAAATTTTCCAACTTGTATATCTACACTTAAAACAGGATCGCGACTATGCCAACATATTTCTGGTATTGTGCATTTCATTTTTTTTTTTTTTTTAACAGTCTTTTTGTTTTAAATTAATTTAAATAATAATTATATTTAATTATTTGTTTAGATGATAAATAAGTTGTTTGATAATTGATATTAAAAAATAACCTCCAATTAAAGCTCTCCTCTCTCTAGCAGTACTACAAAAAAATATCAAAGCAACAAGTTTCCCGCGAAATTTCATATAAAAATTTTATTGGCTGTTGAATACCAACCAATTGGTTTAGATTTTCGCGGCAAATTATTCAACATTTAAATCGAAAACATTTTTACTTTTTAAAAGTGAAAGTAGCAATTAAAATATTTTATTATTCAAATAAAACTTGAATTATTTTAAAAGCAAGTAGGTACTTAACAAAAAATTGTACAATAAAAATTGGATACTAATTTAATGTACTGCACATTATAAAAGAGAAGAATGTATTTGTTGGGAATAAACTCAGGAGTAAATGAATTTAAGATAAAAATGCAAATTTTCTAGTTTATGGACAATTTAAAAAAATTTAACTAATAATTATTTTTTGCATAAAAATTAAAAAAAAAAATTTTACTTGGTTCAAGATTCAATTTGCATTAGTATTTTAACACTTCATAAAATTTTAAAGAAAATTGAGCCTCTCTTACTGCCCTTATTATGGATATGAGGATATAGGTAAAGTTTTTTTTATTAAAAAACAATGAAAACTCTGTGATTATTTTAATATAAATAATAAAATGTATTAAATAATGAATCATATGAGAATACATACATATTTATCGATATACAAGTGTGTATAATAATAATTCAATTGTTTTTGTCGAAAAATACATTTTTTTTAAATTGTACATGAGACTTTTGTGCTTCGTCGATAAACAAGAAAATATTTAATTAAATTAATAGAATTGAAAATAATAACAATTAAAAAATATTTTTTCTTTGTTTTTCTTTTTTTTTTATATAAAGGCACACAATTTTTTTCATATAAAACTCTTTTCAACGATATAAAAGTCTAAGACACTATTTATTAAAATTCTGATAATTTAATTAAATAAATCTGATTATTATTTCCTTGTTTATAAACTAAAATATATAAATGTTATCTCTAAAACAATATTTGACATTTTTTTTTTCTTTTTATTTCTTTTTATTACTTTTTTATGGTCCCATATTTTGCTTGTTATTACAGACAAAACAGAGGATTTTTTTTTCTGTTTCCAAATATTACTGTTTTCTTACATTTTTTTTCTCTATTTTTTTATTTATTTTTTTTTTTTTTTAAGTAACAATAACAATTTCCTTTTTTTATCCAAAGTCAAATAACAAAAATTTTTATATTATGTACAAAAGAAATTTTTTTTTTTACAAAAAAATAATTAGAAAAAAAGAAAACAATCATTACAGAAAAACCAAAAAAATCCTCTGAGAATCTGTAAATCGATCATAACTTTTTTGGCTCCCATTATCGTATAAAAAATGTTTACTCATATATATAAAATATAGAATTTTTTTGTAATGTTATAATAAAAGGAAGCCCTTTGCAAAAAAATTTAAAATTATGTATATTAATAATAATAATAACAACAATAACTTCTCAATTATTCATTTTTTTTTTTTATCACATTAGGTATTAAGTATACACAGTTTTTTTCTTCTCACAAATTGTATTGAAATTGTGAACATTTTATACATAAATAAAAAATGTGCTTTTTTCGACAGCTTGATAAAAAAAAATATTGATTTTTTTTTAATAATAGAATCACAATTCCAAAAAAAATATGTGCGTTAAGCCATACAAGTTAATTACAAAAAAAAAAAAAAAAAAAAAAATAATAAGAAAAGAGAAATGCATGAATAAACGAGTTATACTATGAGGAACTTTGGTTAATTAATTAAAAAAAAAAAAAAATCAAAGTAACAAAAAGAAAAAAGGTACTTTATACAATAAAACTTGGAATTTTTAAATATTTTTTCTCAATTATTATAATCTTTAATCAAGAGATCGACTTATGCACTTATATTGCGTACAATAATATAATTATTTATAACTTGGAAAACAGTATAAAATTAATATAAATATATAAATAATAAGGCATTAAAAAAAAATAAATATATTAAATTAAAAAAAGACTTAAATAAACGATTAAAGTAAAAAAAAACTTTCTTATTATTATTATTATATTTTTAGTTTATTTTTAGTGCCTGATAGTTATTATAGTCAATAATTTATTATAATTTAATTTAAAGCACAAAAGAAAAGAGAAAAAAGCATAATATCTTATGAAATAAAAAATAAATAAATTTTTTTTAAATTACGTTATAAATTATCTTATAAATTAAATATCCATAGTTATTTTTTAAATTTATTATTTTTTTTCTTTTTTTTTTAAGGGCACTTAAATTTATAAAAATCTGAAGAAAAAAAAAATTTTCAAAAATCTGTGTAAAAACTGAATAAATGCTTTTAAAAAAATACGTTTATCGAAAAAAAGTTAATATGCAAGCAAAAAAAAACTTCATATTTTTTAAATACTTCATTTTTAAAAATGCTTAAAAGTTCATTTAAATAAAAAAATGCATTTTTTTAAATCTAAATAATCTAAAAAAAAAAAAAAAAAAATTTTAAATGCACATTTATGAGAGATCGAAACATTATATAAATATATATATATTTTGAATCAGTAAAACATATATAAATAGATATTATAACTTAATAATTAAAAAAAAATTTTTCAATTCCATAAATAATTACTTTTTTTTTTGTAAGGCACAATAATATTCCACTATATTCTAATATTAACGACGAATGATTATTAATCTATTCGTCAATATAATGTGAGATAATATAAAAAAATAACATTATTAAAAAAAAAGCAATAATTAATTACCGATTAATCTAAATAACACTTAATATAATAGATTTTAATCATATAAATAACGCAATAACCATACGTGTGTCTCTATACAAGTAATTATATGTAAATTAAATAGCAATAAAAAATAAATGCACAAATTCTGCTTTTTATGGTTTTTGCGTATAAATTAACTTTTTTTTATCGAGAAGTCACATCTCTATTTTTCTTTTTTAAATACACAATTTAAATTTGACTTTTTCTTTCATAAAATAAATAACCAATATCGGTATATAGAATTAATAATATTATCAATGATATTAAAAAGAAATAATAGCATAGCGATAATAATAATAAACTAAATCTATGATAACATTTGCTTTTTCTTTTTTTTGCATATTAGTATATAAGTTAAACGAAAACATTCTTCCCTTTTTTCACAATTATTAAAAAAAAAAGGAAGACTAAATATATAATATAAATATTAAAAAAAAAAGAAAATTAATTATTCGATTCTTCAAATAAAACCACGTCACTTTATTTTCTTCTTTTCTTCTCTCTACTTTGGGTATTATATATAATATATATATTTTATAGGCACTTTTTTTTAAGTTTATAAATATGCAGTAGTCTTAAAAAAAAAAAAAATTAAATCAACACTACTACTTGTAATAATAATAAAATAAAATAAAATAATAATAATAAAATAAAATTTTGAGCTGCAAATACGTATTTTTTAGAGAGAAGTATTTCCCTAAGATTAATTGACTATTGCAATTGATTCATATCACATATTTAATTGGGAGTGGAAAAAGAAGTATATATATGTTTATATATATTGTCACGATAATTAATAATAAACCTTAGATTTTAAGGGCTTCAAATGCCTCCTGAGCGTTGCTTATTTTATTGAACACTGACAATCGTGCTTTAGTGCATGGAGAAAGTGGTGATGGTGTTCTTGGTACACTCTCTTCTCTATTTATTATCGGTGGTGGACTTTGTCGAGGTGGCATTGATATAAAATCACGTCCAAATCCTGACTGACTTGAATAATCATTAAAGAAACTTGCCATTGAATTAGTGGGTGACTGGCTCAAGCTGGAAGTTGGTGAACTTGATTCAGTAGAACTACCCATTGAAAATGCTGGACTCAATGTAATAGATGAAGATCTTTGTGTTAAAGGCATAATCAAAGGTTGATGACCAAGGCTAGTTGTTCTCATTAGTGGTCTATGCAATTGAGACATTGCTGGATTAAGACGTGGATTTAATTGTTCCAAAAGCAAGGCTCCAACATCAGTAGGAGGAGAAGCCATTGTTCCCAAAGTTGGTGTTTGAGCACCAGGGGAAGACAATTTTAAGCCATTTGCACGAGCTTCTTCAAAATTGTGCACAAAATGACAGCGAGGTCCGTATGGACAAAATCCAACTTTGTGAAAAGTACGACATAATTCAGTTTTGTATTTTGGATGACGAGTTAAATTGCGTAACTCCCAATAACCATGTGCGAATTGGCACTTGTCACCATATTTACAGGTTCCATTTTCTTCAAAAGGACGGCATAATTCTGTTTTGTATCTAGATGTTGGTTCGCTTACTGTACATTCTAATTTCATATGTCCATTACCTACTGCAGTTAATCCCATATTTGGAAGCATATTAGATTTTGATAATTCTAAAGATTTTTCAGTATTCTGAAAAATAAAAATTTGAAAATTGAACACTTACATTTAATTAAAATAAAAAAAAAAAAAAAAAAACAAGAATTAATAAGTAAAAAAAGAAAATAAACAAATTATTAGCAACAGTTTATAATTCTATAACAATAATTACAAAAGCTTCTTATGATAATTTGAATCAGATAATATAATATATACCTAAGATTTATAAGACAAGATGTTATTAAGATGGCTTTTACTTTCTATATTATTTCTTTAGTAGTCTTTTTGTATATACCTATATATATTGCTTATACACTTTCTATATATATTATATATATATATATATATATATATATAAATATTTACATGTGTAAATATATATATGTATTTTTACACATACATACATATATAAAATTCACGTATATAATCACACATACAAAAAAAATGATAAAGAAAAATTTATGGATATAATAAAAAAGTTAAAATATCTAAAATATGAAAAATAAATAAATATAATTACCAAAATATTTTTAACAGATAAATTATTATTTAATTGTTGAAAAATATTGCTTGATTTTAATGTTTTTAAACTACCGATTTGCACGTGCGCACTCAAAACAGATTCTCTTTCATTCCAACTGCTTATTATTTCAGGAATCATGCATTTCATGCTCTCTGTTTTTTACAAAAAAATTATTATAATTTTTAGTTCACTATTTGCAAATTAATATATACACAATTAAAAAATTCACCACATTAAAAATATTAGTACTTAAAAAATGCAAATTAATAATAATGTATCACATATACTTATAAAAAATAATACAAACAGAAAGGAAAAAAAGAAATAACCTCCTCCCGTATATTATAATAGTGCTTGTGGTGTTTCGGAGTTTCGAGATCGTAAAAATGGCGGCTTCAACAAGTAGGGGCGGTAGCCGCCGGTTGTCGACCGGGAGAAATGCTCGTAAATACAAAAGCTTAGTAGTGGGAGTATTTAAGAAAAGATACGACTCCAAAAAGCATTTATTATGTCTTTGTCTCCCACACATACTTTGGAGCTGCTTTATCGCTATATTTTTTTTTTTATTTATTTTTTTAACCAAAGTATCCTTTTGTCTGACACTCTTGCTGTTGCTCGATCGGCTAGGCACGAGATTTCCGGTGATAAAAACATATTATATGATTGGCTAATAGATCTAATATGTAGCATATAAATAAAATATAAATTTCTATAAAAAAAATTTCATATATTTAATTAAATTTGTCTTTAAAATGCATTAAAATTTTTTAATCTTTTTTAATATTTCTTTACGTAACAACTTTTTAAAAATGCTATTTGAAAATGAAAACATTTTTTGCATGAAAGCATATTATAAGCCTTTCTCTTATAACATCATAAGAGGGAGAGAGAAAGAAGCCAAAAACCGATGATTCTGACCTGCGTTTGCGTAAGAAAGAGAAAGGACTTGTCTTGTAGACACGTACGAGAGTGAAAGTTGTTGCTCCAGTCTCAGTCTCCGCATACAAAATAAAAAAAAAATTAATAAAAAAAGTTGAAAAAAACGATTGCAATATACACAAGAAAGAAGCTTTACTGAAACCATGAAGACGAAGATTATTGTTATAATACCCTACTTGTTTACGTTTTCGCCATGAAAACATCACTATAATAATGATAATAATGCAAAATAATACATTTTTAACAATCAAGGGAGCAAAAGAAGAGGCCCAGATCACATATTATATGCGCTAATTACCATTTGAGGCGAAGCCGATCCGGGGCAGGATGGAACCACATCTATATATCTTGATCTGGGGCATTATTTTTTTGCTCCCATATAGATAAAATGCAATTTTTTTCTCAATGGGAAGAAAAATTGAGTTTTATCTGGTTTTATCCATGTGAGCAAAAAAAAATATATACCCCGTAGATCGCAGTTTACCATCTAATTAACATGCGATCTGGACCATTCTTTTTATTGCCCCCTTAATTAAAAATGTACTAATATATTATTCTTTTTTTTTTTTTTTTTTTTTTTTTTTAAAGATGAATATCATCTTGATAGAAAGAAAAAAAATTCTTTATCATATAATATTCAATAATAATAATGTAAACAAGAATAAATTAAACCTTTTTTTTTATAGACCTCCAAAAATTTCGATTTTTATTAAAGAATTTTAAAGAAATTACCTATAATATGCTTTCACAAAAAAAATTAAAATTTTTTATAGCTTTTGCATTAATTAAAATATTATATAACGTACTCATACAAGTAAAATCATAGTATAATATTTAAAAATTGAATATATTAATAAAAATAAAATTTACAGGATGAGAAAAAAATTTAGGTAACAAGGACAAAAAAATAAGAGAGTAATATTTATTATTATTATAATACCTTATGACGAAATAATATTGGTAAAAGTAAAAGTTAAATCACTGTAGGTATAGGTATTATCGTATTATTCTTCATTTTTTTTTTATTTAGTAAAAGTAAGTAATATAATATGATATGTGTTTACACAAAATAAATATATATATATATATATATATAATTATATCATCATCATGATACGCATACACATGCACTATATATATATATAGAAAAACCGCTTATAAAAAGTAAAAGTTACATTTTTATTTATACACTGTAATATCGTGTACTATTTTATTTATTATTAATCGGCATGACAAAAATTAATTTCGCGTGATTTCTTTTAAAAGTGTTTGCAAAACGAGATAATATTACAGATATTATGTAAATATATATGCATATTTTTTAATTAAATTTTTTGCTTTAAAATTTAAATTTGTCTACCGTGTATAATTTAAAAAAATTTTGGGATAGGTATATATTTTATCGATTTTGAATTTGATAAACATTTTTTGTTTCAAAAGGGTTGTGAAAAGGGTTGAAAATAATTTTTCAAATATAAATATGTATAGTCTGAGTATTACCTTTACGCTCAGTTTTTTTTTGCGAGTGAAAATTTTCGATATTATTTAAAATTATAAGATTTTGTAATTTTCGATGATAAACACCAATTACTATTTTTCTTGAAAGACACGTTTTAAAAATTACTTTTACTTTTAATGTAATTATTTAGGAAGGAGAGAAATCTCGTTATGCTCAATTTTATTTATTCAATTTTTATTACACCTTTTTAAAAACATGCACAACATTTTTATTATAATTTCTTTTAACAAGAAAAAAAATTTCTAATTATGACTTCCTTTAATTAATTAAGAAATGGTTTGCTTAAATTATAAAATTTATGATATTTGCTTAAATTATTGTTTATTTTTATTGTTAAAAAGATAAAATTTCTTGCAAATATGTTGGTTTTATTGGCCAAGGTGAAAAAATATTTAACTTCTCTTTCCATATTTTCTGATAAGCTGTGGAATATTGTTTGCAATCATAATATGTTATTTTCTTTGGATGTCTTTCAAAAACTTTATCATTATTGACATTTAAATATTTATCCCATACTATTAAAAAATTTTTAAACAGACCTTTCCTACTAATTTGCAGATAATTTGATTTTGTAGATTTTTTTGTGTTTCCTTGTTTTAATCCATTTATTGATATTTCAATATCTCTAAAAAAAAATTACTTTATTTATAGGTACTATACTTTTATTAAAAAATTTTTATTATTGCAAATTTTTAATAAAAATATACTTTTCTGGAACACCACACCATACAATGCTAGAGGGGCATGGACGAATTCTAACATCATCTTTTATATGTTCAAATTTCACTTTTGTTTGTGAAATTTTTATAGTAACATTTGTACCAAAACGTTTGAAAAGTCCTCGTTCCATTGATTCTTGAGAAAATGGACAATTTCCCCCAATAACAATGCTTGAAAATTTAATAGATGGTATAAGTAAAGATAAAAGAGCTCCTTGAAAGCCCATCACCATCCATCTAAATTTCAAATATACATCTTAAACTTAAAAATTCATAGTCCAAGAATTTTTTTATTTTTATGTACCTTGCTATTTTATCTGAGCACGATAAACTAAGAGTTCTATCACCTCTACCAGGTTTTGTTCTCAATGGTCCTACATTATGATATGAAACTCCTTTTTCATGTGGATCTTGAATTTCATTGGGCAAACATTTGGCTCCAGTTCGATAGACATCAATAATAACACCATTTCTACTTAAATCTAAAGATTCATATTTTATTTTTTTTATTGGTGATAGATCATTAGCAGATTCCTTAACAACTATTGGAACTATAGAGCAATCCCCACAAGGTGTTTGACTTGAATAAAAGTGAAAAGAAACATCTTTCAAATGTATTTTATTATTTTCTAGATAAAAAACATCACTCTCTTGAGAATTGAATAATAAATTAATTTGATGATAAAGATAACGCAAGCCAGCTCTTCTTGCAAGAACTTCAGCATGTGAATCACTCAATTTACTACCTCGATTAATGTATGTTGTACCTTTCAGTTCATTACCACTAAGACATTTTGTACCTGTACATAAGCTAATAAGAATTAACTGATTATCAGTATTTTTCTGTAAAACTATTCCAGATAAAACAGTCCATTCATTAATAGTAGGTTTGCCAGTTTTTTTAAGGGAAAAATATTTATCTGTACAAAGTCTTGCTATTTTATCTTCTAAAGAAGTACCATCACCCATGATTCAAAAAAAAATAAAACTACTGCTTGAATTATAAAAATATATTATTGTACAATTGATTATATTACATTTATGCAATAATTTCCGGATCCCATGCATATTTTTTTTGAGGTAAGTTTGAAAGCAGTGTCATTTGGTCTTTATTAATTGAAAAATTCAGTTTAATGTTATCTTGTATATGTTCGGTCTTAACTGCTTTAGGAATAATTCCTACAAAGTAAAAAAAAAATGTACCAAAAATTTAATATATTAACTTAGTATTTACTAATTTACCCATATTTCTTTGTAAAGCCCATTTAAGTAAAACCCTGGCTGGTGAGACATTCAGTTCTGAAGCAATTTTTTTAACAACAGGGTCAAATAAAAGTTGATTATTGCCAGTTGTTCCTAAAGAAGAATAAGCTTGTAGATGAATTCCTTCTTTTAAACAGTAATTCAATAATTCATCTTGCCTGAAATGCGGATGACATTCAACCTAATTTTTAATTAATCATTAACTCATATTTAATTACAGTAGAAAAATATTTTTTATTTAAAAAAAAAACATACTTGATTAACATCTGGTTTAACATCAAAGCTCTTTAATTCTTCTAAATGTTTTATAGTAAAATTAGAAACTCCTATAGATTTTAATTTATTTTCTTTTTTCAATTCTATCAAAGTTTTCCAAGAATCAGCCCTTAATTTTGAATTACTCTCAGAATTCCCATGAATTCTTGATGCACCAGGCCAATGAATTAGATATAAATCAATATAAGATACATTCAAAGCTTTTAAAGAATTATCAACAGATTGACGGATTTTCTCTGGATTCCCATTATCGCTTGGAGCTTTAATTAATCATAACGTATATTGTTAAAAAAAATTAATATAATTATTTATAGGTACTTACAAAGTTTACTAGTGATAAAAATATCTTCTCTTTTCAAATTATATTTGGGTAATAATTCTTTTAAGGCATCTCCTATGTACTCTTCATTTTTATAAACGACTGCAGTATCTATTTTTTATTTATTTCAAAATGAAAACTAAATGACTTTCAAAAAAAGTAAATAATTAATTTTAATTAATAATACAAACCAATAGAACGAAAACCAACTTTAAGACTTTCATTTAAAACTTGTTTAATTGTATCTTTATCAGAAATTCTGTATGTTCCAACTAAAAATTAAAAGAAATAATTTTGGAGCAAAAAAATAGAATTTTGTTTATTTTTTTTTAAGGTTATCCTATTATCTACCTCCAACAAGTGGCATTTTATACCCACTGAGTAAATTAACGTTGTTTATTATATTAGACATAATTTTGTACAAGTTGAAAATTTATATTTGTGACAAAAAAATGGCTATATTTTCTGCAATCAAGCTAAATTATTGTACTAGTTTTATCAGTTAGTTTTAGGGTAGCCTGTGTCAGTATAACTTATCTTTGAATAAATTTTTATGTATACGATTCATAATGTATGCATAGGAAAAAATAAGGAATTTTTAAAATAAATAAATCAATGATTCATTTGTAGTATTTACTAGATTTTTTATTAAAAAAAAAAGAAATTGTTCATGTTTATTCTACAACATGTAAATATAATTGCCTTTGACATATATACCTTTATACCAGAAAAAAAGCTAAGCTGTACAATATTTTTTTTTTCATTTAATTAAGAATCTTAATAAAACGCTTAAAAAATTTACTTATTAAACTTTTATAAATTAATCTAAATTTTAATGAAACGTTTTCAAAGGAAAAAATTCAATTAAAAATGATTGAAAATAATGTCAAAATGAAGTGTAAAAAATTAAAATTTAAGTTGCAAATTTGTTTCTCATTCTTTCATTATTTTTCATTTAAACACTCGTATATATATATAACACTTATAAAATTAATATATGATGCCAAGCAAGTTTATTATTATGTGATCTTTTATTTATATATATACATACATATAATTGATTTATATAATATATATAATATATATATGTATGCTTTTTTTATCAATTCATATAATAACATGATAAATATCCTTAAATTGTACTGTACTATCTTATACATACTTAAATAAACAAAAACACATGATTTTTTCTTTACTGACGATGCAAAATACCAGCCAATATTAAATTTAAATAATATTATACAATTTAAATCAATTTTTTTATATTACAATATACTAAAATTTTTTCTGATTAATTTCTTTTTAAGACTGTAAAAAAAAAATAGCAAATATTGCACATCAACAGTCTTGCTAATCATGTTTTTTAAAATAAATCAAATTATACATCATTTAAACCATTTTATCTTCATAATATTTTGTATATTATACAAAAAATCTCATTTAATTAAAATTCATCAAATATAATTTACATTTTTGATAATCTACAATTAATTTGTTTTTTTATAAATACCTCATTTTTAACCTTTATTATTCAGTTTATTAATAGAAATATTTATATATATTTACTAAATTATTATTATTACTATTATTAATTTTAATCATTAATAAATTCAGTCAATTTTTTTTCTTAACATTTATGTATAAGACTCTTTTTGTCCTTTTTTTTATTTAAAAATTTAAATAAATGTTGCTTACGATGCACAAAAAAAATCTGTTCTTTTTTTATATTATTTAAATCCTAAAATTATTTATTCATCTTGCTTGATTTTTATTTTTAAATGTGTACAATAGATATACAATTATATATATATAATCATCTATATATATAGAAATTTACTGCAACGTTTTTTTTTCTTCATTATTTACATATATACAAGCGCTGTTTCTTACAATATAATCTAATAAATATATACTTCTTTTATGTAAGAAAAAAAATTAAATTAAACAATTATATCGCTATCGTAAAGAATATTTTCAAAGTTATTGTAGTTTAAAAAAGAATAATTTTTTATACTTCAGATCTTTCCTTATTCCCTTTCTCAGCTCTCTTAGACTCAATTTAAACCAACATCTTTTTTAGCATTGAAAAAATCCTTTACGGCGGTTTATGTTTTAAATTAAAAGGATGATGCTAAAGTTTATGTAATATATATTTTCATATATAATACCTTGGCCGTCTGAAATATTTAAATTTCGATTACTGGAATCAACACTAGGCTTTTTTTGAAAGTGTTTTTAATGTAATACTCAGTTATTAAGTTACAAAAAAAAAATTTACAATTTCATAGTTATTCTTCTAGTATTTGCACTAAATCATTTAAAATAATCTTAATATTTAAAAAAGTTCTAAAAAATTATAATACCTAGTGTTCTTGTACTTTATATTCTTGGCCAAGGTCTCACTCATGCTACGACTCAAGATCATCTTCTCGTTGACTACTAAAGTATGAAACAAGCCCACCAAACTCTCCAGACCCTTCTTCATCATATTTTCCACCAGGGTTTGGATGAGCATGAGCATGTGATCCATGAGAAGATGGATGAGTTTGATTTGCTGGTGCAGCACTAGATTGCTGGCTTGGGGTTGACTGATTACCTTGTTGCTGTGATGAAGATTGTTGTGGTGGCTGTGGTTGAGAAGGTGGAGGTGGTTGACGTAGTGAATGTTCTACTGATGCTGAATAAGGTGATCCTTGGTAACTTGCTGCATCATCAGCAGTAGACATATGTGGTGGTGGTGGATAAGCACCATAATGATAATTTGGAGGAGGAGCATGATATGGTGAAAAATTACCCCCAGGTGCTCGGTTTGATGGTGGGGAAGGTTGCATATTATTAGCATTTGCAAATGGTGGCATTTGGTGCCTTTGACTCATTTGAGGATTTTCAGGGAATCTAGAGATTCCTGGTGGAGCACCACGAGCATAAGGAGGTGGTGGTGTTGGACCTCCCTTAGCTAATGGACTTCTTGCAGAAGGGGGAATCATTTGTGCTGGAGAACCTGACGCTAAAGGTGAACTGCGATCTCTACTAGTTATTGATATAGGACCTCCGCCAGATGGTGAAGGGTCCATTGGGTGATGTCCTGAGTGATATAACTGTGGTCCAGGAACCCTTAACCTCATTCCTGGAGGTGCACCTGCAAAATGCGGTGACATAGGTGACTGACCACCCTGTCTATTGTAAGGTGATGGTATACGATTTCTTGCTTGCAAATCAAATCCTTGTTGTCTTGGTATTGGCATCATTGAAGAACCAGCAGCATTAGGCCCTCCAAAGTATTTATGACCCATAGCTGCTGCTGCAGCAGTGAAGGATTGCACTGGTCCACTTGGAGGTGGTGGTTGAGACTGCAGCATTCTTGTAATGACTGATGATTGTTGACTTTGAGGTAGAGGTGGATATATAGCACCAGGAGGAGGTTGTTGATTTGTTGGTCCAGTTACTGGGGGAGTTGATGGTGCAGAGCCTGATGTACTACTACCTGGAGTAGGCATCACACCCCCTGCCATTTCTAATTCTGAGTTTGAATCCGGTGCTAATCCAAGAGTATTATTTTTAACTGCAGCTTCAGCTGCCCTGGCTGCTTCCATTGCTAAAGTTTTCTTACCTTTACCTCGGCCTCGTCGTTTTGGTTTCATTGGTGTTCCATCTGGGTTGAACATTGGATGTTCCATTCCTGGCATCATTGTTGACATCATTGGATCCATTTGAGTATTCATAGGTGGCATACTATGATTATCCATTGGATGTATTCTTTCATTCATAGGAATCATATTTGGTGGTGGTGGAGGAGGACCATCGGGTATCTGTAATGGGAGGGGTGATGGCAGTGTTAGATTTGGTATTATTTCTTGAGGTGGGGCTTGGAGAGGTGGTTGAATTTGAACAGCCGATGGCATCACCGTTGGCAACGTAGGTGGCGGTATTATAGGTGGTGGCTGTGGTGCTAATACAGGAGGAAGACCTAATTGTTCTCGTCGAATTTGCTCAGCTAAGATTTCTGCTTTACTTCTACGACCACGTTTTTTCTTTTTTGGTGACTCACCATCTATAATTTCTTGATGGGATTGTTCAGCAGCTAAAATTTCAAGAGCTTTTTGTCGAGCTTTTTCTAACTGTTTAGCTTCACGTTCTTCTTTTTGTTTTTTTTTTCTAGCTATTTCAATAGCTGCAAACTCTAACTGTCGTCTTCCATACTCTTCATCTTCCATCATCATTTGTTCCATTTGATCCTCATCCAATTCACCTAAATCCGAGGCTCCTAAATTTGGTAAGGGGGCGTTTCCTGCTGAAGAATTTAAAGAACTTTCTCCTCCAGCAGATATTGCACTTTGTTGAGATATTTGGTTATCTACTTGCATATTTGGAGTTCCTTCAATTTCATTTAATAATTGAGAATTTTCAAAACCAAGACCTGTTAATGGTAACCGTGATTTATTTCGAGGACCTGGTTTTGGACCTGGTTTCTTTTTCTGTTTAGGTAAACCATCATCTGAAAAAGATTTTCTTTTTCCGGATGGACTCTTTTTGTTACGACGACTTTTAGGGGATTTTGTTCTAGAACCGGAAGTATTAGGTGAATAAACATCTAAAAAAAAAATTTTAATTCATAAATAAAAAAAAACTAACAAAAAACAATTTGTATTGCTTTAATTTTTTTAATAAATATTGTTTACCTAAATCGGAGTCTTTTTCATTGCCGTCGATTGCATCTTCATTTTCATTAACAACAAATTCGTCCTCGCTATCTTCTGTTTTTTTTAATGCCTTCTTTAATTCCTAAAATGTAAATAAATAATTTTTATTTACATTAATTCGTGTTCATTTTTTTCAAGAGAATCGGATAAATGTAAATATATATGAAAGTTTACCTCTTCACTATCAGAGGGCATAGCGTCTAAATAACTGACTTTCCGACCACGTGTTCGCCTGCTTAAGGTTATATTTTCATCCATTTCTCTCTCATCGGGTATTCTTCCGTAAACGACCTTCAAATGAGATATCGAATTTAAAATTTTTTTAATCTAAACTTTCTACTACTTTTCTTTTAAAAAATTATAAAATTTTCAATTAACTTACTTTTCGTCTAATTTTCTTTTCTTTTGGCGCCGATTCCTACAAAATTTGAATAAATTAAAAATCAATAGGTTAAAAATTTTTACTTAAAATATAATATAAGTAAGTATATAAAAATTAGATGACAATAAAATAAAATTGCGTTTCTTAAAAATAATTTATACATATCAAAATAAATGTTATTTGAAACTGACTAAAAATACTGATTACAGCTACTATCATTATCAACATTTATTTTAATTATTTACATAAATATTGTGAATGAGTGGATCATAACAAAAATTATATACTATAAACCTATATTCACCAGGCTTTTTAGATTTTAATTTTTCGAATTTTCGTAACAAACATGACATAAAAATGGCAAATTAAAAATAAATTAAATAAATATTGAACATAAGATTAAGTTCTTGTAGTAATGACAAAGTAAATTTTGTGTAGTGCTAAGCGATTCATCTTAATTTTGCACACGTTTTATAATGCACACAAATTAAGATTTTTCTCTGAAACAAAGACCTCTAACAAGGGAAGTCCAAGAAATTTGGATCACTAAATAATTTTCAAAGTGGTTTATAATAATTAGCAATTGTGCATTTTCAACAAATTTTAATATTTGCCAGCACTAAAATGTTGTGCTTGAAATTCCAAACTAAAATCACACGCTAATAGAATTTTCATTTTTATATATGCTGAAGCAAAATAATCTATTTTTTACCCTCATGCGACGAATAAGACAATTATTATTTTTGTTTTTGATGAAAAACTATGAATTGAATCACGTCAAAAAAATTCAGGGTTCATCCTTCCTGTTTTCTTATTCCATTACCTTATAATTGCATACAATTAACTCAAAAGCATTTTTCCTGGGATAGATCCCTGACTCTTAAAAGCACGAAAAAATAAATTTTTTATATCAGTGGCCAGAGAGTACTTATTTATTACCGTCGGCAATAATTACTATATTTTAATGTTAAGAGGCCGTCATTATTGCCCTCAGAAGAGACTATGGGCGCGTTCATAGTGAGTACAAGTGACCGGTCGATCGATCAACTGATGCTATCAAGGGTACGAAAAATCGCATCGTTTTTTTGACCCGGGTAGACCTACAGCTTCCTGGGGCATCCAGGGGATCAAATCACGACCCAAACTCAAGATACGAGAAAATATTTTGTCAGCAGATCCCATTTAAAAATGTTTTGATAACATCAGTTGATCGATCGACCGGTCACTTGTACTCACTATGAACGCGCCCTATCATATACGAGCCCAAGAGACGCCGGCATAATTATATGATTTTAATTAGCTCTTTTAACAATAGTATAGGTATTACGATCCCGTGTCCAGAAAAGTAAAGAATGACCAAAATCGCACGTAAATTACTATCCGAGGCGAGGCCGAGATTGGTAAACTGCAATTTGGGTCATTCTTTATTTATGGACAAGGGTCGTATAAAATATTATTTAGAAAAGTTTGCACGAACTTTTTCTTGTGTTTTAGTATATGATTATTTAAATTATCTCGATTTTTCTTCGTTAGTGGCGAGAAAACGCGTCTTTTCCGGTCGTGCAGCGGCCGGGAAATACGTGATTTCTGGCCGCTGACAAGAAAATTAAATTAAAACAAATTGATGATACTATAAACCTTGCGAAGTTTATAATCAAAGTTAAGTTACTTTTTTAAAGAATTTTTCAATAAGTATCAGCTCCATAATAAATCCGATAAAAATTTTTGAGATATAGCAAGATCAAATTCCAACAACTGCATTATACGTTTAAAATTATCTCTATATGCATAATGAAATCGGTGTCATTTTAATAGCTGACATATACAAGATTTTTTTCTCCTTATAGTATTTTAGTACTGTTATAGGGTTGATGTAAAACAAATTTTTAAAACGTGGTTTCTTTACTTTTCTAGCATTTAGTAATTATCAGATTTTCCTTAATTTTCATCAAATTTTAAAATAAAAAATAATTGTAAATTAATAATGCAGTTTTAATTTCCTGTAAAAAACTTTCAGGGCCCGGGAGTTTTCGTGATTCGTAAGATTTTATACCGAAATTTTATCCTTTAGATTATTTGAGTTATACTTAAATGCATAATTTAAAAAAATTAAACTTGTTTTTATAGGCCTAGGGGGCACGGGGTCGTAGGGAGAAATCTAAATTTGTTTTTAACTATTTCAAACTGCATCATGGAAACATGAAGAAATAAATTTAGTGATCCAAATATCTTGAGCTCTCCTTATGCCCAAAATATCATTAAATTAGTCCCTATAAATTAACTTATTTGTTTATCAATAATTTAAAATAATTTAAAAAATTATATGAACTGTCAATCAATAATCAGATGAGACCTACATGTAGGTTTATTACATAGTTTGGTAGGTATCCATATTTTTTCTATTTATTCCTATTTGAAAAAGTTTATATAACTATAATTATATTTTTTTCATTTTTTAAGATGACGCGAACCTTTCGTTTTAAAAAAATTAAACAGGAAATTATTTAACCATTTTTAATGAAATATTTACAAGTAAATTGTAAAAAATATTTTAAAAATAACTGCAAAAAAACTAATTTTTATCTTAGGTTAATTAAGATTAAAATTATGTTCTTATACAATACAAATTTTGAAAAAATCAAATTTAAATCATAAAAAAAATTATATCCAAAACAATTTAGGCAATACTTAATTAGATAACGATGGGTAAAAAGCAAGGAGAAAAGGGATTAACTATAATAGAAACAGAACATATGCAATAAATTCTTACCTTGTATATAAAATTTTACGTCTATTACTATCAATTAGTATGTAATTTTTTTATGCATTGGAATTAATTGAAATTTTATCTATCTATCGGATTAAAAGAATTTAACCAACATTTTATACCTAATATTATTTTGAAGACGATTAAATTTTATCAAAAGATGCAGATGCATTGTACGCGTTATTTAGGAAAATTAAATTTCTCGTGAAAAAGGCGCAAAAAAATGTATGCGGGTGAGTTGCGTTAAATTACCGTGTGTGTGTATATAATTCTACTATAATGTGTAGTCAATTTTACACCGAATTTTTGTGTGTGCATAATTTCGAAAAGGTTTATATGACTTCTCAAATTTTGTCATTGGAATTAAATTAATAAAATCAATTAAAATTTCTTTAAAAATCACTCGCTTGAGGATGGGTCAATTGCACTCGCGAGAGTCAATAACAGTTTTCGATAAATTTTTTGTGTCTTAGGTTTTGTAGGTACGCATATTTTTAAAATCTTAACATTCAAAAGCTTCCGCGAATGCCAAAAATCTAGACTTTAGGGTAACCAGTTATAAACAAAAGAATATTTTAAATGATTAGTTAATTAAGTTAAATGCTTCAAATGACGAATTCAAAAATATTTTCGCAAACCAATGCAAAAAATACCAATAAAATTTTTTTTTTGCGACTTCCAGAAATTCTTTTATTAAAAGTTCTTTTATCTATCAATAGAATTTAAATCTTAAGAATTTTTGGTGCCTCATTTTTTTGCGTTATTATAATCAAATTACAAATCAGATTTTTCAAAAAATATCACGAAGTTTGCCGTATAAGAAAACTAAATAAATTATATTAAATAAAAAAATTTTAATCTAATGCAAAACAAAAAAATTAAAAATTACAGGGGAAAAATCATATGTAAAAAAATAAATTTGTAAAAAAGTAAATTGTATTAATTAATTACCTTTTTCTTCTTTTTTGCTTCATCTTCTTGAGGAACTGGTAACACTGGCTGTTCCTTAATGACTGGTTCAGTTGAAGACTGTAATTCAGGAACTGCGGCTGTTGTTGGAATAGTTTCTACAGGTTCAACAGTTACAGGTAATGGAGCAGTAACTTCTGGTACCTCCGGTACAGAAGCTTCAGTTTTTTCCTCAGCGGTTTCCTCAATTTGTGTTTGCTCCTCTTCTTCTTCATTGTCACTATCATTTTGTATTATACGTTTTCTTTTTTTCTTTTTCTTGCTTTTCATTTTTGGTGCACTTCTTTTAGATACTGAACGGTTCCTATTTCTAATAATAAAAAAAATGTATTAAGGTCTAAATTAACTTATAAAATATTATTTCTGATAATTACCTTTTCTTTGTAGACCTCCATGAATTATCACTTTCTTCTTCACTTTCTGATTCTTCGTCCCAATTAGCCCTATGTTTTTTCTTCTTTGGTCTATCACTATCTTCACTTTCATCATCAACTAAAAATTATTTATATGTTAATAATCAAAAGAAAAAAAAAATTATAAAAACTAAAAAAAAAATTTTTTTTAGTAACTTACTAAATTCTTTGTCATATCTGGATGTACGTGCTCTAGTAGAGCGTCTAGTAGGTTTTCCTCGTCTTCTTCCGCTCATTGAACTATCACCTGAGCTATCATCTGAGCTTGCTTCATCGAATTCATCTTCAGAAGAACTAGAACCTTTGAAATCTTCATCACTTCCACGATCATCTTCGCTACTAACGTCAAGAGAATTAAGTTTACGTTGTTTTTTACGTAAAAGTTTTCTACGAGCAGCAATTTTTTTAGCTGTTTCTTCATCATCTTCGTCATCTTTATCTACTTTGAAATCTTCATCACTGTTCTTTTCAGATTTTTTATCATCATCATCATCGTCGTCATTAAATTTCAAAGCCTTTTCATCTTTTTCAGCATTAACTATTGTTGCTATATCTTTGCCTCTGCCTTGATTTCCAGCACTCTAAAAGTTATACAATTTTTTTAAAAATAAAGAAGAAATTAGATATAAAAAAAAATAAAATATTATTATATCTATTTTAGCAGATTAAAATACAAAAATGTGCAGAAAATAAAATAATGATTATTTTAATGTTCTTTTTTTTTAACTAGCATGTAAATGCTAATTAACGTTTTCTTGTAAATTATCATACCTATACGTAAATACCAAATAATTACAGTTAGGTTCCTAAATATGACCTTTACAATTTATTTCTTACTTTTTTTTATATGACAAAAAAAGTAATTTTTTACTTTTGTACAATGTTTGTGCAATGGCTCAAATTTACTCAGGTTCAATTTAATGTAAGGGAGGAAAGCTTACTTTTACCTCACAATAACAAAATTTATTTTTTATCAGCGATCAGAAACCACGTATTTCTTGACTGCTGTGCAGTTGGCAAAGATGCATTTTTTGGCCATAAAAAAAGAAAAATTGTGTACAATGTAATAAACCCTTGAATGTAAATAATATTACCCCATGGGGTGCAGAGAAGTACATTACGATTTTTTTTCAAAACTTATCTCAGGCCGTTTATAAGAACTCATACTTTTATATTGACATTCTATTGTAAATTAGTAAATTAAATTTTAAATTGTATTTTTTTAAGCTTTTTATTTTATTTTATTCAGGGTTAAATTTAATGTATTCTGTAATCAATTGATAAGGGTTTTAAATTATACATAATTTCTTCGATAATTTAATTACAAAGTAATTTTTTTTCTCTTTTCAAGTCCAAAAATGATCATTTATTTATTTTTATTTATTTATTTATTTAATAAATCATTTGAAAAAAAAAAAATATTTTAAAATTTAGAAATCTAAGAAATCATATTTTATTTTTAGACATTTTAATTATGGTTATAAATATGACTACCTGTATACTTAATAAACTTATTATGAGTTTATGTTTCTATCCAAATAAAAAGAATTAATTGTTTTGTAATTTTTGTATAAAAATACCTAAATCTTTTTCAAAGCACAGTGTTGTAAATTATGCAAGAAAATATTTAAAAGAAAATTCTATCTATAATAAAACTAATTAAAATAAAAAGATAATATTAACTTACTCGTACAGCCTCAACTTCATCTTGAATAGCAGCATTAATCATATTATCATATTCATTAAACTTGTATGTATTTGCACATTTTCTTTCTCTCAATTGATAAACTGGTTCACTTTCATCACTACTGCTTTCATCAGAAGTTGATTCACTAGATGAAGAAGAGTCATCTGAATCAGAATCATCTTCATCGTCATCTTGACTTGAAGCTCTGGATGCTTTCTTACGACTTCGTGCTGAATCAGTTTTCAAAACATTTTCTAAACTTATACCTACATAAGCTATTCTTTTTTTACGTAAAACTTCATTTTCATGTTTTTTTGTTATTTGATCATAGGTTCTTAAGCTTTCTTGTAATTTTAGTACCAGGGAATTATGTTGGCATGGAGGACAAAACCAATCACCTTCTGGAATCAACATTAATGCTGGTCTAAGGCACGAACAATGCCATCCCTTATCACAACTATCGCATAGTAAAATCCATTCTGGGTGGTCAGCTTTTTCACATTTTTGACATGCATATTCGTCAACTTTTAATTCTTCTTCGTCACTTTTCGGCTTTTGAGCTGTCCTAGCTCTTTTTAGCGGCGTTTCCTCCTGATCCTTTTCAAGATCACTTTCAGGGGAGAATTCATGATCACTACGAAAAAGCGGTGAACCACCTTCACTCTCAATTTCTTCAAATTCTTCTTCTTCTACTTCTTCATGCTCATCTGAACTTGAAGAATTTGATGAACTTTGCCAAGGCTTTGCTTCATTATATGTTTCAGCTAAAGCTTTTTTGAGTTTACGTTTGTGCTTCTTTCTTTTCAGACGTTCTTCTCTTTCTTTTTCTTGGCGTTCTTTAGCTAATGCAGCTGCTTCTTCTTCTTCGCTTTCTTGAGAACGCTTTTTCTTCTTTTTCTTATCAGATTTTTTATCATACTGCTCATGCTTATTATTCCCTTTATTTTTATTATCCAGTAAGTTTGATGTAATTTCTTCTAATCGCCGGTCATCTGCTTCTTTCTTAATCTTTAATTGTGCTATCCGACGCGATTGGCGTACCATTGGCTCATTTGATTCGTTCCCAATGTTCTCAGATTCATCACAATCAATTTCAAGACCCAAAATTTTTCTTTTCTTTTTTTTGTTTTTATTTTCATCATTATCAATTTCTTTTGGCTCTTCTTTTGGCTTATCCAATTTTGAAGTTTTTGTTGATTTTTCTATTTTTTCCATTTTTGAAGGAAGTTCTAAAGGATCTTTTTCTACTGTAGCATCATTTATGCCACCTTTATTTTTCGTTTTAGAGCCTTTGCGACAGGTAAGTTTAGCCCTACGTTTTCTTGCTTTTGGTTTAATTTTTGATGTTTTAGAATTTGGATCTTCTTCATTTTTTGTATCTTCTTCTTCTTCAACCTTTTCTTGAGATTCGTTATCAATTTCTTTTTCTGTAGTAATAGGAGTTTGCTGTTTAATTACTTCATCTTCAGAACTAACACTTACCAACCTACTTTTTTCAACATTTTTTCTTAATTGTACATCAGGTGCTCTCTTTGCTCTTAATTTCATTCTTTTGCCACCAGTTGCTTCTTGATCTTCTTCAAGCCTAGTAACACTTGCATCTTCAGAATTAGAATCTTGAGTACTATTACGGCGTTTTCGGGATTGACGAGTTATCCTTGGAGCTGCTGGTGGATCCATAGTTGTATCAAGTTTCCAACTACCAGTATCAATAACATTTGACACTGATTTTATATCTACATCTAATAAGGGATCCTCTGGTTTTTTAGATTCTTTTTGGAATTTCTGAATTACTACTTCTTCTGGCTTATTACCTTCTGTATCATACTCTGAACTTCCTAAAGGATCTACTTCTTCAGGAGGAGCATCAAACATACTTTCGTCATGATCTGCATGAATTGATTCATCATCTGAATTATGTTCAAACTCTACAGCAAAACATTTTTCAATTACTGGTGGAGATTTGTCTAGATTTTCTGAACTTTCATTGAGTTTGTCTAAGGACGTTTCAGAAGTATTTGTCTCCACTGCAAGTTTTGGCATTTCAGAAATTGACTTTGACTCTTGGTTTTTGCTCTCATTACTGGTTTCTGATTCTTTATTTTTTGATCCAGCTTTATTTTCGGTACTGGTTTTTAACTGCTCGGGTATTAAATGAGGAGGTTTGGTTTTGTCATTATCTTTAGTTTCTTGTTCGGAAGAAATTTCATTTTCTGATGTCTCTAATGGCGAATTTGACAATTTTTTATTCGCGTTCTTTTTATTTTCTGACTGCCTAGTAGTTCTTGTTTCAATTTTATTAGCAGTAATGATATTTTCAACTGAAATTGTTTCTACCTTATCTGTGGAAAAAATATTTTCAGAAGAAATTTTTTCTATGTTTTTTGTTTCTTGCTTACTTTTTTTGCTTGTTGCTTTCATTATCTCTGTTTCTGCAATTTTTTTAATACTAACACAAGGTAATTTTTGATTTTCTGAAATTTTATCATCCTCAATTTCATTAACTTTTGTTTGTTCAACTGAAGAAACAATTTTTTCTTTTTGTAAATTATCTTTTCTTTCTTTGTCTTTGTTAGGAATTTCTTGGTTTAATAATTTTTCTTTTATATTAAGTTTTTTTAAATTTTCTAAACTTTCTTTTTGATGAACTGTAAGTTTTTCTTCATTGCTTGACTTATCAAGTGTATTAGTTGATGTTTCAGGATCAATACTCAAATTTTTTGTGGATTCAATATCTGGTCTTTTTTCAGAACTTGCTTTTAAAGAATCATCAACAGACAATTTTTTATCTTCTAGCACAAAATCTTTACTGGAGATCTCAGGACATTTAGTGCTTTTCAATAAATCCTTATTTTTATCTTGTTTATCTTTAATCAAACTTTCTTTATTTTGTTCTTGTTTGTTTTCGCTCAATTGTTTTTTATTTGTCTTTTCAGATTTATGAGATTTCTCTTCTTTTGATTCTAAACTAATAACTTTTTTTTCGTCAATCACACTAGCCTTTTGCCTTGAACCACGAAAATCATTATTTTCTTGATCTTTTTCAGTTTTCTTTTCATCTAATTTACTAGCAGTTGTTTCGGGGATTGTAATTTCTTCATTATTAGAGTCACTATCATAATTAGAGACCAATGATTTAACTGGAACAAAAGATTCATTTTCATGCTTTTTAATGGCCTTATTTTCTTCTGAGCTTATATCCAAAGGAACATTTACATCTGTGATTTTAATTACTGGAACAATTGACTTTGGTTTTGAAATTTCTGAACAAATATCAATATTTACTTCTTTATTTTGAATATTTTTTTTTTCAAAATTTTTCTCTGAAACAGTTTTATTGGAAATGGCTTTTATTTCTTCAACTTGATTTTTAATCTGTAAATTAGTTTCAGATTCATTTATTTCAAGATTTTGATTATCTACTTTAGTTTCATTACATAATAAAATTTCATTTGATGTATCTTGAATTTCAAAATTTCTTTTTTGGTTTAATACAGAACTTTTAAAATTTACTGGAATAGTTTCTTGGCTTATTGTTGAAATTACACTTTCAACCGGAAGATTTTTCGTTTTTCCTAAACTTTCTGAATGCTTTTGGGTTTCTTTAATTTGGTTAGATATTGGTAAAACTAATAATTCTTTAACAGAATCATCTTTACTTAATTTTTCAGTATGCAATTTTTGTTTATTAGAGATTTTTCTATCAGTTTCATCTTTTTCTAAAGTTGTTAAAAGATTTGATATTGAATCAGTCTGTTCTTGAGTCTCAAAAACATCTTCATCAAAAATATCACTTGCTTTTTCAGTTGATATATTTGACTTATTTTTATCAGTTCCAGTAACTATTGAAGAACTATCAGATTTATTTTCACTGTTAAAATTAGGAAATTTATTATTTTCAATTAATAATTTTGAATCTGAATGAAAAGTAAAATCATCTGTTCGACTAGTTTTAGTTAATTGCTCTGGATTTTTTATTTCTTTATTTTCTTCAATAACCATGTTTTCGTTTTTTTCCATCAATGTGTTCTCGTTATCAAAAGTTTCCTCTGCATTAACATTCAATTCACATTTAGCACTTTTTTTTACATTTAAATTTTTATCTATGATTTCTTCAGCTGTTTCTAATTTAGAAATTGTTTCATCTGTAGGCATTGATTTTTGTGATTCTTGCATTTCTACATCTTTTTTAGGATTTTGGTAAGATCCTTCAATATCATTCTTCTTAATGTTTGAACCTTGCAAATCTTTGCCCAAGTCTATTTCAGTTTGTTGTGTAAAAGCTTTTTGAATTTGACTATCAATTTCAACAATATTAGTTTTTTTTTCTGAAGCTTCACTTGATGCTACTAAATCTTGCAATTCATTAGTGTTTTTATCAACTTTTTGATTAAAAACTAAAGCGGTTTTACCCAAATTTTCTCTAATATTTTTAGAAGTGGATACATTTTTTTCAATAATTTCTTCTTTTATTTCTGATTGAAGATTTTGATTTTCAAAAGCAATATTAGAATTTTTGTTTTTTTCTGTTAAATTGATGGATTTACTTAATAAATCTTCTGATTCTTTTGTTTCTCTTTCCTTTTTTTCTTTAAATTCTTTTGTATTTTCAAGAATATTTTCTTTACTTATAACTGCATTAAATTCTTTTACTTCTTTTGGATAATCTATAAAATTTATTTTTTCTTCTGCACAATTCATTAATTTTTGTGATTCAGTTTTTACTATTTCTTTATTGGATTCTTTTGACCCTTCTTCAATTTGTTGCTCACTATTAATTGAAGGTGCTTTTAAATTGATATTAGCTTGGCTTATTTCAAATGTTGAGATCAATTGATCATGCTCTAAATTTTCTACTCTTGAAGTTTCTTCCGCAGTTTTTGATAAAAAATTATTTTCATCTTCATTTTTAACTTCTGCTGTGGAAGATTCTGAGAAATTCATTTTATTATTTGTTGATGATTTGTCAAGTAAATCATCAGAGGTAGTAATGTTTTCTTCAATGTTTTTTTTTGTATTATCAATAATTTTAGTCGATGCAGATGAAAATATATTTTCTGATAAAGAAATGTCACTTCCTACATCCTTATTATCCTTAAGGTCTTTATCATATAAATTTTCATCATTATTTGTGTTTTTTAAGTTTTCGTTAGATTGTTGATTATCTTCATTATTTAACATGTCATCTTTAGTTTTAATTTTTTTAACAATATCACTGTCCTTATCACAAATACTTTTTCCTGACATAGATTGTGTTAAATCATTTTCTGATTCACTATATAAAGAATCAGCGATTTCTTCAAGTATTTTACTTTGGCTTTCAGCAGCCTTTAAAATTATTTTTGCTTCTTTAGTTTGTTTTGTAATTGTTGCAATTATTTCTTGCTTTTTGTTGCCATTTTCATTTTTACTTTTTTCTATTTCTATATTTTCTGAATAACCTTCTAAATCGCTTTTTTCTATAAATACAAAGGAATCATCAGAAGAATAATCCAGCTCATTATTACTATTTTTATTAGACTTTAGTGCAATATCAGATATCATGTCAAAACTGCTAGTTTTATCATAATTATTTAAGCTACTTAATTTATTAGTGTTATCGAAGTTACTTAATTTTATATCATCACTTTGATTTTCATTTATAATTTTATCTGCACCAATATTAATAGGAACCATTTTATCTCGGATTTCATCCGTATCAGTTTTTTCTTCAATATTTTGTTCATCCATTTTTTCTTTAAATTTTGTATTATCAGTATGTTTAATATTAGCTGTCGAATTATTGTCTTGTTTTAAGCTACACTGAGGTGCAGAATAAATTGTTTCACTTTCAGATTTGAAAGATACACAATTAGGTCCAAAGAAAAATTTTGGAGTTACTGCAGGTGGATTAGAATTGACCTTTTCTTGTGAACAATCACTGTTTGTAACAGTTTTACCCGATAGTTCTGTTTTTATTTCTTGGTTATCATTTATTGTATTTACAGTAGTATTTGCAGTGTTTAATAATTCACTATCTACTTTATCTAATTTTTCCGTTATATCTACACTTTTGTCATTTTCTTTTTTTTCTGATATGTTTTCTTTAGTGCCTAACAAGCTATCCTTAGGTTTACCAACATCCCATCTTGAAATTTTTTTAAATCCACTGCTAATGTTACTATTAGAAGATGTACAACCAACTTTTGAAAATATTTGAACTCCAAGAGTATATTTTGGCTTATTTTGTTCCGTCACATTATTTTGTTTCATATTACAAAATGAAGAATTTTTATCATTTATTTCGTCTTTACCTTCATCAGTATCTACTGCAGGAGTTTTATTAGCAACATTGCCTGGATTTCCAGTATCACATTCAGCCCCAGAACCTTCTCCATAAAAAAACATAACAGGTTCTTCGATAGCCTCTTCAACAATAGGATTTCCAGTTTCATTATCAGCTCCAGAACCTTCTCCATAAAAGTACATAACAGGTTCTTCAACAGCCTCTTCAACAATAGGATTTCCAGTTTCATTATCAGCTCCAGAACCTTCTCCATAAAAGTACATAACAGGTTCTTCAACAGCCTCTTCAACAATAGGATTACCAGCTTCACAGTCGCTTCCTGAACCTGCTCCACGAACCATTAATACAGGATCTTCTATGGCTTCACTAACTTCATTTCTCCAATTCTGTCGTTTATCCATGTTTCCTCTAATTGGTATAATATCAGCACGCATTCTTTTGGCCATTTCAGCTTGTAAACTTTCGGATTCTGATCTTTTAATAGTTGCCATTCGCATAGCTGTTATTTTACTAGGATCTGGAATCATTGAGTAGTTTGATAATCTACTGTGTTCATCTTTTCCTGGAATTCTCATGTGATGATAAGCTGAAGCAGCATGCATATCATATGATCCATAAGGCATTTGTCTTTTACTTAAGTCAGCAACCATCGCATGATTTCTCATCATCATACTTCTAGCATCGTAAGGAATACTTGAGTGATGTTCATTTTGTTTACTTATACTTTTTTTTGTGCTTAAATCCATTTCTTTATGTTGAAAAGATTCTTGAGGTCGATAAGATGGAACTGATGCTTTACGGCTAGATAAGTCTAAACCAGAAAAATCAACAGGTTTATTACTGAGATCACTCACTGCAGGATTTTCCCATCCACGAGGTGAAGTTGATAAATTTATTCCTCGGGACAATTGAACCTGTCCCTTATTAGCTAAATTTTCAGCAATTTTTTCTAATTTACTTATGGATTTATTACTATCCTTTTTTTCTGTTTGTATTTTAACAAGATTGGCAGCTAACTGGTCAATAGGTTTTATTGGTAATTTATTGTGACCCGTTACTGGGGCTGGTGCAATATTTGTTAGAATATTTGTAGTTGCCGGTGTTTCTAATATCGCATAAGGCATATTGTGTTTTCCTAACTTTTCTTGCTTTTTTTCTGTAGGTTTTTTAAGGTCAGCAATATTCACTAATTTAATTGGAGATGTAGTTATCACAGGAGTTTCAATGGATTTTACTTGATTGGGACTAGTACTCTCAAGAACTTTATTAGGTTCAGATACTAACTGATTTTCAGATTTTATTTGATTGGAACTATTACTCTCAAGAACTTTACTAGGTTCAGATACTAACTGATTTTCAGTTTTATCTATTTCTTTAACAAGCTTTTGCTTTTCAAGTTTCACTGTTTCTTTGACGAACTCTTGTTTTTCAGTTTTTTCTTTTTCCTTGGAAGACTCTTGCTTGTCAGTTTTTTCTTTTTCCTTAGCGGTTTCTTGCTTTTCAGTTTTTTCTGTTTTATTGGTCAACTCTTGTTTTTCAGATTTCTCTACTTTCTTCGTGGATTCAAAATTTAATTTATCTTTTTCCTCTAAATTTAAAGACACTTTATTGTCCAATTGTTTATCAGATTGCACTTTAATGTCAGGTAATAATTTAACAGGCCTTTTATCATTTTGTAATTCTTCTTTTTGGTCTATGTGTTTATTGAAACTATCATCAATTTTGTCAACAGCATTGTCATCTCCATCAATTAAATTTACATTATCATTTGATTTTTCAATCTCCTCTTTTATATCTTCTTTATTCTCTTGACCTGTATCGATAGTTGGTTTCTCTGAAGTTTCTAAACTGCTACTATCCTCACTGATTGGAATTGGACCGATTTCTCCATTTGTTAAACTATTTATAAGAGTAACAACTTCTTCCCGTGTTCTAAAAAATAGTGAATTTATTTTTTTAGAATTAAAAATTAAGTAAAATAAATTAAATTAATGAAAATAACGTTACTTTGCTATTAACTCCCAGTTTTCTTCATCCAAGTCTTCACGATAAACACGAATATTGCACTCATCATCCATGTGACACCAATATAACAATCCTGACTTATCTCTACCTAGAGGTTCTAATCGTAATTCAGTTGCAGATAATTTGTTTACTTCGGCTTTAAATTTTTGGTTAACATCAAATTGTGCTTCTAAAAGTGCCTAAAATATTAAATAAATATAAAAATGTTTGTAAAAATTATATAAAAAATTAATAAAATCTATACCTTTAAAAGTCGTAGTTTAACTGCTACACGAGCTTTCTTATAACCAAAACGTTCAAGTTCCCAACCATCTTGATTTGAATAAGAATGAACAAATCTGATTACTGCTTTTTCCCATTTTTCAGACACTACTGATTTTCTTGCTTTTCGTAATAATTTTATGTGTAAATCTATTAATTCTTTTGACACTGGTTAAAAATAAATAACAAATTATTATAAATTACAATAATTTCTTTATAAATTAGTGAAAATAAAACTACTATAAGTTTGAAAAATTTTTAATGAATATTTATACCTATAAGTTTAATTTAAATTTTCTAAAATATGTTTAAAAGTATATTGTAATCATATGTTTGTTGGTAAATATATGTAGAATAATAACGTTTGATACACATTGCTTCAAAACATAACAATAACAAATGTATAACGCGTGTTTTTATTTACCTCAAAATTTCATATTACTAAAATTAAATACAAAAAAAAAAAAGAAAGAAAAAATTATGAATTAAATAAGCATGGAATTTCTTTCAATAATCTTCTAAAATACATTCTAAAATGAAGTACAATTCTGTGGCCTTGACATTTATTTTTATTGTGAATGTTATGACTCCGATTATTTTTTATTTATTTTTTTTTAAAAGGGGTCTACTATAATTGTAAACATTTTAATCATGGCATACCTATACGGATGAAATTTGTTTGTTTAAAAAAAAATGGAAGGTGCAAGTAATTAAATATTATATTTGCATTTAAAAACTATTAATTAAAAATATATATCAAATTTTTATTCATAAAAAAAGTTTTGTAATGATTAATACAGATAAAAAGAAATTCGTTACCGGTCTTTTATTATAATTATGTCATCTACTTATGTAAAAATAATATAAAAATATAACTGAAAAGCAAATTTACGTGGGTGGAGGTAATAAACATCAACATAATAATAACACCAAGGGTGTGGTAGTAGGGGAATATTAAGTTCTTCGCGCCACTCTCTTGTAAAACTTATCTTCTGTCATTGTTTTTCTCATTGATAAAATCATATTTTGGAGTTATTAAATAAGAGATTTTTTAATGTACCTTCAAAAGAATCATCTAGCATTTCTTGTAAGCTTCCAATATCAGGATATTCAATACCGCAAGTTTTACCGAATTGTTCAAGAAATGAACATATTACAGCAAAATTCGGGTCACTAACGCAGGAGGCTTCGTTATCGGACGCCATTTTTTTTTTTTTATTATTTGAGCACTGCCGCCACCACTACTAATAAACACCAATTCTTCTTTTTTTTTATTTATTACAAATTACAAATAAAATAGAAGATTCCGTTTTTAGTTTATATCCATTTTTAATGTTATAGAAAGTAAAAAATATTTTTCAATACTTTCATTGAATAATTAAATTTTTAAGTTTTATCATTGTTATTATAAGACTGGAGCACATAATTTTTAAAACACACACAGGCACTATATTTACAATTTAATCTTTTTATATTATTTACAAATGTTTAAAATTGCAGCATAATATCTTGCTTTTTTAAGTTGTTTTAATGCTGATTACGATGATGACGATAATAATGAAGTTCGAATAATAATAATATACAGAAAATGTACGATTCTTGCGCCACTAATACACTATACAAGGCGACCTGGCGACTAATACAAAACCATGTACATATACCTTTTTTTTTAAATTGATTGTTATTGTTTATATCAATAAATTTTTGTTACTTTTATTTTTACATAATTTACAATAATTCTTGTTATTTAATTTTTTATACAAACACGACAAAAAGGGATTAACGTCATTATTTTTTTTTAGAATGCTTTAGTAGCATCAGTAATAAATGTCTTTTTACAATCACTTTGCTCTTCAAGCAAATCATCTATTTGGCTGGTAGACGTTTTTTAAATTTCAATTGAAATAAATTTCCATTAAAATAAAATTAAGACTGTTTTATTTCACATTTTGTTTGATGTTTAATATAACTATTTCACATTTTATTAATAAAAAATTATTTTATTTACGTATAGTAAAACGCACGCACGCACACACACACGCGCGCGTGAGCACACGAAATCGGAACGGCACTGCGAGTCGCGCCTTCCTTGAGAATACGTGTGTGACTGAAATGAAACAGAAAAAAAATTACCCCCATCTATACTCTTCTTCATAAATATTTTTAAATAACGACGTATTAGAAATTTTTTATAAAAACTTAACAGATTTTTAAAGTGATTAAAAATTATTCAGGTCATATTTTATAGAAATTAAAATTTATAGTTACAAATATTTTTGTTTATTGTTTTTATTATTATCAGTACCTATTATTTTTTTTAACTTTTTTTCCTCCCTTTTTTGTTTTTGCGCATGCGTATTTAAAATTATTTAAAAATAGAAATCAAATTACAAAACACAAATAATTATTCAGCTGCATGGAAACAATTTTTAATTAATAAAAAAACGTTAGCTATTCTTTATAAATGGGCTAAACGTAGATCAGAGAAAGAATAATATTTTTTTTAATCTTTGAATTTAATCAACTAGCTATATGAATAATATAAATTTAATTATAAAATAATAAACTTTCATAAATTTTTATTTAAAATTTGTTGAGTAAAGATCTACTTTCTTACTTTCGGGTGATCTTTTTTTCGCTTTTAATGAAAAACTATGTATTGAACACGAGAAAAATATAGGAAATTACTTTTAATGCTGTCTGCTGAAAGCCAAATCCTATTTTTTTCCCTTGTTGAACAATTAGATATTTCGGATTTTATTGCTTGAATACACAGTAAAAGCATCCACTGATTAAAGAAAATAACTGGTTTGTTGAAAATTAAAAAAAAAATTAAACCATTCAGTTCAGAAATAAGAGATATTTGAGAGTTAAAACATCAAAATTTTTAAATGCATTATTTAAAAATATTTGTTAAATAAATTTTTTTTATTATAAAATACTTATTTCTATTACATACATAACTGTGAAATACAAATATATATAAGTTTTAAAAAAGATATTTGAAAAAACAAATCTTTTTTTAACATTCAAGTCATTCTCAACCTGTTGAGAATTAATTAAATATTCTCTAAATTCAAGATTCTTGATGAAAAAATTAACTTTCATAAATATCTTATTTGTTATTTACATTAGTTTACTGTGTACAAAAATATTTACATAAAAATAAGATTAAAAACGTTATTTTTAAAGGTTGCGATTTTATTAATTTAACCAAATTATTAGTACTTTTAATTAATTTAGTATATGATATAATTATTAAATTTATTAAAGTAACAGAAAAAATGAAAATATTTCAAACGGAATGTAATTTTTTTTAACCCTGGCTTACAAGGGTCAAATTGAGGCCAGTTATAAAGGTTTAGTTAGAATTGAATAGATAAAATACTTATGCATATTTATAATTGTCATAAATAGGTGTAGTCTTAAATAATCTTAATTCAATTCTTTTTTAAAATTGAATTGATTATTTGAATAACAAATTATATTTACAATCTTTCCTTTAGTGCAAATTAAATAGAACTTATAAATAGAAATGCATTGTAACTAAAATATATATATATTTATAAATTTATGTACATATTTTCAACAAATGACAATAATAAAATAGTCTGCTTATTTACCCTTCAATTGTTGATTCACAAGAAAAAATATCACCTTTTTTTATACATTTTTGTCCTTATAAATATAAAAATATTTTACAAAATTCACTATATATATAACAGTTTCTTAAAATTATTTCGACATTTTTTGTGCAGTTATAGTTTTTAATTGTTGTCTATATAATTCTGCTTCTTCTTCTTTTTTCTTTAATTTACTTCGATATTCTTCCGCTTCTCTTTTAACTTCAGCTAATTTTCTACTTAAAATTGCTATATTTAAATCTCGCTGATTTATTTCTTTTTCTTCATTATTACTTATTTGGAATAACATAGGTTGAGAAGTTAGTTTTTTTGTTTGTACTATGTTGTTTTTCTGAAATAATACAAATAAATTAAAAGAATGAAAATAAATAAAAATAAATTTTTTTTCTTTGAATTATAAAATTTACTCGTATTGTTGCAATTGTTGTGTTGCAATTGTTATTTTGAGTAGAATTGGGAATTATTTGAGGCGATTGACTGATTGAAGTAAGGATGTATTTTCCCATATTTTTTGTATCGCTGGTTGCTGGTCTTTTTAATATATTTGGTGCTCTTGACGTAAAAGTTGGAATATTTGGTTCAGTTTTTACAGTAACTATTTTTTTAGAGTTTTTTTTTGGTCCCATTTGTAATTGTTTTACATTCATTTTAGGAGATTTTGAATTAAAATCATTTAGAACAAGCTTTCCAGCATCTATAAAATATATGTTAAAATTAATATAATTGTAATAAAATTTTTTTACAGATTTTATACCTGTAAGAACCACAGTTTGGCCACTTTCCATTGCATTTCCAACAATTGTACTTTCATCCATTGGAATCATTGCTATTCCATGTGCTTGTAATAATTTTAAAGAATTTCCTAAATCTGAAAAATTAGTAAAAATATTATGGTTTCTATTTTCTACTCGAATATTTTTATCTTTCAAAATTTCTGAATTTCCTTTTTCTTGATTATCTTGGTTTTCCGAAGGCATATAAATTTTTTGTACAAGCATTTTAGGTTTTTTTGCTGATGCTATAAATATTTATTTCGGTTATTAAGGTTAAATTAAAAATTTTAAACTAGTTTTATTAATTTTAACATATCTTACATTGACCAATTATTGTTTTTTTTTCGGAATCTGATAATAAATTTGAATTTTGTTCTTTTTCATTTTCAGCTTGCTGTAGTTGTAGTAAATTTTGTGTAGCATTTTGAATTTCTTGCGTAGATATATGATTATCATAAGCATCAACAATTTCTCGTTCTTGTTGAAGTAATTCAACGTAGTCCATCCTATCATGTTCTAATGCTATACTAACTGGTGTTTTATTAAATTTACTAACTGCATTTGAATCTGCTCCATTTTCTAGTAACAATTGCATTATTTCAGGATGCTCCCTTTCAACAGCCCAATGTAAAGGTGTCATTTTCAACTGTAAAATATTTAAATTTAGAAGTACTGAATTTTTCCATTACAAATAAATAGAAATGAATAATATAAATACCATATCTCTACTATTTACATCAGCTCCATAATTCAATAATAATTGTACCATTTCAAAATGACCTTCGTAAGCTGCCATATGAAGAGGAGTTCTTTCAACTTTTGTCCTAGCATCCCTAGATATACCTGCACGTAATAAAACTTCAGCAGTTTCAGTATGATTATGAAGAGCAGCAAAATGTAACGCACTTGTTCCAAGCTAAAACATATTTAATATATTAAATAATTTATAAATGAATAAATTCTAAAAATCATACCCAGTCTGTTGTAAATGGTGCTCCTCGACACATAAGATCTCTAACAGCCTCAGTATCCCCATCTTTGGCATGTAGCAAAAGCTGCTTTCCAAGTTCAACAATCGATGTATCAGTTCCTCTTCTTATGTTTCCATCTCCAGGATAAATTTCAACAGGGATATAAGTTTCACCATCAAAATCATTGATGAGACATATACCTTCTGTTCCTGCATGCATCTTGCAACTTTAATAACTTTTTCAATATGCAGCATTACAAACTTTTTGCCTTACGAAACTAAAATTTTTGAGAAAATAGTTATAAGTGCTTATTTAGGCTTTAGGTAGTAAATAATAATTTGAGAATACAGTTCTATTAAAGAGAAAATATAAAATTAATAATAAAATTCTAAAAAGTTTTTGTACATGAATCAATAAAGCTTTGATTTTATCTGAAACAAACTTTTTTAACAACATCAATATTTATGTTGTTTCAGATTTATTCATAGAGCAGGCTTAAATTTCATTTTGTATAGGATTAACTAGGATCTATATATTGGAGTTTTTAAAAATTAAAGGAAAAAAAGAAAATTTGACTGTTTAAATTAAAAATTTTCAATGTTTTTTTTTAAAATAGAATCATTAGCTAAAATCAGACTAAAGAATTATTGCGCGGGTTGAATTATATATATTTAGGATCTCGAAAATATGCGAGTTGCACGAGAGATAACTTCCTGTTCCTGTTTCGGCTCTCGCATCGTATTAACAAGTATATTTGCAAACGGAAGTTATTTGGTTTTTTTGGTCCCATATTAAAAGAATCATTAATTCAAGTTAAACAAGTTAATTTTAATTAAGGCAAATTTCCTAAATGATAACATCATTTACTTACGGTGATGGCATCTTTTTTTCGTTGTGTTATGTTTAAGAATGTATTCATTTAGCAGATATCTTTATTACAATCATCTATGTAGGTATTTGACGAATAACCTATAGTGAAAAGTAAACTTCAACAATGTTTTTTTGAAAGAATTTTAATTAAAAAAAACATTTAATAATAATTTTCCTTGTAGTTGACGTTGATAGTAAATTATATGACAAAAAAATTGCACGCGGGGGCACCTCAATACAATTAACACTGTAACACTTAACAATATGGCGGCCTGCTGGCGCCAACTCCATTGTTGTCTGTTGTGTATTTACTTATATATAACAATAATAAAACATAAGGGTGACGAAATAATATATTTTTTCAATCGTAAAATTTTTTTTGACAACTTTTATAAATAATAAAAATGGTAAATAATAAAACAAAGTTTCTCACTTTTGTTTGGTTATTTGTTAAATAATACTATGAGAATAAGAAAGATAGAAATATATAAAGTTCACCGCGGGATATTCAAAATAAATTTGCAATCAAATCTATTCTGTTTAAATGGATCAATAAAATTATTTATTTTGATAAAAAAATAGTTTTTATTTGCAAATCAATTATAAAATCAGATACAAAATTTCAAACACCAAATTTTATCAGGCATAGATATTTAATAAAATTTCACATATTATAAATTTAATAAAAATGTATTTTAATAAAATATTCATATCAAATTGTATTAACAGTATAAAAAAATCATAGCTTATAAGCTATAGTTAAAAAAAAATACTAACGAGGGCACATGACACTTCGACCTCCATCAACTGGTAATGTTTGACCAGTTATAAAACTTGCATCATCACTAGCTAAAAATGCAATTGTTTTGGCTACTTCTAAAGGTGTTCCAGGGCGTCCTAATGCATGAGTTGATTTACTATGTTCAAAAAACTTTTCTAATTGTTCTTTATCCATTCCGCTACGTTCATGCAAATTTGTTACAACAACACCTGGATTAACTGAGTTAACACGTACCTAAAGTATTAATAATTTTTAAAAATATACTCTTGCCCATTAAATAAATTGATAATTTAATTAAGAAAATAAAATAAAATACCTGTTTGCTGGCAAGTTCTAAAGCAGTACACCGAGTAAATTGATCCACAGCAGCTTTACTCATACAGTAAGATAATACTCCAGGAAAAGCTCTTAAGCCTGTTACACTTGACACATTGACAATATTACCTTTAGTAGAAATTAAATGTGGAACAGCAAGTTTAGTCAAATAAAATACTGATCTGACATTTATATTAAATTGACTAGAAAAAATTTGTTATTATTCATAACTTAAATAGTTGTTTTTATAAAAATTATAAATTTTAAAATGCTACTTGTCAAATTGATCTAAGCTAGTTGTCTCAATACTTCCACCTTCTAAAATTCCTGCATTGTTAATTAAAACATCCAATTTTCCATAACGTTTCAAAGTTGAGTCAAGTATATTTTTAACATCATCTTCTTTGGTTAATTCTCCAGTAACAATGTGAGGATCAGAAGTTTTACATTGTTGGGCAATTTTTTTTAAATTTACTTCATTACGCCCATGTAAAGAAATAGATGCTCCTAGTTGAGAAAAATAAATTGCTGTTGCAGCTCCAATTCCAGAACTTGCTCCAGTCACTAATACAACTTTACCGGCAAACATTTTTCGTATAATTTTAGTATTTTATTTAATAAAATGTATTCTAATCAGTAATATCAATAGGATACTTTTTATTATTAAACAACAAGTCACCGTCAGCTTTAATTATTATTTAATTAAATAATTTACGTCTAATTTTAAGAATATCATATGGTTTATAAAATTGCCAAAATGATGTGTGTAAATATTATTTTAAACTAAGTGATACAGAGCAATAAAACTCAATTTTTACTTATATTTTGAAGCTATTATTCGTTGATGCTCAAAATCTTAGCTTGTTATTGGTTGAAAATTTGCAACCAACTTTAAGTCACCATGTGATAAAGATCTCTGATAAAAAAATATATAACACAAACTGTACATATGCCTATGTATAATAAGTGTTATTATTTAAAATTCGAATTTGAATTTATAAAAACTTTATATTTTTATATAAAGATTATATAAAGAATATTATCACTGCTTTTATTTTCCATTTTTATTAATTTATAGAATATTTTTTGAATTTATTGGCCATAAATAACAATTCCGTTATATAATTAATATAATTATTAAAGATAATTATTAAAAATTATATTAATATAATTATTATTAAACACCTATTTCTGTACTGTATTAATCTATGTACATTTATCGGAAACATTTTAAGCCCCAAAATCAAAATTACTCTTAGTTAAGACCCTAAGCTCAAATTATTCTAAATCCCTAAATCAAAATTATTCTAAATCCATATTTTAAGTCTATAGGTATGCTTCCCCTTTCTATAAATATGTTCCATGTTAAAATTGGTTGTATCCGTAAATCCGTTGATATATCTATCAACTATCACTAATACTTAGGATTGTCAATAATAATGGGCTAAAAAATACATTAGTGGCACGACTATTTATAAAATCTTAAAAACTTAGGATATTTAAAAATACTTTCAAGTATTTTTCTTTACTATAGCGGGCAATAATATGACTATATATTCCAATTTTGAGAGGTCATCAATATTATCCAATCTAAAGAATACTACATTCTTAAACGGGTTTTAGAAAAGTTTATTTTGGTGAATGCGACGGATTGTAGGCCCAAGGCGCGTAGCGCCGAGGGACTGTAGTTGTATTTAGTGCAATAAACATTTCTAACGCGAGTTTCAGAATGTTTTTTCTCTATTTATGGCAATAATGACGGCCTCTCAAAAAGAAAAAAACATTCATTACCTCATGTAGAAACATTTATTATTACCAAATGCAATTATAGAAACTCGGCGTTACACGCCTTGTACCTTTAAATCTCCGCATTTGGCAAAATAAAGATTTCTGCGACTACTAGCGGGCAGTTTTCCTAAGCTATTTCTTGTTTTCTTCACATGCGAATTAAAAAGATTCACTGTAATTTAAAGACTGCAACCGTATTATTATTTGGTAAATAAACACGCTGGAGTATTTTAGATGCCAGAAATTATTTTGTAAATTTTTTTAAATAGGTGAATGGAATTAGTCAAGGATAATCATTTGATAAAAAAGTTTAAGAAAGTAATTATTATTTTAATATATACATATGATTAAAAATAATATACACATTAGTTAAATACATTAAAAATGTTTATTTTTTAATTTTGCCCATTCGTTTTTTTTTCTTTTCATCAGGACGATACGGGCCAAGTTTCCTTCTTACCATTACACCACGCCACCAAGCTTGTATATTTATTGCACAATTTCGTACGTGATTTTCATGTTCCTGACGTCGTCTAACAGCTTCTTTTTCAGCTAAAAAGGAATCTATAAAGTCTTGCCTTCGTTTGTACTGTAATGTAAAAAGGAAAAAAGTATGATATTTGAAATATAGAACACATTAATATTTTACAGTGCATAAGATTATAAATAAATATCATAAATATATATATTAGCTTAGCAGTTAAAAAAAAGCTGCCAAATAATTGGCACTCTGGGTTCCTCATTAGCAATGACAAAATGGTCTTAATGGTCTATTGGAATTTTTAAGTACATAAAAAAAAGAAGAAAACAAAATTTTTTATTTTCTTATATTATTTGAAAAATTTTAAGAAAAAAATTTTCAAAAAATTTACTCAATTTCTGATATAAAATTCCAGAAATTGAGTACAAATGATGTTTCTAAAATTAATATTTTCATTAAAAAAAATCGAGGAAATTTAAAATTTTTATATTATTTTAAATTTAAAATTTTCAGAAAATTAATTATCAGATTCAAGGTATTGAGTAAAAACGATATTTCTAAGAATTAGTACTTTGATAGAAAAAAATTAGGTATGTATTACTTCCGATAAAAAAATTAAATTACGATTTTTTTTTACTTTTTAATGAAAAAAAAATTAAGAATAAAATTTTTAAAAAATTAGGTATCAGATCAAAAAAGTCGACTATAAACGACATTTTTAAAACTAATACTCCTATAGAAAAAAATTAAGTACTATTATACGTTAAAAAAAAAAAAAAATTGTTTTTTGTATTTTTTGGTAGCAAAAATGATGAGACAAAAATTTTCAAAAAACTAATCATCAGATTCGAGATATCAAGTAAAAACCAAATTTTCAGATATAAGTACTTTCATAGAAATAAATGAGGTAATACTTCTAAATTAAAAAAAAAAAGTAGTTTGAGATTTTTTGAAAAAAAAATTAGAATAGAATTAGGGTTAAATACCATAATGGTTTTTTTAAGAACCGATTTTTTAGCTTCCTGGGGTCTCAAAACGTGCTTATATGCCCAAAAATCAAAATTTCACCTATCACAAGGGTTATGAGGACAAAAAATCGCTTATATACTTAATAAACCAGTGGAATTTGGTACTATTTAGCATTAAGATTCCCAAAGTTCTATTTGTAAATTTTATAAAAAATATAAATAAAAACAAGATTATTTATATTTCAAGTTGCCCTTTTCGCCTTTTTTACTTTCAAAAAAATAATTTACAAGTTGTTTTTGTTAATAAGCCTCTTACATTTAAAGTATCCAACTTAAAAGAATTAGTTATAATAAGCTTTTATTATGCATATATCTATACTTTTTTTATGCAGAAGCATTTTTAAAAACATATAAAATTATTAGAGCATGTTAAGCTAAGTAAATCTTAAATTTGACTTTAAAAAAAATTTTTTTTTATTGTTACAAATTATGCTTTGAGTTTGTTTATAATTATTTTAAAACTATTTAAGTACCATTCTCTTTCTTTTAAATTAAAAAAATTTATATGGATTAGCCTGACTATGTATTGTCACCGAGCACTTGGAAATAACATTATTTCTTATGAGATCGCGAATTTTTTCAGTGTGGCCAACGTTTTGGGAATTCCATTTATTTGATAAATGAACACAATCAAAAATATCCTAGTTAATATATGGATTTGGTTATATTGTTACTGGTAACCATCAGATTTGGTTTAAAGTAGGTTTTTTGTGTCGCTGAACACAAATTTAAGGGTCTTTTTTTTAAAGAAATTGGGTCCTTACCCTTAAATTAGCAAAAACTATCCAACAAAAGGGGGTATTTTTTATATATTCACACTTTGAAAGTCCAGATTTGGCCTATATGGGTTTTTTGGGTCGCTGATCAGAAATTTTGGGGTCCCATATTTAGGGATAGTTTAACCCTTTTTAATTGATCCTTATGTTAAAATTTTTTATTTATTATATTAATTATTATCTAATGTTTTGTTGAGAGCAAAAAAAGTTTTTTTCGTAAAATTTAAGACTGTAATTAAAGTACCCTTCTTTGGGGTTGTTTTGGTTAATTTAAGGGTGATATAAAAATTTTTTATATAAATATCCGCGAAATTCTTAATTTCTGACCCAAAAGCTTTGAATCTGGACCCTTAAAGTTCGTATGCCTCAAAAAGACTCCTTTTTAGGGGTAGTTTTTGCAAATTTAAGAGTGTTACGCACATTTTTCACAGAAAAGACCCTGAAATTCGTGAACAAGATTTTTCGAAAATTCTGATGTAATGGCTTATTAAACCTTTCAAAATTATTTAAAAAATTGGTTTCAGATAATTTCAGTTAAGCATACTAGTGTAACATTCGTTTTTAAAATTTTGGAAAAAATTAGTTATGAGAAAAAAAAATTATTCCACGATAAATGCATGAAAAAATTTGAAGCTCTATGAATAATTATTATTAAAAAAATTTTTTATATACATGTATAAAAAAAATAATCTTATAAGCTAAATAAACTTAAAAATTTTAAACATACTCATGAGTTCATACAAACACAAACACATACACACACATACTTATATTTAAAAGAAAATTAAAAATTGAATTGAGAAAATGAGTTTTACTTCTTTTTTAAGTTGTTCGAGTTCTTCTGCTCGTACCTTGATTTCTTCTCTTAGTCTACGTATTTCTTTTTCATAATTTTCCATTTCTTGTAAACGATGTTCTTTCCAGTAGATAGTTTGCTCTTGGCTATACTGAAATTTTAGATTAAAAAAATAAAATAAAATTAACCAAAAAAAATAATGAACATTTTTTTTTTCACTACTTTAATTATTTTTTTTTTTTTATTAATTAAATATTTTTTGTACTTTAAAAAAGTCAGATTGCATGTACAAGTAAGAGACAATTCTGCTTTGTAATTTTTAACTTTCTTTTACTTGTATTTTATGTAAATTCATGAATCCCATTTTTCGGTACGCACAAAGAAAAATTAAAATAGGTATACTAATTGGGTAAGACATCAAGCTTCTTGTGGAGATTGTTAAAAGATTTAATTAGGAATAAGGAAAAATATTATATACCAATTTAACAATAAATGGGTGTAATTTAATAAAAAACCTTGTGATAATAAATTAAAAAATATAACAATAGAAAAGGGTGAATTATGATAAAAATAAATATTTTTTATTTTAAAAATTTGGAATACATAAATTGTAAAACCTTTATGATTCTATCGATAAAGTGAAAAATTAATAATTTGGGTGATAAATATCTTTTATGTATTTGGCATAATAGATTAATTACAGAATCAAGATAAATAGGTAAAAACTTTTGGCTGAAGATCAAATTTTAAAAGTTTCTTTTAATCTTATTGATATTTTTTTCTTATAGTATGCTTGAGTGTAAAGCCAATTAATTTTGCACAGAAAATTAAATTTTAAAGAAATTCAAAATATCCCGAATAAATTAATAAAATTACCTATTTCTAAGGCCTTACCGACATAGTTTCTTTGTAATACTGAAGAATAGAAGTGTTAATTGTTTTTAAATGTTCTTCACAAAGTTGGCAATAATTAATATTTTCAATTAACTGATTTTTTATAATTCCAGACTGATATTTTTGATCATCAAATCTTGCTGATTCCCAATTATTGACATATGTAGTTTCAGCTTGGAATTTTACCGCCAATTTTAATTTTTCATTCTAAATAAAAAATTAATTACAATTAAATGATGAGCAATAAAATTGTTGGTTTTTAAAGAGTTTTTTTTTTAATTTGATTTATTGTCTGGTCAATAAAAGTATTTTTTGAATAGGGATGTGAAAGATGATTTTGAAACTTTAAATCTAATAGTAGTTAAATTTTTCAGCCAATTTTGAGGATTCCATCGTTATGCATTACGTTAGCTTAGTGTTTTATAATCAAATTTTTTTTTAAGAATTAGATTATATTAAAAATGGATCAAAGATGATGATGATGATGATCAATCATCATCTACCCTTTATAATTATTAACCAACTGAATTTTTCAAGATCAAAAGTTTAAAATTCTGTAATAATCAGGATAGTTTCTTATGAAATTTAAAAAAAATGTCAAAATTAGTGAAGATATTAGCATAAATGATATTATAGTATTAATTTTTGATAATATTATAAAATTCAAAGCCAATGATTGAATTAAATTTATTAAATTATTCAAATGTTTAAATATAGATGCGCGTTAACGAAAAAATCGATTGGAAAATCTGCGCGTCGATTCGTCGAATCACAGAGCGAGTCTCTCACGCGTTACCGGTCATTATCGTTTGAGATGCAAAGCAGTGCCTTTCATTTAAATTAAAAAACGATTAATTTGTTATTAATTAAGTATTATTCCAACAATAAAAGTTATTATTAGTAAAAAGTAATATGTTTTTTATGTAAAAGTACTTATTTATTCAAAAAGTTTAACGTTAAAATTTGAATTTTATTTATTATGTGCGTTGAGTTAAAATTTGAATATAATAATCCAGTGTGTACCTATATTGTTACAGGCGTACATAAAAAGAAAAGAAAATATTTTTTATTATTTATTTCTATTAAATTTTATTAAAAATTATGCAGTTTTCATTAAATTAGTTAAAAAGTTTAATTTTTAAATTTTCAAAAGAGTAAACATATTTTTATTCGGTAAAATGGTGTCAGTATATAATTTATATTTTTATTAGTGTGAGTTAAAGTAAAATGTGAAAATAAAAAGACAATAAATTATTAATTTCATTAAATCTAATTAAATAGTGTCTAATTAAATAAAAATTTTAATAGATGTAATAAAAAACTTATAAAATTGTAATTAAATAAAAAAGATACCTACTCTTTGTAAATTTGTCAGTTGAACTTAAAATATGCGGAAAGTGATTTTTTTTTAAATTTAACGGTCAATTAAAATACGATTGTGAAAGGTAAGCTTTTTAAACAGGATCAATACCATAGAATTTTTATTTTAATTATTTATTTTTAATTTCAGCAAATTAATTTTATTAGTTCAAAATTTCACACAAAAAAATTGATTTAAAAAGTTTGGGACATTATAGAGCTTGCTTCTTGAAATTGGCAAGACACGTACGAACAAGTTCATTGATAAAAAGGTAAGCAATATACATACTTATTTAAGTACTTATTTCTATATTATTTCAAAAATGTGATATTTTTATAAAATTTTCGTACGTTAAAGTAAATGTATTAGTATAGGAATAATAGTACATAGTAATCCATTTTGAAATTAATAAATTTAAGTTCCGGATAGACTCAATATTTTGAATTGACATTTTTTTATTTATTTATATTAGTTATAAATTTAATTCCGAATTTCTAAAATTAAAAATTTGTTTAAATTTTGTTGAAACAGCTTCGCGTTATTTCAAATCGGTGAGTCTCATTGCGCGTTACCGATCAATTTTTTCTACTGTAAGTATACTGTGTAGTTTAATTAAAAGATAATTAATTTAAATTAAATTATTATTCTTATTGAAATTTTATTACCAAGTAAAATATAAAATTAAATAGGTATGTAAATTTTCAAATACAAGTAAGTATCCCTCAGGTCTGCCTATAAAAATTTAAAGTATTTAAAAGAGTAGATTTTCTGCGGATTTTTAAGTATATACCTATAATTGACTTAATTTGTAAAATAGATATTTTTATTGGTATAGATAAGACAAAATTAATTTTTAATAATAAATTTTATTAAATTTAATTAGCAAGATGTAATTATTTTAAAGTAATTTAAATATAGGTACCTAAAAAGTTGTAAACTATAATTCAATATAGCATCATGGCCTTTTTTATACTTACTGTACTCCCTTACTTAATTAATACGCCCAAATATTATTTAATAAATTTGTAAAAACTAGGGCTCCGGTGTAAAAAATAGGTACTACGCAAAAAAATAGGTTTTTTGTATATTTTGACGACAAAAATTTTGAAATATTTGGATATTAGATCCAAGAAATTGAGTAAAAACAATATTTCTAGCGTGTAATCCATATAAAATAATTAGGCACTATGTCCAAAAAGAAAAATATAATGGCGCTTTTTGTAGTTTTTGATGAAAAAAAAATTGAGATAAAATTTTTCAAAAAATTAGTTATCAGATCCGAAAATTCGAGTAAAACGACGTTTCTAAATTTAATACATCATAGAAAAACACATATATACGTACGAAAAGAAAAATTTAAACATTAAACAAACAATTATTTCTATTAGGGTTGAGTTTGGGTTCAGGATTCCGAAATTCGAATTTAGTATATCAAATAACTTACTTCATGCAGGTTTAAACATTTAAAAGCTTAAAAAGCCTTAAAAAATTTTAAAAATAACTGCAAAACAGTATACATCAGCAGTTTCCAGACCTCAGCAGTTTAGTAGTACATTCTTAACCGGATCCTAGAAATGTTTATTTTGCCAAATGCGGAGGTTAAAAGGTTTCTGTAGTCACATTTGGTAATAATAAATATTTCTAGATGAGGTAATAAATGTTTTTTTCTACACAATATGGGCCATATTGACTGCCGCACAAAATTGGAATACAGTCATTATTGCCCGCTAATAAATAAAAGTTGTTTTATTATATTTAAAAATACAAATATAAATATGTACCTGAAGCTTTAAAAATTTAATTTTCAATTGTTCTTTTTCAAGGTAGTATTTTTTTCTTTCGTTTTTAACAGTTGCTTGAAGTCTTTGAAAAGCTTCTTTCATTTCTTTACTTCTTATCAGCAGTTTTTCTTCATTTTCCTTTTGCAATAGTCTTGTTTGTATCTCGCTTATCAGGTATCCAAAGCTTTCATTTTCATAAAGAGATTTTTTTACTTTTTCTAAAAGTTCTTGTATTACTTGACTTTTTTTTTATATTATTGTTATTTTTGTTGTTGTAGTCAAAGGGTTATCACCCAAAATGAATGCCAAAAAAGAAAATATATTTTTTTAATTTTATTTTATTTATTTATTTAGAGTCGTGTACTTCAAAAATAAGTATTTTTACGAATTTTTTTATTGCAAAAAAAATAGTCGTGCTAAATTAATTTTAAATATCTAATCATTTTTTTTACATAATCTACCTAGTTCTAAATGACTCTGTTTTAAATAAGGTTTTAAACGTAAAAAAATTATTTTAATTATTTTAAAAGTTTTAAGGAATAACGTTCGAAAATTTACACACGATTTTGTTTCTTGCTTTTTACTCTTAATTAAAGTATACTTTAAATTGAATAAAAAATGACCAAAAAAATGTTGAATAAAGATCAGGCAAGATAATAAATTTTTAAAACCTTTAGAATTTAAAAATAAAAAATAAATACAAAAAAAAAAGCTCAAATCAATATTGTAAGGTGTATTTCTATGTAGTTGTATTTTTATCGTACACGTGCTTAATTCCATACTGTACCTAAATAAAAATCGTAAATATATAGGCTAACACAGTTGGTATAGAGCCTAATCAGTATGCAGAGTGTGTTGCGTACTTTATTTTTTACAAAAATTGGCTATGAAAATTTTAGATGTTTTTAAAATGTTTAAAACCATTTTTGAAAAAGAGAGCACATTATTTTAAATTTTATTTTGTCGCTAAAATACTTTCGCATTATATACGATATGAAATAAATATATATGACAACTTTTTTTTTTTTTTAATTAAGACTGTTCCATTTTTTTGCTTACGCTACGTTTGCATTTTTTTTTTATCAAAGTCTTGCTAATTTTGTGTCATGGTAATATATTTTTTACGAGAGCTGAGTAGGAATGGGGTGAATTCTTTTAAAGCTTTTATACAAGTCAAACTGATTAGGTAATGTACAGTTTTGAAATTCGAAAATTTTTGTGTATATAGTTAAAATTTTGAGCTATATAATTCAAATTATAAGTATAGGTACTGTTTTACAATTGATATAAAATAGGAATCAAAATAGGAATTAAAATAGTTACTAAATATAAAATAGGAATTCAAAATAATTACTTTATAATTATTATTACAAGATTATACGCACCTATTATATGAAACATCTAATTGTCATCTAATAAAAAATCAATTATTTTAAAAACTTTTAGACTTTAAATTTTTTTCAAATCAAAATAAATTCAAAATTTTAAAACATTACGAAATTTTCATTAAAATATAAGTAGCAGCAAAAATAAAGAAATAATAAAAAAAAATTTATTAAAATTTTTCATATAGGTACTTAATTAAAAATGTGTAATTTAAAAACAAATTTAAAGTGTATAAAAGTTTTTAAAATCATTAATTTTTCAGACAATGACAATTAGGTACTTATCAAATTTATTTATTATAAAATAAACTTATAGGTATAATCTTATAAAATAAATTAACTATTTCGGAGTAAGTGTAAAAAAGTACCTATAATTATACCTATACTTTTAATATAAATTATTATTATTTTTTTTTCTTCATATTATCTATATAATAATTAAACAATAATAATTGAGGGTGAAAAAAATTCTCATTATTAGTAAAATTAAAGAGCATTTTCATCCAGTTAATATTTCGAGAGAGTAGGTATAGGTATATAGGTATTGGTATATAGGTATATGTTTTTGACACCACACTTTGCGCACGCCATTGTGCCAGTGTATCTCGTTTATTACAATATAATTTAGAATCATTTCACTCGTAATCTTTTATTTTTTTCTTTTTAAATTTGATTTAAATGTATTGATAGTTTTAAAAAAATAGTTTTTAAATAATTAAAATAAATGTAAAATTTTTAACTTCTCGCGATTTTAGTGTGTTACTGTGTATAACGTTTATATAATTCAAGATCATTTGATGCTTGCACGCGTCACTTAGCTTCTTTTTTCGTTTTTAAATTTTCATTATTATTAATTTGATTTTTTATTTCAAGTGAAAGTAAATTATAGTTTTATTAATTTTGTGATTAAAATGACTTAATTTAAAATATTAAAATAACTTCAGTTTTATGATTAAAATTTAAGATTTTATAAAAGGTTATATATAGGTATCCATTCATTCCTATTGGTAAGTGCATACTTTTTTTTAAAATATTAATATTCTATATATTCTATATATTAATTTAAACATAAAGATTTAAATATTTTTTGAGATGGAGAATAAATTTCCTTAAAAATAGCAATTTATTAAATTTCATGTACCTAATTTAAATATTTAAAATTCTCAGAAAAATGAATTATTTCAAAAACTTTTACACTTAAAATTTTGTTTCAGATCCAAATAGATTAAAAATTTTAAAACATTTCGACATTTTTATTAAATTATAGGTGGCATAAAAAAAAAATTTTAATTTTACATTTTTATAGGGTACCTTAAATAGGTACTATTTAAAAATTTGTAATTTAAAGTATAAAGGCTTTTGAAATAATTGATTTTTCAGACAATGGCAATTAGGTGCTTATCAATTTATTTATCATATAGGTATAATCTTATAAATTTATAAAATAACTATTTTGGAGCAAGTGTAAAAATTCCTCGAAATTCACCTATAATCATGCCTGTACTTGTAATTTGAATTATATATGTATTATTATTTATGTTATCTCATCTTATTTATATAATAATTTAACATTAATAATTAAAGGATGAAAAAAATAAGTTTATAGAAAATAAAATTCCCAATCTGTGCTGGTAAAATTAACGAGCATTTTCACCCCGTTAATGTAATATCTCTTATATGGTTAATATTTTGAGAGAGCGCGCCATTGTTGTCTTTGACCAGTGTATAACGTACATTATACCTATAAATATAAATTTAAAATCATTTAACGTTCACTCTTTTATGTTTGTTGTTTTTCAATTCGAACTAAAAGTAGATTAAAAAAATAGTTAATAAAAAATAATTTAAAATAAAAGTAATATTTTTTTAATAATTTAAGTTAACATCTCGCGATTTTTGTGTGTTAACGTACGTTTAATTTAAAATTATTTGACGCTTGCTCGCGTCACCTATACCTAAGCTTCTTTTGTCGTTTTTAAATTTTAATTAATTTGTTTTTTGATTTGAAGTTAAAGTAAATTTTAGTTTTATTAATTTTGTCAATAAAATATCTTAATTTCAAATATTACAATAACTTCAGTTTTGTGATTAATATTTAAAATTCTATAAAAACTTATACATATTTCTCATGAAAATTCTTTTATATTGGTAAGTTTATACTTTTTTTAAAAATATTTATTTAATATCGTTTGAACCAGTGGTTTTTAACACAATAATTTAAATAATTTATACACAAAAATTTAAATAATTTTTGAGATGAAGAGTAAATTGCCTTAAATGTAACAATTCATTAGATTTTATATCTAATACAATATGTATAATTTAATTTAAATATTTAAATAATTTATTAAAAATAGAGAATATTTGCCCAAAAGTAATTTCAAGTATTAGCAATAACCCAACTTTTAAATTACATTTTTGTAAAGCTATCCGAAAACAAATTATAATTTAAATTAAAACACTTGAACCAAGACTGACATCGGTATTATGTTAGCAATAGTTATACATAGCTTTTGAAGCTTATAAATTTAAAGCAAATCAATTAATATTAATAAGCAAATCAATATTAAAAAAATATTTAGTCAACAGACTATACTATACCTTCTGATGTCAACAAAAGGAAATAAAATGGTTCAGTCTTACGTTTTCAAGACTCCGATTTACTGGATTTGTTACAACGTTATCTTGGTAGCTGTAATTTGTACTGGGGTATGTTAAGATTTTAATTCAGATAAGTGCATAATTTTTTATTAAATTTATTAATTTTAAATATAAAATAATAAACATTAATATGCAGATATGGGGTTAATATCTGTGGTAAATACAGAGTTAAGAAGAACATTGATTTGTTTATGCAATGCAAATGACAGCAGCTTAAGTACCTTTTTCCAAATTAATCTAAATATGAATTTATTTTTACCTATTAACATGTTTATTCACCTAATATGTCTCTAACAATTCTTTTTCTTGCTGCTTATACACTGATAATGAGTTTTATAATTTGCATTGTATTCACCTATTAAAAGTACTTAATATATTTAAATATTTATGTTTTTCGTTAACATTTTTAATTTAAAGTTAATAAATTTCATAAAAAATTATGCAATTATCTGCATTAAAATCTTCACCAGCTCCAGATTATAAAAAGGAAGATAATGTTGTAACAAATTTAGCGAATTGGAAACTTTTAAAAACTTGAAACAAAACATCTCATATCTTATTGTTGACATCAGCAGATTAATAAGTTTCATAGTTTGCATGGCTTTTACCTATTATTTACTTATTACAAGTATTCACTCATACTTAAATGTTAATGTATGTGCTTTATGTTTAACCTCTTGAACCTTACGTTATGTCGGAGGTCACCAACAATTAACACAAGCAGCTACCGAACCGCATATTTTGCTTTTATTTCCTCGGAAGTCGATATATACATAGAGATATATACCGCTTTTTCCTTTATTGGAAAATAACTCTAGGTTCTGGAAGCATGTGGATAAATTGTCAGTGAAACTGCAGGATTAGAAGGTGAATTAAAGGATTGATGAAGGGATTGAGGGATTTTTAGGGTTTGGGAGGCCAATTGCGGTCTAAGGTCCGACTTTTTGTAGGAGCCATGCTGACAATTCCGTCTTTAAAACACAGAGTTGCATTTCTACAACTCTATGCTTTAAAAGAGGCGCGAAAAACCTTAGAAAAACGCCCTCTATGCATGACATACGGAGGCAAGTAAATGGCACTTTCCATAATAAGTTTAATAAGTTTCATAGTTTGCATGGCTTTTACCTATTATTTACTTATTACAAGTATTCACTCATACTTAAATGTTAATGTTTGTTAATATTTTTAAATAAAAGTTAATGAATTTAGTTAATGAACTATCTGAATTCAAATCTTCACCAGCTCCAATACAGATTAAAATAAAGAAACTAATGTTGCGAATTGGAAACTTTTGGAAAACTAAAAGCCGAACCATCTTATTTCTTATCATCGACATCAGTATCACTAACAAAAGATTTCAGAATCAATGCACATCCAGTACTAACATAACAAGTAGTCTTGGCTTAAGTTCTCTAACTAGAAGTTGTCTTAGCACATAGTTTAATCAAAAGCTGATCTAATAGCTTAAACAATTATAATGATCTGATAGTATACTTGTTTCACAGATAAATTTTTAATAATCAATACATTTCCAAATATCATGTATAAGTTTCATCTATCACATATAAGTACTTGCTACTTTTTGGTAGACTTGCTGTTTTCTAAAATATATTTTATTTCTTTTTGAACTGAATCAAAATTAGCGACTAATTTTAAAAGTACTTCTAAAAATCTCTGATTAAAAGTAGTTATAGTCTTAAAACCACTCCAGAAAATAATAAATTTTGTTCTCATACAGAACTCTAAGTATTAAAAATAATTGTTGAATTAATTTTAAACTGTCACTATGAAAATAAATTATTTTGCCATAGAACTCCAAAAATAAACAAAAAATCAACTAATCCAACCATTGAAATCCAACCCAATACCCATTATGCATGGGAATTTTATTCACGTGGTGTGTACTTTCCCCACTCCTTCATGGCGCCTTATTTAAATTAGGTTTAAACATGATTAAACTTTTAAATTTTAAAGTTAACTTTGCGACATTTTGAAATTTTGAAAAAAATATTCTTATAGCACAAAATTAATTTTTTAAAAATTGTTTATATGTACTTATAAAAAGCATATTTATTTAATTGATTTTTAAAAAATTATAGGTACCATTTGGAAAATCAAAAAAAAAATGTCATACTTAATTATTTATTGTTGGGATAAGGATGTTTTCTTCTCTACTAATATAATTTGTGGACAAACTGAGGTACGTAAATTTTTATATTAATTTTATTGTCTATTATGCTAAAATTAATTAATGGGTTAAAAATATTGCTCTAAAATTTATGAAAATTTATGGTTAATACTTATTACAAAAGCATCATAAAGAACATTTTTTTTACATTATTCTGGTAGTTTTCAACTGGTTTCGTGGAAATTTAGGGGACCCAAATTTTTTCCAATTTTGGTGCATATCTTAAATGATCGGAAAATTTTTTTTATTTAATCTTCGAATTAAGGTAATATTAATTTAAGAAATGTAATAAATAATTTAAGAATCTCTTTAGGCGGATTTTTTTCCTCGTGCAAGATTATTAATTTGAAACTCGTTTGATTTAAATTTACCCATTTTTTACCTATGCTTTGTTAAAAAATATTATTCAAATATCGTTAAAAGTTTTCACGTTTGAAAAACTAAGTGAATTTTAGATGAGAAAACGAAATTCGCATTTATCATTTGTTTTATCGACAACTTTTTTTTTAAAAGAAATAAATGATATTTTTATACACTTAATTGAAAAAATAAAGCCTAAAGTATATTTTTTCCCCCTATATTATGTAGTATAGTGGAGAAGCCAGCGTATCATTCCATATGCACGAAATCCGATCGCGTGTTGAAGTGATAGACACCAAGTAGATTATAGTTTTTTGACCCGCTAATTCCGAATCTGCAGTTATTTTTTATCTAAAACTGGTACGTTTGCCGCTAGAGGGCGTTTAGGGGGGGGGTAAAAACGCTATTTTTCGCAAATATCTCGGAAGCTACGCGTCCTAAGATACTTAAACCCAAGAAACATATAGTTTTTTGACCCGCTGATTCAGAATCTGCAGTTATTTTTTATCTAAAACTGGTACGTTTGCCGCTAGAGGGCGTTTAGGGGGGGGGGTAAAAACGCTATTTTTCGCAAATATCTCGGAAGCTACGCGTCCTAAGATACTTAAACCCAAGAAACATATAGTTTTTTGACCCGCTGATTCAGAATCTGCAGTTATTTTTTATCTAAAACTGGTGCGTTTGCCACTAGAGGGCGTTTAGGGGGGTAAAAACGCTATTTTTCGCAAATATCTCGGAAGCTACGCGTCCTAAGATACTTAAACCCAAGAAACATATAATTTTTTTACCCGCTGATTCCGAATCTGCAGTTATTTTTTATCTAAAACTGGTGCGTTTGCCACTAGAGGTCGTTTAGGGGGGTAAAAACCGCAATTTTTCGCAAATATATCGGAAGCTACGCGTCCTAAGACACTTAAACCCAAGAAACATATAATTTTTTGACCCGCTGATTCCGAATCTGCAGTTATTTTTTGGCTAAAACTGTTGCGTTTGCCGCTAGAGGGTGTTTAGGGGGGGTAAAAACGCTATTTTCCGCAAATATCTCGGAAGCTACGTGTCCTAAGATACTTAAACCTAAGAAACATAATTTTTTGACCCGCTGATTCCGAATCTTCAGTTATTTTTTGTCTAAAACTGGTGCGTTTGCCGCTAAAGGGCGTTTAGGGGGGGTAAAAACGCTATTTTTCGCAAATATTTTGGAAACTACGCGTCCTAAGATACTTAATCCCAAGAAACATATAGTTTTTTGACCCGCTGATTCCGAACCTGCAGTTATTTTTTCTCTAAAACTGGTGCGTTTCCCGCTAGAGGGCATTTTTTTTGATAGTGGTAAGGAATTTCAATTACAATTTATTTTAATACACATACAGCACAAAACGTTTCTAAAACGTTTCTAGAACGTTTCCAAAATGCAAATTGAAACGTTTATAGAACGTTTTCAAAACGTTTTAGAAACGTTATTTAGGTCCGCTTTTTTCCTGGAAGCTAAACGTTTTAGAAACGTTTCAGAAAAAAAAAATTTTTTTGGTCAAAAAAATTAAATTTTTTTTTTGCTAACTGATTATTTATAAAAAAAAAAAATGAGAAAAAAAAACTTAGAAAAAAAATTAAATGCAAACAAAATGATTTTACATGGAAACGTTTTTAAAACGTTTCTGAAACGTTTAGCTTCCAAGAAAAAGCGGACCTAAATAACGTTTCTAAAACGTTTTAAAAACGTTCTATAAACGTTTCTGTTTGCATTTTAGTTTACATTAGAAACGTTCTAGAAACGTTTCAGAAACGTTTTGTGCTGTATGTGTAATTATGAAAAAAAATCTTTTTTACGGAATCTTTAAACAGTCTATATTTAATTTAATTTGCTTCAAAATTTTAATTTATAAATTTAAAAAAAAACTTTAGAAATTTATACCATTTACTTTTATCAAATAATTTTTTAATGAATTTTATTAAAGTGCATTAATACTTAATTAGTATGTTTACAAGTTTTTTCTTTTTTACATTGGCAAAATGATATACATGGTATGCTATATGATCTGCAAAGGCAATTTTTGGTTACTAAACGCCCTCTAGTGGCAAACGCACTAGTTTTAGACAAAAAATAACTGCAGGTTCTGAATCAGCGGGTCAAAAAACTATATGTTTCTTCGGTTTAAGTATCTTAGGACACGTAGTTTCCGAGATATTTGCGAAAAATAGCGTTTTTACCCCACTAAACGCCCTCTAGTGGCAAACGCACCAGTTTTAGACAAAAAATAACTGCAGATTCTGAATCAGTGGGTCAAAAAATTATATGTTTCTTCGGTTTAAGTATCTTAGTACACGTAGCTTCCGAGATATTTGCGAAAAATAGCGTTTTTACCCCACTAAACGCCCTCTAGTGGCAAACGCACTAGTTTTAGACGAAAAATAACTGCAGGTTCTGAATCAGCGGGTCAAAAAACTATATGTTTCTTGGGTTTAAGTATCTTAGGACGCGTAGCTTCCGAGATATTTGCGAAAAATAGCGTTTTTACCCCCCTAAACGCCCTCTAGCGGCAAACGTACCAGTTTTAGACAAAAATAACTGCATATTCGGAATCAGCGGGTCAAAAAACTATATAATCTACTTGGTGTCTATCACTTCAACACGCGATCGGATTTCGTGCATACGGAATGATACGCTGGCTTCTCGACTAGTATATTGAACAAATATCAGCAAAAGCAAACGTAATTTTCCGCGAGATTTACCAAACAATTTTTCTTTGCTTATAAAAATATTGCAAACACGTTTATTATATATTATGACCTTATCTGAAATCTCTTATGCAAACTATATATTTTTTATTTAATATTTAAAATAAATGTTTTTATTGAAAATCGTGTATTTCAAAGAGAAATATCTATAAAGACTTGCTTTTTATTTTTGATAAATATGCTTTTTTTGTATTAAAAGTAAAAAATATGAAAACGATTTTCTATAAAAAAAAAAAAATGAGTTAAATAATCATGGGTAAAATAATCAAATCTTAAAATTTAAATAATTTAAGAATAACGCTTTTTTAAAAAAATACCCTTTGGAGAGGAAAATTTTCAAAATATAATTTTCGCCACCAAAAAATATCAACCTTTCTAGTACAAAAAATTATTTATACTCGTCAAAAACTACAACCCATAGCGTCAAGATCTGAAAATCAAGGGGGAGTCAAAAGTGTCCAATTTAATAGAAGGGGATAAAATAAGTCCGATTTAGGGAGGTGACTTAAATTAATTAAGTTTTAGGCATAGATACAAAAACGGATTTAGGGAGTTAAAATAATCTATGTTTAGTGACTTTTAATAACCCCAATATTTTCTGTAATATTTTTGAGAAAATGACTTTTCTTGATAATTTAGGAATTGCTTCCAAAATATTTAAAAAAATGTCACTTATAGAAAAGGTTAAATATAACAATTTGAGGATGTTTCCCTACTTTGAAGCCTAGATATAGAAGACCTTTTCTCAATCCGCGTACCGATATTAGACCCCCTCCTCACCCTTACATCATTAGACATAGTCATAGTAAACGACTAGATTAGGTTACCCGTTTAGGCAGTAAATAAAAGTAGTAATATTACTTTATACCAATCACAACGAAGTTTTTCGTAAATTATTTCTTCATCAGCATATTCGAAAATCCTTTGTTCATTATTTATGTACGAATTTCTGTAAATATAAATAAATTCATTTTTTACTTTTTGAAAAATAGTACATAGTTTTTTTAAAATTTTAATTCCCTAAATTAAAAATACTGTCAGGTTGTTCTAATTAAATTATGATTGAATTAATAATTTTAAAAAACATTTGAAAGAATTTCAAAGCAATTTTAGCAATTTCTAAAACCCATGCAAAAAATCAAGCGAAAAACTTTTATATTTAAATAAATATTTACCCAAATTGTACTTAAAAAAATGCATTAATCTTAAGCAGAGTATAATCAATAAGTGAAATTATTAACATTGAATGTATAACAATAAGTAATATTTGCAATATAACATTTAATTATAAGGAATACTAAGTCTTCTATAATAGAACTAAAATTTATACCTCACTTCCGTTGGTATGCATTTGATATGATTAAGTGGTATAAATGTTGAAGGGTTCTTTAGTGTATGATAATACACTGCCAATTCATCAATACATTCTTTAAATATTGTTAACATAGCTCCTTGTACACATAATGGTAACTCCATATTATTTTATTTTAATATCAATTTTTACAAAAATTATATAAATTTTGAACTAAAAGACACAAGTATATTTCTTAATATTTTATTCAAAGCGAGCGATTAGAACAAGAAGCGTTTCCCTGGAAACTACAGTAACATATACACCCAGTATACATGTTTTTTTTTTAAAGGGTGATGTATGTTATCCCTAAGTTTTATTCTTTGCACCTCACGATCTTAAATATACGAGCTTTTAAATTATTTAAGAATTAAGTACATAAATAATGATACTTTTATCATTATTTACAATACCTGCAATACATGCATTTTAGTAATACATGGACTGAATTAAGTAATTTCATTGAAGTAAAATAATTTTTTTTTCTTTTTTGAAAATTTAAGGGAATACAGACCAACAAAATATTTAAATCAATAAATTTTGTTAAAAATCAAAAAAACTGATTTAAAAATTTTTTTGGTTTTGTGTCCACTTATTTTAAGGGGAATTTTGTGAATATCTATACAAGGAACTATTCGTGTAAAATAAACCTTTTTTTTCTCTCATGCAACGTAGATTTAGGAAATTGAAATAATTTTACGAGTTATTCATCACATTATAGTCAAGCTACGTTGCACCATTCGTACAAATTTGCATATTTTTGATATATGCTTTTTGACCTGATAAAACCGAAACTGGGATCAATTTTTACCTAAAATTGGCAGATAATTTGTTATTAGGAAATTATTGTGAAATACTAATACTTAAGGGCTAAAGCTAATAATTTTCAAGAATTTTAAAAAGGGACCGAATAAGTTTTATGTAATTTGACTTGCCAAATCTATTTTCTATTTTTGAAAGTATCAGATTAATTACTTAAGCAATATTTAATTTGGAAAAGTTGGTGAAATTCATGTATAACACATAAATTAGTATATCTGCTGAACACAAATCTCTAGTTAATTTTATCTAAAACATTACCAATTATGTATTATTGACAAAAAAAATGGCCTAAAATGAAGATTTCAAATAATATGCTAAATATTGTGTAAACCATAAACCCAATGAATTCAAAAATAGAAAATTGGGATTTACCAAATCAGCTTACATAAAATTTATTTGGTCCCTTTTTAAAATTTTGAAAGTTGTAAGCTTTAACCCTTAAGGGGGCAAGTGTCCTTAGAATTTTTTGAAAATCGATTTTTTGTTTTTCTTTTTTTTGGGTTCGAAAACATCTTAAAAATATGGAAAAAAATTTTTATAATGATATCTTGAATAATAAGAAAGTTATAGAAGATGAAGCGAGACACCGCTATAGAAGTTATACGTTTCACCGGAACTTTAAACGCGTTTATCTCGAAACAACGTTTTTCGAACTTGTGGGCAAAATAACTCAAAAAATAATTAAGATATCTTTATAAATTAGTAACATAGAATTATATCATTATTTATACACAACTACACGTGGAAAAGATCATATTCTTATAGTACTTTTAAATCCTGCAATAAGCGTGCGCATTAGCATATAATATTTTATTATTCAATTTTCACATTCTTCCACGGCTTTGAAACAAAAAAAAAGGTACAAAAACACGCTTATTCAAAAGTTAAGAATGTAATTATCGATCGCTTTCTAGGCATAGTTTTTATATTTAGGAGAGGGGATTGAACGTATATTATTAACAGCGGTGCTATGGGGTTGACGTTTTATTGTCAGAATTTAAAAGTCTATAGAAATTTGATCTTGTTACACGTGTACCTGTATAAATAATGATAAATTCTTTATCACTAATTTATAAAAAACATACTTAGACGTGGGAAAGAATATTTACCCATCCTCTAGCTTCTATTCTGATTTTTTGGCTACTATTTTAAAATACAATTATCTTCTGGATTGATGGAATGATTTTTCCAAAAAATGTCCCATTTTTTTTTTTTCAAAAAAAATAAGTGAAAAAAAATGCAGTTTTTAAAAAAAATTGAATAATTTTCACAATTTTCCATTTTCCGAAATTCCATTCCATCAATCCAGAAGAAAAATACTTTACAAACATAAAAATTTTTATTTGGTCTGTTTCGGAACAAGTTGGAGGCTGCAATCCTGCCCACAATCAAAAGTGAGGCCTAACTTTGAGCACCTGTATTCGTCGCCATTTTGAAAAAAATAAAAATAAAAAAAAAAATTAATGTTTAGTAACTTATGATTTAATAAACTGCCAATTTTGAAGACATTATCTCAATTATTTCTACCCGAAAACCTCTTCACAAAAAGACACCTTTTTTTCTTCGCTAAGGACACTTGCCCCCTTAAATTTTAGCCAATTTTGCAATATATTAATAACAACTGATCTACCACTTTCAGGTGAAATTTAATCCTAGATTCGGTTTCAGGAAACCAAAAAACATAAATTTATTTATTTATTTAGAATTTGTTAGGCGCAGGTATATTAAATATATACCATCAACTTTTATCTACACAGGACTTACATGCTCGAACAGTGCATTGTGGTGGCTTGAGCATTAGGTATTATCGATACTTCTGAAAAAAGCATACTATCTATATTATAGGGGAGTGGATATGTATTTTAAAGGTATGCGTAAAATATAGAGGAACTGAATATGAAGAGAAACAGAAAATTACAATAAATTTAAAATTTTGTTATGTATAGATTTAAAAAGTTAATAAATCATAAAATATAAAAATAAAGTTATAAAATACTGGTGTTCTGCCAGGATGTGATAAGCTTTTATATTTACCAATTTTTTTTTTAAATCTAAAAAGTTTACTTTTAATTTTTAATGTTTAAATAACATTTTTTATAAATCAATTAATAAGTTTTTATTATTTAACAAACACCAATTAAATTATAATTATTTAATTAAAATTTTTTCATAAAAAAAATTATTGACATCATATATATAACCAGTTAGTACATTAAAAAAAACAGCAATACAAAATGCATCTAGAAATAGAAAATAGTTTTTTTTTGGTACTGAAATTTTTTTTGGGTATAGATAGTCAGTAATATTTTTTTAAAATAATGCTTGAGATAATTGAAAATTTTCAACTAATTTTTGAACCTCGCCAAATTTTCAAGAAAACTGATATAATAATAAATTAGATACCTAAAATAAAAACTTATAACTGTTTTGTGTGTTCATACAACCAAAGAGCATGGAACATTTTCATTTATAAAGTTTTAACTTATACTCCCTAATTATTATACGCCCTAGAACCGATATTATAATAAGTCCCTAAATTGAAATCATCCTAATGGGTCGATTTCATGGAGCGCATTCTTACTAGATTCAAAAAAAATATTTGATTAATATTTAGTATTTTATATATTGCCCACATTTATTTAAATATTTGATGTTCCAAGCAAAGCATAGTAAAATGTTACTAATTAATCTAAAAAGCAACAAATTTCGCATGTACATAAGACAAAAACATGATTTTGTACTCTTTAAAAAGTAACTTTCTTAGATTTACAAAAAAAATAGAATTTTTTCGAAAAATTAGTGAATTTTCAGAAAATTTTGTAAATATTCGATAAAAATCGTAAATTTACTAAATTTAGTATATTCTCGAAAAATTCGAGAATTCTCGATTTTTTTTTGTGATTTTACGAAAAAATTTGTAATTTCACAACTATTTTTCGGAAATTTACAACAATTTTTTGTAAATTTTCGAAAAAAAATTGTAAATTATCAATTTTTCTTGTGAATTCACAAAAAAAATCGAGAATACTCGGAATTTTTGTTAATATACTAAATTTAGTAAATTCACGATTTTTCTCGAATATTTACAAATTTTTTCGAAAATGTTCTAATTTTTTTGCTAATATAAAAAAGTTACTTTTTACGGTGTAATTACAAGTTTATTTTTTACCTATTTTTGGTTTTCGTACACATGTTACATGGGGGCGATTCGGAATTAATTTTTAACTGTAAAATAACTTTTATAAATATTAAAAAATTGTACATGAAGTATAATTAAATTATATTTATATAAGTAATAATAAATTTCTTCATTTGTAATAGTCAGGATTCATCAATAAATTATTTTTTATATTTGAAAAAATATTATAAAACATAGGAGCATATCAAGGAGCATATGCAATCACATTTGATGTATAATTAATTAAATTTCTAAGTATAACATAAAAAAAATTAAATTAATAAAAAAAATTGAAAGTAATTAAAAAGCTCAGTTTAATTGATAAACGTTTAAATTCCCATGAGTAACGTTACTAGTACACTGTAAATAAATGTAGAGTAGAAATTACTTTTAAAGATAGTAAAAATATTCGAAATGACCATACCTAACTTTAACTGCAATATTTACTATAGTTCTAATTTAAAAATTACTATTAATCAAAGTAAAAATCGCTCCAAGTAATAGTATAAATTAGTGAAAATTCTCATAGATGCCACTTCAAATGTTTTTACTAACATTAAGGATAATTTCAGGTAATTTCAATTTAAATAAAAAAAAAAAAATTTCTACTCTTCATTTATTTACAGTGTAGAGTTCCCCTTGTTAACCCACCCTACGATTCTACGAAAATGAATTTTTTTAGCTGAAACCTATTGAAATCTGTTCAGGAAGAGCTAAGGGAAAAAATACACAAAAATTCTCGCCATTAAAACGGGATGAAAAGCACCCTTCAATTCCGGGGTTGTTACTATTGTATAAATATTGTATTGTAATATTGAAGATCCCAGTAAAATGAAAAAAAATCGGTTTTTAAGGAAAACTAAATTTTAAGGGTTGTAAGTGTAAAAATAAGGGTGTCACAACCCTCTAACTTAATTTTTGACGTTAAAATTGGATTTAGCGGTCCTAAATATCTGCCGAATTCCTTCTTACAACAGAGGTTATTTTAAACTTTTTGGGTTAATAGGAGAGGGGGAATTGGGGGGTGTTTTTCACCCCCTTTTAATTGCGGGAATTTGAGTGTGGATTTTTTCCCTTAGGTCTTCTTGAACAGATTTCACTAGAAATCAGCTAAAAAATTCGAAATTACTGCAAAGGTTGTTTTTAACTTTTTTGGTAAATGGTGGGGTTGGGGGTGGTTTTCACTTACTGAACTAGGTTTCAGTTAAAAAAATTCAATTTCTAAAAAACCTAAGCTTTGAATTTTTTTTAACACAGGAAACTTGCCTATAACGTACACATACCCATTTTATATTTTTAATGCAGTTTTACTTTTCAATACATATCAAATTAATTTTTCATATTTCATTTTATGATAAATTTTATAAATTGTTTTAATTATTAATTGATTAAATTATTCAAATTTTTCATTTATTATATATATCTATAGACGATAATGGCACATGCGCAATATTTATTTTATATATAAAAAGATGCATAAATTTGTAAAAATATATATATATTTATATATAAAATAGTGCGATTATCCTTATATTCTGTTAAAAAACAGATAGTAGTAGTACTGACCTATCTAAAAAACAAGTGTATATGAGAAGCAGTTAACCTCAGGATACAATCAAGAATGAGAGAATATAGAAGCTTCCTATACAGGAGGGCGGTGTCACTCGACATATATAAGTATTCACTTATATACCCATACATGAATACTCACATACATATAGAAAAGTGAATTTATTTATAAATATTAGCCTGGCAGCCAAAACTGGTAATTACAGGGCCAAATTAGGTTTTCCTATGATGCTTATAAACTTCGATCTCATCAGATATTTTAATTTTGTGAAACATTAACACTAGGGAGGGAGGGAGGGAGGGCGAGAACAGAAGTTTTCGGGGGAGCTTAAAAAATTGAGGATTTAAGGGAAATGGGATCAAAAATTAGCGCTTTTAGGAGGGTGGGTTTAAATCACTGGCTGATTTAGAAAAGTGTCTCAGTAGTGGCGCTCAAGCAAAATTTTGTGTTTTCTCATGAAAGCTCTTAAAAAAAAGAATTAATAAACACAATGTTATTTTTTAGAGCTCGGAGGGGGCAGTCGCCACTACCACCCCCTTCTGGACCCGTTCTTGGTTCAAATGGGTTTAGAATAATTTGGAATTTAGGGTCCAAAGTAATGTTATACAACATACTCCATGTCCATTGGTTGGATCAACTCAAAAACAAGTTATATTTGAATTTATAATTACTGGGTTTGAATAAGTTCCAATAATTAGGGGTTCCCGAGGGATTTTAATACATTTTGTTGTTCCTTTCCTCCCATCTTTGATAGGATTTGGAACGGCAATTTATTGGGATACTATTCATTTTTATGTCCAGAGTTAAATTTGTTGGCGTAATTTATATTAATAAAGAAAACGAATAACTTTTCAACTCCTAATTCCATTACTCCAATTACCTAAGGTCTACGAGAGCACATTTTTGGACCCAGTAATCAATATTACTATTTAAAGCAAGTCATATAAATAATTTTGAAATTTGTCAAAGTAAGAGCCATATTAATTTATAAGAAAATAGGCAACTTTAAAAAAATATTTTCAGGCTAATATGTGAGCATTTCTGCACGAGGTCTTGCTTTTGTGTATGCCATACACTATATATATGTTTAGTCACCCCCGTATATAATACATTATATAAGTGCATACTCTTTTAACTTTCAGCTCGTTGCATTTTCTCTTATTGTTATACATCAACCCTTTTAAAGCGCTTGCTCGTGGAAAATGCAAGTATATAGAATCCAAGAGTATATATATATATATATATATATGAAAGTATAACCAACCTGATTTTATAACCGTAGTCGTTCTCCGGTATCTAACCAAAAAGCTTCTATCGTCGATGTTACGTATGAAGCTTTTATTTCCTATTATTAAAAAAGTTCTTTTATTTTGAATAAGTTATTGTGAAAAAAATTTTATTTTTTTGATTCTAAATTAACTGAATTAAATAAATTTATATTTCTTCGTAAAAATAAAATATTAAGTGTCTAAAAAAATCTAAAATATATTGAATTTTCGCGGGTGTTTTTATTTTTACTTCATTTTTTCTTCATACTGCTAGATATATATATACCTATAAATGATAAGGGTATATATGAATAAAGATTGAATAATATATTTTAAAAAAATGACATTTTAATTGAAATAACAAAAAGCTTTTAATAATTTGTAAATCTTAAAAAAATTAAGGTTGGGCGTTTCTATTTTTTTTTTATTTTAAGTGAGAAAAAGGTGCGGATTTCATTTATATATACACACATATATAGAAAGATACTCTCTCATTGTTAAAATTTTCTTTTAATTTTCTTTTATTAATTTTTATCAAGGGAGGTTGAATTTTGTATTTTTCAATGCAAGGTTTTGAAATATAAATATATATATATTATATATAGGTTATTTCATAAACATTGTTTTTTATTCAATGTGAAAATACATATGTGAAAATATATATAGATATATGTATAGTGTCTGAAAAACTGGTGTATTTTGCTGGATACTAGTCAGTCGGTAATGTAGAGTTTGATTAAATTTTTATGCAATTTTTTAGAATTTTTTTTTATTGTTTTTTTAAAAATTTATTAAAATTTTAAATATTTTATTTAAGACAAAAAATTAAATATTTACAGAATATTTTGTAAATTACAAATTTTTTTAAATAAATGTATAGAAAATCTACTATTTTACTGTACATAATATTTTGGTTGGTTTTTATTGATTGGGGTATAAAAAAATTAGAGAAAAAGAAATTATCAGGATGCAGAAATTTTTACTGCATGTTACATTTTTTATTTCGTTATCCAATCTTTAATAATAAATATGCTTCTACTTTATAAATTTGAAAAAAACTAAAAAAAAAAAAAATCCATGAAATGTTTTTAATTGAGATATAAATGATAAGAGAATACATATGGTAAAAAAAATTTTTCCGTTTTTTTTTTGCAAGTTGAAAATAAACACGAAATCACGATATAAATATTGTTATAAGTAAGTTAGTAATATGTATGTGTGTGTATATATGTGTAAGTATTTTATACATGTGTTTATATATTATGTAACTTTTGTGCATAAATGACTGAATTTTAGTAGTTCGCGCGCATTTATATAAACTCACGTGCACTATATATAAAATTAAGGGATGAAATTTTATGCGCATGTAAGGGAATGAAAAATTTTTTAGTTTTTTTTTTATATTTTAAAGTTGAATGGGTATCATATCTCTGTAATATAAAATTATAATGTATATTTACAGTGTACATGTATTAGCCTGGAAAATATTTTTAAAATTTGCTCAGATTGCTGGGTTAAATTAAGTAGGTACTGCTGCGAAACGCATAGGTTTTTCAAGAACTTGAAAAGTTGCTTGAAGTTTTTACAATAAATTTTTGTTACAAAATATTCGTGTTCTTTAAATCTTAATTACAAAAATAAATGTTACTAATTTCTAAATTCAATTAAGAAGAAAAATAATTTTTGCATGTATTTTGATGAAACCTATCTTTGGTTAACAATAAGTAAAATGAAATAAAAGAAATAAAATGAAATAAAAAATAAAAAATTAAAAAATATTTTAGAGATATTATAGAGCAAAATTAAATATTTGAATTGTCTGTATTAGTAAATTAACAATGTATCAGTAGTTATTTTGAACTTATCACTTCACTAAAAGTTTTTCTATGGTCAACTTATGTTATCAACACTTTCAACACTTCTGATCCTTTTTAATTTCCAGTCCATACCTAAAATGTATTCTTTGAATACGTGAAAGGCGGTTTCTTCTATACTTTTACTTTTAATATATTTTTTTTGCAATGCTTCAAGATAATCATACTTTTTCCACCCCCAAATTTCAACTTCATACAGTTTTAAACTTCTGACTAGCACGTTAAACAACTTAATTCTTTGTAGCCATTTATTACAAAATAGCCTTTGATCAGTACTTCATACGTTATCTAAAATCACTCTTGCTTTAGTCAGTTGGTTCTTTATGTGTTCTGTGTTCTGTGTCCCTATTATTACTCATAAGCAAATAACCTAAGTATTTAAATTTTTCCATTTCCTATATTTCTTCGTTCTCCCATATAATTAGTTTTTTCATTTTGCTGTTTTTACTTTTCTTAAGCTTCATTACCATTGTTTTAAATTTCTTCGTTTATGATTGAGTTTTTTGTTTAAGACTGATTTTTTTCCCCAAGTATTTTTTTAGAACCTTGTACATATCTCACAGTCCTTCCTCATCTGTAGATAGTATTACAATATCAGCAGCTTAGTTGATGGACCAAATTTTAGTTTTCATTGTTTCAAGTCCACCCTCATTGACTTTATTAAGTTCATCTTCTAGGTCGCAGAAAGAAATATTGAATAATTCGGTATTAAACTTGCAGTTTTACCTTACTCCCTTATATGTACAAAATTCTCCCATTACTTCTTTTTCAATTCCATATTTTTAGTTTGTAAAAAAATACTCATATTGTTCTTGCAATTAGATTGTCATTGAAGTTTTTTTTTCTTTAACATTTTAAATATATACGTCTTATCCAAATTGTCAAATGCAGTTTTTCAATCATTAAACATCACATAAACTCAAGCATAAACTTTACCTTTATTTTCGATCCATCTATGAGTCTCTGCCAAAGTTTCAACAACTATTTTGCTTTGCAATATATGTGCTTCAAAAGGGTAGGAATAAACAATTTTTTGGTGTAATTGCTAGGTCCATTGAGAAATGATTATTTGGCTGCTCAAATAGAAAATCGAAAATGGGAATTTCTAAAAGCTGCTTTCTAGTCAGGAGCAAAAAAACTTCCCTTTTTTAATAATGCTACATTAAAGTCATGATTTTTGTTGAATATTTGAAATTCTCATGCCAAATGTATCAGGATTTCAGAATAGCATATGAACCTAAATACGGACAAATTTGTATTCAAAGCGAGGGTATTTGTTTGTGTATACTTTAAAAATTTCAAACCTTTAGAAAAAAAGTCGCCAAATCCCAAAATGAATTTTTTTTTTGTAAATTATAAATTTTACAATTATAAATTAAAAAAGCAATTGGTAGTTCTAAGATTAAATGAATTTGAGCTTTTTCAAGCTTTGAATGTTCACTAATTTTAACGGAATTGCAAATCAGACACTGCTACTTGAAAAAAAATAGTATTTTTAGAAATTTTTTGAAGCAATTTTACTCGAACCATTCCATGTATATTAGCCTGCCAGTTAAAAAAAAATAATACCTCAATTTTTGAGTACTTGGCAAAATTACCAATAAATTACCACTAAAATTACCAATAAAATAAGTATGCTAAGATTATAGTGTATTAAATTTATTTTAAATACTGCTTCTAAAGTACTAAATACTGCTCTTATAGAGTGAAATTTTGGCCCCATAAGAAACAATCCAGTTTTTAAGTTCTGATTGTACATAGAAGCCTTTATAACTGTTTTAATTTTGGGAAACTTATTTTTTAGCTATAATTGCCTTTAATTTAAAGTTATAATTAGAAACCTAAACGTTTTCTTTTTAACTGCATGGTATATTAATCGGGATGTCTTGCATAAGCATTAGTCTGAAAGGTGCATATATTAGAATATTAGATGCATATTTTTTTTTGTTAATTTTTTCAAAGCTGATCTTAAATTTTTAGGTTCTTACTTTCTTTTTCCCTTCCATCTTCCTACAGAACCGAATTTTATAAAAGTTTATTCGTCATATCTGCTATTACAGAGTGGAACAATCTGCCTTTTACATTAAAAGCATTAAAAGCAGCACCCTTATTTCAAGGTTAACTTTCTTTAGTATTAATTTTATATATTTTACTAATTTTTCTATTACCAATGTTATGAGCTGATTTAAAATATCTATTTAAATTGTTAAATTTTCTTTATTTTGATTTTTATTTTCCTAATATTTTTTGTATATGCTATTTACCCATATTATATAATATTTTACTGTAAACAATTGTTACATGTTGCGCATCGTCCATGTCTGCAAAAATTTTTGAACAAAACTATCAGGCATTATTTTATCTATAAATTCTCATCTGTACACAGTGTGATCGTGTCTAAAAATGTTTTAAAAATGAGAAAAAAAGTCATATATTTTCTGTTGTTTTTCAATCTTATGGTCTAATAGTTATTTGTCATCTTGATCTTCTTGTTAATCATTGCTGAAAGCATTTTAGTGTTATTGAGTTATTTATTTATTTTTTGACCTATTTATCTTTTTTAAAACTTTTATTACATTATTTTTTTATATTTTTTTCACTCTACATTTATTTTGTGTAATAAAATATTTTTCAAAAAAAAATTTTTTTTCATCATTAATTTAAAAAAAAGTATTTTATAATTAAATACTTTGTCACATACTTTGATTCGTATAAGTTGAAATGCTGTTTGTAATCTTGAGTTATATGAACACTTTAGCTACTATAAATTTTACATATCTACTGTTTTAGACATTGAACAATATTAAGTTTGAGTTCTAAAATCTGTTTATGACAAATTCAAACTTAAAGTATGCCATTGATGAAATTAAAATTATTTTAATCGAAATGAAATGCCAAAGTAATTCCATTTGGTGTACATTAAAATTATAACATATATTCAATTGATTTATAGATAAATACTCTTTAAAAAATAGTACAAAAAATAATTAATATGTATAAGTAAATTTTCTGAGAGCTCATTAAAATAATGTGCAAATCTATAGAATTTTCTATGAAAAAATTGGTTAATTTCATTTAAATTTTTTGTGTCAATGGTTGGTTACATATGTAACTTTTTTTGTCTAAAAATTAAATCTTTTTCAACTTTTTTTTGAGCTCTTTGGCCAGTTTCAAGCAACTTATTTAGTTGACATATATGGATTCAGAAATTAAAAAAATTATTTAATTAATTTTTTTTTCAAAGGACCTCGTATCCAATGACTGGGTTACAAATGTAACTCTTTTGCGTATATGTGCTTTTACAGTTTTAAATCGATTTTATAGCACCTAATATTAATAAATAAATGTTATTAATGTTAATAATATTATTTTTAAATATTTTTTAACAATTAAATTGTTTATAACAATTAAATTTTTATTTATTTGTTAAAAATTTATTTACAAGATAAACATTCAATAATATGTATTGAATGTTCTGCACAAATTGGCGTGTTGCATGTTTCGCAGGAATTTCTTGTTTTTCTTGTTATTTTTTTAGAACTTGATTTTTGCAAATATAACAATTGTCAATAATTTTTTTTTCTTTCCAATGGTAGCTGTTGGAGTAGGTATTTTTTCTAATTTACCTATGATGCATTCTATCGAAGTCTTAGTAGAAAATATTCTTGTGACATAGCTTTCAGTAATATGTTTTTCAATAAGTGGTTTGGCTAACTGTTTTGCTAATTGACGAAGGAAAATTCGCCTTTCACAGGTTTTTTTTAGCAGAGTGTTGTTTTCATAATATATAATATACGCGGCTAAACCTGCGATTTAAAGCATATTATAAAACATACCTGAACGCCGTTGTACAGAATATCGACCAATCATTTGATCCATTGTATCTACACCTATTTTATACTTATTATAGTGTAAAATTATTTCAGGTTTCTATTTTATAGTATTCTCGGTTGCTGAATCTAAGTACTTACTTGATAATAAAATTACTGCTTACCACGCTGCCTAACTGGAAAAATTTCTTCAGCATAACTCTCATTTCCTGCATCTATATCACTTTTTTGTTTGGAAGCAGATACTTCACTATTAGTATTGCCATCTGTTTCATTTCTTATAAAAATTGATCAATATTTATAAAATTTATTAATATTATGTAGATAAATTTCACTGAAGTCGTATTTTTTATTCTACTATTACCTTGATCTTCATTTTGATTTTATCATACTGCTCATTTTCATTATCTGAACCTACAAGATTCGGATCTGGAGCCCAATCATCGACTTCGCTATTACATGTAACGTCATCGTCAAATTCATTTTCACCCAGAAAATTCCATAAATATTCTTATCGTTCCGATGGGAGCTAGGAAAATAAAAATAACTAACATCTTAATTTTATTTTTTATTAAACTAGTATTAAGCGCGCGTCGCGCGCAAAATGATTTATTTTCTTAAATACCAAAATTCTTACTTTAATTTTTTTTATTCATATCAACTACTCGACGTACTGTAACTAACCTCAAAAATAATAAAAATATAATTTAAACAATAATAAACAATTAATTTTAACCTATATTAACAATGAAATTTATATGAGCCAATCAGAATGACTCTTTAGCTATAACAATGTACATAGTTACTGTTGCGATCAACATGTCCTTTTTAAAAAAGGATTAAAAAAAATCAATCAATGAAAAATGTACCCTTAGTTATTGAAAATGATTAAATTGCCGGAGAAATTCTACTCTTGATAATTCTTCCAATTAGGAATTTTTATAAAATTAAAAGAATAAGTTTAGATCGCAACTGTTCTCTATTTCAAAAAATATTTGTTTTTGCGTAATTTTTTGTCAAATATGCTTTTAAGAGAGGAAAATCTGATACAGAAAATCAAAATAAATTCTCCCATATGGCTCGCATCTGGATCTTAAGTGATATAAATAAGTAATTAAAAATTAACACTCCATTTATTACACAACAAAAGGATGTAATAAAATAAAATAATAAACAATAAAATTCATAAAGAATATAGTTTTTCTCATAAGAGTCGAGTGAGTTACAAATGTACCACAGCCATTGACTAGTGTAGGATTTTTCAGCCTTTTTTATTAATTTTATATAATTAATTGCTCAATATTTAACTTAAATTTTATCATTTTAATGATTACATGTATTTCGATATTAAAAAAATTTACATAGCACTCTATACGTTAAAAAAAAAAAAGTATACCTTTTTTTAATTATGATTCTAAATTTTTACTAAAGTTTAAACATTTTTTAATTTAAAATATACACACGTTTTAAATATTATAATGCCAACCACGTATATCCTTTAACGAATGCAACGTTGTAATTATTCTTCATTATAATATAAAAAAAGCCTTGAAAAAAAAACAAAACACTAAAGCAAAAAAAAAGTAAGCTAAAAGATATAATTTTATTTAGGAATAATTGAATTTGCTTTAATTTTATAAATGAGTCTACCACAAATTGAGTTATATTATTGAGGTATTAGAGGGTGCATAAATGTATTAAAAATTTATTTGGTTACTGAATTCCAGAGATTATAAGTAATTTAATTTCAAATTTTTTAAGTCTTATTTATGAGGAGATTATCAAATATTCAGTTTTTAATAAAATTTATGATTTTTTAAAAATATATTGGGTGGTTCTTTCGAAATTTACGTTTGCATAGAAAATGAGTTAAAGACCCTTAAATTGGAAAAATACATTCATACTCATTCATACTCATTAGAAAATTGGATCTAGTATTAAAAAAAAAAATTACTACAAAACAGGGGTCCCAGGTACACTATTAATTTTGACTCCAAGGCATTCAGAAAGCTAAGAACTTGGCAGCTGGAGTTTTTCATGTAGCACAATGGTATATTAAATGTTTAGCGAAATTCACGGTAATGAGTTTTTATAAGTTAATTAAAAAGTTCTTTATAATCCAATTTTTTACCAAGTATACTGCATTTTTGTATGGTCAATAATGCTTGATTTCGGTTTTACTTACAAGTTACTCATAATTATATACCAAGGGTGTAGATGTATTTTAAATGCTTCTGTTTTATGTCTATATGATGCAAGGTCAGAGAAATTAGGACTATTTATGAAAAAACGTTGAAAATTATTAGATAAGTTTCATTAAGTTAAAATTTGTAATCGAACCAAAATATCCTAAACTCCCCTATTTATGGAACAAATAAATAAATTTAAATGTTTGATACAAGTTGCCTACTGTTATGTACTTTATGTACATATATTTTTTGAAATAGTTAGGAAGATCGTTTAACTGCATATACGTGTTTTCAATAAGAGATTAAGTCACGAACAAGAAAGTTAACATATTATAGTTTATCCTGGACATTGATGGTAAAAATGCCTATATTACTGCAGTAAAAATAAAAATAAAAGTATTTTATGTAAAAAGAATATAAATATTTTAGTTTTTTAAGGTCAATAAATTAGGTCGAATTTATAAATATTTAATTAAATTTCTTTTGTGGTTGGACTAATAAAATGCATGTATTTTGTGTTTTACATTATTTAAATTGTTTTTATTTTTTTTTTTTTATAGAAAAGATAGGGGATAATTTAGTCAAGGTTTTTCAAAAAAAGTTTGATCTTTAATCCAGAAAGTTACAATTTTACACTCTTGACATTTGATATAATTTTATCTTTTTAAACTTACATATAAGTAGTGTAATACTTTTAAGTAAAATTAAAAACCTGGCATCAAAATCTCGAACCCCTGGATTAGCTTAAAACAGGGGTAGGTGCGAGTACAGCTTAGGGGGTATTATATTTACAATGATTATATTTAAAATTAACCATCACTGGATTTATAAAAAAATTTTTTTAACTTATTAAAATTTTAATTAAACATATTAGCATTTTTGAACCGGTTGTAAAAATTGCACGAAATTTCTCAATGCCGCAAATAATAATTTTTATAATCCTTTATAATCCTAAAATAAATTTGAGTATACTATTACACTAATAAATATTTCATTACTTTATTTGTTACTGTTATTATAACACGTATAATTAATTTCAGAAGTAAATATAAAATTTTAACGATCTACGCATTATAAATACCTACACATTAACATAATTCAGCGTAAACGTAAATATAATACTTTCAATATAAACAAAAGTACAATATTATAAAATAATTTAACAATTGTATAATTTTCTAAACGTTTTTTCGAGCGTTTTCTAAAGCCTTTTTACGGAACTTTCAAAAATGGTGACTGAGGAGAGCAGTTTTACCATCGGGAATTTTACCCGGAAATTGGCTATTTTTAAGTTGTTTTATCAAAAAAAAAGAAAAAAATTTTTTATTTTTGAGACACCGAGTTCCATTTTATGCTATTTAACCATGGAATTATCCTATAGGGCCAACAAAAAAGGAAAATTTTAATAAATTAAAAAAAAAATGCAATTTAAACAATAGCTCTATTATAAATTTAAGAAGAAAAAAAAATCAAAGTAAGATTATATGTCTTTCAAGCAGTTACTTTTTTTCTTTTTTGCGTATATATTCTTGACGAAGAAGTTCTTTAGATTTTCAGGAAAAGACTTTTCAGTTTTATAGTGTAACACATTTATCTCTTAACATGTATATGTATATGAAAATATATACAAAATACGTTGAATTTCTTATATCATGTGTATCAGAAAACTTTAAAATTCGTACATTTCATCTTGATTATAGTGACAGAAGTTTCAAATTTTTTTTATATTTTTTTATTTTTAAAATTCTTTTTATATTTTATTTTATTTTTAACTGCATTTCTTTTTTAATAAAAAATAATTTATTTATTTATCTTTTTTACGATCAACTCATTTTATGTCGACACCCTCTGTTCATTCCAATAAGCCTTCTGGGTCTATAAAAATAGCGTCCTTATAAGATAATTAATAATGTTTAATCACAAATTCTCTTTACGTGATAGTCAGTTAAAAAGAAAGCCTATTTTTTGTCCTAAATGTAAAATTTTAAAATTACTGCCAAAATAAAAATTATTGATTTCAAATTTGAAAAAATTTTTTACTCGTATTTTTTCTTCTGTCTGATACAAGGCTTTGGACAGCAAAAATTCATTTTTTTTTTAAACTGACATTAATAATTATATCTAAAATTAATAATCTATCATTGATCACGATTCTGAAATCAAATTTTTTGACATCTCTAATCAAATTAATATAATGATTTTCCCTCGTTTAGTAAGTCATTTTGGTTTGAAAATACAGGTTTCTTTTGATCAGCCCAAAAATTTGATTTTAGTATCGTGATTAATAGGGGTGTGCGGTTACCCGAATTTTCGGGTACCCGCCCGAAAGACCGATCTTATTTTTTTCGGGTCGGGTTGGGTCGGGTCGGGTCGGGTCGGTCTTCGGTTATACCCGAAAATGCGTTTTTTTGAATTTTTATCGTTGAAACGCGTTCACGCGTCACGTTCTTCTTATAATAATTTCTAAGTGAAGTCCAAAAAACTGACGCGGGTTGGCAAGTGGAGGAGGGGATTACCGACCGATTAATTTGGGAATAGGTTTCATTATTTTTTATCATTAAAAACATAGCATATAAAATGTTTAAAAAAATGCAAATTTAATTATTTATTTATTTAATTTACATAAAAAAATAAATAATAACTTAAAGTTAATAAAAATTATCCTTTTTTTAGAAAGTCATTTTTTGACCCTTTTATTCTCATTTTTAAGAGCGAATGGAAATTTTTCGCAAAAAGTATGATAGAATCGTAATGCCAGGGAAATTTCCCACCTAAAAACTATACCTTCAAACCCCTGAAGCTTTTCGGGTATAACCGAAGACCGACCCGACCCGACCCGAAAAAATCCAAGACCGCCCGAAGCTTCGGGTCGGGTAACCGTAACACCCCTAGTGATTAATGACCCCAAAAACTGTAAATTTATTTTAAAATTCTTGAAATAATCTTTTTTAATCGATTTTGAAAACCTTGGAAGTATTTAGACCAAAGACTACTGCGGAATAAGGTATGGTTTCCGGCCCCAGCATATTTTTCGCATTTTTTTGGCTCAATTTGATGATATATGATAAAAAATAAGATTCCGAGGGTCGGCACCCCCCCACCCCCCCTGCGTTACCCCTGGGGGGTTGAAACGTGTTTTTCACTAAAAATTAATATCTCCGGGCCGAATCATCCGATTGGGACGTGGTTGGTATCAAAATTTTTGTTTTGAAAAAATACACCAAAAAAAATTTTTTTTTTTTATTTTTGAACTCATTTTGAGGTTCAAAACTTCGAAAAACCTCATTTTTGGCTTTTTTGACGGTCTAAAAATTGAGATATCTCAGGATAGAGGAAAAACTCCTTTTTTTCGCGCTCAGGGGAACTTTGTCTAAGACTACTTTTCAAAATTCCGTCGGAAAAATGGCAACTTTTACGGTGCGTCACTCGCAATTGACGATTATGTAAAAAAATCGTGTTTTATTTTTTGCTTGTTTTATCATACCATCTAATATTTTATTTTAAATCTAAAATTAGCTTTTTTATGGTCTTTTTTATGTTTTTCTCATAATTTGTTCATAAAAAAACGATATTTCACCTATACTCTACCAAAGGACTTCATTTATTTCATGAAATCTCTTTTAATTTTCGCAAATAATATCTATTTTCCTTATTAATAATAATTAAAATACTAACACTTTTATTATAAATAATTGTTTTAAAGAAAGTTATTTATTCTTAAAATATGTTTTAAATTAGTTCATAAATAACGATAAATTTAATTAATTAACAAATTGAAATATATAATTATTTGAACATAAAACCTCATTTTTAACTATTATATGGAAAATCCGCAGAAAGATTGCGCTTAGGATGATCAACTTTTTAAAGAACAAAATTAAACGCACACCTTCCTGTTACATTTCTTTGGGTTCCTTAGACCATAGAAAGTGACGAAGAAGTGAGAAACAGTAAATATTTTGCTGGCCCTATATTTTTTTTCTTTAGTTGGAAGACTCAAAATCACGTTTTTTCGATGTTTAAAAAAAACCGATTTCTGAATTATATTTTTATAAATTAAAATTATTCTAAATGATGGAGTTAAATGATGGAGTTAAATATTGGGGTTTTTTAAAATTCATACTCTTGGGATTTTCCTAGCAGATTCAAATGATTTTATCAAGGTTTCATCGAATTCCTGAGGAAAAAAAATATAAGTAAAAATTGCAAATATTATTCAGAAAATTTTTTCTTAAAAAATGCGAAACTTTAAACATTGGCTCCCTGAAAATTGGGGCCCTAAAAACTAAAAAAATGAATTTTTCTCCTATAAAGCGTCGTTAAATGTTAAAATGAATAGTGAATTTAGATTGTACAGGAAAAATTAAAATGAAGTATGTTTTTAGTCTCGTTTTTAGTCCAGTTTTTAACATCATTTTAATCTGTTAGAAAAATCCCCAGTTGATGAATTATTTAAAAACCCAATATCTAACATTTAAACTGCTCCAAGACGTTGAAAATTGAAAATTTGTATTCTTTGGTCTTAAATATACTCTTTTTAGTAAATTGTCAATGTAAGAAAAGTGAAAAAACATAAATCCATCAATTAAAAAATAATTTTAATTTATAACAAAAAAATTCCAAAATTGGTTTTTTTAAATACATATTGAAAAAACGTGATTCTGAGGCTGTCAACTCAAAAAAAACTATGCGGCGAACAAAAATTTTTCTATACCTAGCTTATTTATCACTTTATATGGTCTAAGATACACAAAGAAAGGTATCAGTAAGGTGTGCCTTCAATTTTTTTTTTTTTCAAAAAGATGATCATCCTATTGATTATTGCGAAAATTAAAAGAGATTTCATGAAATAAATGAAGTCCTTTGGTAGAGTATAGGTGAAATATCGTTTTTTTATGAAAAAATTATGAGAAAAACATAAAAAAGACCATAAAAAAGCTAATTTTAGATTTAAAATAAAATATTAGATGGTATGATAAAACAAGCAAAAAATAAAACACGATTTTTTTACATAATCGTCAATTGCGAGTGACGCACCGTAAAAGTTGCCATTTTTCAGACGGAATTTTGAAAAGTAGTCTTAGACAAAGTTCCCCTGAGCGCGAAAAAAAGGAGTTTTTCCTCTATCCTGAGATATCTCAATTTTTAGACCGTCAAAAAAGCCAAAAATGAGGTTTTTCGAAGTTTTGAACCTCAAAATGAGTTCAAAAATAAAAAAAAAATTTTTTTTGGTGTATTTTTTCAAAACAAAAATTTTGATACCAACCACGTCCCAATCGGATGATTCGGCCCGGAGATATTAATTTTTAGTGAAAAACACGTTTCAACCCCCCAGGGGTAACGCAGGGGGGGTGGGGGGGTGCCGACCCTCGGAATCTTATTTTTTATCATATATCATCAAATTGAGCCAAAAAAATGCGAAAAATATGCTGGGGCCGGAAACCATACCTTATTCCGCAGTAGTCTTTAGCTCAATCAACAATATTTTTTAAGACTTTGAATTTTTGACAAATTTTTTGCTCATTTTAAACGAAATATCGCTGATTACTCAAAATTAGCAATCGAAAAATGGATAAACACTAAAAAAAAAATCGTACCCAATAAAAAAAAACGTAGGATCCACTGCTATAAATCTTTACTTCATTTAAAAATAAATAAATATAAATATAAACCAATAAAATACAAATAAATTAACTCGTTTTTAAAAAACGATTTCATTAATACATTATAAAAGTGCATTAAAATTTTAAATTAATAAACGTTGATAGATAAAATAAAAGAAAAAATAAAATTGACAGCTATAAATAATAAATGCAATTAATATTTTATTAGATTTTCAAAACCTCTAATCTGAGGATTTAAAAAATATAATAAATTCGCATAAATATATAAAATTTCCAATATTTACTGAAACTTTATATTTCATACATTATTATGAAATAATTTTATGAATTTATAAAATACAATTGTAATATTAGTAATAAATTAATTATGATAAATATTTGTATTTATAATTACATTTAATATAATATTAAAATCTATTTTTGATAATAATAATTTTTTTTTTTAATAATAATTTATTATCAATTTTCATGTAAATATTTAATTTCAAATAATTATAATATGGGTAAAATGCATTTTAAATAACTATATATATATATATATTTTACTCAATTTTAATGTTTTTATTAAAAATAAATCAATATGTTTATTTATTTCATTTAATATTTGCAACGGTTAATATAAATTTTTTCAAAAAATAGATATGATTTGTAATTAAAAATTAAATTACTATAAATTAGCTACTATTAAACCACCAAAATTTTTATAAGCTAACACATGCTTTAAAAAAGTATGCCAATTTGATTTAGTCTCCCACTATTAAAATCAATAATTAATAACATAAAATAGAAATAATTAAAACTTAGATTATAGATAATGATAATAACATTAATAACAATAATAATAATAATTATAGGAAGATATTATTATTTATAGAAAATATTATAGAACATTTAATTGATATTTTGATAAAAGGAGTTTATATAGGCTACTGTACTAATTAATTGATTGGAAAATTATATTAAATTTGCGTCATTAATTATTAATAAATTTTCAGATCAAAATCATATTATCGAGGTTAACGATTTACTTTACGATATATTACGGCGTCCGATAGGACGCGCGACTAAGTTAAGTCAACTTAGAAGCACTAATATACAGGAATTTTAAGTTTCTCTCTCTATATTAGCTTTCTCTCTCTAATTTGACATCGAATATTTATATTGTATACGAGGAGTTTTAAGGAAGCTTGAATACAAATAACACTAAATTCTGTCCAATTCAATTTTCTATGAAAATAAAAGTTAAAAAAATGATTTTTTCAACTTTTAATTATTAGCAGCTGGATTTCTGATTCATTGGCCATATTTCAAAATTGGCTCCATTTTTTTTTACTTTTAAAAACGATTAACTATTTTAACAGAGAGGGGGTAAACATTTGTTGCCGAATTTTTTAGCTGAGGTCCATTTTAATTGTGCATGCACGAGAAATTTTAAAAAACGTTTTAGAAATCTTAAAATCATCAATGTTTCTTTTTTTCTTTTAAATTTTCCTTAATACTATAAAAAATCTGACTTAGGAAATAATTTGACACCGTAATTAATAATCATCCAGTCTAAATTTTATTGGAATCACCAAATTATAGATAATTAAATAATTTTTAATATTAATGTTATATTTTTATTAAAACTCTTTGTGTTTTGCGCATAAATATGAAAGTTAAATTTATTTTTTCGCACAAATGTAAACAATCAAATCTTTTAATAAAAAGATTTTCTAACGAGCGTGTATTTCAATTTATGACTGTAATATCAGTTTCCCGATTGGATTCTGTTTTTTTTTTTTTTGTTTTAGTATAATCTAAACATCTGACCAACATAACAAGCTGTGCATTAAACCGTATATGCAATGTTTTTGTTTTCATTTATATATTGTAAAAATGTTATTTTTTGTTTTCGTCTTCTTTTGCTTTATTTTATGAAGTATGAAATAAAATTTTTGTATTATTAATCTGGTTAATAAAAATTATAATTATTAGTTTTATTGATATTTTTGTTAATTTCATATCTGTAATTTTCTTTTATTTATTGACCAATTTTTAAAATTAAAAAAAAAATCAAAAATTTAACCCCTTTTGATTCGTATTTAGATTAAATTATACTACGGTAGTTCTTAGCTATTTTTACCCAAGTCTAAGGTTAATGTCTTGAATTTAAAAAATACCGATTGCACTGTGTTTGGTATGTGAAAATATGGTTAATGGCCAATTTTTAAGGCTCTAGGTGGCTTGGTTGCGATTTGGCAGCTGTTTTCCCCATTTTAATTTTTTTCGCATTCTCAGCCATCCGTTTGCTTTTTATTTTCTGGACGCCGTGAATAAGCCTAAAAAATATTTTCTGTGTGAAGGTAGGTAGTAAAGTCCACAATCAATCGATAAAAGTGAGTGGTTGTTTTTAAATTTGAGTGCAAAAATAATTATATGATTTTCCTATTAACATGGAACATTTTTATAGGGAGGGGTTTTCTTTTTTAATTTATTTTTCAGATTATTATACATTTAAAAACAATAGTTTCCAATTTATTGCTTAATTTTTATCGAAAATACCTGAAATAATTAAATCTCTTCCATATAAACATTAATATTTTATTTGCACTCAATTTTAAAAAATTGCCAATCGTGACACTTTTAGCAGTTAGTCGCGGACTGAATTGTTTATTTATTTTTTTATATTAAAGCATATTATTTTCATTTTTTTTAATTCATTATTTACCATTCTTTTTTTTATTTATATTTAAAAAATATAAATTAAAAATTAAAATAGAAAAGTATTATACATATGCTTTATTGTTATAAATATTTTATATGGGGCTATTCAAAAAATTTTAAATATACGTATAAACTTTAAGTAGAAGTTTTCGATAAACTTATAAGGAGAGTGACAACTGTTTGGAAACCCAATTTGCTTATAACTTTCAGGACAGGTTGTGGTATTTAAAAAAAATATTCTCCATACCCTGAGTTTACTTGAATGAGCCTTCGGGACCATTAGAAATTAGACATTTGCTATAAGGTAGGGTTTTTTAGACTATATTCTAAATGACACTTTTTTAAGTGTCAACTTTTAATCTCTGTAAACCACATTTTTTTTATCAGTGTTTCTCTTACCGTCAAAGTCAGTAAACCAAATGGCCATATTCATCCAAAAATGACCAATTTTTAAATTGCTTCTAAAATGGTAATCTTTGAGTAAAATGCGTTTTATAGGTCTCAAAAATCTTACAAACCAACCTTTAGAATATAGCCTAAAAAACCCTATCTTCTTTCCACGCAGATCTAAATCTAGATAAGAATTTTTAGTATCCGAACTGACATGAAATGTACAATGTATAATATTATATAAACTATATCATAATCAGAATAATTTTTCATTCAAATATTTAAAGAATGTATTTACGTATGTATGAATATAAATAAAATAATTTTTTTTTTTTGTAAAATAAATAAAAATTTTTCTATGAATATGCCACATTTTATTTTATTATTATCATTGTTATTTTTTTTAGAATACTTTAACTTTTTCAAACTTTGGTGCATAAATAAAAAAAAAAGGGAGAAAAGACAATAGCTGTAGTGATACTATCTAGAATGTAGCATTGAAAGTTTTTTAAAATTAAAAACATTTTATATAAATGTATTGATATATATGGGTTAGTCAAGATAAATGTCACTAGTTTTTTTTACAGTACGTAATATAAATTTTGACAGCAATTGGTCATTTGTGGCCAAAAATGGCTTAATTGGCTATAGCGATGAGAGAATTAATGATAAAAAATTATAGTTTAATTGGGGCTTAAAAGGTGATACTTGCACAAAAAAAGAGACCAGTCGGAAGTGTTTTGCTTTACTGATTTTCGCATTATAGTGAAAATTACCAAAAAATCCTATTTTATAACATTGATCCTTCTGTTTCTAGACCCAGAAGGACCATTGGCTTGAATGGAGGGTACTGGATTTTTATCATGATAATGAGAATGATAATGATACATTACCATTTGGTGTGATTTGGTGTTCCAAGTATATTAAACTCCCCTTGTAAGCCCAAAAGGCCCGTTGGAATAAATGGTGGATTCGGGGGTGTTTTTTCAAAATATTAAAGTCGTTCTTAAAAATAAACTGTAATTTGGTTTTCCAAAAGTGGCGGTCCCCTCTTATTAGTCTGATATTATACATATTAAAAAAGCTTGATGAAAAAATTACAAAATATTTCTTTTAGTAATTTAAAAAAAAAATAGGTTCCCCCAACCAGAATTTTTCTAGTTGCCGCTACTAGAATTTTTATTCTCTTAAAACTTCAACAAAAAAAATTTTTTTGGGAAATAATTTTTTTCAAATCCCACCAAGTCGCTGTCCTCACAATTCAAAACTCATTTATTTAAAATTTTCTTATACGTTTCACGCATATAAAAAATTAGTAAATATAACCAAAATAACGATTTTGTTTACTAAGTTCATTGTGGTTAAAAGTCACTATAAATTTTTAGTAAAATTTACTAAAAAAATTTGTTTATATAACTAAAAACTCAATTTTTTTAGTGAAATTTACTAATTTTTTGGTTATATTTACCAATATTCATTAATTTGTGTTTACTAAATTCTTTGAGGTTAATTTTACTATTCTTTTTTTTGCGTGTTCAACTTTCAAGCCATTTTCAATCGTTTAAAAAAATTTTGACTAATAATAAATAATTTCCGGTAGCGGAAATAGAAAATTTTTTTCAGTGTACCCTCTAAATATAATTTTGTTCAATTTGAAGCAATGAAACCTTTCTTTTCAGGGACCAAGTATCTCTATATATTATAAAGTTATAACCGCTGTCGAACGACACCTTTGGGCCATCTGACACTTTTTGGCCACAAATATGGTACTTTTGGGCCACGCAATATGGTACTTTTGGGCCAATATGACACTTTTGGGCCACGCAATATGGTAATTTTGGGCCATTCTGTCACTTTTGGGCCAATCTTACACTTTTGTGCCAATCTGACACTTTTGGGCCACGCAATATGGTACTTTTGGGCCATTCTGTCACTTTTGGGACAATTTGACACTTTTGGGCCAATCTGACGCAATATGGTACTTTTGGGCCAGTCTGACACTTTTGGGCCACGCAATATGGTACCGCCGCTGTCGAATGACACCTTTGGGCCATCTGACATTTTTGGGCCACGCAATATGGTACTTTTGGGCCAGTCTGACGCTTTTGGGCCACGAAATATGGTACTTTTGGGCCAGTCTGACACTTTTGGGCCACGCAATATGGTACTTTTGGGCCAGTCTGACACTTTTGGGCCTTTCTGTCACTTTTGGGCCAATTTAACACTTTTGGGCCAACCTTACACTTTTGTGCCAATCTGACACTTTTGGGACACTCTGACACTTTTGGGCCATTCTGACTACAATATGGTACTATTGGGCAAAACCAGACCTTGTTGGTGTAAGCGAACCTTATGGGGTATAATAAAATTTTCCATTTTCTTAGTTATTGACACTTTTGGGCTAATATTGGATACTTTTGGCCCAATAAGGTACTACTGAACAAAACCGGCCCTTGTGGGTCTAAGTGATTTTATTTTTTTTTATTTTTAAGCCGATAAATCAATTAATTATAAACCTATTAATGAATTTTAAAATAAAAGCAAAACAATATAATCAATATTTTTAATTGAAAGTAATTATTAAAATTGTATTTAAAATTTTACATTTGTTGTTCTCATGACTAACCCACTTTTTCAATCACTCTACGGTGGTTGGCGCGCGAAGCGCGCAGGGGGCGGAGCCCCCTAGTATAATTAAAAAATAATGCTGTATTTTGATGACTAATGTTACTTGCTAATAAACCTTGCCAAACGAAAAATATCATAAGCACCATGGGCCAATGCTAAAACACTAAATTCAACTAATTTCTTGTAATTAAGTTTTGAATTAAAAATCTACTTACTGAATTAAACCATATATAAGTGAATTCTAAAAAATAAACAGAAAAAAAACCTTATTATATAATTTTTTACAATATTGTAAAACGTGGAAACAAAATATAATTAAAATATAATTGTTTCTGTATATTCAAAAAAACAAACTTTTTTATTCGTGAAATATTAAATTTAAAGTGTAAAGGTATCAAAATAATATAATTAATTTTTTTTACACAAAGTTTTTATTTAATATTTTGAAAAGTATTATTTTTAATTAAAAATACAATTAACGTTCCTTGAGATAAAATTATATTTGTTTACTTAAATTTTCTAAAAATTATCGATGGTTTATTTTGGCTCCAGCGAAAAATGGTTTGAGCCATTATCAAAGTAATAATGTAATAATAAATCAGGGCAATCTTCGTTGCACGTTTTTTACAAAAATTTATTTCGGTACGTAAAAAACTTTTTGAACTACAATTAACATCTTTGGTTTATATGTAATAGGCGATAGATGGTTCATTACACTGATGATGACTCAAACCATTTTTCACTGGAATAAACCATCGGTAATTTTTTTATATTTTGTCCCATTATGAGTGTAAATTTTTTTTTTTTAGGAAAATTAAATTTAAAAAAAAGGGGAAATTACCAAAATCACAGAAATAAAATTTTTATAGATATCTATATCTGCCTCTAAAACAAAATACCCAACATTTTTTTCAAATCCAATATTTTGAAATAATCGATTTTTGATTAAAAGTAATAAAACTGCGTATGAAATTTTGATTAATTGTACCAAATTTTCTTATATAAAATACATAAAATAAAGTAATAAATAAATTTTATCTAGCATCAATAAAATAAAATTTAAGATTTTTTAATTGCAGAAATAAATCAATAAAGAAATTAATAAAAAATTGGTAAACATTTATTTTTATTTATTTATTATTTAATTAGTTTTATGTTTTTATATTGAGGTTTTTTATATATGTTTTGATTGATTGAATTAAATTTTACTTTTTATTTAAAAAGTAACGTATAAACCATATAAATACTTTAGCCTGGTAGTTAAAAACAATTGGTTTGATAGGAGTTAATTTTTTGTACATATAAGAGATTCTGGAATTTAATGGCAAAACTTGGAACTAATTAATGATTTCGGAATGAACCTAATTTCCCCTGGTAATCAAAAATCCAGGCCATTTTTTGTAATAACGCTTGGCAAATGTACTTGCACAGTCATTTAAAAAAATTTTATATTTTCAAAAAGAATGTAATCAAACATTAGAGCTTATAATCTTTGGTTCTTATAGAGAAAATTCTCAATCCCAAAAGTGGTCCAAGGCTCATATTTTAGGAACCTAATTTTGCTAAAAAACAGAAGTCTAGTACTTTGTCACCGAGTAATAATTTTTATTTAACAGACAGCCTAATATACAAAAATACATATAAGTAATTTTTAAATAAAAAAATACTTATTTATTTATTCAAAAAATTATTTTCTAAGTACATAAAAAAATATAATATTTAAAAATCTCTTGTTTTTTATTTTAGAGAAAAAATTTTTTCGTTGATATTTATTGACTGTCTTTATAGTTTTATTTTTCTGTCAATTTGCCAGAAATATATTAAGATAGAAATTATTAGGATATTTTTATTTTATTTTTCTCTATGTTCATACGTGCATTTAATATTTTTAGGTTAAAAATAGGACAGAAAAAAAATCTGAAAGTACCAAAATTAAATATGTAAATAAAATTTTATGCATGTGCTTGGATATAATAATAAATTCTTTTTTTTGTTTTTTGAAAATAACAAAAAAATGTAAATTTATTTTACTTCAAGTACTAAAGTCTAAAAATTATTATTTCTAATTCTGAATAATGTCTTAAGTTTGAAGGAATATTTGGTATATTTGAGAAAATTTTTCTTTTGCATTTGGAAACCTCTTACAAATTTGATAAATCCTAATAAATTCTTATAAATCTGAATAATCTTAAATTTATGTCAAAATTTGTTAATTTGTTTGTAAATTTCAAAATACTTTTGATTATAGATAAAACTTTTTGTACTGATAATAAATCTTACTATTATGTCTGACCAAACAGGCATTTATCTATTTAAAATAAGTAGATGGTATAATATGCGTTGTACTTACGCTGTACTGTAAGGAATCCTCTCCAGGAACTAAAAATCGTTATTGAGAACTTACAATTCTAATAGTAAATTGCTGTCGTACTGAATATGCTAATCTCAGTCTTTTCCAAGACCTATGAGCATATATTTTAAAATTGATACTTAACTTGAGCCTGGAATCGTAAATTTTTTTTTTGAGGGCACACCGGAACGACCCTTGTTTTCGTGAAGTTTGAACCCTCAGGAAGTCGAAAAAAGTCGTAAACAAGGATTCGGTGATAGGTGCTAAAAAGATTTTTTCACTTTCATGTCAGAAACCGTGTTTTTCGTATCTGAGCTACCCCAAATTTTTAAAATAACCTTTTAGGCAAATAAAATTTTAAAAAATAGATAAGAAAATCTAATTGCCAGGGAAAAACCACTCCAGAAGAAAAAAAAACTTATCTTTTTCCGATGAAATTTATCCAAGTTATCGTCAATTTAAGATTTTGCTCAAATTTTTCCTAAAAAAGATGAAGTTCTATATTGAAAAATACCTGTTTGTGAACTTTAAACATGCATCACTCGCTTGATTTTTATCGTAAAATAATAATTTTTTTTTTTTAAATCGATTAATTTTTCCCTGGCAATTCATTTCTTTAAGAAAAAAAAATCATTTTTATTGATCAAATTTCAATTTTTAGGTCAAAAACTGTATTAAGTAAATCTTGCTACTTACAGTTTTCAAAGGCTTTTGACCTAAAAATTGAAATTTGGTCAATAAAAATGATTTTTTTCTTAAAGAAATGAATTGCTAGGGAAAAATTAATCGATTTAAAAAAAAAAAATTATTATTTTACGATAAAAATCAAGCGAGTGATGCATGTTTAAAGTTCACAAACAGGTATTTTTCAATATAGAACTTCATCTTTTTTAGGAAAAATTTGAGCAAAATCTTAAATTGACGATAACTTGGATAAATTTCATCGGAAAAAGATAAGTTTTTTTTTCTTCTGGAGTGGTTTTTCCCTGGCAATTAGATTTTCTTATCTATTTTTTAAAATTTTATTTGCCTAAAAGGTTATTTTAAAAATTTGGGGTAGCTCAGATACGAAAAACACGGTTTCTGACATGAAAGTGAAAAAATCTTTTTAGCACCTATCACCGAATCCTTGTTCACGACTTTTTTCGACTTCCTGAGGGTTCAAACTTCACGAAAACAAGGGTCGTTCCGGTGTGCCCTCAAAAAAAAAATTTACGATTCCAGGCTCAAGTTAAGTATCAATTTTAAAATATATGCTCATATAGATCCTCAAAGATAGTGATCAAAATTTTGAATTTTTTTTATTAAAACTCTGATATTAAAATATAATACCTGGTAAATAAATAATAAAAAAGTTAGTAAAGAATTCTAAGAAATTTAAAGCTTAAGCAATTTATGAGACCTAGAAAACCTATTTTTTTAGAATTTCAATTTTGATAGGAATTTAAACATTGGTCATTTTGGATTTAAAATGGACATTTGGTTAATTAACTATTATTGTATTATATATTCAAAAAACCCCTATAAAGTGCTAAAAATATCGGTCCTTCAACAGTATATATAAGTAGATTTTTTAATTTTCTTCATTTTAAAATTTTCTTTATAATATATGTTAATTTTCAACTTTATATTAAATTTTGTTAAACTTATTTAAATTTTTATTTAATTTAAATTACTTTTCATTACTTTTATTATTGTATTATTCTATTATAACCTTGTAATATAATTAATGTAATATGTACTTTTACTTAAAATTTATCAAATGCGCATCGGCCATGCCTGTGTTTTTTCTTTCTTAAATAAATAAATAAATAAATTGATAAATGATAAAAGATTACACTGGCCCACAAAAAAAACTCTGAACTTGAAGTATCCTACCATATGTTTTCCGATGTGTAAAAAATGAACCCAAGATTAGAATTGACCCATTACCTCCAGATTTTTCTTCCAGCACCCCCGTATGCCCCCTAAAATAAGAAAAAATTTAATTTGGAAAAAAATTCAAAATCAGAATGTAGTTCTACGTTTTCTGGTTTGGTAAGAGTGAACCTGAGTTTATAGTTTGCCCATCACTCCCAGATTTTGCTCCAGCACCCTGATACCCCCAAATTAGGCTAAACATGACCAGTTTTAAAATTCAAAACCAGCATCATATTATCTGTTTATTGGTATAATCCGAAGGGATGCGAGGTCGAAAGCAGCCCATCCTCCTCCAACATATCCTCAAAATATGCAAGTATATAAATTAATCAAAAATTCAAAATCAGTATCTTATTCTACGTCTTATGATGGGCTGAGAATAAACGCGAGGTTAGAATTTAGTTGAAAAGTTTTTTTCTGTTCTAAAAAGAACAGTTATTTTGCTTAATTTTTGAAACAGTTTTTTTTTTATCCAACTTAAAAATTTGTCGTTATGTGAAGTTGCGTAGGGGATGCTGGTGATAAATCAGGTTGTTACATGCAAATTCTGACATGCCAAAAATGTAGAGTAGTATGATGATTTTAAATTTTTAAACAGGTTTTTCTTGTATATTTTGGGGGTATGGGGACAGGGGGTGTCCAGGGCAGAATCTAGGGTTCATGAGCGAATTCTGACCTCAGATGCAACCATAGCACACCAAATACGCAGAATCACATTCTGACTTTGAAATTTCTGCTGGTTAAACTTTAGTTCATTTAAGTGTATTAGTGGACCCAAAGGCAAAATCTGGAGGTCATGGGCGAATTCTGACCTCAGAATCGTCCTTCAAATACGAAAAACATAGAATAAGATACTGATTTTGATTTTTTAAGATGTTTATATGATTGATTATTTTGGCAGTAGAGCCCCCCTCTACCGCTGGGGGGAGTGCTGCAGCAAAATCTGGGGGCGATGGGTAAAATCTTAGGGTTCTAGACAACCTATAACTTTAGATTTATTCTTAGCAGACCAAAAAACGAAAAATGATATACATATTTTGAATTTCTATGCAGGTTAAATTTTTGTTTCTTTTCGGAGGAATGGGGGGAAGGGAGGTACTGGGGGTATTGATGCGTTATTTAAAAGAAAACCAAAGATTTTCTATCTTTTAATACGCAAGCTGGTGTTTCTGTGTCAAGAAGTAACAAAGGTTAGTACATGTTACATTGCACATGGTTGAGGATTGTAACTTTGATTAGGGGCATTATTTTTTTATAACCAAAAGTCGATATAAGATTTTTCTTCATTAGTGGTAAGGTCATCGCTTTTACTAGGTAGGCACGCAGGGACTAGAAAATTCATACTTTGAAAATTTTACTATTCAGACGTAGTAAGCAAATGTGGAATTTCTTAAAATTAATATTTCAAAAAATTTTATTGATTATTAATATTTGAGTAAAAAATCTAAAGTGAATTATTCCAATATTAATAATATTAAAGTAACCAAACATTAAGAAAATCAATCTTATTTTTAAATATATATATAATAACAATAAGAAATAATAATAAATAATAGTTAATATGCATAAATTTGTAGAATTTTGATTGTAATTTAATTTTATTAAAACACGTATTTACATTTTAGAATATACATGAATGAACAATTTCATTTAAACTTTATATTTCGTATATGAATGCAGTGTCTGTAGAAATTATTTTATGCAAATTTAACTTGTATTTAGAACCAATGACATGGATTTAATACTATACATCTTATAAAAATAATATTAAAGAATATGAATGATAATAAGATTTTTAAAAATCAAATAAAATAATTTGAATTTTATTTAGCGTATTAAAAATAAATTTATGATTTTAAATTTCCAATAATTTTCTTTAGTTTATTATTTCAATTTAGTTAATTTAATATTTATAATAATAAAATTTTTTCAACCTTATATACTTGATTAAGTAATTAATTAAATAGAAAGAATAAAATCAGTTTTGATGAAAAATTATTTTTTTAATAAAATTTATTGTGATTACCTACTTTTTAAAATTACTTTTTTATTATTGTATTATAAAATATTTATTTTATGAAATGAAATTAGAAAAATAATTAATCATTTGATATATATGAGGAAACCTATCTTAATTCAAGATCGATATTGTAGAAATAGAATTTCACTCTATAATTATAGTCTTTTCAATTGTTTTGGTACGATATTAACATGGGACATATTTGTAGGGAAGGGTATTTGATAAAGGCTATCGATACAGAAAGGAATGCTCTAGAAAGAAAAGAGTTCCAGTGGATGATTTCAAGGATAGGGAGAGGGGGAAATAGACATAGAATATAATTTGGGTCTAGCCGGGTCTAGCAATAATTTCAATTTAGGAATTTAATAATTAGGTGCTAGTATTTTATGGAAAATTATTGAGAGCTAAATATTTGGTTTAGTACTAAAGACTAACCTAATAGTATACATTTTTATTAGGAGTGTGCGGTTACCCGACCCGAAGCTTCGGGCGGTCTTGGATTTTTTCGGGTCGGGTCGGGTCGGTATTCGGTTATACCCGAAGAGCTTCAGGGGTTTGAAGGTATAGTTTTTAGGTGGGAAATTTCCCTGGCATTACGATTCTATCATACTTTTTGCGAAAAATTTCCATTCGCTCTTAAAAATGAGAATAAAAGGGTCAAAAAATGACTTTCTAAAAAAAGGATAATTTTTATTAACTTTAAGTTATTATTTATTTTTTTATGTAAATTAAATAAATAAATAAATAAATTTGCATTTTTTAAAACATTTTATATGCTATGTTTTTAATGTTAAAAAATAATGAAACCTATTCCCAAATTAATCGGTCGGTAATCCCCTCCTCCACTTGCTAACCCGCGTCAGTTTTTGGACTTCTTTTAGAAATTATTATAAGAAGAACGTGACGCGTGAACGCGTTTCAACGATAAAAATTCAAAAAAACGCATTTTCGGGTATAACCGAAGACCGACCCGACCCGACCCAACCCGACCCGAAAAAAATAAGATCGGTCTTTCGGGCGGGTATCCGAAAATTCGGGTAACCGCACACCCCTAATTTTTATAAATCAAAATTTTTCAAGATCTGCATCAGATTTACAGTTTTAAAAATCAAAGTTGCCACATAAAACATTATTTTTTAGTTTAGACAAGCTGATCAAAAACAGCAAGAGAAAGTCAATATTTAGCGAATTTCCTCTAAAAAAGTAATTATCAAATGATTTTAAAATGAATATTATATTATTATCTAAAATAAAAACAATAGCTGAGATAAATGAAAACTTTTTTTTTTCTTACCTTTTATTTTCTTTTCATTTGTTTAATTAATTTTTTTTTCATGTATTATATTTCAACTCTCGTATCAAATTTCTTTCATTTTAATTATTTCTTATTAAATTATTTTTGTTATTTGAGAAATGTTATACATAAATAGAAATAGACTTTACTAATAAATCTACATATTCTAATTCTTTTCTTTTTTTGGAAGGTTGGGAGGTCATTCGATTTCGTTAATATATAGGTAAATATTGCTAAAATCTTTTGTTACTCTTCTTCAAAAAATAACAAAATCATAAATTTTTTTGTTAGGAAACAAAAAGTATAAAAATAAAAATTAGCTAAAAATAATAAAATTTAAAACTAGAAACTAAAAATTTACCAAAATATATTAACTTTTATTTGTATAGTTTTTATATTTTCTTTGACACATAACGTCCTACTTACCACAATCTTTGGCTTTTTTCAACTATTTTATATTTTATGTGACTTTATATATAATATAGCCTTGCTTTTAACTTGACAAATCCAGATTTTCAAAGTGTAATAAAATTTATGCTAACACGCATACAAATAATAGTAATAAAAAGAAAAAACTTTGATGTATGCATTAAAAGTTCATTTACTTTATTTCTTTTGCTCCTTTTTTTATATTTAACAATTGTTCTAACGGATGTTTATGATACAACATAAATGTGTATAAGTGCGTATGTGTTGGTTGATATTTAATGGATATATTTTTTTTATAAGTACATAAAAAATTGTATATCTCTCAATATTATATGACGATTTTAACATGAAACACTATAGGTAGGGGTACCTTGGGAATCCAAAAATTTAAGGGGTGGGCCCATAGGAAATAACGCAAATGCCCATAAATGGCATTCGGAAAAATTCTTCACACCAGGACCTAAATATTCAGTGACATTGAAAATATAACTGCTTATTTTGTCAATACTGTAATTTTAGTTATAATTACTAATTTTTTGCATTCATGTAAATACCCTTTCCTAAAAACACTATGTTGATACCATGTTTTTTAAGCTCTCGAATTGTGGTTATTTTCAGCATTTACAAACTCGGCCAATAGAATAATTATTTTTAAAAATCAGTCCGTACAAGTATGTAAGTCATACAAGTACTCCTATTATACAAGTGTACATTCGTATACACAAGAATGTATAGTAAACTTTGTCCTGATAAGTTTCTAAACATTGAAAAAAGTTTTAAAACTTTCTTTTTATCTTAAAAATAAAAATTCTTTAAAAGATTGTGTTTTTTTCAGATTTATTATGTAAATAAATAAAAATTTTAGTTTATATATGCACGATAAAGGGCGTATAAAACATAAACATTAGCCTGGTTAGCTTTTCTGGCAGTTAAGGTTTGTATAATATTATTACATAACATATTGACCCCCTAATACTATAAACTAATTTTGAATACCTGGACCCTGTTAGTATAAAGTTCCACAAGATGAGAGTATTTACTTACATGGGTAGTTTACTACATTATTACTCTATATGGTCATGAATCGGTTTATTATGTGGAAGAAACATGCCACATACTCTCTTGACCTGTTAAATGAAGAGATTCTTTAGTTATCTTACAAATAATGCAAACAAGTTGCAATTTAACCAAAATACTTCTGGATGGTCTCAATTTCCATAAAACAAAACTTTTGATCTTTAAGTACTTAGCGTTATAGTCAATAAGCTAAATTTCTGTTTTTATTGCAACAAAAACAGGTCTTATAGGTTTCTAAAATTTTTAACAAGCTTCAAGTCTTCGGCAAATCTCTGATATCAGTTCTTCTCGATTATTTGCCAAAAATGATAATTTAAAATCGTAGTCGAAATTATATGTTTTTTAAAAATGTCATTAGTAACCATTATTTTTGAAAGGCCAAATCTTGAAAACGACTTAAGAAAATTATAAGAGTTAACCTTTTTTGAAACTTGGGATCTGCAAAAAATTTTTTGTATCTATAAAACCTGTTATCACAAAAAATTGGAAATTTGAAAATAATTTAAAAATTGGTCTTTTTGGGAAAAAATCTCCATTTATATTGAAACAACGATTTTCACTAATTTAGGTATCAAATATTTGAATAAACAAATTTTACATAAAAAATACTAGTTTCAGATTTTTTGATGCCAAAAATTTAAAAAAAAAAGACGCACACTGGATCTTGTATTTCTAGGCTCAGAAAAGGCCTATAGGTATAATTAACTGATAAGTTTTTTCAACATAATAAACCAAAATTATAATAATAATCAAAATTAATTTCACCAGTAATTGGGGTTTCAAATGATTTTTTAATGTAATAACTGGTGGTACAATAACTCATTATAAGGTGTAATTTGATGTTTCAAATGAAGCGAACTCCTCTTGTTAGTAACAGATTTAATTATTTTTATTGTATGTTTAGAAATCGAAATTATTATAAGTCTATTTGATAGTACTTAATGTTTTTTCAGCGGTAAATTTTTGGTATCCAATAAACAAATAAATAATTAATACTTAAAAAATTAATAAGTACAACCAAGAGAACAAAAAAATTACTCAAAAATATTAGCTATTAGCCATACCGCAATAATATATCAATAAACATATTTTTATTTAAATAAGATGACGCATATTAGAATCATTAATAAACATTTCAAGTATATACTCATTATGTATATATTAAAATTGAATTATTTTAAAAATTTCATTCTATAGTGTCGTCCTTTTTTTTATAGATGCGTTTCTTTTATTTTGTGTTATATTAAAAAGAATTTATTCATTAGATAATATAATTTAAGCTATGCATTTTATAAGATAATTTTTTTACATATTTTCTTTTTTTTTTAATTATAAAATAGTTTTTATTCTCTATTATTTATTTTATTGGAAAATGATGTATATTAGCCTCGAAGTTTAGTCATATTATGCCATTTTGGCAAAAAAACGATTCCGAAAAATTCAAATTTAAAAAAATAGGATAATGAGTTTAATGACTGGCATGTATTTCGTGGCAGCATTTACACTAAAAAAAAATCCATTTACTGCTATCGGAATTCCAGTTGTGGTAGATGGATTTTTTTTCTTTTAATTGGTTGCATATAACATATTAAAGAAAGCTGTTTAAAAAAATTTTTTTTTGGTTCAAAAAAATTTATTTTCAAATCCCATCATGCCCAGTTGCTCGTATTTTAAATGAATGAAATTAATAATTTAAAATATTTATTTAATTATTTTAAAATATTCATTATATGCTTCAATCCATTTGCAATAGTTAAAAAAAACTGGTTGACACTACCGGAATTTTTTTTTAGTGTAGAACTGATTATAAGTTTTTAATTTTGCGAATCTTATTTATCTTTTGCTTGATGACACATAATTTTACCCAGTAATTAGTATTTCAAATGATTTTTTTTAACTGCCTGGAAAATTCACATACAACTGGAAACAACTTCGGGTATTTCGCGACGACCGTGACCATAAATTCAATAAGAGGTGTCGATTATATTATTACCTGATTATCGTTTGCTTTTTATAATTACACGTTTTTCGAAAAATTTTAATTACCATAACCATCAGTGGAAGAATCTCTTACATTGCATATTTTAAATATTCATTCTATTAAAAATTGTGAGTGATAAAACATCATTTACTTATTCAATATACGCGTTAAATTTTTATCTTATCAATATTCAAATTTTATAAGGGTAAACAAATAATTAAGATTTCAAATTTGTCATATTTTAATTAGCAGAATCACATACAGAATCAAATGAATAAAATTAAATAATGAACAATATTTTGTAATAAAATTTATAGAATTACAACAATATTTCATCTAACCTCAAAGTTTTCAGAGCCTTACTTGCGTATTCTCTAATTGTTTCGGTAGTACTTTTATTTATTATCGGTGTTATGAGATTAATTATTAATGATCTGTTAATTTTGTTGTAAAAATTTTGTATGCTCCAAGCTAAAAACAAAAAGCAAGGTATTATTAATTGTAATTTTTATTTAAAAAATTTTTAAACAGTTAAATTAAATTTACCAGGTAGAGCTTGAAATCCAGAACCTTTAACTTGAATATCTCCATCTCCAATTACAACATCTGTCTTTAAATCTTCAATTTTTAGGCGTTCGACCGCATTAGAATCAATATAACTCTTGGCCTTTGCAGAAGTTATAAATTTTGTGTTTTCTAAAGCAGAAGAATAAAGTGAAAAAAATTATTTTAATAAATTTTAAAAAATAAATTGTGAATTACTCAATTCTGTGAAAAATTTTCCAGATCCTGGCAATTTAATAGCGAGGAGTTTACCCTCGGTCTGAAAAGTTGCATTTATACGTAGTTTTGGAATACTTATGATAATTTTAGCAGTCAAGTTTTCCGGGTTAAATAACAAATAATCAATTTGGAAATTTGAATATCCTTCAATTACGATGTCTTTCGTTACCGATTTTAACGATAATATCGCAGTTTCTTTATCAGCAACGAAATCATCAGAATAATATGGATCTAATTGCACCAAATCCAATGAATCTATCCTGTTTTTCATAAGCGGTCTTGCTTTATAAAACTGAGTTTTTACGCATTTATTAAATGTTTTTGAATCAACGTCTTTTGGACAGCCATGAATTCCAGTTGCTTGAAAAATAAATAAAAAATAAAATACAGATGATAAAAATAATGTTCAATTTGTAATTTACTTACGAAATTCTGCATTCAAAGGCTTTGTAATTAAAAATAAGAAAAATAAAAAATAATAAAAAATAATTTTCATTTTTAAAACAAAAAAAAACATCCGATTTGAAGAAATTCAATAAAATAATAACACGATTTAAAATTTAAAAAGTTTTAAATTAAGAAATTATCACTTTGATAAGATTTCCACAACTCATTTCTGAAAATAATTTTCATTATTTTTTATTATTATTAACACTTGTTAAAATGAATAATAATTAATTTTTTATTTTTATTATTTTTTTAATATTATTTTTAATTGTGTTTTTTCCCATTTCCAATTCATTTCATTAGTGACAATGTAAAAAATTATATAGTATGTGTAAATATATTTTGTATTATTATTTCCTTGATTTGATAATTAATGATCCAAAAGTAAATTTAAAGTACCATCGCTTCATTAGTTTCATTAATTACGATGAGTAAATTTTTAAGTTTTTTTAATCAAAGAATCGTATGTTTGTGTTCGTGGCTGTAAAAAATTAAGTAATTGATTATTTATTGAGGAAAAAAAGTCACGTCTGATAATGTGTGTTCTTTTTTTATGGCCCGGGGAAATAATTTTTTTTTTTTAAATTTACAGCAATAAATTATACAAAATTGTGGTTTTCGAAAATCTTTCTGATTGGAAGACCAATCTCAAAGACAATAAAGTAGGTTTTTTCATAAAATGCCCAGAATAAAGAGATGGGTAGATGTTTTTAAAATTCATTTTTCAAAATTTAATGGCATAGTTTTTTTTTATTTCAAACAAATACAACACTCCACAAAAAATCTAGTATCTAAAAAAATGCAGAAAAGTTTTAAAAAAAATTTTCTTCCAGTTGTCAGAAAACATGTATTTTCCTAGCGTTATGTGTCAGGCAAATACGTCTTTTCTTGCTACTGATAAAGAAAAATTACGTCCTTTGGCCATAAAAAAGAATGCCCCAAATCGCAATTTACCTCACTTATGTGCAACTTGGTTTTAATAAGTTTTAATTTAAATAATCTATAACTTACGTACCATCATTTAAATTTCGGATTGCGTAACACATATTTAAAAATTTTGGTCCATAACCTAGAATTTTATCTGCAAAAATTTCAGTCTTCAAAACTTTTTAGCAAATTATTACAAAGTTATTGTTTTCAAAAACGAAAATTGTTAGCTCAAAAAATCAAGAATTTTTATTATTTAATTTCAAATAAACATTGTTAAGATTTGAAAGTAATTAGAATTTAGCTACAATTGTTTATAAATATACGAGTATTACAAACTTGTAAAATTTTATCATAACAATAGACAGCATAAAATATATTAACGTACAATAGATATATAAACATTTATGTGCGAATTTTCATTATAATCTAATGTCATCAAAGTTTTAGACATGTATACAATATAGATAAATTTAATCAAAATAACCAAGTCCTCCTTGATGTAAATTAAATATTTTGAGTTCGTATTTATGCATATATATGAAATGTTTTAGCCTCGGTTTTAGCATTCAATAAAAGCATATGTGTTCGTTACTTTGTAATGAAGAATTTTGCTGTGTAATACTCTGTAATATATATATATATGTAAAATTAATTAATTTAAATTATTATATAAAATGTATAGAGAGATATTTTATTTGATGATTAACAAACATTTTATTCAATTATATTGTACATATTAGACATTGGCTTATTTTTGGAATATTTTTGGTTTATAAGGAGTAGTACTTCGAGAAGCTGGAAACCAAGGAGGGAGAGTTAAAAGTTTGATACATAAGTGGGGGGGGGGGGGTTTGGTATGGACTTAAGATAATATTAATTTGGTGATTTAAAATAATTTGGAAATAATTGTCACCTTCCAAATTTTGTGATCCATAATTTTTTATATTTAATTCACTCACTTCAAATACAAAAATTCCTAATTTTTTGAAATATGGAGCTTCTAAAAAATGTTTGAGGCCTATAAATCTATTTTGGTCGAAAATTGCAATTTTGGCAGCAATTTAAAAATTGGTCATTTTGGGACAAAAATAGCCATTTGGTTAATTGATTATAGCGATGAGAGAATACATAAAAATTGCAGTTTACGGGGCTTGAAAAATTACACATATACCAAAATAAATGAGACCAACCAGAAGTGTTTTGGTTAACTTGCAAGGTTACCCAGAAGCCTGCCAGAAGACCTAATTCAGCCGACGGGGTATCGGGAATATTTTTTCAACAAAATAAAAAGATTCTAATCAATCTAATCAATAAAATACAAATTGAAGTTCCGAGTGTCATGCTTCTCTTTGTCAATCATTCGAAATTACTATAAAGTAAAATGCTTGAAAATTCAAGCAAAATTCAAGTACCCTGACAATGTTATAAAAGATTACATAAACTTTATTACCACTCCAGTCATAATAGGGGGGGGGGGGGTGTATTATTACTGGAAACCACCAGATTTGGTCTACTATGTGTTTTTTAAATCGTTGATAACGAATTTCAGCATCATTTTGTCAATAAATTGGGGCTTCAGCCTTAAATTAGCAAAAACTACCCACAAAATGGGATATTTTATTATATATTTGCACTTTGAACCAAACCCATATTATGACTAGAGTATTCTGGTAATTTACATTTATTTATTTTAACCAATAAATTTTAATACTTTCATGACATGAAATAAATATTCTGTTTTTATATAAATAAATTTCTGTTTTTATTTATTCAAGAAAAAGCCAAAAAAATTTTTTTATTAATCCAGCTTTTATTTATTTTTTTTATTTGTTCTAAACAGTTAAATTTTGGTTTTTTTTTTCAAAAACTGTTTACTTATTTTACAAAAACAAAAAAAAAAAAAAAAAAACATTAATTTTATTACATCATAAAAAGGAAAAAGCATGCAATATGTGACATTTTAAAAATATTTTTCAAAACTTTCTTTTTTTTATGGATATATTGATGTACTCTATGCAAATAATAATAATAATAAGTGTATCTCGTTAAAATAAAAATTTTTTTTTATTATTATGCATAAAATAAAAAGTTTATATTATAATAAGCGTTAGATGTGTAGTTATATTACAAAACAGTGCCAAATTATTTATCAAAGAATAATTTTTTTTTTCATTTTTTTTTCATTGTTTCAAAAAAATAAATTGTATTTTTATTATGAAAATTAATTATATTTTTAATTAATTATTTCTACTCTTGCAGCCCTAGAATTTAGTGACAAAACGCTTCATGAAATTCCCTATAAGTCCATAAACCAAAAGTATTCTAGGTCCCTTTTACCCTCCCCCCTCCCCTAAAAATGTCCATTTTTGACCCCCTTGCTGAAAGGGACCCTCTGAAAATGTTCTATGTTAAAATTTATTAATTAAAGAAATTCAAAAGCTCATTGGAATTGAGACGCAGAGAGACGCAGTCATGTACCTAGATTTTGTGTAATTATTTTTCATACAACTACATAATTTTCAGTAAATAACAAAAGCCTGAATATAGAAATTAAGAGACTAGTTAAAAAGTAATTTATGTCATATTTCAAATAATTTGAGATGGCGATTTCATGTTTACCGATCAATTTACTTTAAATTCTAATTAATTCAACAGATTACAAATGTATAAATGGATAAAATTATTATTAGATTTAAAATAAATAATTAATGAACTTTTCAAGAGGATTTTCTACCTTCCTCTATATTTTCGTGTTTATAAGGAGTAAAATGATGTCAAGTTAGTGAGATTTTAAAATTTAATTGCATTTTGTTATATATATATATTTTATGCACAATACACAAAATTCAACAATTCTAGGATTGTACAGTTTGTTTTATACAATCGTTAAATTTTCTAATAAAGTATTATTTTTTTTTTCAATTAAAATTTGAAAAACTATGTAGCTTTAGTGATACAAACTGTATCATAACAAATTTTAAAAACTGAAGGAAAAAGGTGGTATACCTGTTTGGGCCTCCATAAACAGCCCTCTGAACTTACAAAAGTTAAGGCAAGGGAAATAATTTTAATATTTCAACTTTTTGACATGTTACACGCAAAAAAAAGAATAGTAAAATTAACCTCAAAGAATTTAGTAAACACAAATTAATAAATATTGGTAAATATAACCAAAAAATTAGTATATTTTACTAAAAAAATTGAGGTTTTAGTTTTATAAACAAATTTTATTAGTAAATTTCACTAAAAATTTATAGTGACTTTTAACCATACTGAACTTAGTAAACAACATCGTTATTTTGGTTATATTTACTAATTTTTTGTATGCGTGTACAAAGTACAATAAAACATGGAATATTTTTTTTAAATTACCAAGTATTGTAAATTTAAATTGGAAACATTATTTTAACATTATTTTTTTTTTAATTTCACGATTGTACAATTTCGGGTATTGCATATACCCGGGTGAGAATGGACCTTGGAAAGAATATGTTAAGAGTACTCCCGTACAATGATCGAGGGTCGAAAAATCTAAGAATTTTGCTCGAAAAAGTATGTTTTTAATATTCCCTGGAACAAATAGTCTAAGATACGATGATAGTTAACATATAAAAATAATATTTTTTCTTACTTCATAGTAGTAAAAAGAAAAGTGAGAAAGAATATTTTTAAGGTAGTAATTTAAACATTGGTAAACGGCATCGTTCTAATATGGAAAAAGTATTTATTCTTATATATTTGCCCGTGATTAATTTTATTTATTCATAGCTTGGCGTAAAAAAAGTGCTTAAAAATATTAAAAGAATACTTTTTCAATCCTTGTTTTCTGTACCGCCTAAACATTGAAAAAATAATTTACTTGTTAGTAAACTTATTCAAACCACCTGCGAATATATACTTAAAAAATACTTTTTCGAAGCTCAAATATTAGCATCGTAAGAGCACTGAAATGATATTTTTTCTTATTCTCTATATTTTGACTCATCATAAAATTAAGCTGCGTATATATATTCGAAAAGCACTGATTCGGAGGTTGTATAATCATCGTTACGATATGATTTTATTTAATAAAAAACAGCGTGCCGATAATTAAACAGCTACGAAAAAGTATTGTAATAATAATGTAAACGTTATAAAAATATTTTTTTAATAAGTAAAAAATATTTAAAAAAAAAAAATTTTAATTTTTATAGCCATGATATAATAATATATTAAATATTTTTTTATTTTTTTATTTTTTTTTTTTTTTAATGATTTGATGAGGATTTGAACCCGAGTCCACCGCTTGATAGTCCAACACTTTATCCACTGCTCCATTATGACTGCATGCAAAATAATAAAAATTTGATATATAAAAGAGCAAGAGTTATAAATGAACTTATAAATTTTTTGATTTAGACGAAAAATCAGAGCAGTAAAATTATTATAACAACATTTATTCTAAGCAAACATTAAGCTTCGTAATTTTTCGTTGCTTAGTACTCGTTCGAAAAAATAATTAAACAATACTTTTTCGAGGGTCGGCAAACTCATATCCGTTTCAAAGCAGATATAGTATTCAAAAATCATGTTTTCAGTGATTCTGTTGACGCGAATACCGATCCTACTTCACATCGATGCGAAGATTTTTAAATTTTTCCTTGCTCAGTAATCGACGAAAAAATACTTAAACAATAGTTTTTCGAGGGTCGGCTGGCTGCATAAATGTGAAACGTAAACGACAATAAAATAACCTTCCCTTACTATGTTAACAATATCCTAATGATATTAAAACGGCGATCAAAAGGAGCAAAAACTAAAATAAATTCGGCAGATATTTTTTAATTCTGCAAGTTTTTGTCATTAATAACACAGTCTTAAAAAGCTTCAAAAAATATCGTTTCGAAGATGATTTTACTATTTAACGAATTATAAACTCATATCCGTTTCAAAGCAGATGTAGTATTCTTTTAGTATTTAAAAATCATGTTTTCAGTGATTCTGTTGATGCGAATATCGATCCTCCTTCGTATCGATGCGATGATTTTTAAATTTTTTGTTGCTCAGTAGTCGTTCGAAAAAATACTTAAACAATACTTTTTCGAGGGACCGTTGGCTGCAAAGACGACAATCGTAAAGAATAATGAAATAGCCTTGAGTTACTATGTTTGCAATATCTTGATGATATTAAAACGGCGATCAAAAGCAGTAGAAACTAAAATAAATTCGGCAGAGATTTATTAATTTTGCAAGTTTTTGTCAGTAATAACCCAGTCTTAAAATGTTTAAAAAAATATCGTTTCGAAGATGATTTTACTATTTAACGAATTATAAACTCATATCCGTTTCAAAGCAGATTTAATATTCTTTTAGTATTCAAAAATCATGTTTTCAGTGATTCTCTTGACGCGAATACCGATCCTACTTCGCATCGATGCGATGATTTTAAAATTTTTTCTTGTTCAGTAATCGTTCGAAAAAATACCTAAACAATAGTTTTTCGAGGGTCGGCTGGCTGCAAAGACGACAAACGTAAATAATAATGAAATAGCCTTGACTTACAATGTTTGTCCATTATAAAAAGTGACACGTCAAGCCTTTCACTAGAGTAACCTAAGGAATTTGTTTATAATAAGAAACGACACGTCAATCCTTACACTAGCGTAACCTAAGGAAGTTGTCTAAAATAAAAACGACAGGACAAGCCTCACACTAGCGTAACCTAAGGAAGTAGGCTATATTAAAAAAACGACACGTCAAGCCTTACACAAGCCTAATCTAAGGAATTTGTCTATTATAAAAATGATACGTAAAGCCTTACACTAGAGTAACCTAAGGAAGGCTATAGTAAAAATACGCCACATCAAGTAGGCTATAGTAAAGTACGACACGACAAGCCTTACACTAGCGTAACCTAAGGAAGTTGTTTATAATAAAAAACGACACAACAAGCCTTATACTAGCGTAACCTAAGGAACTTTTCTATCATAAAAAACGACACGACAAGCCTTGCACTAGCGTAACCTAAAGAAGTTGTCTATTATAAAAAATGATACGTCAAGCCTTACACTAGAGAAACCTAAGGAAGTAGGCTATAATAATAAACGACACGAAAGTCTTACACTAACGTAACCTAAGGAAGTTGCCTATAATAAAGAGTAACACCTCAAACCTTACACTAGCGTAACCTAAGGAAGTAGGCTATAACAAAAAACGACACGACAAGCCTTACACTAGCGTAAGCTAAGGATTTTTTCTATCATAAAAAACGACACGACAAGCCTTACACTAGCGTAACCTAAAGAATTTGTCTATTATAAAAAATGATACGTCAAGCCTTACACTAGAGAAACCTAAGGAAGTAGGCTATAATAAAAAACGACACGAAAGTCTTACACTTGCGTAAGCTAAGGAAGTTGTCTATAATAAAGAGTAACACCTCAACCCTTACACTAGCGTAACCTAAGGAAGTAGGCTATAACAAAAAACGACACGACAAGTCTTACACTAGCATAACCTAAGGATTTTTTCTATCATAAAAAATGACACGACAAACCTTACGCTAGCGTAACCTAAAAAAGTTGTCTAAAATACAAAACGACAGGACAACCCTTACACTAGCGTAACCTAAGGAAGTAGGCTATATTAAAAAAACGACACGTCAAGCCTTCCACTAACATAACCTAAGGAAGCTGATTAGAATAAAAAATGACACAGCAAGCCTTACGATAGCATAACCTAAGCAAGTAGGATATATTAAAAAAACGACACTTCAAGTCTTAAACTAACGTAACCTAAGGAAGTTTTTTATTATAAAAAATAACACGTCAAGCCTTATACTAGCGTAACCTAAGGAAGTAGTCTATTATAAAAAATTACATTTTCATTTTTTTATTAAAGCATATTTCCTTAGGTTACGCTAGTGTAATGCTTTTCATGTCGTTTTTTATCATAACCTACTTCCTTAGGTTACGCTAGTGTAAGGGTTGACGTGTCGTTTTTTATAATAGACCACTTCCTAAGGTTACGCTAGTGTCAGGCTTGACTTGTCATTTTTTTATTATAGACCACTTCCTTAGATTACGCTAGTGTAAGGCTTAATGTATCATTTTTTACTATAGACCACTTCCTTAGGTTACGCTAGTGTAAGGCTTGTCGTGTCGTTTTTTATTATAGACAACTTCCTTAGATTACGCTAGTGTAAGGCTTGACGTGTCGTTTTTTATAATAGACAAGTTCCTTAGGTTATGTTAGTGTTATGCTGGTCGTGTCGTTTTTGGTTATAGACAATATTTAGGTTATGTTAGTGTAAGACTTGATGTGGCGTATTTTTATTATAGCCTACTTCCTTAGGTTATGTTAGTGTTATGCTTATTATGTCGTTTTTTATTATAGACAATTTACTTAGGTTACGTTAGTGTAAGTCTTGACGTGTCATTATTTATAATAGACCACTTTCTAAGGTTACGCTTGTGTAAGGCTTGACGTGTCATTTTTTATAATAGACAGCTTCCTTAGGTTATGTTAATGTAAGGCTTGACGTGTCATTTTTTATAATGGACAACTTCCTTAGATTACGCTAGGTAAGGCTTGACGTGTCGTTTTTTTTAATGCAGCCTATTTCCAAAGGTTATGCTAGTGCTTGCGCTAGTGTAATGCTTGACGTGTCTTTTAGTGTAAGGCTTGACGTGTTGTTTTTTTGTATAGACCATTTCCGTAGGTTATTTTAGTGTAAGGCTTGACTTGTCGTTTTTTTAGTATAGACCACAACCTTAGGTTATGTTTGTGTAAGGCTTGACGTGTCGTTTTTTTTTATACCATTTCCTTAGGTTATTTTAATGTAAGGCTTTTCGTATTGAGTTTATTTTGTAAACCTCAACTAAAGGTCATGTGGGTGTATAAAGCATGTAGGCATTAAATTTGTCATATTTTTCAAAAATTGGAAAATTTTGAGGGCGCCATATTGAATTTTGAAATTAGGATTCCAGATTCAGTCTCACCGCACCCGATAATTCCTTAATAGACGCCTAAAAGTATTTTTTTTATTATTTCAAAAATCTAGGGAATTATTTTGAAAATTAGCCAATATTAAGCCCGCCATATTGAATTTTGAAATCTGGATGCCAGATTCGGTCTCAGCGCATCCAACAATAGTTTTTCGAGGGTCAGCTGGCTGCAAAAACGTGAAACGTAAACGACAATAAAATAACCTCCCCTTAATATGTCTACAATATTCTAATGATATTAAAACGGCGATCAAAAGGAGCAGAAACTAAAATAAATTCGGCAGATATTTTTTAAGTTTGCAAGTTTTTGTCATTAATCACACAGTCTTAAAAAGCTTCAAAAAATATCGTTTCGAAGATGATTTTACTATTTAACGAATTATAAACTCATATCCGTTTCAAAGCAGATTTAATATTCTTTTAGTATTCAAAAATCATGTTTTCAGTGATTCTATTGACGCGAATACCGATCCTACTTCGCATCGATGCGATGATTTTTAAATTTTTTCTTGCTCAGTAATCGTTGGAAAAAATACTTAAACAATAGTTTTTCGAGGGTCGGCTGGCTGCAAAAACGTGAAACGTAAACGACAATAAAATAACCTTCCCTTACTATGTTAACAATATCCTAATGATATTAAAACGGCGATCAAAAGGAGCAGAAACTAAAATAAATTCGGCAGATATTTTTTAATTCTGCAAGTTTTTGTCATTAATAACACAGTCTTAAAAAGCTTCAAAAAATATCGTTTCGAAGATGATTTTACTATTTAACGAATTATAAACTCATATCCGTTTCAAAGCAGATGTAGTATTCTTTTAGTATTTAAAAATCATGTTTTCAGTGATTCTGTTGATGCGAATATCGATCCTCCTTCGTATCGATGCGATGATTTTTAAATTTTTTGTTGCTCAGTAGTCGTTCGAAAAAATACTTAAACAATACTTTTTCGAGGGACCGTTGGCTGCAAAGACGACAATCGTAAAGAATAATGAAATAGCCTTGAGTTACTATGTTTGCAATATCTTGATGATATTAAAACGGCGATCAAAAGCAGTAGAAACTAAAATAAATTCGGCAGAGATTTATTAATTTTGCAAGTTTTTGTCAGTAATAACCCAGTCTTAAAATGTTTAAAAAAATATCGTTTCGAAGATGATTTTACTATTTAACGAATTATAAACTCATATCCGTTTCAAAGCAGATTTAATATTCTTTTAGTATTCAAAAATCATGTTTTCAGTGATTCTATTGACGCGAATACCGATCCTACTTCGCATCGATGCGATGATTTTTAAATTTTTTCTTGCTCAGTAATCGTTGGAAAAAATACTTAAACAATAGTTTTTCGAGGGTCGGCTGGCTGCAAAAACGTGAAACGTAAACGACAATAAAATAACCTTCCCTTACTATGTTAACAATATCCTAATGATATTAAAACGGCGATCAAAAGGAGCAGAAACTAAAATAAATTCGGCAGATATTTTTTAATTCTGCAAGTTTTTGTCATTAATAACACAGACTTAAAAAGCTTCAAAAAATATCGTTTCGAAGATGATTTTACTATTTAGCGAATTATAAACTCATATCCGTTTCAAAGCAGATTTAATATTCTTTTAGTATTCAAAAATCATGTTTTCAGTGATTCTTTTGATGCGTATACCTATCCTACTTCGCACCGATGTTATGATTTTTATATTTTTTTATACTGAGAACTTGTTTAAAAGTGTACCTAAATAATACTCTTTCGAGGGTGGACGGGCTAACGATTTGTCACGTGTAGATAATGTTAATTCAACCTTACTTAACTATGTTTTTAATACTCTAAGGATATTAAAACGGTGATTAAAATAATTCAATACTGAAATTAATTCAGCCGAGATTTATCAATTTTGCAAGTTTTTTTCAGTAATAACCCAGTCTTTAAAAGCTTCAAAAAATAGCCTTTCGAAGATGATTTTACTATGTTATGAATTATATACTCTCATCCGTTTCAAATCAGATTTAATATTCTTTTAGTATTCAAAAATCACTTTTTCAGTGATTCTTTTGAGGCGTTACCAGACTCTATTTTGCATCGATGCGATGATTTCTATATTTTTTTATATTGAGAACGTGTTTAAAAGAGTACCTAAATAATACTCTTTCGAGGGTGGACGGGCTATCGATTTGTCACGTTTATGTAACGATGATATAAGGTGATTTAACTATTTTTTGAATATCAGAACAACATTGTAACGTTGCTTAAAATTATTAGAAATTTATATGATTTTAGCTAAAATTTATTATTTTTAAAATTTTGTGTCGATTAAGACACAGTCGTAAAATGCCTCAATCAATACTATTTCGGATCAACTTTTTAACACTCGCATTCAGCTCCGCGCTGATGTATATTATTCAGATTTAAAATATTTCCTAAGGACTATAATGATAGATTTTCGTAGTAGTTATAAGGACTATTTTGGGTTTTTTTTTATAAATATGCGCTGGTTTTATTCATTTTTACGTTTATATTTTTGACTGTAAAAGTATTTATTTAGTGTTTTTACTGACTTTGCTTTCGAAGCGTTTCGAAGTCTAAAATAATACGAAAGTATTAGATTCCATCTATGAAAGAATAGAGAAAGAATACGCTAACATACTATGAAAAATTTAGACTAGAATTTTTACTTGTTAAATTATCTGAGGAGTATTTATTCAATCTTCGTAACGGAGGATATATGTTTTTTTAAGCACCGAAAACACAGTAAATCTGACGTAAATACATCTGATACAGAGCAAATTCCGATATGTTTAAATATGCTTTTATTAACTTTACGGCGCTTGCATTTTAATATCATTATAATATTCTTTCGGACATGAAAAGGAGTTTTGTTCGGAGTACACTCGAACGGGAGTATTTAAAGAGTATTTTTTCATCTCCGTTTTTAAAAAAATCTCCGTAGACCTTCGTAAATTCTCACCCGGGATAACGTTAACAAATATTAAGGTATTATCATCAATAGGTATTTAAATATAGTAGCTATTTCCCTTTTAATTAAAAAGAAATTTAATCATTATAAGCAAAATTAAACAAAACATTTTAATAGTTTTTATAAGAATAAAAGTAATAACCGAGCGTTTTGCTTTTTAAAAATATTGATACAAAAGTTGTTTACCAAATATTCTATTGTATTTTAACATAGCTTTTACTATTACAATATTCAACACTAATAATAAAGTAAATGCATTTTCGATTTTATAGTTTTGTTACGTTTTATTACAAAAATTTTTATAGTTATTGATATGAATAATTTTTTAGTAATTTTATAAAAATGGACATGTACTCTACTGTACGTATAACATGGCGTAAAAGGGGGAAAAGAGTTGATTTCTTTTACTCTGAATACAAGTTTTTTTGAATACTTGAAAGCGAACTCCAGGGTTAAATAAAAATTGAATTAATATTTTTTTGTTTAGTGAAATCATTCAGAAAGTTATATGATTTAGTGAGAAGTGGTAGTACCCAGGGGGTGGAAAGTCTTGGTTCTTTTGTTAAACGACTAAAGGATATACTGTAGTTGGGTTAGGTATGAATAAGTTCACTGAATTTAAATTATAAAAAGTAATACAAAAAATATCTTTTATTAAAAAAATAAGTTAATGTTGTGTTTTACAATAATTAAATTTATGTTAGTCGCACTTCTTAGTATATTTTTGATTTCACTATTTAATACAATATTTTATATACGTAATTTAATTACAATAGCAAAATATTTAAGTAAGCAAAAAAGCAAGCAAATACAAAATAAAAGTAAAATTAAGTAAAAATAAAATTATGCGCGTAAGCAACGCGATCAGCCAAAGCTATTAACATTTGTGCCACTTTGTAGAGCCAAGAGAATTGACAGCTTCGAGAGGATGACCAACTCTAAGTCGTTCTAGCTTGATAATCTTTCATTAAAAGGGGGTGAAGTTAGTTAAAATTAAACGATAATCGATTAAAGAGTATTTGTTTAAGCAAAAATAATTTTTCAGAATTTCACAGGATCCTAAGCCACCAATTGTTTTCTTAGGTTGATTAAAATATGGTAAACTTCAACCCCTTTAATTGGGCTCAAAAATATTTTCTGAGTCTGGGCACATAATATAATTAGTATAAAGATTTAAATTTTGGGGTAATACTATGCTTATGATCTGAAAATTCTTTGAAAATCAAACACGATTTTTTAATTTACATTTTGAGCAATTTATTTGTGCTATATTTATTTATATCACTATTTTATATAATATTTTGAGATTTTTAAATATTTTTATCAATTCTAAACACTTTTGCTGCTATATGCACACAAAAAAATTTTTGTTTGTTGAACCGTCGAAACTTCAGCAACATGAATTTAATTATTATATCAAAGTTATAATTATCTTATCTTTAAGCAATGTAATCTTAGGAAGAAATCTTTATTTTTTAAACATTTTTATAATTTAAAAAAGCATTTTTTTTACATTTTGATTATCAGATTAAGATGTCTTTTGCTGAAAATTAAAAAGCTTTTTTGAAAGCAACTATATGAAACATTATTTAATATTTATATAAACTACTCCAGTCAAAACGCGGGGGGAGGGTGTATTTTCTCCTACTGACATGAGATTTGCTCTACTATATGTTTTTTGGGTCACTGATCACGAAAATCGGGGTTATTTCCGGCCGATATTTTCGAAACACCCTTAAATTTGCAAAAACTACCCCCAAAAAGGGGTTTCTTTGATATATTAGCAAACTGAGTTTATATATTTAGCCTAGAATTGGTCTTCGGGGGTTTTTTGGGTCGCATAACATGAATTTCAGGTAGTTTTTAATAAATAATTAATATTTCACCCTTAAATTATCAAAAATTAACCCTAAAAGGGGTGATTTTGCTATTTTCGCATTTTGAGCAGCCAAATGCGGTCCTTACAGTTTTTTTGGGTCGATGATCAAGGTTTGGGGGATTTTTTTTTAAAATTAATATTTCACTCTTATATTACTGAAATTCTCTGAAACAATGGGATTTTTTGTATATTCATGCATTTTTTACTTTTTGTAAACTTATTTTAAGTATTTTTGGGATACTTAACTGTAACTTAAGTATGATGATTGATATTAAAGGGAGTTCTAATTTATTATTTATAATCAAAAAATTATAAATAAAGTATTCATAAAATTTATGTAAAAACATTTTTTAATAATTGAAAATAATGCAGGTGAATAAAAATAATAAAAATACAATAATACAAAATATTACAATTGTTATAAATAAAAAATAATACAATCGCTTATTTGTAAATAGTGCATGCATAATAAAAAAAATATACATTGCAAGTAAAATAGAGAATAAAATTTCAATTTAAATCAGATTTTGTATAAATTTTTCTTTAAATATGATTAATTATTATCCATATCCTGGATTGACTCTTCTGATGCCATACTTGAAGAATCTAAATCATAATCCATATCTTGAATTTAGTCTTCTGATTCGATATTTGAAGAATGCATTTCATAATCCATACTCTGGAATGAGTCTGAAGAAACTCCTTCTTCATTTGCATATTGCATATTAACATCTTCTATTGAAGAATCTGTATTATTGTGGATATTATTATCTATAACTCCTTGAGTTGTCGACCCTATATTACTATTTCCATCACCAGAAATAAGGTCGATAGTAACATTTGGCTCGAGTATTGAAGTATCAATGTCTTCATAAGCGTTGTTTAAATCATTACATTCATCAGCATCATTATTTTCTTCACAATTTTTACAATTTTGTCCTTTGCAGGATTTACAAAAGATGCTACATTTGAGCCCTAATTTTCTGCAACCGCATTTTTTTAAACATCCTTTCTTACAACCACAAGAAAATTTTTTTAAAAATTTGTGCGGTATCAAAGGCTTAGATGTAAAAATGGGCTCTAAGATGTTATTTTTCCCAGCTTTCCATCCCCATTCGAAAGGATTTATATTATTATTTAAAGACCAAATTTGAATTATTGATCAGCGACCCAAAAAACCAGTAAGGACCTAATCTGGTCGCTCAAAGTGCGAAAATATCAAAAACACCCCCTTTTAGGGTTAATTTTTGCTAATTTAAGGGTGAAATATTAATTATTCATTGAAAATTACCTAAAATTTTTGTTCAGCGACCCAAAAAACCCCCTAAGACCAATTCTTGGCTGAATCTATAAACTCAGTTTGCTAATATATCCAAAAAACCCCTTTTTGGGGGTAGTTTTTGCAAATTTGGAAATAACCCCGATTTTCGTCATCAGCGACCCAAAAAACATATAGTAGAGCAAATCTCATGTCAGTAGGAGAAAATACACCCTAAACCGCGTTTTAACTGGAGTAAACATAAAAACATAAAATCATAAATTATCTTGTCTTATATAAAATAAAAAAACGCTTCCAAGTAATTGGCACTATAATTCCTCATTAACAATAACAAAATGCACTTAATGGACTGCTTTACTTTTTCTACACCAGTTCATAAATTTCTTTTATGATAATTATGTCTGTTCGGCAGTTTTTGGTGTAGCTGGCGTAATCATATTTTAAAGACATAATTACACCAGCTATAATGAAAATGGAAAAATATTAAATTGAGAAATAAATGATGGAAAATATATTGGTGTTATAACGATATTTCTAAAATTAATACTTCCATATAATAAAATTAGTATTTACGTCCATAAAGAATAAAAAATTTGTAGTTTTTTGCATTATTTGGTGTTAATAGTTTTGTGAGAAAAAGTTTTTAAAAATTAAATTATCAAATTGGAAATATTAAGTAAAAACTATGTAAATTAACACTTTCATAGGAAAAAATTATTTACTACGTCCAAAAAGAAAAATAAAATTATTTTTTTTGTATTTTTAGATGGCAAAAATTTCGAGATATAAATTTTCAAAAAATTAATTATCAGATTCGATACATCAAGTAAAAACGATACTTCTAGATATTTTTATTGAAAAAAATGAGGTATTACATCCAAATTAAATAAAATAAAAGCAGTTTGATTGGCTTATTATATTTTTGCCAAAATTATATAAATTGACTTAGTTATTTTAAATAAAAGCTAATTTCATTATTAATTTAAAAAGTATAAAAATTATTTATAAATCCAAAATACAATGAAATATATTATTAATAAATAAACATTTATAAATTATTAAGATTTATTAGCATGCGTCTATAACTTTATAATATTCTATATTTACTTTAACTATTAAAATACAAGATATTTCCGTAAAATAAATTATAAATTTTACTTTTCATTATAATATATACCTATATATTACATACCTATACATGAAATATTAACAAGAAGAATTAATCGATGCATTTTGGTAAACCACATCCGTTATAAAGTATATTTAAAGTAAATATTAGTCAGGTAGCTATTTTAAATAAATTGAATTGTTTTGTAAAATAAGCCCAAAAAAAGTACAATTTATTAAAAAATCAGGTTTCCAAAATTTCAGATTCTATAAAATAGTTTCAAATTAGTACCAACATAAAAAGGTAACTGACAAAAAAAACCGTTTGTCGCAAGCGAAAATATTGCGGAATCACTTGCTGTTAGCTTAATTCTGTTTATGGATAGTGGAATTCAGATACGAAAAAAAAGTTTTCTTAAATTTTCTTTACGTTTCAGATCTTTTGCAATCATTTGAACAAAAAAATAATTCCGTTAGCTGCAAGCGAAAATCCACTAGCGAGGAACGAAAAAGTTCCGCCAACCACAAGCGGATTTTTTTTCAATGTATGAAAAAATAGTTCTGATTTAAAAATAAGGTTTAGATTTTAGTTTTAGGTACAGTTGTTGTTTCTCACTCTTTTATTGTTCTTCCTTCCTCCTCAAGCTTAGCTTCTTTAAATATTCAAAACTCTTTCTCATATTTGAAAACCTAGAAGACAATCAGAATGCCAGTAATCAAAAAGCACGTTTTAACCAAACTTGTTACTATTATTTTTATTCCAATAAAATCATGTTCTTGATTGTACAGTTACCGGCCATCACCATATTTGACTGACCACGAATTTTGGAGTTCTATCTATTAAAAATTAGTACTTCACCCTTAAATTTGCAAAAACGTTACATATATAAAAAAAGTACTTCTTTTATAGGTAGCTTTTGCTAATTTTAGGGTGAAGTGCCATCTTTTCATAGTTAGGATCCCGAAATTCGCAATCAGCGACCCAAAAAACCTAATAAATAATGCAATTTATTTGAATAATATAATGAAACATGTAAAACAATTACTTTTAAATGAATTTTAAAATTATTAATCTATACAGAAAACAATAGAATTTCAAATAACAATTAAATGCGTGATTATTTATTTATTAAATCTATTCACATGCAATTGTTATATCTCGAGGGTATAGTACATTTATATGAGTTGATCCGTTGTATATATTTTTTATCGAATTGATCAAGCAAGTAATTGTATGTACTCAGAACATTTAGGCTGATTTTATACTAAAATTTAGCTATCTGAGTCTTCTTCGAGGGTGGCTGGGGTGCATATGAAAATGAACCAAAATATACTTACTTATTCTATAAAAATAGTTATTTTTATCCAGGCCCAAATTCTGAAATTTGTTTGAACAAATTTTAAAAATTTCATCTTACAAGCAGATGCTATGATGAAAAAGTGAAAACAAAAATAAGTTTTAAAATATTTTTTTTTGGGTTCTGCAACAAAAATTTAAATTTAAACAAAAAGTAATTGATATATCCATATATATAGATTAAAATATAAATTTTATTTATATCTTTCAAAGTTTTAATTTACATTTTTCGTTTTTTATTGATTACAAAACATTTAAAACTTATAAAACAAAACAATAATTTTATTTATAAGTTATTTTTAATGAATTAAATTAACAATGAAAATAAAGTTTCTTAATACGAAATAAGAGTATATTTTATAAAATTTATTTTTACAAAAATGTACGTATTTATAAGCTTTTCTAAATACCTTATTGAAAGTTTTCAACAACTTATATTTTATGTGCATAGTTATATGCAGCAACTGAAGTGTAATACTGTTGAAAGCAATCAACCTATACAATATATAAACGAGAAATTTTCTGTGCAGTTTTGTCAATACATTTTACATAATATATTGGAGCTTCTATTAATATATGTGATAAAAAATTTTTATATCTTTAAAATATTTTTGTTTGATGGCTTTTCATCGAGCTTTTCATAAAAAGTTTCTGCCAAAAATAAATTTTTAAAAAGGTTTTAGTTTAAGGTTATTTTTAAAATTTGCTTTTTTGAAGGTTTATCAGAGAAACTTTTTGCAGGTTTTGCAAATCCCGTAATACACTGACTAGGTCGGTAGACACGCTATCTTTGGGAAATCAAATTACAATATATGGCTTACTTTAATATGTTTTAATAAATTAATTTGATGAGTTTATTATAAATAATAAACACGATCTACATGGAACTATAAAAGTACAATTTTTTCATTATCGTTAACTGTGTTTCTGAGAACTGAGCCTCTCTTTGTCATTATTGAAAAAAGTTATATGATGTTAAAAATTGAAAAATCTTTTTTCATTTTTGCAATAAAACAAGGCGAGAACTCATCAGTGTAATCCCTGTTTTCTGCTTTTTACAAATGAACAAAAAAAAAAGAAATAAATAAAAAAATTTATCATTTAGAATAATTAAAATTAATAAAAAATCTTTTAAAAATTGATTTTTTTAAATACAGAAAAAACATGACTCTGAGACTAACTAAGAAAAAAACTATGTAGCGAGCAAAATTTTTTATGTTAATCACTAGTGCATGGCTTTATAAGGTCTAAAAACCCCGAAAAGATATAACAGCAATTTTTTCGAAAAATTACTAATTTTTCGAGATTAAACTATTTTTTTTTGTTAAACTATGAAGAAAAAAAACTATGAACAGTCTAATATATTTGCATAAGATAGAAATAAATAATTATTACAAGTTTCAAGTACAGTAAATAGGAAAATAATCATTAGTTTGTAGGATGTTAATTAGTTAATCAGAATATTGAATGCATTGTTATGTTTTATATATACATATATACATTTTGATTAGTTGTTCACTCTCGTATTTTATACTAATTATCATTTTATACACAAACACAAAATTAATAGTTTACTGAATGATTTATGAAAAATGCTATTTTTTTTTTTTAGATTAATTAAAAGTTTTAAACCATTGTTTATTTATTTTATTAATTACTTAATAAGCATAAATATTTATTTTATTTAATTTTGTTTAACAATGATAACATAAAAGAAAGTAAAACAACTATAATTTATATAAGGGAAAGAAAAACAATGTAACAATAATATGTTCGTTTATTTTACTCTGACTAGTTTTAAACAAACAATATTTTATGTGTAATTTGTCTACAGTTAGTTTATATTATGAATAATAATTTACTTTTGTGATAAATTTGAATACATAATTTTAATTTTTTTAAAGTTATTAAAACCTGGGTACTTGGCTAAAATTTAATGCATTTTTCCAATTTAAATCTGACGCACCTACTTTTTGGAACATGTGTGAGGCTGGAGATTTTGTATACCTTAGATTTTTGAGGTCACTGGTTCCAAAAATCGGGGTTACCTCTACAAAAAAGTAGAAAATACCACTTTTTTAAATATTTTGCTCCTATTATAGTATTAATCTCATAAGTGCTTATAATTTTCCTTGACCCAAAAAAATTTATAAATGTTTTGTGAGTTCACACAACCAACGAACATGTGGGCCCTAGGGACTTTTAGGGACTTCTCTACCAAAGGTTTCTAGGGACTTCTGCACCAAAGATCAATTCTTCAAAAAATAAATTTTCGAATGCTCTATCAAAAAATTTTAGTATTTGCTTTTTGAGTCCTTTTTGATAAAAAATAATTTTGGCCATGAAAGAGGAGTGAAAAAAATAAATTTTTTTTTGAAGATTTAAATAGCCAATAAAAAATTCATCTATTTAAAAAAAAATTTCTTTATTCGTTGAAAAATAAGCGAGTTGTCGCGAAATTAAGATTTTTTTAAAATTCGCCCTTATTTTACCAATTGGTATAATTCAAAAAAATTAGGATCAATTTTTCAAAAAATCTTAATTTCTCGATAACTTACTTATTTTTCAACTTTCTCAAATTTTTAGTTCTATCTAAATAAAAAAAAATTATTCAAGAGTTTAAATTTGACAGGGTAAAATCTTGAAAGCTTAAAGTTTTTATAACTGCTGCACCCTAATATGTGTAATAGTAAGATTTATCTACTCATCGTTAGCACGAAATAAATTTTTGAATTTTTAAACATGTTTAGCAATTAGAATTTATCTCCGGAATACTTTTTTACTTAAATATTACTCGATTATATCATTAGTTTTTAAAATTATCTCAAATTCCCCTCCCCCATTGAACAGTTATTTTTACTTCCTCCTTTCCAAGGATATACCCTATTTAAATATCATCAACTTCTGCTGTTCCTTACTTCTTTAATTGCTAATCTTAAAATACATAATTAAGTTAAGGTATTTAAAAATCAATATTATCAAAATTTAAGTTATTTTTTTTTAATAAAACTTTTAAATTCTTTTTAGAGATTAATAGAATTAACATTATTTTCTGTAGATATTATTTTTGTCTTAAAAAAAAAAAGTTTGAAAACAGTACGTATTTTATTATAAAGTAATGTTGTGACCTAGTTATAAATAAAATTTTTTTTCTTCTATTTATATGTCAGACGAATTGGCTTTAAAATTTATAAAACTGTTTTTTTTTAATTTTTTTTTTATTATTAAAAGCAAAAAATTCAATATATTTTTCTCTCTGATTCAAAAAAAAAACTTTTTTATTTGACAGTTTTTTTTAGTTATTTGTAATGAGGTATGATAAAATATTAAAAATTAATAATACGTAATTCAAAAGTAATATGTAAAAGATGGTACTAGTTTTAAAATTAAATTAATAATTTATTATTGATATAATTAACTAACAAGATTCCAAATTATCAAGAAGTTCTTACAGTTTTAAGTTTTATTGTTAAGTCATGGAGACTGGCTTGAGTAATAAATTTTCATCATATAATAATTTTCTTAAGGGAATTGTTTGTTCCACACAGGGGACTTGTCCGAGTGTAAGAAAGGCTATTTTCTAAACAGAATTTAATCCAAAGTGCCGAAACTCTTAGTTCACATATGCAGCAAAATAAAATTTTATTAAAAAACCGTAAGATAAAAAAATACGATACAAATATACTTGTTTATGAATGCCTTAGTTTTAGTTGCGGGTGCATACCTTTTGTCAAATAGACGAGGTACAGGTCTCAGCTTTAAGGTTAAGTTAACTGTATTCAACTCCCCTCTTTCAGAAAAATTTAAAGCACCATTTTAATTTTTTAAAAAGTAACAATACAGAGCTTAATTCTCTGAAAAATTCTGTCTCAAAATGGACTGATATATAAAAATGTATTTTCAATCAATTTTATCAAAGTTAAAAAATTAAGAAAAAAAAAATATTAAAATTTGATTTATGCTGGATTTTTGCATACGTATTACAGGTATTTTTTTTATATATAGAATAAATTGAAAGCTGCATATGTACGTTATTGAATTTTTGTAAAATTGACTAATTTATTTCCCATCAATAATATATAGACATGAATTTTATTAAACTTTTATAAAAAGAACGTAATATTCCATTTACAAAGTCAATCTTTTGATTTCGATATAGACTGCATTTGACTTTTTTTTATTAAATCATTCTTTTTTTCAAACTGAAAAGTATTTGCTTGAATTAATTTTTTTTTTAGTTGACTAATTATTTATAAAATGGTAAAATGTGATATCACAATTACTGCTTAATTTTAATACAAAAAAAAATTTCCTTTGGGAAAAATAGTGACATAAAACCGACGACGAGTTGAGTAACTGAAAATTAGTTTCGTATTATATACTCATGAGAAATTTAGTTGGATAATTTCTTAGTTCATGGATTACATTGTAAATTTTCATATAATAATAATAGTATTTAACATTTGGATTTTCTTTTTAACTGCATTTTTTAACATATAAAATTTATGGATTAATAATTTTTTGTAAAAAATTAAAATTTTTTTTGATTTTTTTTGTTTTAGATTTATTATTCAACATTACTGAAAGCAGGTTAAAAGAGCTGGGATTTTGGTAAGTTGAAGCTATAGCTACTCAAGATTTCTAAATTTTTAGCCCTCTATAAATTCTTGCCAAAAATTTTGTATTTTTCAATACCAAAACCTTAGGAACAGAAATTTTTGAGATTCAAATATATTTTATGATATAATGAACCTTGGATAAACTTAGAAAACTAGCATGATGAATTATAAATTTTTACACACCTATATTATTTTAAACAATGTAATTCATCATGTCTCTGATGCATTGCTGCATAAGAAAACTTTCAGTAATATTATTTACTCAATGTCTCTCTATAGAACATATCGCGATAATTTTGAGAAACCACTATATAACAAAAACAACAACGTGTGTACTTTGTACATTCCCTTGACAAAATAATACCTACTCGTAAGTAACTTGTCAAGTTTTAAACACAAAATTTCTCTCTTCATGCAATAACTCGTCTATAATAAACATTATTTTCATTTAGTTTAGCGTTACTTTGTTTTATATAGTTATATAATATTTTAATTTATTTTATTTTATGTTTTTAAATTATTAAGTCAAGGTCTAACTAATAAATGGCTGTAATTGTTTTCGATTTAATTTTGTCAAGTTTTATATACTTCTAAAATTAAAGACTTTATCAAATTTCTAACTTCAAAAACACAGTTTTCTATTTTTAGGAGCCATTTTAAAAAAGAAAGTGTTTACCCAGTTTCAAAACGCAAAAACGCGAAATACCTTTTTTAAGAAAAAAATTTTTCTTCACTCACGAATCCTCTTCCCACAAAGAAATTCCACACTTTTTAACCCCAAATTATATTTTCATTTATAATTTCGGTGCAAGGAGCACTCGCCTCAAAGTCATGACTATTTATTATAAATGAATGGAATTAATTTATCGTGGTAACGTGGATCGTTAGTTTTTAAAATTTTGAGAATTCTATTTTTTTTAGTAAATGGGACCTAATTTCATTCAAATGTTTGAAAATTTTTTTTTAAACTTAAATTTAGCTATTAATTTTCCTACGAAACTATCTAATTAGTAGATTTAAAATTTTGTTAATATAAAAATTGAGTTAGATATTCGCTATAAAGTTATTCAAGAGTTTGGAAATAATAAGAAATAATAAGAAATTAATTTTATAAAATTAAATCAGAAAATTTTTTTTTTCGTTTATTTAAAATTAACATTTATTGTTAATAAAAATTTTGCATATTATCTAATCAGTATTTAAATTCTTAAACAAATAAATAATATTTATTTTATTAAAAATTCGTCATTTTTATTTTCTTAGGAAAGTTACATCAGTTGATCAATTATTTTTTGGAGTATATTTTACAAAATTTACAATAATATTTCATCTACTGTTAAATTTTCCAGAGCCTTATTGACAAGTTCTTTCACTGATTGCGTCGTCCTTTCATTTATTATTGGTGTAATTAAATGAATTATTAATGATCTGTTGATCCTGTTATAAAAATTTGTAATTGTCCATGCTGAAAGCAAGAAACAAAAATAAAATTTTAATTTTTATTGCACTTCTTTATTAAATATAAATAATAAAATTTAAGTTACCGGCTACGGCTTGTACTCCAGAACTTTTAAGGCGAATTTTTCCGTCTCCAATTACAACTTTTGTTTTTAAATCTTGAATTGTTAGACGTTCATTACCAAAGTCATCAGTTACGCTTATAGCTTTTGCGTTAGTAATAAATTTTGTATTTTCTGGAAGAATAAAGTATGAATGAAATTATCTCAACGTAGTTTATAATGTAATAATTACTTAATTCCGCGAAGAAATTTCCTGTTCCGGGTAATTTCATATTAAGCAGTTTACCCTCTGTCTCGAAGGATGCGATTATACGGAGATTTGGAATATTTACTGTAATTTCAGCTGTCAAATTTTGGGGGTCAAATGATAAGTGGTCGATTTGAAAATTCGAATAACCTTCGAGGACTATGTCGTCAACACTGGATCTTAAGGATAAAATTGGTAGCGATCTATTGGCTATTAACTTATCTGAATAATATGGATCTAACATTGGTAAACCCAATGATTCTATTCTGTCGTTCATCAAAGGTTTTAATTTGTAAAACTGCTTACGTAGGCATTGATTGAATGTTTTTGCATCAACATCTTTTTTACAGCCATGTACTCCATCAGCTTTAATATTTTATTAATTAATAAAAAATATAGAACATAATAAATAAAAAATAATTTACTTACGCAATTTTGCATTCAAAGGCTTAATAATAAAAAATAAAAATATAAAAAAATAATAAATATTCACTTTCATTTTTAAATTCAATAAAATTTTAAAACAATTCGATTCAAAAGACTCTTCATTAAATAATAAATATTAAAATATTAAATTTGGGTAAATTTTTAATAGATAAATTAAGACTGATAAATTTTATTTACACAACTGATAATTATACAATTCGCATAATTTTTGTCAGCTAAATCTTTGTTTTTATGAATTAATTTATTTTTTCCTTTTTTTTTAAAATAAAATATATATTAACAGGTTATATCCAGAATTTTTTATTTATATGATCTATAACAATATCGACAGCATTTCCTGACTGTGACATTACAAGTCCAGCATTCACAAACAATACGACATAATTGCGCATACTGTTAAGATTTCCTATATAAAGAGATTTATTAGAACTACAGTTTTTGAAATTTAATTTAGACAAGTGTTGTGCGAAAGTTTCGTACCAACACCTGTAGGCTTGTTTTAAGCCGTTAAGAGACTTATTTAACTTACAAACATATTTCACTTCACTTTTAGCACTTTGTTTCACACTACTTTTATTCACTACACTAAGACCTTCAGGTATTTTCATATACACTTGCTCTTGCAGATTATCATGTAGAAATGCAATCTTCGCGTCGAATTGTTTCATCTCAAAGTCTTCTTTTGCTGCTAGTGCCAATATAAACCGTAAGGTTTCATATCTTACTACTGGAGAGAATGTTTCTTTGAAGACTATCCTATGTTCTTTGTTTGAAACCTGGGACACATAATCGAGCTTTATGTCTGTCATCCTACTTAATTTTAAAAACCCATTTTGAGTCTATCTGTGTACAATTCTCTGGTATTTGTACTATGGACCAAGTGTCGTTCTTTTGGCGTGCTTAAAGAACTTCTTTTATGGCTTTGCTCCATTTTTCTTGATCAAGACTTTTTATGTCTTGTCTGTGGTTTATAGGTTAGTTAACTTCGGCTACACATAATTCAGGTTGTTCTGAATCATTATCTACATCAGCATTATTTGTTGGTTTCCTACACTTGTTATTTCTATTCATTAAAAAATCATCAAAATAACTTGGTGCTTTTAAAGAAGACCTGTCTCTTAATTTGCGAGAATTATTTTCAAAACTTTCTACTGCGCTTGTTTCTTCTGTTTTGTTCTAATTCAAGCATTGTCTCTTTATTCATAGCAGTATCCTCATCATTAATGGTTTGCTGTAATGTTAAGTTGTAATCATTAATTTCTATATTAATCAAATCACTCATATTAAAAATATCAAAGCATCTATTATTTTTAGAAAAAGTAAGATGTCTAGACTCAAATATTTTCTTTTTTAAAGAATAATATAACCTATAAACTTTTGTTTATCCTCAATACCAAACCAGTCTTACAAATTTTACAAATTTGTAGTTTGTGTCATTGAGTAGAAACTATCTTGCCCCACCCATTGATTCTATCTTTATAGGTCCACATAGGACTGTATGGAACATTTCTCCTGGCTTCGTTATGAACTGCCTCTCTTTCTGAAAAGGTTGAAGATGAGCATTTGCTAGATGACAAGATTCACAATCGAACAAAGATTATTTATTGCAAGTCCATTAAACACTTTTTTTTCCATGTCAAACATAAGCTTACTGTTAATATGACCATTAAAAACTATTTAATGCCAAATTTTTCTAATGACTAGGTAACGTAACATTCACTTCGAGGTTTTCAGCTGCTTAAATCATAAGCCTGTACGTATTATTCTTTTATCTTACACCTTTTATCAGTACTTTGTTTCCACGTCAAGTATAAACTTTGTCTTCTTCAAACAGTACATTAAAAACTCTTTAAAAAAAGAAACTTGTTACTGGTTTGCATGTTCACCCAACCAGCGAGCATGAGACATGTTGAGTTATAACAGTTTTAATTTATACACCTTAAAAAATCAATATTTTTCTGGGTGTTTGTTCTTATTAGATCCTGATCAGGCCCTGACTACTTTTTCAAATTATTATAAGTCCGTTTGACACCCCCCCCCCTACTGCAAGGGACTTTTCCGGGTATCCCTTTCTATGAACATGTTCCATTTTAAAAATTAAATTTTTTAGAAAGTGAACACTTGAAAAGTTACGTATAAAATTGTCTTGATTCAGACGGTTTATGTGCTACTTGAGGACTAAAACTCTGTTGCATTATTTAATGATACAGTTAAATCTCCTGCTCATAAATTATTTATCAACATTTATAACCACAAAAATAATTTTTTATGTCTTTCTTCTAATAGACATTTTTATGATAAAATATCACGAACTGATTTATCACGAAAATTAATAATAAATTAGTGTGCTCACGAAAAGAAAAATTTATAAAAATATCATGTAGAATATTACGACCCAAGACTAAAAAAATAATTCATTTCCCAATTAACTGTAATTTAAAGCATTAATTTTTTACATCCGAATTTACAAGAAATTTTGCCGGTTATACAGCTACAGGGAAACGTACTTTCTGCCACTGACAACAAAAAATTAAAACTTTATGTCATTATTCTCGACTTAATATTCAGTAAATTGTGAAGACAATTACAAAAAAATTGAATACAATTTCAAAATAGAATAGAATTTCAAAATTTGAATACAATTACATGACATAATTTTAGTGTTGTCAACCATTTTAGTGTTATCACCTTGACAACCATCAAATTTACCTGATGTATCTCCAACACAAATTTGCGTAGCAGGTGTATAGCTTGTCAAATAAAATTGATACCGTTGATCACTGTACATCCGCAGTTCAACTTTCCTTAATTCATTGGTCCATTATATTTTATACGTCCGCAGCCGGTTAAGGTAACAAGAGTGTTGACAGGTACTTCATCTGTCATAAGTTCAATTCATTTTGCTCTTTCATTAAATGTAAAATTTCCTTTAATTTGGACTAGGGCTATGTCATTTTGTAAACTTCGAGAATTATAAATTCGGATATGGAATTATTTGAATAATAAACTTCTTTAGGGCGTCATAATCAGTCTGAAAGGCGCATGGTGCAAAATAATGCCAGCAGTCAATGCAAATTGATTTGAAATAATACTGGCTCCGCAAGAATGCGAATATTGATGCTGCAATCTAAGTTGATTAGGAAAATTTTTCATATCTGTTTTTTACCCTCCAACAATATGATCGATAAATGATGCTTCAATTTAATTTAGCTGTCAAATTTTTTTTTTTTTTTTTAAATAAGTAATTTTTTATGCAAAAAAAATAGTTATTTTTTTACCTGAAATTCGATTAACTAATAAACAAAATATAAATATTTAAAATACAAGTGTATAGTTAATGTAGTTTATAATGAACAGGAAATATACGATTATAAAATTTTTTAAAAATCACAAATTCAAAAATCGCGTAAAACCAATCTTAGAAAAGTTTTAAAAACACGAAAAGAAATGTAAAAACAGTAAAAAAAATTATACTCAATAAATAAATTTTGGTGACCTATGAGGTTCGCATAAATTGGGATTTCTCTGGTTTATACTTATGACTATGCTATAATTCAGAATATTTCGGACATTTTTTTGAAAATGAATTAGTAAAGACGTATGAAAAGTAACGGATATACCCATATAAAAAAATATATTAAAAAAAAGTTTTAGTTGTCAATCACTTATAAATTGAGAAGAAGAAGCCATTTAAAAAAGGTAACTTACGTTTGACATTTTTGTTTAACTTGTGAGAGTGTCATAAGAAAAAAAGCTTTAGAAAGATACCTTATATATATAGTTTGAATAATTTTTTTCTTTTTACTTTTCCTATCAACTGGCGATTATCGACTGTCAATCGATTTCATGCCTAAGAATTTTCCTTCTCAAATATCATTTTTTTTTTAAATATAAAAATTTAATAATAATAAAATTAAAAAAATATATTTTAATTTATAGGTATATGGAGTAATTTCTTTAATGAGTTATTAATGATATATTCTTCGTATGTATTTAATGGATAATTAAGCAAATATTTCAATTTCTAATCTTTCATGATGTAGATTCAAGAGGTTGGATAGTTAAACAAAGTATATTTAAGTTTTGTAACTTTATCATTAATTTAAATTTTAGTTTGACCAAAAAGTAACTTATGTGTTTAGATTTTGTAAGATATAAAGGAAACTATATTATATACTTAAAATCTTGAAACCTTAGAAGATTTTCTATATGTGTATAAGTGTAAGAAAACTTAGTTATATGTATAAGTAAGATTAAATTTATACTTAAGAAAATACTTATACAGATTATTTATTAGAAAATTTAAAATCATTGAGTTATATTCGGTTCCTACTACATCAGTGTTTCGCGGTTCAACCTCCTTTCTGAGTACGTAAAACTTGGCATGGACATTTGCACTCATTGTACACCCAGGTGGTCAAAAATATTGTAAGCACCGTCGTCAAAAAATTATATTTAGACATTAGCGTGATTACAAATCACTCGTTCCTGGCTTTACCATACAATCGATCCATTAATCCTGCTAATGCCAAAAGTTTTTTACTCTTGATACTAAATATTCTATTTCATAAAATAAAAAAATAAACAAATTTTCAGTAGGTGAAAAGTTAATACAATGTTTTTACGGTAAACAATGCATCGAAATTTAAATAACTAAACATAATCTATACCTTTTAGATATTCACTTTATAGTTTAAGTATCAGAAATTAATAATTCACAAACACGTTCTGTAAGTAAGTTTAGAAATCCTTATAATAGTCTTATACTTTTCTCTACCTATATAATGGAGCTTTGGATTCAACTTGTAAGTATTATATACAGTTTTGGTAACCACATTAAAGTTTTATACTAAACTTGTATTTTGGCGAATAATTAACCTCAAAATGTTATTTCTACCCGCATCTCTTATACAAAGTTTGTATAAATAATTTATTTTAAAGTTACATATTATTCATTTTTAATATTATGTTTAATATCTTTTCTCTACAAACTAAACCTAAAAGAATTTTTTGTTATCCAGAAGAGAATTAGTGTTTATTTGATTCTTAAAATCTTTAATTGTAAAAAAATGATTTTTGGCCTTCCCGGGATTTTTTGTTCTCGTCCTATGCTTAGGTATGCAAAAATTATTGCAAACACTATTGGCGAAAAACTTTTCTGGGGCAAAGAGACTATAATAAACGTGGAACATGTTCTTAGGATGGGGTGTGAAAAAGGCCTCAAATTCAAGGGGGGGGGGGGATCAAAAATGGACATCTTTAGGGAGGGGGGAGTGTCAAATGGACTTAGAATATTTTAAATTTATGAACTTCTAATGACCCTAGAATACTTTAGGTTTATGAACTTAAGGGTGCGATTTCATGGAGCTTATTTTTAGTAGATTCTAGGGTCACTAGAGTTGACTTCAATTGAACTCTAGTAATTATCACTAAAAATTTATTAAAATTTTGTTCTGAGGCGATTTTGTGGATCCTGTCCAAGCAGAATTTTAACAGGTTTTGAATCATAATTAATTATTTTTACTCTAGTGCCCCCAGAATCTAGTAAAAATATGCTCCATGAAATTGTTCCTTAAAGGTCGAAATCATGGAGAGAATTCTTATTAGATTCTAGGGACACTAGAGTAAAAATAATTAGTTATGACTCAAAATCTATTAAAATTCTGCTTGAGCAGGATCCATGAAATCGTTTCTGAGCACAATTTTAATTAATTTTTAGTGATAATCAATAGAGTTCAATCTTTTCAACTTTAGAGTCCCAAGAATCGATTAAGAATTTGTTCCTTAAAATTGACCCTTAAGAATAATTTCAATTTAGGGACTTTCTCGGGGACTTTTATAATTCTTGATTTAGAGATTTCTAGAGATCCTATAATACTTTGAGATTAAAGACTTAAGATAATTTTTGATTTTGGAACCCTAGAATACTTTAGATTTCTAGACGTAGAATAACTTCAATTTAGGGATTTTTATTATTTTTGATTTATAAACTTCCAGGGACCCTAGAATACTTGAGGTTTATGGACTTTTCATTCAGATCATTTTAATTCAGGGATTCTTAAAATTACGGTTCTAGGGCTTATAATAATTAGGGAGTATAAGTTAAAACCGTTATAAATGAACATGTTCCATATTCGTTGGTTGTATTAACACACAAACCAGTCATAAGTTTTTTTTTAACTTGGACGAGTTCCCTTTTTTGCCCTTTTTATGTATAACTATTTTTCAAATAACGAGGTAAAATATGGGATTTAACCTGAACATGCTGTCTGTACTTGCTCGTGCATAAAACTACATGCAAAGTCAAAATCAATTTTTCATTCCTTGTTCAAAAAATAACTATTGCATTTACCATTTTTATAATCGCAATTTACACTTTTTCTGGACCATTATTAACTTTTCCGGTTATAAAGCTTAATATCAGGATTGTAAAAGTTATATCTTAAATATAACAAACGTTACCCAAATTCATTTATTACCAATTAATTTAAAATATTGATTCAATTTTTTGAATAAACTATTAAAGTTTAATTAAACTAAAGAGATTTTTTTGTCAAAATTTATTTTTTTTATTTTATGAAAATATAATTTTTTAAAAAATCAAATTTTTTTTCTTCAAAATTTTAAAAAACTTTTGACAGAAACATTGAAAATAAAAAAATAATTTAACATATTTTTTAAAAGTATTTTATAATTTTAATGACATTTTCTTTTTACATATTTTTATGTAATAATAAAATTCTTTTTATAATTTTTTTAGTTTTAGTTTAATTTAATAAAATGAAAGTTGTGATACCTACTATTATAGTATGAGAAGTTTATAAAACTTATAAGTGTACTTGTGTATAAATAAAAAAAAATTTTACATACTTTTTTAAAAATTTTGTATTATACAAAAGAATGTACCCTATATGTATATATTTTTTAAATTATACTTTGTACTAAAAAGAAATGTTCAAAAAATTTCAGTAGTACATTTAGTAGTACCAAAAACTCAACGTTATAATTCAAAAATATTAAAATTTATTTAAAAAATGTTTTTATGCTAAATTAAACTAATTGAAGTTGCTAAAACTTTAAAATTATTGTTAATTAGCACTTGAGGTTAATTTTACATTTTTGTTTTGTTTAAATTTATGGTAATTTTGTTTAAAATTGTGTAGTAATGTTGATGGTACGATCTGAGACTAATTGACGAAGGTAGAGGGCACATCTGGTTTTAAAAAATAATGGAAATTTTGGGCACTGAGAAAAATAATTTTTTTAAAACTTAGAAACATTAATGAATTTTAATTTATCAAAAAAATTTATTAGTTTGAGCAAATATGGAAATTAAAAATATTTTACTAAAAAACAATAAAACGTTTTTATTTTTAAAATGACACGTAATTTATTCAGATATGAAAAAACTTAATTATCCCAGCAGCGTATCCTCACCTTGTCATTACGTACTGCAATATAAGTAAAAAGTTTAAAATAAATTTTTCTTTTTCATTTAACATTGTGCTTTTTAATTAAAACTTTTTTAATTATCTTAAAATTATTACATTTTAATTTAATAATTATTTTATTTAATTTATAAAATAATTAATTATGAATTTAGGGTAGGCCAGAGCACCTCTATTTCTTCATTGATAATAGCATAAAATTTCCCAAAGAGTAATTACATTGTTTAGATTTCTAAATAAAAAATATTATCAAATTATAAAATATATTTAAGCTAAAAACTTTATTTTTTTTTGGAAATCAACTTTTTTATTTTGCAGTATTCAAAAATTATTTTTTCAATCAAACCAGATATTTTTTTTTTTTTTTTATAAATAAATAATAAAGGTTATAACTAACAATGCATCTGTATGAACTTGGTTGATTTATTTTATTATCATTGATGCGGTATTTTATTATTGAAAATTTTGGAATTATCGGTCACTTAAGTTTGTTTATGTACAGTATATAAACAAACTGATACATTTATGAATTAAAGTTATTTATAATACATTGAATAAAATTTTAAAAATTAATTAATTATTGGAAATATATATAAAAAAAAAATAGAATTCATAATAATCATTTTATTTTCTAAAAAATACGTATTTTTTTACATAAGAATTATATAAATGCATATTTTTAATCAATTTTTTAAAATACAATCAATCTTTTAAAAATTTTATAATTTTTAATATTTCTAAGAATAAAATTCATTGTTGATTCAAGCTAAGAATCTAGATTTGAGTTATCGAGATGTATTAGAATGAAAAAAAAATAGCCTGATAGTGTATCTTGCAAAAAAGGAGAAGGGTCATATTGACCCACGGTGTTCTCGGAGGGTTAAATTATCTGCCAATATTACAAGTTCTGCACAATTTTCCAAACTAACTTTGCATAAAAGAATATTTTCCAGTTTTTCTTTCAGTTCTTTAACCTCATATTTCGATGCTGCAACTAAAATTTCTTTAAGATCTTCATGGTTAAGATCTGGAATTACTTCAGTATAAATGTATTTTAATAAAATTTCCATTGTTTCGTAGGTCGTATCAGTGATTTCGATAGCATCAGTCGTTTCATTTAACATTAACCGGAAATATGAGCTTTTTAATGATAGCATGACTTTATGTGCTTTTAGAGATCTGTCGCCCATTTTCAAAACAATGTCTGAATATTTTCCTAAATCTTCTATATTTATTAATACCTCTTCTCTAACTATATTAGAATTTGCCAAGCTTTGACTTATTTCAAATGTAATATTACATGAAATCATTAGTGAATCATTCGCAGAGTGCAACAAATCTTCTTCAATATCCCAAAGATGATTAAGTGTCTGAAATTTCGTTTTTTCATCTAATATTTGATCAAAAGAATTTTCTTTCAAAAATGTATCTACTAAAGAAGCTTCCCAAAAAAAACAATGAAATCCGGTCACATCGTTGAATTTGATTTCTAGCTTAAGATCTGGTTGATCGGAAGGATTTAGAGATATGATCAGTTTCCATTTTAATACATCACTTTTTAAATTCAGCGCAAATTCTTCAGATTCACGCTTTTTATCCGATTCAAAATTAAAATTTTCAAATATGTACTTGCATACTACACGATAGTTATGACTTTCTACTGTTTCAAGTAAAGTATGATTAAAGATATAATCATTTCTTAAGACACCTAATTCTTCTTTTGGGAATTCTAATTTTTCCATGATCAGCTCAGATTATATAAGTTAAACGACTCCTAAAAGTATAATAATATATTTATTATTTATATGACATTTTAAAATAATTAATGTAAACAAAAGACGAGATAAACAATAAATTTAAATTACAGTTAACTGATTTTTCTTTAATTAAAGTAGATGGTTCATTTTTATGCTCTCCAGAAAAAAATCACTTCTATCAATACTCCAATATTTTTTTAATAAACAATGGATGATCTATCTTTGATCTTTCTTGCAAAGTGTTGAATTTTTGCCCCCCCCGAAAACACTCAACAGTCTCGATTCAATATCAGCGCGCGAATAGTCTCTCTCGCAGCACTGAGCAGCGTGCAGTGTTAAAATCCTAGTGAAAAAAATTGCAAATGGCGGATCTGTTAACTAGGCGAGGTTAGTACCTAGCAACTATTTAAGCGCGGGAAATAATAAATTTTAAAAATTGAATTATAAAATAATAAAAGATTCTTTTAGAAATATTAGAAATTAATAAAATTTAATTATGGAGACGAATGCAAAAATACGATTGTCATACAAATGTAAGAATTTTAATTTTTAGTTAAATGTTATCTTTAGTGTCTAAATACATTAAATATTATTTTTATATAGAAATGCATTTTCTATTCCAAAATCAGCAATGCATGCTCAAGCCAATAAGCGAATTAAAATACTGGCTCAACCTTAGCACTTGAAAAAAGCTTACACCTCGTAAATACATTAAATTTAAAAAATTTTTTTAATTAATAATTTATATTAAAAATATTTTTTTTTTTAAATGTCATTGCAAGTACATCATTTTTACCAGTATGAGGGTGTTACATACAGTTTTCTTATTCAGCGCCCCATAAATTTGTAATTAGAAGTTCCGAATATTTATGAGGTCGTATGTGTCTAGGCAAAAATATTGTGGAATACTGGATCATCTTCAATAAAAATAAATGTCAAAAGTATTTATAGTTATTTGAAATTTGGAAATATTCTTTTGGGAATTCCATAGATTTATTAGAGAAAAAAATGTATACAAAGTAGAAATCCCACGTCTGCCCTAAAAAGCAGTAAAAATGAAAAAAATAATTTTTTTTTAAATATTTTAAAAAAGTATTTATTTTAAAAATAAAAAAAATATTTTTAGGCATAAAAATTAAAAAAAAATAAATAAAATCGAAATTGAGTTAAAAATTGTAACATAAAATTCAATTAAAAAAAATAAAAATAAAAATATCGTATAGTTGAATCAGATCATCTCTTGAAAAAGTTTTTTTGAAACTTTATTTTTTTAAACTCGAGTGTATTACGTATTTTTATTTTATTTTTTATCAGTTTTCAATATTATTAAAACTTATATACCGTATAGGAGCCGGTTTTCGATCAGAAGTCACTTTCTTATACCTAGCTGTATCTTTATTTGTTGAAAAATATACTTTAAAATTAATAATTCGAGTTAAATATTGTTGCATTTGATCAGGGAAATCCTATATTTTATTATCCCAATTAAAAAAGTATCAAATTTATTGATGGGTAATTAATAATTTACATTTATTACAAGTGTGCAAGGTAAGGTAATTTCGATAATGCAAATTCTATTTTTGATAATAGTATCATTTTGATCGAATTAATTTTCGATAATTTGAAAATCGTTAAAACTAAGTTTAAATCGCGCGAGTTTTAATAGAATAACTGTACCTATTTCTTAACTCCCTTTTCACTTCTTTTTTCTTGCTTTTTTAATATAAAATACCTATAATAAGAGTAAAATATAGTAAACAACAGATGAACTACACACTTTTATAATCATGTATTTTTAACATTTATTTATTAAAATTTGCTTTTTAATTTTAATTAACGAAAGATAATAATTGATATAATATTTTTACAACCTAAAGAAATAAAATAGATGCTGCGCCGTGTGTATGCAACCAGCTTTTAGCCTATTTCAGTTGGCGCGCAGCTTTATTATAAACACAAGCGTTATGTTTACCTCTTTATTTATTTGTGTTTTTAAAAGTAAAAAAAGCATTAATTTTATAAAAAAAGTGTTAGAATATAATTTTTATACATTTTTAATATTAAAATAAAGATTTTTTTCCAATTTTAAAGTGTTTTTACGTAATTTTTATAAAAATCAAAGCATTTACGAGCATTTATTGTGTTATAAACAAAGTGATACATAAGTATATAAGTACTTTAAATTGTGTTTATGTGTGTTAGTTTATTAAATATTCTATTAATTATTATAAAATATAGTATAAATAATGTAATTATGACAAATTTAGTGTATTATTATTAAATAAATATCGTTTAAATTAAAAAAAGTGTAATTAAATTGAAAATATCGAAAATACCCATACGTGTAAAAAAGTTCGGATTCGATTATCGATATACCTATTTAAAATAAATTTGCAATAAATAAGTGAATATAACCCTTTCCCTTCATTTATTAAAGCATCACAACGTAATTAAAAGCATTTTTAGTATTCGGCATAGAGTAGGTATCCCTAAAACTCGATTTTAATAACACACGAGATTTGGTGAAAACGATGAGAAAAATCTCCTAAGGTTGTACAAGAGAGAATTTTTCTTATTTTTTTTATTAATTTAAATTGTTTTTTAACATCGGTAAGGTAAAAATCAGTTCTTTAGGGCTTATAGTTTCATAATAAAACTCGGTTTTAGATAAATTATGCATACTTTTTTATATAAACGCTTATTTGTGTGTATTTGATCGAAATCCAATACGTTCGAAAATTGGCTCCTATACGGTACTATGATATTATAAAAATAAAATTTACATTTTTAGACTATTTCTTTCGTAAATAAAAATTTTACTTTACAATATTCTATCAGTTATTTTCAATTTTTATAAAGAATTTTATATCGGAAATTAAGTTAATTTATTTTTTTAAAATTGTTATGTATTTTTTTTTCTTTTTTGTCATGAAAATAAGGTTAATAAGTAACAAGGATTTGCTTTTTCTTCAAAAAATAATATTGTAGGTAATTGATGACCTTACCCACATAGACACATGTATCATTTCATGAACATATACGAATGAACAATTAGAAATATGTTATGTGTAATTGGTAATTTGATTCTGGTATTAATGGATACTGAATCGTGAAATTGACATTAACATTTTGTATATATATGGATAGATCCAGGTAATTTCTACATTTCAGTAACTATTTTTTTTTTTTAAATATAATTCATTTCAAAAATGAGAATGGTAAATTTATTAGCATTTTGGTATTAATTTAATATCCTGATATTATTTTAAACTGGATATTAATTTAAAATTTAGTTCTTTTACCGTCTTTTACAGACTTATTATGACCTGAAAAACTGTATTTTGAAATTATGTTAAGATTTCTAATAAAATGTTATATAATTAGAACCCTGATGTTAGAACTCTCCGAAAACAAAATAACCTGGTTAACCTCATATACGTACTTAATAAATACAATATCAACTGTCAAAGAAAACTGTATAATATGATGAATTGGCATTTTAATTTTAATTTTTACAATATGCACATTTTATATAGAAATTTTAATTAATAAAATTGATTAAATTTTTTTTTTTTTATTGTTTTATTAGAAAGGTAATGAAAAATTTGATATTAATAAAATATCATATATAATCTTCAACGTATAAAACAATATATAATTGAAAATTTCAATTTCAATTTTAAAATATATTTCAATATTATGTACAAATGAAATAATATATAATTATAAACATCAAATACATTCTGTACAATAGCTGTTTAAATAAGTATTTCAAATGATATATATAATGTTATTAATTATTAATACAATTTATAAATACAGTTATTTATCAATTGTCAGTTTTTTAGAGTTTTTTTTATTATGGTAAAAAATTGTGCTGATTATAAATAGAAAATTTAAGTGGGTATAGATGAATATTTTTGGCCTTTACAAGTGAATGAAAAGATAATATTATTCAATATTCTTATTTTGAATGGTTCAATTGAATTCTGACCTTAGGTTTATTTAAGCACCCCCAAATAAAAAATGAGATACATATTTTAAATTTTTATATATACAAGGTAAAATTTTTAAACCATTGGGAAAGGAGGGTGTTGGGGTAAAAAATAATAATATGAGTGAATTTTAACCTTTACTCCAGTTAATTTTTGACTTTGCAGTTGATTTGGTAAAAAAGATAATGAAAGGCTAAAAAGAGTTCTTTAGGTCACTGATTCCGAAAATCAAGGTTTTAATAAGCCCTTTTTAAGTTTGTTTTTACAATATTCGCAAACCCTAGTGGGAGTAACTTACGACATAGGTTTTTAGAGCTACTTATTACGAATTTGGGGTCTTATAAATGGAAAATTAGTTTCACTTGAATTATTCTTAGTGCCAAACCCCGGATTATTCTAAGTCCTTAAACTCAGATTATTTTATGTCCCCAACCCAGATTACTCTAACAATAAGTCCCTAAATCAAAAATATTTTAAGTCCCATTTAATCTCCCTCTTAAATTAGACGATTTTTCCCCCCTCTTGATTATTCAGATTTTTGGGGTACCCCCTCCCTATAAACATGTTCCATGTTCAAAAAGTTAGTTTCAAGCAAAATGCTGTAACCGTTGTTTACGTTGTTAAAAGTAATAACTTGTTGCATTTGCTATATTTTAAGAAGAGATTATCATTGTGAATTTGGAAAAAATACCAACGTGAATTTAAGAAACGACCTAATCAATCATATGACACGGGGTTATCGTTTCTAAAAATTTGATTGATTTATTCAGGAATTTTCCATATATTTACGCTATAAACATAAAACTGCGTCAATGTTGAAATATTTCTTTTGCAATATAATAGCTTTTCTTTTTTACAAACAATTTAGAAATTCGATTTTTTTCTCCCGTCAAAAAATTGATATATTGATTGTCCTTTTGATGAACGTGTAATTACAAATTTAATGAAATAAAATTATTATTGTTTTAGTGAAAAAAAAATCAAATAAAAAAATTTCGTAAAATTTTATTCCAGATACAAACGCTGTCTATTAATAATTTAAAATTCACAGCAAAATTACTAAATAACCCGTTAGTTTAAAAATTCATATTTATAAATAAAATTAAACTTAAAAAAATTTTTTTTAATACTTTTATATTATTTTGATAAAAGAAATCAAAGTTTTATGATGAGTTTATGCGAGTGGAAATTTTTTTTATATTATCAAAGTCAGAAGATAAAAGTTTAGAATTTTCTATATAGCAAGTGTATATAATTTATATTTGACCTAAAGTTAATCAACTGTATATAAAATTGAGTGAGTATATATATATATATATATAGAATCAGTACATATATCTAGATCAAATTCTATTTTAAGAGAAATATTTTTTATTAAAAAAAAAAGGTTTTAAATTATTTTATCGAGGATTAAAATCAATAAATTTTAATAAATTATATTTAATATACATCAGATTTTATGAATTTAATATCACTTTTTTATTTTTGTATTTGAATAAAATTGTGAATTACTTTTTGTAAATAATTTTGGTGCTTAAATTTACACAGAAGTATGTAGACTTTTTTTTGGAATGTGTAAAAATGTATACTTACATTTTTATTTTATATTTCTTGACGTTCCCCAATGGATTTACTTTAAATTTTTTTAGTTTTACTATCATACTTTACTTTTATATTGAAAAGTCTCAGCTGACAATGCTACTATGGGATTTCTAAGACATCTTTTTGTTCTCGATATGATACGAAAATGAAAAAATAAGACAAAAGTTGGACTTTTTTTACCATTTTTATTCACCTATATGTATTTTATTTGACAATTTTTGTACAGATTTTTCTTTTTATTTTTTTATGATTTTTGTACAGAAAGGTTTTTAATGTGCATTATTTATGTGGGTAGCTGGCTAATAGGGGTCTGATTTATTAATTTATTGCACAGTTATTTAAAATTACCAAAATTTAAATTTCCATACAAAACCTCGTTGACGATTTGAAAAAAATCCATTTTAGCCCTAAAAATTTTGAGAGAATAAGGATTGAAAAAAGACACTTAAAATTTGCCCAAAATCAATTTTTCATCAACCAATTTCGAATAAAAATAACCAAAAATACATAAAAAAATTTTTAATATTAAAAAAAAATAATCTTAAAATTACTTCTCTAACATCTATTTACAATCTGCACTACAATATCATACATAAATTATTAAACAAATATTTTTTTGTTATATATTTTAAAACAACACATTTATTTATATTAAAAGTGAGAAAAGTAAAAACTATAAAATGTATTTTATTTTAAAAGTTTTTGTGGTATTTTTAATATTGACTTTAACAGTAGTTTGACCTATAAACTTTTTTTTCTTCTTTTTTTTTTCTCTAAAGTATTTGATAATATTTTTTTTTTTTTAGAAACAGCAGTGGAAAAAAATGCAAATATTTATTCATTAATTTTTGTCAAATATTTCATATTTTTCAATATTTTTAATGCAAATTGAAAATAATGATATACTTTTTTAAGTTTCATTTTTAATCGTTTATAAACGTTTAATCAATGAAGTTAAAATTGGACATTTTCGTACTCGGCAGACTGTAATCCCTCGTATAGAGGGGTTAACATAAAAATCTAAAAAGACCTACTAATCGAACTTTTGAGAGCCTACCCGCCTATTTCTGGTCATCCGCTCAAGGGATCCGAAGAGTCCTTGAGCATTTGACACTTAACTATCCCAGCAGGGATCAGATGAACACGATGATTTTGTAGAGACACCTAAATACTTACAAGGATGTATGTATGTAGGCTGACCTTAGGACGCATGGGATATTTTAAATATAAAATAACTTTTTTAAGATTATAGATATATTTATTGAATATCCTTTTGAATATGTACACATGAGTATACAATTCGCAAGAGCGGCCTTGGTCAAGTGTGTCGTGCCGCTGAAATGGTCTCCCTTATATATCATTTCCCAGGCACGCACACTCGCACAAAGTTTTACTTGCAAAAAGTATTCTCGAACTTTCTAGATGCTTTCAAGTTATCTTAACGGCTTGAAAGTATCTTTTACATTTTTTATCTATACAAAATTACAAATATTTATTTATTCTTTTTAATTAATTTTTATAATATTTAATACTTTATTTTACATATAATTTTGTTTAATTAAAGAATACCTTTTATCCCTTAATTAAGGTTTATTTTATATCATCTTATCTATTTTATTATAAGTTTAATTATTAAGTATTTTTATAATGATTTATAAGAAATAATTATATTTAATTATTTCTTAAATTTCTAAATTTAGTAAAAAGTCCCTATATCGTTAATTAAGGTATAAAAAGGGCTTTTTCTTATTTTAACTTTATATATTGATAATCTTTAAATTAATCCTAATTTTTATTTACAACTATATACATATTATTCTAAAAACTATTTACAAATTATTTACAACCCTTTAGTGAATACAACTAACCCTTTATAAAAGTTATTTCATTTTTTAATATCATTATTTGAATTTAAGCAGTTACTTGTATCCCCGTAAGGTACAGCCCTCTGGATTATCATATATTAAATATTGATAAATCCATGATGGCTACTATATACATATATACACATATTGATACACGCGTTATACCGTCATGTTATATCATACCGTTTTGATACAGTTTTAACTGTTCCTTTGTTCTCTTATAAGATTTTACATATACATGTTTATTCTATGATTGTATTTAAATATTTTATTTATTTCTTATGACACCTACACCTGGTATGTTACATTTCCCCCCCCAAGACTTTGTCCGCAAGTGACAAAATCTAAAAAGAGTTGTAACACAGGTGTATGTGTTATTATATATAATTCAATTATTTATTTGTTAATTTTTTGTATCATGTATTTATTTATTAACATATCATTTGCTTTATTTATTTTATCAAAATGATTTATAATTTATTATATTTTTATATTTTTTATAGACTTTGCCATATATATTCTTTAAAAATATTTTTCTTTATTTAGGTTTGAACATTAATTTATTAATTTCTTTAATTTTTCAATACTCGTTGGTATTTAATCATAATATTTTTTAATGATTGATTCTTGTTTAAATTTTCTTGCATTTTTTAATGCCTTTTAATTTAGGATTTTTATTTTTCATTATATTTTTTCACATTGCAATTATTTTAATGTTTTGTTTCACATTAAACTGAATTAATTTTGTTTCAAATTTTATGCACATTGAAATTATTTTTACTAGTATTATTTAACTTCAATATAGCAAAAATTTTTTAAAATGTTTTATTTTCTTTTATTTTATTTTTAGAGTTTTTGTAAATGTTTATTCATTGTCTTATTTCTTTAATTGATCAATTAGTTCTTTTATTATAATTTTTATTCGTGAGTTTTCAAATTTAGCCTTTTGCTTAAAAGAAAAATCTATTTGTTAGTTTATACTATTTAATAATTTTAATTTTCGATACCTATATTTATGGTACTCTTAGACATTTTTTGTTTAAATAAATAAATAAATATAATTCTTTAGAAATTTAAGCTTCTTTTGCTTCTATAAAATTTTCTAGTTTTATATTTTTTATTACTATTATCACTAATATTACTACTTTCACTACTTGAGCTGTAGTAATCTGAATCGATTGGTTCTTTATCTGAGCTATTATTTTCAGTAAAACTGATGCAGTATTTTTTATTATTTATTATTTCATTAAAATTTTCATAATTGTTTTTATTCTTGTATATATTGTTTTCGTTATAATTATTTTGATTGTTGTAATCAGACTTATTTATGTAATTTTCATTTTCTTGATATTTTTTTCTGGAAAATCTATCTTCTTCATCATATTCATCTAATAATGCTAAAAAATCTTCTTGATTTTTTATTCTAAAATTATTTGTATCTCTTTTTATTTCAGTTCCAAATTGTTCTGAAATTGTTTTTATAAATGCCGCTTCATTTTCTGTCATTTCTAAATCTTTTGCTGTATTTAACAATTTTATTGCATAATTTACTCTATTGGATTTTCTTTTTTCTTTATATTTACCCATATATAATTTTCTTCTTAACTTGCCTTTTAAAGTAGGGTTCCAATAATGTTTCTTGAATAAATCTTCAAATTCTTGAAAAGAGTTTATTTTTTCTTCGTATAAATAAAACCAGTCTTTAGCATCTTTTTTCAAACACTGATAAATTAAAATTTTTAAGTTATTTTTATTGTTTGTGTTATATATAGAAATATAATTCTTCAATTCTGATAGAAATCTTAAAGGTTTTTCAGAAGGTTTTCCTTGAAAAATTGGTGGTTTGATTTTTAAAATTAGATTTGATATCTTATTTATATTGTTTGTATTTTTAATATTTTTGACTTGATCTTCAATATTTTCAATAATTTGAATCATCTCTTGATTATATTTAACCTCATTTTTTGAATATTCTTCTGTGAAATGAATAGTTTCTTCTTTTTCTTGTTGTTTTTCTTCTAATATTTGAATACTGCTTGTAAGTTCATTTATTTTGTCTTGTTTTAATCGCAATTGGTTATGAAAATATGTAGCTTGCTGATTTAAAATTGCTATTTTATCTTTTTGATAGTTTACTTCATTTTTATATTTTTCGATTTCTTTATCTGATTGTAATCTTGATTTTCTTTCTTGAACAAGAATTGTATTTATATCTACCATCATTTTTATAAGAGTTTCTTGAATATCTAAATTTTTATTTTTTAAATCAAATTTTGAATTTTTAATTTTTGCATTCTTTAATAAAGAATCGATATCATTTTTCATTAAAATATAATCAAAATTAAGATTTTCATAAATTTCAGCCATTACGTTATATTTATTGATCATATGTTTAACAAGTTTTATATTTTTTCAAAAAATTTAAAGAATTACCCATATACATTTAAAATGTTTAAAGGTTTTTATTTTATAATGGTTCTACCTTATTATCAAAATAGATAAAGATTACTATCTTTATTTTAAATATTTTTTGCTATAACTTCACGTATTTTTTATACAGAATTTACCAAAGAAGTCTTTTAATATTTATTTCAAATTGATAAAGATTTTCTAAAGAAAAATGTAAAATAGGCAGATTTTTGTCCATATATATATAATTTGGATTAGTTTTATTTAAATAGATTTTAAAGCGCCTTTATCAATTTTCCATATATATTTTATAAATGTTTGTTAATTTTTATGATATACTATTATAATAATTACATCTGTAAATTTTTGTGTTTATGCAAAAAAAAATATCTTTTATTTTTTTTAATATCTGATCATTATTATCATATTCTTGCAAAATGTTGAATAAATCATTTTTCGTTCTAATTTTTTGTAAACGTACTAATCTTTTGATTTCTACTCCAAAATGTTGTACTACAATATCAATTATGGTTGATTCATCTTCTGCTATTTTTAAGTCTTTAGCTATACCAAACATTTTCTTGGCGTAATTAACTCTTGATAAATTACTGTTTTTTATATATACACCAGAGTTAAGAGTTCTTCTCAAGGCATCTTTGATACTGTTGGAGCATAGTAATATATTTTTCATAACAAGTTCTTCTTCAGAAAGATCTTGTTTGGTTAAAATATCTGGAAAATTTTTGTGTGTCTTTTTTGACAATAACAAATCGTTTAATTCCTTTTGTAAATTTTCCATTTAGATATATATTTCACCTTTTTATTATTTAGAAAATAGTTAATATCTAATATATTTTGTCTTAAAAATAAGAAAAACTTTTGTTAAAAAAAAAATTTTATTTTGTTTCCTAAATATAATGAAAATGTTCCATATATATCTTTTTATTTTTTATGATTTTAATTTTAATTTGATTTTTTATTAGAAATTATAGAAAAATATTTTTATTTTTATATTTTCAAAATTTTAAAAAATTTACTCATATATCAAAAAAAAATTTTTAAGTTATGCATAAAAGAAAATAATATTATCACACAAAAGAATTCTAGTAAAGGTATTTCTAGGAAATTTTTTAAGTTCTATTATTATTTTTACTACTAGGCCCTTTACTACAATCTCTTTAAATGTATACTACTATATTTACTACAATTCATTCATAATAAATATATTTTAATTTAATAATTGTACAATAATTCTTATTGGTACTTTAAAGTTATTATTTTTATAAATTATTTTTATCTATTTAAAAAAAATTATTATTTTAAATTTATTATTTTTGTATAAAATCTATTTGAAAAAATTTTATTTATTATTAACAATTTTTATTTAATTATTTATTTCTAAATTTTTCATATTTTGTATCATATTTTTATTACATCATCACAAAATTTGTTTAATTATAATAGATGTATAATTTTATCTTATTCAATAGACAAAAGCATTTTAGAGGGAGAAAAATGCTCTTGTTATGATTCAAGTTCAATGGCTTGGCCTTGAATTTATTTGATTGTTTTTATAATTCTTATTTTCACGAAATATTATATTCGTTGAGAATAAGAGTATTTATTATTTTTAATAATTTTCATAAAACGGTTATTTTTCCGTTACTTTATCTTTTTATTTTACCAGACGGGTATGCTAATTTTATGTTTTGGCAATTTTCAAACAAAAAAAATTTTATTGCCAATAATTAAAATAAAAAATAAAAAAAAATGCAGTTTTATGATTACTTTTTCATAAAAAGACTTTTAGCCTTTATTTTCGCCTAAATGGCTTAAAAAAAAATTTTTATATTTATTTTTGCCCAAATGGCTTTAAAAAATATTTTATTTTTATTTCTGCTCAACTGGCTTGAAAAAAATATTTTTATATTTATTTTGGCCCAAATGGCTTAAAAAAATATTTTAGCATTTATTTTTTACTCTTTTTATATTATAAAAAAAATTTTATTTATTTATTTTTAAAGTAAAATCTATTCGATTCGTCCAAATCAATCATTTTCTCTCCCGTTAACTTTTCTATGTGTTTATTTAAGACGTGTATAGCCTGATTTTGCTCATTTATTTTATTATTTAAACAATTAATTTGTTTAGATAAATATAGATTTTCATTTTTTAATTCTGTCATTTCTTTTACAAATTTTTTCTCGCTCATCGAGTTTTTTTTTTAAATTTTTTAAATCATTGACAATGTGGCCCATCGTCCACCATTGCTCATCTGTTAAAGCGTTTAGCCATTCTATTCTTTCTTCAATTTGTTTACTGGATAATTCATACCTTATGTAATTATCAACAAAATTTGAATTATCACTATTTTCTATTTTATTGTTACTCATAGTAAAATAAAAATAATGAAACAAAAAAAAATTTTAATTAATTTTACACACAGAGAAAAAATTTAATTTAAAAAATGACTAACTTTAAACGAATCGAATATAATTTTCCAAGATTCACTACGGCAGGATCGCCAATGTAATCCCTCGTATAGAGGGGTTAACATAAAAATCTAAAAAGACCTACTAATCGAACTTTTGAGAGCCTACCCGCCTATTTCTGGTCATCCGCTCAAGGGATCCGAAGAGTCCTTGAGCATTTGACACTTAACTATCCCAGCAGGGATCAGATGAACACGATGATTTTGTAGAGACACCTAAATACTTACAAGGATGTATGTATGTAGGCTGACCTTAGGACGCATGGGATATTTTAAATATAAAATAACTTTTTTAAGATTATAGATATATTTATTGAATATCCTTTTGAATATGTACACATGAGTATACAATTCGCAAGAGCGGCCTTGGTCAAGTGTGTCGTGCCGCTGAAATGGTCTCCCTTATATATCATTTCCCAGGCACGCACACTCGCACAAAGTTTTACTTGCAAAAAGTATTCTCGAACTTTCTAGATGCTTTCAAGTTATCTTAACGGCTTGAAAGTATCTTTTACATTTTTTATCTATACAAAATTACAAATATTTATTTATTCTTTTTAATTAATTTTTATAATATTTAATACTTTATTTTACATATAATTTTGTTTAATTAAAGAATACCTTTTATCCCTTAATTAAGGTTTATTTTATATCATCTTATCTATTTTATTATAAGTTTAATTATTAAGTATTTTTATAATGATTTATAAGAAATAATTATATTTAATTATTTCTTAAATTTCTAAATTTAGTAAAAAGTCCCTATATCGTTAATTAAGGTATAAAAAGGGCTTTTTCTTATTTTAACTTTATATATTGATAATCTTTAAATTAATCCTAATTTTTATTTACAACTATATACATATTATTCTAAAAACTATTTACAAATTATTTACAACCCTTTAGTGAATACAACTAACCCTTTATAAAAGTTATTTCATTTTTTAATATCATTATTTGAATTTAAGCAGTTACTTGTATCCCCGTAAGGTACAGCCCTCTGGATTATCATATATTAAATATTGATAAATCCATGATGGCTACTATATACATATATACACATATTGATACACGCGTTATACCGTCATGTTATATCATACCGTTTTGATACAGTTTTAACTGTTCCTTTGTTCTCTTATAAGATTTTACATATACATGTTTATTCTATGATTGTATTTAAATATTTTATTTATTTCTTATGACACCTACACCTGGTATGTTACAAGACGTTTATTTTTATCAATTTTGGGAATAAGTCATGTGTTAACTTGCATGCTATCTGGAACACAACTTCATGCAAAGAAGAAACCGAAATTTTGACCCTTAGTTAAAGCTGTTTAAAGATTTGGATTCATTTTCACAAAATTTTTTATACACTTGAGTCAAATTACGGAAAGGAAAAAGGATTGTTTTTAGTAACCTAGATGTAATGCTCTACTAAAAATTTTTGATTGCTCATTCCAAAGATCAAGGTTTTGCTAGTGCAAAATTTGTATAACATCATTAAATTAGTAAAAAACGTCACATTTAGGGATTAATTTGGGATTAATTTTCAATATTTGCAAGATTAGAAAAATTTTCACGATATGACCCCGAAATTTGAAATCAACGAACCAAAAAACTTACTGGGTGCAAAATTTTGTTATTATTTATGAATATAGAAATATATAATCCTTATTAAGGAATATTTTTTACCAATTTAAACGGGTTTTAACCATTTTTCATACCCGGAACTTTTAAATTCATGAATTAAAAGCTCATAAAACCTACACTGAAAAAAAATTCGTTCGTTCTAAACGTGGTAAAATTCCACTTGTAGCTAGCCAACCCGAATTTTTGTTGTTGATGAAACAATTGAAAATTACCTGAAACGTAAAAAAAATTTTTTTTAAAATTTTTTCTTACTCTTCTAGAGTATGCGCGTAGTGGTACGACAGGTATCAGTTTTTAAAAATATTTATTAGTGTATGAGCAAAAATAACTTTTTTTAGCATACTTGACTATTTAAATTCGGAGTAGCATAATAATAATAATAAATTTAGCCATGAATCCAACAATTTAGATAATTATAATAAACAAAATTTAATTTGAAAACGCTTATCTAATATTTTAATTGTAAATTACATTTGGTTTAATTATATTACATTTTAATTTATTATTCAAATGAAGGCATAGTTTGTGTATAACTTGTAATAATAATTTTATAATTATATAGATTATGTAATGTTGTTATAAAAATATTACCATAAATTTTCATACGTGAATAAATATTAAAGTTGGAAGTTTTTGTTGATAAAATTTTTAGATAAGATTTTATTTCATTTGAAAGAAACGTTTTTAAATTTTCTGCTTACTTTTCAGTGGAAATTTGTTAAATATTTATTTTACGTCAAATTTTTTTTTTTCATAATTGATCAAGAAATTTGAAAATTTGGATGTCTATTAGTTTTGGCTCTAGCAATTGGTGAAATTCCCTTAAAAATGAATAATTAGAAAATGTAATGTGCAACCAGGTACGTAGCCAATTAATCAAATGGCCGTTTTTGACCCAAAATAATCAACTTTTAAATTGCTTACAAAATTGTAATTTTTAACGAAAAGCTTCAAGTTTCGAAAAATTCTATGTTTGTCTCTTTTTTTTTGTAAGAAATAATAAATTACAATTTAGGCAGTAATTTAAAAATTGGTTATTTTGGACCAAAAATGGCCATTTGGTTAATAAGCTTTATGAGAGAATGATAAATATTGTTAAAAAAACTATAAGAAGAACAATTCTTTAATATCTGAAAACTTATAACTTTACCGCCGTTAACCCGCGCTTTTCACTGCAGTACAATTTTTTCGGAAAATTTTTTAGCACAAAATTTTTTTTACAACACAAAATTATTACTTAATTTGCACTTAATTATGCCATAATTTTTTTTTTGCATCAATCAAATGTATCCAACTTGTGATACAAAAAATATGCTTAATCATTTGCAATATAAAAAAATTGGAAAAACACTTATTTTGTTATAGAGTAGATTTTAAAACCTGAAAATTAGAATCTATATACACTTCAGAAACGTTAATCCACATGTTAATCCAAACTTATCGAATAAAATAAACTCCTTGTGTAAATTATAATTTCTATTTTAACCAGAAAAAGTAATTTTCTGCATTCCTTTGTATCTGACTTATAGCCTTTGTATCAATTTTACCAATAAATACAAAATTCACAAAAGCTTAAATATTTATTTGTAACTATACAGCTGCAAAAAAAATGCAACATAATATTTAGCTAAATAATCTTATTAAACAAACTGCTTAACAATATACCTGTCAACACCAGAATAGAGAAAACTCTAAAATATTATTCAGTGTAAACATAAAAGAAAGATAATTTGTAAGTGAAACCTCAAGAATTTAATCCTCTTACTCACTAGTATTAATTCCTGTTTTTAAAAAAATATATCAAATTATTTCTATTATTGCTTTGTTTTTAGCAAAAAAAATCATTAATATTTTACATAAAATAATAATTTATTCTCTCTTTCCATGCACTTTTTGTTTTAACAGTATATAATGCATTCACTATATTGTTATGATAAAAGGGATGAGTTTATTTTACATCTGCATGAAATGTCGCATTCATTTTTACTAAAAAAAAAAACTTATGCGGAATTTTTTAAAGTTTATATAAAAATGCATTTTTTCTTTTGTGATTTGTTTTTGACAGATAGAAGAATTATTCTTTTTTAATGTTGAGAGTTTTAAAAAAGATTTTTTTTTTAAATTAAAGAAAAAACAAATAAATTGTGTTTTTTTTTTTTAATTTTAAATAAAATGAATTGAAGTTGTAATCGAATCGATATAATTTTAATAAAAAATTTCCATGGTTACAAAAAACAATCAAATTTTTTTTTTAATTAATAGATAACCGATGTGTAATTAAACATATTTTAGGTTGTTTATTTTTTTGTGGGCTTTTAATTTTAAAAAAATATATAATAAAATCGTTGTTTAAAAAAATTAATTAAAAAATAATTGTGAGATAAATTGAATAAAAAAATTAAATTAAATTAAAAAAAAAAATAATTTATTTGATAAATTTTGAAAAAAAAACTTTTTGATTAATTATGCGAGAAATTGTACATCTTCAAGCTGGCCAATGCGGCAATCAAATAGGCGCAAAGGTAAAAAATGCTAAAAATTCTTATTTTAAAAAAAATAAATTCAAGCAAAAAAAAAAATTTTTTTTTAAATTAGTTTTGGGAGGTTATATCAGACGAACATGGTATTGATCCATGTGGTGCTTATCATGGCGATTCAGATTTGCAATTAGAGCGTATCAACGTTTATTATAATGAAGCAACTGGTGGAAAATATGTACCAAGAGCAATACTTGTTGATTTGGAACCAGGTACAATGGATGCTGTACGTTCTGGGCCTTTTGGTCAAATTTTTCGTCCGGATAATTTTGTGTTTGGACAAAGTGGTGCTGGAAATAATTGGGCTAAAGGTCATTACACTGAAGGTGCTGAATTGGTTGATTCTGTATTAGATGTTGTCAGAAAAGAAGCTGAAAGTTGCGACTGTCTTCAAGTTGGTTATTTTTTTGTTATTAAATTCAATTTTTTGTATTTTTTCAAAAACTTATGATTTTCTTAGGGATTCCAACTAACACATTCTCTAGGCGGTGGAACTGGTGCCGGAATGGGTACTTTATTAATATCAAAAATTCGTGAAGAATATCCAGATCGAATTATGATGACATTTAGTGTTGTACCATCACCAAAAGTATCTGATACTGTTGTTGAACCATACAATTGCACATTATCAGTACATCAATTAGTTGAAAATACAGATGAGTCATATTGCATTGATAATGAAGCGTTATATGACATTTGCTTTAGAACATTAAAATTAACAACACCAACATATGGCGATCTTAATCATTTAGTTTGTGCTACTTTAAGTGGTGTTACTACTTGTTTGAGGTTCCCTGGTCAATTAAATGCTGATTTAAGGAAACTAGCTGTTAATATGGTACCTTTCCCAAGATTACATTTCTTTATACCAGGATTTGCGCCATTGACATCAAGGTCAGTTTAAAGATAATAATTATTTTATAAAATTGAAAAAAAATTTATGTATTTTATTGTTAAAATTTAGAGGTTCACAACAATATCGTGCATTGACAGTACCAGAATTAACACAACAAATGTTTGATTCTAAAAATATGATGGCTGCTTGTGATCCAAGAAATGGTAAATATTTAACAGTTGCTGCTGTATTTCGTGGTAGAATGTCAATGAAAGAAGTTGATGAACAAATGTTAAACATACAAAATAAAAATAGCAGTTATTTTGTTGAATGGATACCAAGTAATGTCAAAACAGCTGTTTGTGATATACCACCACGTGGATTAAAAATGTCAGCAACATTTATTGGCAATTCAACAGCAATACAAGAATTATTTAAACGTGTTTCTGAACAATTCACTGCTATGTTTAGAAGAAAAGCATTTTTACATTGGTACACTGGTGAAGGTAATTGAAAATTTTTATTAAAATTTTTTAAAAAAATTTTTATTAATTAAATAATATTTTTTAAAAGGTATGGACGAAATGGAATTTACTGAAGCTGAAAGTAATATGAATGATTTAGTATCTGAATATTTACAATATCAAGAAGCTGCAGCTGAAGAAGATGGTGACTTTGATGAAGATGAAGCTGATGCTGATGACAAATAAAAATAAAATTTTTCTTATTATTGTTTTAATAGTATTAAATTAACAAATATTTAATTTTAATAATTTTTATATCTTCATTATCTTCAATCTAAACATAAAAACATTATATGCACAAAAAAATAGAACTTATTTTAATTTTTTTTTTTTTGGTTTTTGAATTTTTTTTTATTTGAAATAAATTTCAAGTGCTTTGTGTACCATGAAAATATACTTAATTTTATCTTTTTAGTTATTATTTATTGCTTTATTATTTAATAGAAAATCATAATCATTGCGTTGCGGTTGCGCTGTTGATTGCAACCCCCATTTACGGCATTTGTAGAAGCCTGAAATTTCATTATCGACTAAATTTAGATTTTTGGTGTCGCTGATTCTGGTCTGATGTCAAAAAAGCGGATTTTTCATTCAATTTTTAAGTTTTTTTAGGGTAGAGCAGGGAACTATACTGGTTATAGAAAAAAATCAACAAAACAAATTTTCTGACCAGTGATCAGAAAACAGCTGCTGCGCCTCCGACGCGAAAAAATTGTATACTTTCCTTGTCCGTAAATAATGAATGCCTCAAATCGCAGTTTAATTTAATTACAATTTTATGAAATTTCATTATTTTATTTAATCATGTAATTTACAAGTGAATCGTGCCATTCTTTACTTTTCTGGACACAAGCCGTAAATATATACTATTAACTTTGCTCGCCCAAACGTAAAACTTGGCAAATATTTTTTGTATTGATTGTAAACTTAGACTGAAATATAAGAAACCTTAACGAATTTATACAAAATAGATTAACCAACTGTCACTCGAGCCTAAATTCATACTCATGCTAATGGCAAAATTTACGTGCCCTTGAAAATGAATATACTATTACCTATACTTAGTAAAGCTTTATTTAGTATTATATTGCAGCCTAGAGATAAATTTATTGTAACGTGATTTATTTTAATAAAACTTCCCATATTAATTGGTTACAGCTGGTATAAAATAATAAATTTGATAAATCATGTAAATTTTAAACTTAATAAAAAAAAAGAAATAAAATTTTGATTAGTTTTTCTTATAGGTCAACTCAGACATGAAAAAACTTCATAAAATATTATACAAAAAAAAAAAAAGAAAAAAAATTCTTGTGCTGTAAAGTATTTATACACATATATGTTGAACCTTTAGCTAAGAAAAGTTTAGTTGTCGTTACATTAGAAAACCAAAAAGCGGAAGTTATAATACTGCGGCTGTCCAGCCACAAGCTTTTGTTTAAAATGTTATAACCATACTTACACATACAAGTATAAGTGTATATACCTAAATACACATACACATTGAAAATTTTTATTTTATATTTTCTTTTTCTTTTTGTTGAGAAAAACTTTGATATAAGTTATTTTTAAAATTATTTTAGAGGCTTCTTTTCTTTTATGTGGTTGTATTTTATTTATTTATTGAAACATTTATAAATATGTACAGGTAAAAAGATCAGTTGTATTCATTTAAATTTAATTTTGTTTCTTTGTGGGTTTGGCAGGGTTTAATGAAATTCTTCTACTTGTCTTATTTAGTTGTACTACTTAAAATCGGAAAACGTTAAAATCTTAAATGATTTTAATCCGATTACTAGAATTGATAAAATATATTATTTTAAGTCTTTAAGTGTCATATTTATTGTATTTTGTTTACAGGGGCTAATGCTATAGGGAAGAATCTCACTTAAGGGTTGAAAATAAATTTTTTTGTCCTGCAGGACGTAAATTTAGGGCGGAATTTTCGATACTTGTGTTTTGTTGGATGCTAACAGCCGTGCTAGTATAAAAACTCTTTTCCTGCCTTGAGAATTGGACAAAAATTAAAATTTATTCAATTTTTTAATGGAAATGTCTATATCTTCTTTTAAAACGTGCCTTAGGTCGAGCCTTAGACATAAAAAATTATTTTATTTTTATCAATTTCTATTTTATTATAAAAACAACTTGTAAACAAAACTTTTTATTTGTATTTTAAACTTTGTATTTTAAACGTTTATAAAACTCGAAAACTTTTAAATATTTTTTAAAAATTTTACAAAAAAATTGCCCTTATATATATATTGAAAAGTTATTTAGAAATATTGAGAGTTTTTATTTTTAATAATAAAGAGGGGAGCTTGAGACCCAAATTACATCAAATGATTATGGATGAATTAATTATGTTAAAAAAACACGTCTATATCCCTCTGTTTATGCCAATGGGCCTTCTGGGCTATAGCAACGCAGGGTTCAATCTTCGCTCAATTATATAAAATTAGTTTTTTTTTGAAAATTTTTAATAAAACGCTGCAATCATGAAAATGAACCAAAATAGAGTGGTTGGTCTCATTTTTTCGTCGTAAGTGTAACCTTTCAAGCCCCTTAACCGCAATTTTTCATCACTAATTCTCTTATCGCAATATCCAATTCAACAAATGTTTGCCCTAAAATGAATAATTTTTAGTTTCTGCCAAAATTGTAATTTTTACGGGGCTTGAAACGTAACAATTACACCAAAAAAAGTAAAATCAACCAGAAGTATTCTAATTAATTTTTGAGGTTGCAGAGTCTTATTAAAAATTACCAAAAAACCTTTTTTTTTATAACACGGAGCCAACATTGAGCCCTGCGTTTCTAGGCCTAGAAGGTCCATTGGCATGAACGTAGAGTGGTCGAATTTTCACGCCAGCATAATAAACTCATCCACAACCATTTGGTGCAGTTTGGTAGATACCGGACTCCCCTTGTAAGAACTAGAATTAAGAATTAATACATTATTTTTATTTAAAATTTTCATCTTTTATTTAAAATTTTTATCTGATTTTTAGGTTACTAGCAAAGGAAAATTTTGATCACCCAGGATCTTAGGCTAAAACTTAGTCGGCATCCTTGAAAAAATAGTAGTGTTCATTTGCAGTAATGTTTGGTAAGTTTACCTTAACTAGTATTGGCTAATTATAAACATTTGGTAAATTAACTCACACTATAGTACCTCTGTGAGAAAAATTGAATTTTCTTGTTCAGTTTTGAAAATATGAATATTTTGACAAAACTAAAGAGTACCATTTTTCACAAATAGCTGCACATAAATAAAAAAGATAGTTTTAAGTGGCTTTTAAAAACTTAAAAGAAGCCTTGAAATAAGCTCTCTAAAGAAAAATTGTTTTAATTTTAAAGAATTAGATAATTTAACGTAAAATGTCCCATATACATACAACCCTAATTAACTTTATGCTTGTTATTATTTTATCCCCAAGGATTCTATATATAGTTGTAGATAAAATATAAATATTATTTATATAGTTTTCACGAGTTTATTATTTTTTGTTTGTACAGAAAAATAAGTTTGTATTTTATAGCATGAAAGCTTGAGGTTTATAACAATTGCTTTTTTTTTTTATTTTATTAAATAAAGTCATGCACTGGTAAGATTTAGATCTAGTAGTAGTAATAAATTTTAAGAGGACAATTAGTGACGAAAACGCCTTTGAACATTTATTTTATTTTTTAAATTTACTTAAGTTTTAATTATGTAAGTGTTTTTGAGGATTGTTAATCCAAAAGATACAGAAAATACTTGGAGGGAGGGGGTAGAATTATCAAATTTATGGGGAGAGGTGAAGCGAGACTCAAAATGGTGTTGAAAACGGGAGTAATAAAATTTGGGTTTATGGATAATTGAAAAAAATTTGTAGGCGTTAAAATCTTAATATTAAGCGATACTAAAATTTTTCCATAATTTTTAGTGATTTCATTTTTTTTCAACAAAATTAAAAATTTTTATTTAAAAAAAAAAAGCACTAAAATATTCAAGAGAATTAAGCGTATGAAGGATGTTTTTTCAACTACCACAATCTGTCCTGAAACTCAGAAGCAAATCGGCTTCGCAAAGAGTTGACACTCCCTTTGTAAGTCAAACTTATAATATGGTCTATGTCACCCGCACATTTTTTTTCTTTACTTTGACACCGTTTTATGGTAATTGGTTCGACGGATCTTAAGTTATAGGGTAAAAACACAGACATACATAAATATATTTTCAAATATAGTAAGATTTACTATACACTGTAAAGTGTAACTTTCTTAGATTTACAAAAAAAATATAATTTTTTCGAAAAATTAGTGAATTTTCAAAAAATTTTGTAAATATTCGATAAAAATCGAAAATTTACTAAATTTAGTATATTAACAATAGATATTCGAGTATTCTCGATTTTTTTTTGTAATTTTACGAAAAAAGTTGTAAATTCACAACTATTTTTCGGAAATTTACCACTATTTTTTGTAAATTTTCGAGAAAAAAATTATAAATTATCAATTTTTTTTGCGAATTCACAAAAAAAAAATCGATAATACTTGAATTTTTTGTTAACATACTGAATTTAGTAAATATACGATTTTTTTCGAATATTTGCAAATTTTTTTGAAAATTTACTAATTTTTCGAAAATGTTCTATTTTTTGTTAAGGCACGACTTCAATTTCTTAAGGAAAAAACACACTTTTAAATTTTGAATATCTTTTTTATTTTAATATATTTATATTTTATTTAAAAATTTTTTATTGTCCCGTCTTGTAAATATGGCCCGATATCTCTGCTCCAGGTATCCTGAGGTATAAAAATCCAACGAGGTTATTTTTAGAACCGTTATACCTTGTACGCAAACCAAAAAAAATTTGAAATTAAAAAAAAATAAAAAATTTACCCGTAAAATAAAAAAAAATTCAATTTTCGCGCACAGAATTGGACCTTGTACGTTAAAAAAAAAGTACAAAAAAGGCAATGTTATATATTTTTTTTGGTTTGCGTACAAGGTATTTAGTTTATAAAAAAAATTTTTTTAAAATCTAGTCAATCCAACCAGTATTTTTAGAGCAATCTTGGTTACCGATTTCAAAAAATTTAGCCTTAGTGTTAATTCCTACAACATAAAGTCTGTGAAATGGTATGAGAAATAATATTTTTGGTAAATTTTTGTTTTATTGTTTATAATTTTTTTTTAATTCAAAATAAAGGAATTTTATAATAAGCTTATCTTTAAGTATTCATTTTCAGATACTTAAATTCAGTTGGCAACAGTATTTAGTTTTGTCTAAAATATCAATAATGTAAACAACTCAACCCCGAAATCCCCTTTTTTTCATTTTTCGACTTATACGAAGCAATTAGAATTTGGCCACATATCGGGAGAATTCATCATCTAAAAATGGCTTCTTTGACTAAAAAAATGTAACCCATAAATCTATCTCGTTTAATAATTAATGATTAAAAAAAAATATTATCAAAGTTAAAACTATTTAATTAACTTAATAATATTTTTTAATTATTTTTCCTTATAACTTTTTTTTATACTTTAAATATAATTATAAAATAATTTATCACTTAATGCATAACCTTAAGGTAAAAAAAATGGTAAAAAAACTTTTTATTACATAAACATTTATGTATTTAATAAAAAAGTTTTACATTTTTAAACAATAAGTTTATCCTGAAGTTAGGCATTATAATGAAATCATCTCAGGTACCATACTGAAGATATTTAACTGCACAAGAGCCATTAAAATTAAGATCAAGCCCCTTTCTTGAAAAAATTTATCTACTTTATTTTACTTTAAAATAACTTTTCATACTTCAAATTGGCTCTTTTAGAATCAGACCCTGTTATAAAATTCTGATAAATGTTAAAAACCGAATTAATTTTTAAATAAATGCTAATAAAATGAACTATTCTATCAAAACTTTTTAACAGTGAATAAAGTTAAATTAAACTATTGTTTGGGTCTAAATTTTATTTGAATGAAATTTTTTTTTTTATAATTCAAGTATTTTTTAAAAAGCTTCGATACTACATAAAAATTTGTTTTAAAAAATAAAAAATAATTTAAAAAATTTAATTAAACAATAAATTAAAAATCTTTACTTACATGTCATTAACATGATACAATATATCATTAAAGTAAACAATTTAAACAAAAATTGTTAAATTTTAAGCATATAAAATTAACTCACGTGTAAACATCATATACCTAAATTTTAATGGATAGTCACGTGTTGTTAGCTAATGTTCATTTCGTATTATATAAAAAAAAACATTTTATTTATTTTATTTTTTTTCCAGAAGAGCATTGTTATATAAATATACCTTCTATGTCGTTAATTCTGTTTTTTTTTAAACTTGCATGTCTGTTTGAGTGTATATATGATGATTTAGTAAAAAACAAAAAAAATTTTCTCTAGCCGTCCAATTTTATTTATTGCATTAACGAATTATCACTCTTTTTTTTATAACTATTCTCTTAATGTTTTTTCTTTATTTGTGTGTGTGTGTGTGTGAATTATTTAGATTTTTTGTTTTATTTTTTGGAAAATAATAGATAGTTTTTTTAGACTTTATAAATAAATGATTATACTGTACTGGGAGTTATTTTTTTAAGTTTTGCTCTAATTATTGATATCCTGGTAATATTTTTGAGAATTTGTATAAAAAAATAAGGTTCCCAAAATTTTTTGATGATTCATTAAGTTCTGCTAACGAATACAAAAAAAGTCCATTCTGAATTAGAATTCAAAAATGACCGCAAATGAGCTGTATACTATAGTTTATAGGACAAATAAATTAACCCCATTTTTTGCGAATCTATCGCGTTTTCAAAACCGAAATTTGCAAATTTATCTAACTAATATTAGAATAAATAAATGAAGAAATTTAGTCAATTTTAATAAATGTAATTGCACTTTCCAAAAAGTAAAAACAAATCTTGTTAAAAAATCTACTACATTTCAAATCTAATTTTACACATAAAATAAGTTTTTTTTTTCATTTTTTAAATTCGTTAACCCAAAAAAGATTTTTGCCTGAATATGTAAATTTTGTTAACACAATAATTAATTTTCTCTCTTACATACTTTTATGACATATTTACAATAAAAAAAAGTATATTACGAATATGCATTAAATTACATATACTACTATATACGAAAAAAAATTATGCACTATTTTTTTTTTTTTTTTTTTGATAAAAAAAAATATATATTCATCTAAAACACCATTCATATTATTTTTTTTTCGTCATGCATATTACTACTTTCTTTTTTTTTACAAGTGTCCTATATATTTTTTTTGCCTTATGAATGTCATATGGACAATTCTTTCAAAATTCAAATACTAAGGCATCTCTTGACCGAAAATAAAAGCAATGGTTTTAAATTCTAAAAGGCAGTTTAAACTGACAATTGATTCTAAATCAATAATTAAAGTAAAGTTTAAAAAAATTAACCATTAGATTCTTAAATCACAATTGCTCCAAAAATTTATCTGGTAATGAAAATTTTATGAAAAAATCCATATTTTGACCTAAAAGACTAAAATAATATCAAGTAAAAGTGCAAAAAAAGGTATGGGAGATAAATTTTAGAACATTCTATTGGAGAAGCTCTGAAGAACCCCTACATGTACCCAATTTAAGACCATTAATGTTGTATCTTTCTTCTTTGCATAATTTTAACATGGAACATGTTTATAGGCAGGGGAGGTATTTTAAGCATGTCATTGAGGTAGGGGGGATCAAATGGACTTAGAATAATTTTGATAAAGAGATTTTGAACAATAAGGATTTTAGGTGCTTAAAACTGGCTTAAAGACTTAAAATTATAAAGGCTTCAAAATTCAAAATATAAATTTAATCCTTGTATCTTTGCAAACCAGTTGTAAGTTTTTTTTGGTCAGAGACGAGTGTCTTAATTTAAAAAGAATCACCCATATAAATATACATACCACGTAAAGTTTTTTTAGGCACATAATAACCTATAGCCTATAACGTGTGTTCTATTATTATTATTTTAATCGATTTAGAATAATAATATATACTCATAATTTATTTTCTTAAAGAGATTTTTTTTTCTTTTTATAAATTTTCTCATTTACATTTTTTCATTATTATTTTTATCTGTGTAGAATTTTATAGATAATTTATAAATATGTTAATTTCAAAATTTAAATAAAACGTAATTAAAGTATAATTCAAAAAAAATTAAATTAATATTAAAAGACAGTAAAAAAGAAAGAATTTTATTTTTATACACTGAGTAGTCCAAATTACTGAAGCAAGGAAATTTTAATTTCAAATTTGGGGTAACTTTCTTAATAACAGTAAAATTTAATTCGAAATAACTAAAATTTATATTAGTGCCAAAAAATTTATTTTAATTATGTATTTATTTTAATTTATAGTTATTATCCTTTCTTTGTAAAAATATGTATTAATTATTTGGTCAAAAACTTCACTTTGCTTAGCTATGCATCTTAGGTTGAAAGCAACTAGTATCGTAAAATTGTTTGTTTTTTTTAAATTTTCTTAATGAATAACACGAGCTGAGACCAATTTAAAATCTTGCCTTAAAACGTCTGTAAATACAAACGTTTCTGTAACTACACAACCATCGAGCATGGAACATGTTTACTCATAGCAGTAATAAATCCAAAAACCGAAATTACAATAAATCCTGAAATATAAATTATGCTAAGTCCATAAACTTAAAGTATTCTAATTTGTTATTGTTATCAGGGCCTGATCAGGCCCTGACTCCCTGTTTCAAATTATTCTAAGTCCCTAAATGTTCCATGTTAAAATATAAATGTAGTAGCATGACATTTTACTTTAGAGGAAGGTTTTTGTCTTTAGTATACAAATCCATAATTCTTTTCTTAATTTTTTTTTGTGACATGTCATTATTTTTAAATAGAACTATTGTAGGTATATTTAAAAAAAATTAAAATTTTTAATATGCAAAGAAAATTTTGTATGATGAATTATTTTATTTTTCAAAATTATAACCTTAATCTCACAACTTATTATAATTAACAGGAAGATTTAATCTTAAGAGGCTTTAACCCTAGATAATTATATTAATTTTTTTGAGCTCAAAGTCTTAAAGCTCTTAAAGCTCCTTCGCCATACATTTTGTAATAAAATTTTATAATAAGTAGTTATAGCAGTTCCTCAAAAAAATATAAAAATCTAAGCGATCACAAATCGATATTTTGATTCGAAGTATTTGGCGTTTAGTGTGAGCCAACCTATTTATAAATGTGGTAGATTCTAAGATAAACAGATAGACTCAATCCTCAAGCACAGAAAATAAAAAATGTCACTTTAATGATTGAGAAAAAATATGAGAATTAATTTTCCTATAACTAAAATAATTTACAACTTAAACCTCCACTGTAAAAAGTAACTTTCTTATATTAACAAAAAAATTAGAACATTTTCGAAAAATTAGTAAATTTTCGAAAAAATTTGTAAATATTCGAAAAAAATCGTATATTTACTAAATTTAGTGAATTTTTTGTGAATTCGCAAGAAAAATTGATAATTTACAATTTGTTTTCGAAAATTTACAAAAAATAGTTGTAAATTTCCGAAAAATAGTTGTGAATTTCCGAAAAATAGTTGTGAATTTGCAACTTTTTTCGTAAAATCACAAAAAAAATCGAGAATACTCGAATTTTTTGTTAATATACCAAATTTAGTAAATTTTCAATATTTAACGAATATTTACAAAATTTTTTGAAAATTCACTAATTTTTGAAAAAATTCTTTTTTTTTGTAAATCTAAAAAAGTTACTTTTTACAGTGTCGATGTAAACAATAAGATAAAATTTTACAGTCAAAATCATACAGATTAAGCCATATTCAAGTATAAATTACAAAAAAAAATAGAATTAAAGGTATAAAAAAAAATCTTAATTAAATATGAATATTTTTCTCATAACGCATAAAAAATGCTTTTTCTCATTTCTATATTTTTTTAGTTTACTTTAATTTTTATATAAATTGAATTTATGAAATTTATTCGTTTATTTTTCATGTACTACAATAAAACAAAAAAAAAATTATTAAATGAAACAAATTTGAATTTTAAATTTTAATACTATTTTAATAGTCACTAAAAATAAAAAATAAAATTTTGTTTATTTACTTTTTTAAGAGCGAGAAAATTTTTTGAGCTGACTGAAGCGAAAATCATAAAGTAATCAGTGCAGATTAACGAGTTAATTAATTCTAAGTATTACTACTCTACACAAGTAAAAAGAAAAAGAAGCTTTTTATAAATACAAAATATTCACATTTTTTGCTCATAAAATCTATCGTGTGATATAATCCCTTTTTTTTTTCTTTTATACTACAAAAAGATATTCATACGTAGATAAAATTTTTCAAGAGTTATAAGTAATTTTTTTTTCAATTACTTATACCTGTAGTTCACGTATTCCTTTTTTTTTTATTTAATAAAAAAAAGATATTCAATCTTCATTAAATTTTTATATGATTAAATTTAATTTACAGATATATTTTCTTGTACATGGTCATTTCTTATGAAAATGAGATTTATGTTAGGAGGTATCTATTATTAATTTTAATTGTGAGGCATGTCATACTGAATCTTTTTGGTTTTTTGATCACCAAATTTTAAATTTTAAATTTAAGGTTATATAAATAGTATAAACTTAAACAAATAATTATTTATGGAAAATTGGCAATAATTTTGGAGCTCTGCTGCCCGAAATTTAGATTTGAAACCAACAAAAAGCAAGTGATGTCAAGCCTTAATTCAATTGGTCATTAAACAAAAAAGATTTTCAGAGTCAATGTCATTAGAAATTTGATTATATGAAACAATTCAGAAACTTCATTTTAAAGAAACCCATTTTCAATAGAAATTATCATGTACATACAATCTTTATGAGTTTTTTATTTACAATAAAAATCCAGATATACTTGTATAAATTTACGTTTGATTAAATAAAAAAATTTTTCTATTTTTATGATTATATTTTATCATATAAAATTGAATATAATTATATTTTATGTACTCTGGATCGTATAACGTAGATTTGTTTTTCTCTCCTCCTCACCATGTAAAAATATTCGAGCACCCATTTAAGGTCTAGGAACATTAAATTTTCGGTTTCAAATGATTATTTTTTTAAAGGGTACAGTCTCGTTAAATAAATTTTGTATATACCTAAACTGTAAAAAATTCTGTCCAGGTATTTACTGTTCAATAGTAAAAATATTTAAATAGTGAATTTTAAAAATTTTGCAGAAGTAAATACCCAGAAAAAATTTTTTCATAGTGTACTAAGCTTGGTTTTTAATATTTTACATATTTTAGTAACAAACAAAATTTAAAATATTGATTTTTGACTTTGGATAACATTTTAAACATACTTTTTGTATTTACATTAATTAACTTAAAATAAAATTTTATATCAATAAATAATAAAAACCTACAAAATTTAATTACAATGCAATTTTTTTTAATTATTCTGAATATTCTGTAAATTTTAATAAATACAAATATTTATTTTAAGTACACAGAAGTATAAAATCACAATCATTAATTAATTTGAATATTAATTTTGTATAAATAAAAAAATACCAAAAATTTAATTAATTATTTAATAATATATTATTTGTTAATTATTAAATTATTTGCTATTAATTTATTTTGTTTTTTTGAATAAAAGAAATAAATAGAATGCAAAATTTAGATCAAAGCATTTCTACCTCAGCGAGTATATATTACCCTGGTTGTTACTTTAAAAAGTTTCTTTGGTCAGTTATTACACCTTGATGTGCAGGTAGGATTTTTTGGTGTAGATTTTAAACTTATATTATTCTGATTACCCATATAATTTTTGTCATCATTTTTGACAGTAATAAATTTGCATTCGAGGATATTAGTATTTAAAAAACAGGTTAGAAAGTAACGAGTAAAAATATTTAAGTTTACTTTAATCGAATAGATGATTAGATACGATTTTCTGTTTTTTTTTTTATGTATTTGATAAATATTTTCGAAACCGCCAAACATTTTTCGTTGTCCTTTTGGAAACTAATAATTCTAATCCTGAAGGGTGGATCGTATTTGTCCATGAATGCTCTTGCATTACACAGGCCCACAAAAAGTAAATTTTTCTTTAGTTGGAACTTGAGGTATCTTTCGATGTGCAAAAAACGAATCCGGAGTCATCCATCGACCCCAGGTTTTTTCGCAGCACCCCCCTATACCCACCTAAAAGATTAACTGCATAAAAATTAAAACTCAACATGTGATTCTACGTTGATACCCCCAACGTTGATTCTATGTTAATTCTACGTTGATACCCCCAAATTAGGCTAAAACATGACCAGTTAATAAATTCAAAATTAGCATCATATTCTCTATTTATTGGTGTAATCAGAAGAGATACGATTAAAAAATCATCCCATCACCCTCAGATTTTGCTGTGAGCCCCAGATTTGTACCCCCCCCCCCTCTTCCCAACACACCCCCTAAATATTAAAGTATATAAATTATTTATAAATTCAAAATCAGTATATTATTTTACGTTTTCTGATGGGCTTAGAATAAAATCGAGGTCAGAATTTATTCATCACCCATATATTTGAATTTTTAATTAATTTATATGTCCCAGCAATCCCCCCATTCCTTCCAAAAAGAAAAAAATTTAATGGGCATAAAAATTCAAAATCAGCATAAAATTCTACATTTTGTCATTTGCTGTAAGGAAATCTAATATCATAGTTTGCCCATTACCCCCGGATTTTGCCCCAATACCTCTGAAAATCCCAAAGTTGGCTAAGATATGGCCAGCCTAGAAATTCAAAATCAGCATACAGTTTTGGACTTTTTATTCTACTGAGAAAAATCCTACGTCAAAAGTTTACTAGAAACCTCATATTTTTCCCATTGCCCCAAATTTTGTCAAAGAACCCCCCCCCCCCCTTCCACTCATACCACTGAAATAAACAAGCATATAAACTTCTTAAAAAATTAAAATCAGTATCTATTTATACGTTTTTTCATGTTCTTAGAACTATTATATGATCTCCAGATTTTGCCCCAGCATCTCCCAATATTCACAAAAAGAACTAAAGATAACCATTTTCAAAAATTAAATGCAGCATATTATTCTGTATTTCTTAGTGTTCTATGAAGGAATTCGAGGGAGGAAGCAGCCCATCTGCCTTATTTGCTCTAGTATTTGAGTACTTATGTCGATAGTCCCCTTGCTTCTCACCAACAGATCGTAATGCTTTTTCTATTGAGTATTTTTGCCAGGTAAAATCAGGGGGCGATGGATAAAAGGGCTGAGGATTCTAAGCAAATTCTTACTTAACAGATCAAAAGACGCAAAATGATTTTGAATTTTTAATTAATTTATATAATTGCGTATTTTGGCTAATAAAGAATATGATGATGCTGATTTTGAATTTTTAAACTGGTCATGTCTTGGGCTAATTTGGGGGTATCGGGGGGTGCTGGAGCAAAATCCGGTAGTGATGGGCAAACTATGATCACAGATTCACTCTTAGCAGTGATATAGATCATGATGGCTACAAAGATGGCTGATGATTTCACAGGATTTTTTTAAATATCAGGAATGGAAAGATTGAAAACTAGAGAGAAGAGGAACTGAACCCAGTTTCTAACAGTCCTCGAGTATTTTCTTGAAAGCCTGTAAAAAAGGAAACCCTCTACAGTGCTTGAACAGCAAAAAAATCGATAAAGCGCATCTTATTTAAGGCGTCCACTCTTTATTATCAAAGCTTTGTAGGAGATTTTGTCCAAACCGAATATGGATTAGAGGAACAAAGTATATGAAGACTAATCTGAGTCAAAAGTCCTTTTTCAGGGAATTAAAATCGGAGGGAAAGGGAGGGATTGTATTTCAGACAGTAAGAGTTTCAATATGGGCAAATAAAAAGTTTAATATAAAATACTTAAATGTAAAAAAAATTAGAAAGATTCAAAGTTTAAATAGTTTCTGCTTTGAATCTATTATATTTACATACAAAAAATGCTTTTAAAACTTATTTTATAAAATAAAAAAAAATAAATATAATTTTTTATGTAAAAAGTTAAACATGAGTACTTACTTAATTTACCTCAGTATACAACATTGAAAGTATTTTTGCATTTATTTTTTAAGTAACTTTTCTATTTGTTCCTTATACTTTTGTATTTATCATTTTAAGTTTATATTCTGTTTTTGCTGACATCGATATAACCTATTTTTTAAAAATAAAGTAAAATAATATTTCATTTAATAATTTTCCATTTTAGGGATTATTTTTCTTTTGTATTCTGGCAAAGAATTGTGTAATATCTTATTAAATTGTAGGAGAGTTGTAGAATATTTATTTAGTTGGTTCTGTAACTTGAATCCAAAAACACAAATTATTGCAAATAGCTTAAAATTGAAAAAAAATTTAAAAAAAGAAGAGTTTCCCTCATTTAAAATGTGATTTTTCAATTTAAGGAATATATAAATTATTTAATTAGAACCTCAGAAACTGTGATTCAAGTATAAACTTCTGGTAAATTTATGAGCCTATTTTAACTAGTAAGTCATTATAAATAATGAATAGTCTGAGTGAAGACACGTAGAATAAACTAATATGCATATATGCATATATTTATTTCTTAATTATTTATTATTTTTATATTATTTCTTCCTAGCGGTTCGAAAACACTCTTTCGGAGCAAAAAAAGAATGCCCTCTTTCGAAGTTTACCATCAGAGGAAGGATTGGCTTCACCTTGAATAGTAATTTAGGTGCAAAGTGGGCCATTCTTTTTTTACTTCCTTAATTAAAAATGTACTAATTATTTAATAATTTAAATTACAATTTTTTTTAAAACATGTACTCGTGTATGGGGTATTTAACACCCAATATCCGAGAGTATCGGTGAATACTTTTTTCTGAATTTTTGGTCAAAATAAGTGCTTTTTTTTCTTCATTTTGATTCCTTCTAACGCATGCTTCACTCAGATTAATTTTATTTTCAACGTTATCTGATTAGGTACTACGGCATGCAGCGTTTTTTAATAATTGAAAATATTAATTTTCAAATTCTTCTTACTATAATTATCAAAATTTGACACAAATGAAAATTTGAAAAAAAAAGTTTTATTATTGAATGTAAAAAAAATAAAAAGCACTAAAATTAATTTTTAATTGAATTATATTTTATTTATAAAAAAAATATTACATCATAGCTTTTAAAACTACTCTAATAAAATAAAAAACAGTATAAGTTTTTACTTACAAAGTACTTTTAATTTAATAAAATATAAAAAATTATAATCATTTTAAATTCAAAATTATGAATGTTTAATACCGAAAATATTTAAAATTTTTTCAGAAATTAATTTAAAATATTTTAAATGATCATGATTATTATAAGTAAAAAATAAAAATACTAAATATAATCCAAGTATAAAACATAACAAAAATAATATAAATGAAAATATTAATAAATTAATCGTTCGAAATTCACAATTTTCATCATTTTTATAATTATTTAATGGTATTTTATCATATGTACACGTTACATCATGTAATAAATCATATAAATTATTATCATTTACATTATTTATAAAATTGCAATCACAATTTAATGGATTACCGCTAAGTTTAAAACTGTTTAATACTTGTTTTAAATTTACTAAACTTTCTAATTTAATGTTTTGAATTTTATTGTTATTTAAATTCAGTTCCTGAAAAGACAAGATTATTAATTATGATTTGTTTTGTTATTAAATACAAAATTTAGAAAAAATTAAGTTAATTAAATGTATGCTACAGCTTTTTGAGTATAAACAACATTTTACCCCCTCTCCGCATAAAAAAAATTAAGAGAGGGGGATAATTTACCGCTAACGACTGAATTTAACTAAAAACTTAATTTTTCCTATACTAGTAATTCAAAAACTAAAAAAAATTATATTTACCTTTAAATTCGATGTTAAAATATCAAATTCATCAATATCCGTAATTAAATTATTAGATAAATTCATTGTAACAACGTCCGGATAATAGCTATCTTTCATATACGGTAAATTCTTCAAATTATTTGATTGTAAATTAAATTCAATATCATAATTATAATAATTATTTTTAATCATTGGTATTTCATCAATATTTTTGTTTGAGCAATCAATTATTAATCTTTTATTACCATGATTTACCGAACAATCGCATTTATCATTATCTGTACATTTAAATTTATCATTTTTTTGTTCTTCAATTTTAAAATTATTTTTACAATTTAATGATTCATGATTATAAATTTTTTGTATATTTTTATAGTTCATTTTTTCATTGCCACTTTTTATGCATGTTATTCTATTGACTCTTATTCTTACAAAATTATTATTCAGTATTGAATTATAAAATTGACAATCATTATCACAGTTTAATGGGTTATTGTTTAAGTTTATAATACTTAATTTACTTTGATGACTATTGGAATTTATATTATTGAGTACTTTTGCTATTTTATTAAATTGTAAATCTACGAATGATGAATTCGGTAATGCCAGAAAATCTGTTTCCTGTAAAAAATATTATTATGAGCATTATTAAAATAAAATGTTGAATGCTAATTTTCCTGAAAAGTACAAAGATATACGCAATAGCTGGACAAAACACTATCAACAGACGTGGACCTAAAAACACACCTGACTAATATTTCAAATTATTTTAGGTTCATAGAGATGAAATAAGTTCCAATTTATAATTTTTTTTAAAATCCTGAATTGAAGTATTTTCCTCTAACCCAAATTATTCTAAGTCAATTTGACCACTTTCTTTATAAAAAGTCGATATTTCATAGTACTTCCCCCCATCTTGTGTTGGTAGCCTATTTTAAATACCCTATGAACACATTTAATGTTTCTAAATTTTTTTTCTAAACTCGGTCTTTTTTAAATAAATAGCTATTTTAATAATTTTCCAACGTAAAAATTCAGGAATATTAACCCAAAACTAAATATCTAACTTATAAAGTATAAAATTTAACTTACTCTTATTTGGTTAATAGAATTATGTCTAAGATCCAAAAATAATTTATTAAAAAAATGTATATGATTTATTAAATTCCCAATAAAATGATCAATTTTATTATACGACAAATTAATATTTTTAAGATTCGTTAAATTTTTAAAAACATTCGTATCTGTATTATTAAATGTTAAATTATTTTTAGCCAATGAAAGAAATTTTAAATTTTTTAAATTTTCTAATGCATTTTTTCTTATATCACTGATCCTGTTATTATTTATATTCAATGTTTCTAGTGACTTCAATTCATGTAGGAGTTTACTGCAAATTAAAAAGTAAAATTTTAATAGTAATTGACGATTTTTGGTATGAAACGAAAAAATTGGTACTTACTCATTGATATTTTCGATTTGATTATTTGACAAATCAAGTTTTATTAAATTTAATTGAGTTTTTAATAAATTAATTGGTAAAAAGCTGATATTATTTGAATTTAAATACAAATATTTTAAATTTGTTAAATTTTCAAATATTAATTGTGGTAATTTATTTAACTTGTTTCTTGATAAATCAATTATTTCGATATTACTTGAATTTTTAAATAAATTATTTGTTAAATTTTCTAATTTATTATTTGATAATATAACAATTTTTAAATCATGTAAATCTGATAAGAATTTTTTTGGTAAAAATGTTAAATTATTATTATTTGTTATATTAATTTTTTGTAAATTTTTGTTATTTTTAAACAAATTATTTGGTAATTGATTTGAAGTGTTTGATAAAGTTAAGATTTCTAATTTTGGTACACCTGAAAAATAATATAAATTGTTTATAAATTTTATGCAGATGCTAAAATAAACAAATTTAAGTATAATTCTTTCTCTAGAAAAGTTTGAGGACGCTCTGCCATTAAATTTCCAAATGCTAAATTTTTCATTTTTGTAGGCATATATTTCTTAATTTTGTACAACTGACCTGCGCTATTGGATTTCCAAAACTTTGTTCTAAAAAAATGTGTATTTTTTTATTCAAGAATTCAATAGGTCGTTTGCTCAGTTAATGTGAAACAATAATCGACTAAAAGTCTCGAAAAATTCGATTCGTGAAATTTTTTCTTTAGGAAACAGTACTATATTAAATTCTTTGGAAATTTAATGACCAGAGCGTCATTAAATAGAGTCTTGGTCTTAAATAAATTTTTTAGTGCGTTGATACACTGGATATTGCCTAATTACCATTCTCACTATTTCTGGTCAGGTTAAAATTACATTAAAACCACTGCATTATTTACCTTGTAAAAATTTTGAACTGATATTGTTTAACGAATAATCAGATATTTCAATTTCAGTTAAATTTGGAAATTTAATAAAATCCTTTCTACGGAGTGTATAATTCCCAATATTAACAAATTTAATCGATTTAATCGTTTCATTTCTTTCTTGTAAATAATATAAAATTTTCCCTTTTTTACAATTAACTTGAAATTCACCTTTTTTCAATTCATTTAATATCATTTTACAATCATCCTTAATTTTAATATCACTAGAATTAAATGCTAATCCAAAATTAACGAAACATAAAATTAATATTAAAATTTTATATAACATCTTGATTAAAAATTATACTCTAAAAAATAAAAAATTAAATTATTATTATGGAGTTAAAAGTTTAAACAAGATTAAAATTTCTGTTTGCAGAGAGAGCGAAAAAGTTTTTTATTTTATGGAATAAACTTGTATATTTTTGTTAATATTAAATGGGCAAAACTACCCTTAAAAATTATCAAATACAAAAATTTTTAGAAAAATTTTAATCTTGTTTTAGTAAATTTATTAATATTATTTTTAAAAAACAAACTTTTTACAATAATTTTAATCAAGAAAAATAATATTTAAAAAAAAATCAAAATTATTTATAATTATTTTTTTAAAAACACACCACAAAACTTAGTAATTGTACTTTATACAATATTAAAAAATCTTCTGAGAAGTACTTACAATTTAAAAAAAAGTAATAGGTATTTTTGTAGTAATAAAATTTTTATTGTAGCAAACAATATTAAAAAAAAGTTTATCTTTAAAGTTAGTATTTTGTTACCGAGATTGTTACTAAATTAAAAAATAATTTTAAAAAGTAAACATAATATAAAAAAACATATTTTTAGATAAAAAATTAATTATAGAAGCATGAGAATTCTAGAAATTTAATGTTTTGAAATAATTATGTTTGTAATCATTAGTTGTTAAGCTCGTTGTTAAGTAATATATTTATTAATATTGTTATTATTATTATTTTATTTTTTTTATTAGAGTAATAAATTCTTAAATTAGCTACACAAAACCTTACCAGTTTTGAGATCCCTTATACACAAGTCTGGAAGCGGTAGACCTACAAAGTGCATGTGTTAATTGAGGTTACAAAAAATAATAGCTAATTTTTCCGTAATCATTATCGTGTTTTCAGAAAACTACATCGATGTAAACGATGCATCCACTAATTTTTAAAACACAAATAAAAGCCTCCTGTATTTTAGTATCCCAGACTAAGAATTCTTTTGCAGCCTAGGCGCTAATCTTTCCTTTTTCATAGTCGGTCCATCCAGGCCTCAAGATCTGTTATAAGTCTATGCATCTGTCTCTTTAGCCCAGTTAAATTACGAAGGGATTGTTGTGTTTGCCAACCAAGATATAGTTTACAAGGTTTTTCTGGGTTACTGATTTCGAAAATCAAAGTTTTGCTAGTACCAAATTTGTCCAACATCCCTAAAATTAGTAAATATCGCCCTTTTTAAAGAGAAAATTGATGTATGCCCATTGCTTTGGTTTTTGGAGCTGCTGATTACAAGTTTGAAGATTTTACGCATGATAAATGAGTCATGCTATCTTTCAATGGGAAAAGCACCCCTTGTTTTATATTGCAAATTATAAAAAATTTTGCTTAAAGTACGTTTTTTCTGGATGGGGTCCCGAATTTTAGTCTCTTGCAAGTGAGAAATTTTCAAAACTTGCAAATATTGAAAAATCGCTCTTAAAAAAGGTAACAAAATCAATTTTTGGGTGGTTATTATTGCCTATTTTTTTACAAAAATTAATTATTTTGCAAAGAAACGACGTATCTCCTAGAAACTTATTGGAAATTTTATATTTGTAAATTAAAGTATGATAATAATTAATAAATAGCATCCCCTGATTTATATAAAACATACAGTTTATCTACAAATGATTAAATATTATCTTTAAAATTACTTATAAAATAATTATAAAGAAATAAAGTTAAAAAATAATTAAAAAAATTAAAACAAAACAAATATTTAAACATAATAAAACAAATATTTTGTAATTTTTTTATTATATAAATTTCAGAGGGGAATAATTTTTGAAGGTGTTTTTTGAAAATTTTGTTTTTAATTTTCTATCCACAATATTCAATAAATAACTCGGTTTTGTGCTATGGAACCAATTGATTCCATAATAAAATATTTATAAATTTATATTTTAGGTTTTATTTGTTAATTATTATATATCAACAAAACTTTTTTAATAAATAATTTTTGTCCTGCCAATAAATATGAATCGGTTATTAAGATTATTTAAGCACTTGCGAGATTTGTCAAAGCTAGTTATTACCTTAATTTATTTATTTTACCTATAGGAATATGTTAATAGGCATTAAGTAGTAGTATAAATGGGAAAGCCAAAAAAATTGGAACGAAAAGTTCCATACAAAATTAAACCCCATAGGATACATGGAGACTGAAAAATTTAACTATTATTACAATAATGCAGTGTTTGAGTAATTGGTTGCTCCATATTTGTTGTAGTCTAAAAACCAATTTTTCGGATTCTTTTTTTTATTACAGATAATTTTTTATTATAAAACGTATGCTGCAAACACAAACCTACTGCTCAATACCATCAGATCAATTTTATTACTTTTTTATTTTAAATTACCATAAAATATCGTTGACCCATAAAATATAAAAAAACAGTGTACATCATCAAATTTTAAGATTACATTATTATAATCAGTTTAAAGTTAGAAAAAAAAAGTAATTTTAGAAAAAAATAATATATTCCACACATACACAGATAGAATGTATAATTTAGCCTAACCTTATACATGTGTCTTAATATAAGTCATAATATCACATGCATTATAATATATAAACTTTATATGTAAACATATTCCAAAGGAAATCCGTCTTTGTCGATAAGGTTGATTGATAAGAACATGGGATAGGTGTATATAAAATGATATTATACGTGTGTGTGTGGGTGTCTTGCAAAAATTGGATAACCTAACGAGTATATCTTCGTGGTTGACTTTATGTTTCCGAAAGTGGTTTTATAAGAATATAAACTACCTTAAATCTGCTTCTAAATTTTTTTCTTTTTTACTTTTTTCTACTGATTTAGCCAAAAGATTTTTTAAGTAAAGAATTTATAAGTGTGTGTGTTTAAATAGATAAAAAATAAAATAAGAGAGATTTCATCTTTTTTTTTTAAAGGAAAAAATCTTGAAGGAGAAAAAAAGCTACTGGAAAATTTATTACTCTCCTCAGGACGAGACTGATGATGATCAGGATAAAAAAAAATTCAATTCTTTGGGTGGATATTACTATCTTTTTTGAGATTGTGTATTAAATGGACTTTATTACTTTTTTTTTTTAATATTATTTATTTATTTCTTTTTTATATAATATGCACTCTCATACTTCGATGTACTGAATTATTAACAGTTCAATGATACATAAAAAATAATTTTTATTCAAATATTTATTTTTTTCTTTATCAGTGAATTTAAATTCTTTGCATTTTAGATATGAAAATTATAATTTTTACTTTCTTTTTTTTTTTGATAAAATAAATTATTTTACTGATTATATTATTCAAATTTATTATTTAAACAAATTCTTGATAATCTAATGATGCATGCATTTTTTCAACGAAATTCGTATTGTGGGTAACTAGACTCTCGTGGGTAACTAGACTCTATTGTGGGTAACGAAACTTTTCGGTAAAAGATGCCCAAAAAACATAATTACTCTTGGAATATTTTTTGAATCTACACTATAAGAATAATTCATTTTTTTCAAGAATAAAAAATCCAACGAATCAAACTGTCTCTCTCTTTTACTCTGCAAACTTATTTAAAATAAAACCTACACTTTCATCCGCAATTATTTTAAATTGACTCCGATAAATCTACTTAACTTATCCATTTTTCTCCTTTCCTCTTACTTTTTTACTTCCACTTACACAATTTATTTTTCTTTGCTATCAAAGTAAATATAAACAAACGCTTTTCCTTATTAACATTTTACTTTTATATTTTTTTACCGACCACCCCTCTTTTTCTTTATAAAAAGTTTACTTTTATTAATGTTTGTAACTCTAATACCTATAATTAATGTAATGAATAATTTTTTTGAAAGATTAACAGATTTTTACTACTTATCCATTGTAAGCATTGAAGTTTCTTAAAATTACTTATAAAATTAAATTAGTCCCAAAAAGTAAATTATTCCTAAGTCCAGATTGTTTCAAGTCCCTAAACCTGAATTATTTTTCCTAAAGCTGAATTATTTTAAGTCCCTAAATCAAAATTATTCTCAGTCCCTATGGCAAATTATTCTTAGCCCCTAAATCAAAATTATTGTAGGACCCATTTGACCTCAAACTCATTCACCATTTAACCAATGATTGGCCCGTTCCCCTTTGGCATTTTTCCCTCTTTGACCCCCCCCATCCTTTTTTTAACATGGAACATGTTCATTGTTAAACATGTTCAAACATGTCCGGACTTATTCAAATACCCCATACAATTATGGGGTATTTGAATAAATACGGATGGCAGGGTGGAGAGTGGTGAAAAAATGACTTTGTAGGTGGTGGGGTGAAATGGATTTCCAAGGGGAGTTCAATACATTTGGAACCCAAAATTACACCAAATGGTTATGGATCAGTTTATTATGTTGAAAAAACATTCCGGCTACCCTCCGTTCATTGAAATGGGCCTTCTGGGCCTAGAAACGCAGGGCCCAATGTTATGGAATAGGGATTTTTGGTCATTTTCAATGAAACGCTAAAACCTCAAAAGTTGACCAAAACTTTTCTGGTTGGTCTCATTTTTTTGGTGTAAGTATCACCTTTCAAACGCCGTAAACCGCATTTTTTATCATTAATTCTTTCATTACTATAGCCAATTAACAAATTTTTTGTAAAATTGAATTTTGTAAAATTTTTAAAAATGACCAATTTTTAAATTGCTGCTAAATTTGTAATTTTTGTCGAAAATGGGTTTTATAAGTATCAAAATATTTCCACAAGCTTCAAGTTTCCAAAAATTCTTTACTCGTGTCATTACCTTGAGTCGTTTTTAAGAAATAGCTCTTCATAGTTAACATTAAAAATGAGCTTTTTCAAGAAGTCATAAAATTGGGACTCCAACTTCAAATTTTCATATCTCATTAACAAATAATTGAAAAAAATAGATTCAAGAATTTTTGGAAATTTGAAGCTTGTGGAAATATTTTGGGACTTATAAAGCCCATTTTTGACAGAAATTACGAATTCGGCAGCAATTTAAAAATTGGTCATTTGTGCAGGGGGGGGGGGGATTGTCCACAGAGCGGGGCAATTGCCAGAGGAGTACTAGACGGTACACCTTTTAAATAGAATAGCTCATGTAGATTTATGTCAAATACTTAAGTTGATTTTATTTTAAAAGTTACAATTTAACACTACAATTTTGAAAATTTAAAAAGAAAATTTATTTCTTATTTTCTAAATGACCTAATTAACTTTTAAAAAAAATTTTTTTAACTTTCATATTTCAAGCATTTATTTACGTAACAATTTATTTTAGTAAAAGGAAATGATTAGATAAAATAATTCGTTTAAATAAACATAAATGTATAATAATGAAAAACTTATTTATAAAGTTATAAATTTAAATATTTTTACATAAATTTTCTTTTTCAATTTAAAAAAAATTTTAATCGATTTAAAATATAGCATATTTATAAAATGAAAAAAGTTTTAATGTATTATATACAATTTTTGAAATTTAAAAAATTTTTGAAAAGTATATTTTATGAATAAAAACTAATTTCAATTCAAAAACATAAATTTATTCATAAATTTATACATGAATTTTTGAGTATTAATTTTATTTTTTTTTTAATGTATAGGTATATCGGAATCAACAAAAGCGGTAATATATTTTTATTGTAAAGCAAGAAAAACACGGAAAAAAGAAAATTTAATTAAAATTTAATGAAACGTTTTGCGGTTGAAGATAAATTATAAGGCGAAAAAAATTACGACTTGAATCAGCGATTCTAGTTTTTCGAAGATACTGATGACTGCGCGATATAGTGCTAAGGTAGGGTTAACAAGGGATATCATCTGCAAAGTCTCCAAAATCTTATCGAGGATTTTAAAGCTAGGACCATGGAATGGGGTAAAACAAAGATCTATCTCACGGAAAAGTTCTATAACTGCCAGAACTAATCTAGTGGCCCAAAATAGAGGAAACAGGCTGATATACGAGTTCCCGGGATGGGGCAGTTATTATTAAATCCTCAGATTAAAAATCTTACAACCGGTTTATTATCTCACAAACAGCGAACATAGAAAAAGTTTAAATTTATATTTTAAATCTTGAAGCCTTTATAATTTTTTTAGCCAAAAAAAATATTTTTAAGCTTCTAAAATACTTATTATTACTTAAAGTCCCTAAATCAAAATTATTCTTAAATCAAAACTATTCTAAGTCCCTAATCTCACATTATTTTAAGCCCCTAAATTGAACCCCTACTCTCCCAAATTACAGACTTTGAATGCCCCCCTGCCTATAAATGTGATCCACGTTAAAACGATAAAATTAATTTTTACCCACATTAACTAATTAAAAAAGTAATTAATTTTTATCCTAATTCAGTAATATTATTAATTTTACTAGATAAAATATTTTTCATAGTTTCTATGTATATTATATTATATCATATTTATTTAACAATATTATATATATATATATTATATACAGATATATCTACAGTAAAAGATATTATATGCTTTTGAAATGTAATATGCCGCTAGAGATTTTGAAATATATATATTATTTGAAATAACGTTACTAGAGCAAAAGCTTAAATTCGATATTTGACCCCAACACATACATATACACATGTACAATATTATTTTCTCCAAAATCCTTAACATTTATAATCCTGAAACATTCTGTGATATATAAATGAAATTTTATACTAATAAATGACTTGTACTGAAATTAGATTTTAAAGATTGTAAAACGTGTTTTGGTCATTGTATTTTTTTTGGGTGGTTATGAAACAAAACTTTATGTAAACACAACCAAAATGCATGGAACATGATTGCTTACAGCTGAGCAAAGACAAACAAATTACAATACAATTTGCTATTTTTATAATTTGTAATTATCACCTTTACTAAATAATAAGATTCTAAACCCAAACTATTTTGATTCCTTAAACGCGTTTTATTTTAGGCTCGTAAATCAAAATTATTTGATGTCCCTAAACCCGGATTATTCCAAGTCCCTAAAGGATCGATTTCATGCAGCATATTATTACTAGATTCTGGGGACACTAAAGTTAAATCGATTGAACCCTAGAAATTATCTCTAAAAATTTATTAAAATTTTGCTTGAAGGTAGTTTCCTGGATCCTGCTCGAGCAGAATTTGAATAAATTTTGAGTCATTTTTAATTGATTCTACTCTGGAGCCCCTAGAATCTAGTAAGAATATGCACTATGAAATCGCTCCTTAAACCTGTATTATTCTAGGTCCCTAAATCAAAATTATTCGATGTCCCTAAACCCGGATTATTCTAAGCTCCATTTGACCCCCCGCTGTAAAATTGATCAAATTTGACTCACCCCCTCCCCTTAAACACACATATTCAAACCCTCCCATTGATCTTAGATTTCCAGGGTACCACCTCCCTACAAACATGTTCCATTTCAAAAATTTAAGCCCTATTTGAAGAGAAACACATATACATTTTGAGATGATTTAAAAGTAGAAATAATAAAATTTGTGAATAAAAATTTTTTCCTGCATTTTGAGTTTTTAACCTTAAAATCAAAATCTAAGGAAAATTTTTAACTATTCGATCTTTTGTGTTGTAAATTGCTGTAAATTTTACTATTTATAAAATATCTCTTAACAGAATTATGCCCAAAATTGCAATATGTTTTTGAAAAACATATAACTTTCCTTTTTTTGACGAACCCATGGGCCAAAGTTTAATATTACAAATTTTTCGCATACTTGTATAGATCTTAAATTATAAACTTCTATAATTTCTAGTTTTACCAATTAGGTATACATTTGTAAACTATATATAAAACGGAATTCACAAGAGAATTCGTTAAAAAATGTGTACGTGTTGTTAAACGTTTCGCAACAAAATTATATACTGTTTTCTACAAAATTACTTTCATATAGTAAATGAAAAAAGTAAAAAATATATAAAATGAAAAACGTAGCTCTGTATATTCAGTAAAGCTCTTAATATATAAGCCAATGAAGTCTAACAATTAAGCTGTGATTTGTTACCTAAAATAAATTTTCGATTTTACAATATGACAATCAAATTTCACCCAATTTGACAGAAACTTTTACATTGCTTTTACTGTCACGTTGAACTGAGTTTTAAATTTCGCTGAAACTTGTAATTTTCAATTTGCTTGAAAAGGAAATTCTTAAAAATTAATAATTCAAGCAGAGCAACTTGATAATGTTGTTTTCAATTCACTCCACTCCAGAATTATATTCAGTCCACTAAATTATCTTTTGGAAAACCTTTTTATCCATACTCTAATGTAAAATTGGAAATTTTTAATTTAAATTCCTTGTATCCGTGACTCGGATTTTTCCCCATTCAGTTTTGGAGAGAAATAAACTATTTTGCAGATGAATTTTAATTTGAATAGGTTCTAACAATAAGGGGAGTTTACTATATTTTAAAGACTAAATTACACCATCTAGTCACGAATTGATTAAATATGTAGAAAAAAATTCTGCTTAACCACCGTTTATGCCTATGCTTTCTAAATCTAGATCCTGAAATCTACATTGGAAAAAACCACTTGAAGCAAGCGTATTTTTTTTCAGTATATTTTTTTAATTATTATTGTAATTTAAACAAAATAATTTCTGATTGTTCTCGGCTTTTCAAGTTCCCTAATCCCTAAATTTTTATCACTAATTCTATCACCAGAAAAAATTACAATCAGGAAAAAAAAATGAGACCAACCAGAAGTTAAAATTTTTGTTAAAATCTACTCAATTTATATATTTGAGATTGACATAATTAAAATACATTAATATTTTCTTTTATAATTAAGATTTATTATGTTTTGAATAAAGAAATTTCACATTGCATCGTTCCTTTCCATTTGTCAGATTTTTTGTCTTCAAATACCTATTTGATTTTTTGGTACCGAAAAAGGTTTGAAACAGTTAAAAACTTTTATCAATATATGGTTCACCAGATCAGAGAGTTTAAAACTTTTACACTCTTAGATAATTTGGCAAATTTTTCGTTGTTTTCTGCTGAAAATGGTTTGAAACAGTTAAAAACTTAACTTTATTACACAGGTAAATAAAAAATAATAGTCTTGTTGAATTATAAAAAAGTATTTCATTTTATTTATTTAATTCATTGAATGTCACAGACATCGACAAAAATATTAATGTATAAAAAATTTAATTAATAATTATGGTAACACATTAGGGTAATCTTAAATTATTTACATATATTATTGTTTAAAAAATTTATATAATTATTATGCATTTTATTTTTGTAGTTATTTTTATGAAATGTACTGTGGCTAAAGTATTTTAATAATTATTATTACAAATATTTTAAAAAGTTTTTGACACTATATAAAATTGTGAATCTAAAAAAAATTATAGGGTTTTAAATACTTATGACTAATAAAGAATTGCTCAAATTGTATGTGCAACCAAGGACGGTAAATTGCAACTTGTAGTATTCTTTTTTATAGCCAAGTTTTGTGAAAGTGGAAAGAAAGAAAAAGAGTCAACTGCACAGCAGTCAGAAAATGCGTCATTTCTGGCCACATGTAAGAATAAGTATATTTACGGATCTTGTCCAGAAAAATAAAGAATGATCCAAATCTCATTTGAGTTACTTCTGGGGACTTAAGTGATTCGGGGGATTTTCTTATTCTATTTATGGCTAGATCATCGGCGAAAAGAAACGTCTTTTTGGGCTGCCCAACGGCGGGAAAATACAAATACTTTCTATAGAAGCTAGCTAGCCACTGATTAGAAAAACAATTTTAGTATTTAAAGTAGAAAAACATATTAAGATGAAATTAATTATCAGTAGCCTTAATATTACAATAAATATACTATAACAAATATATTAGAAAATATTTTTTTTATTTTTTTGGTTTGTATATTTAATTACTTTTTTTCTTATGTTTAATCTAAATACTTAAGGGTAAAGTTTTCATATATAAAATAAATAAAAAATTGACTACAAACAAATGCTTTATTGCAGCCATTAAAAATCTGACCAGAATCAGTTCGCCCTTTGAAGGTACAATTGTTATAATTATTTACAATTAATAACAAATATTTTAAAAATCAGTCAGTTTAATTTCTATGTTACAAATAAATTCTATTTACAATGATTCTAGTTTATCAAGTCTTGGTAATAAATATATCTAGTATGATTGTACGCTAACGGTAATGCTATAACCTCGAGCTTTCTCTATTTCAGATACTTTGCTAGATAGCAACGGTTCATATATATAATTTTCGCTATTTTCATCCTTACGGTTATTAATTTTTATTTTTCTAATATTTGAAAATTCCATAACAAAATCAATGCAATCATCTATCGTTAAATCATTTTGAGAAATTTCAAAATTCTCTAAATTTCTTATAAAATTTAATTTTAACAATTCATGTTTTGAAAATTGACATTTTTCCATACTCAATGTTTTTAATTTATTGCATTTTACTAAGCATTGTAACAATTTATCTACACAATATTGCATATCTTCACCAAATGGTTTTTCTACACACAAGTATTCAAGATTTACTAGTTTATTGAAGTATTCAATGGACTTTTTTGTTATTGTGAATTTTTTAAAAATTATTTTAAGTTTTTTAAGCTTTGAACATTCCTTTATTTTTTTGAAAAAGTTGTCATTCAAACAATCAATTTCACATACAAAAGTTTCTAAATTTTTACAATTATTAAGAGTAGTATTCAGTTTATCAAAATGAAAGTATATTAATTGGAATTCCTTTAGAGAATTTGGGAAGTGAATAACTTTTTTGTCTCCAATGGTACAATCGTAAGCATAACTTATCTCCAATTTTTTCAAATTTTCACATTTTGATAATCCTTGTAATAAATTGTTTATTGAGTAGCTATTATTGTCGCTCTTGTCAGATTTCCATAACCAGAAATTTTCAAGATTTTTAAATCTGTTTATGATTAACGTGGATTTATTTGTTAATAAAGTACTATTAACAGTAAGTATATTTATATTTTTTAAGTTTATGCATTTTTGGATATTTTTGAAAAATTCATCATTTAAAATGTCTAAATCACAAACAAATGATTCTAAATTATTTAAATGATTAAGAGAGTATATTTGATTTACAATAACACACTCATTCTCTCCCAATATTTCAAGTTTCTTTACAGAACTGGGTAAACTAAGACATAAATATTCATAACAGTAAGTTTCATCTAACTTAAGATTAATCAAATTCTTTTGCTTCGATAAAAATACTGCCAAATTTTGTAAATTTTTTACAAAACAAGGACGAATTTCGATTTCATACAATTTTTCATGGTCACTAACAGCTAAAACATTCATTGCATCAATAAATAGGTCATCATCATACTCGTTAGAATATTTTAGATTAATTAAGTTTCTTAATCTAGATATAAACTCGTGAAAATAATAAGTTGTTTCAAAATTACATTCATAAACCACAAGTTGTTTAATATTTTCAGATGGGAAGTGAGTCAAACAATCACCTTTTATGTTTAAACCCTCTAATTTTAAAATTTGCAAGTTACGTTTGTTATTAAATATACGTTTCAAATCGTTATCAGTTAAATATTTTTTAAAGTCAATAATGTCTAACTCTTTTAAATTTTGACAATGCTTTAATACGGCTTTTATTAATCTTAAACGATCTAAACGCCTGAAAGAATCGCAATTGAAGGATAATTTTTGTAAGTAATTACCACTTCTTTGTAATATACTTAAAAAATATTTCAAATTTTCTTTCTTATCTTTATTACTGTACTTTTGGTAAAAGTAATCACCAAAAATGTCAAATTTCTTTAAATGACTCCATGAGAGTTTAGCCACTCGGTTCCACCTCTTGCAGACTATTTCAATATTTATCTTTTTAAAATCATCCAAATAACTGAAAATTTGAATGAGGGTGTCATCATTCAAACAGTCAATAGTTACATTATCCATGTTATTCAAAATATTTGCCAAATTTTCTGATTTTAATTGAACAAATTAGTTTGTTTTTAAAAATTAAAGAACTTTTACTGTTTCAATCACAAATTTGAATCTGATTTTATTATCTTCGAGGCAAGTGTTTGATATCTTGCTTGATATAAACAAAAAGCTTTTGTACTTTGTTTTTCTAAAAAAGATAAATAAATTTTATTAATACCTTTTGTTATCATTAAAATAAAAAAATACTAAAATAAAAAATAATTTTAATAAAACTATAATTATCGAAGTTTTTTCAATCCAGTCACTCCTTTACCCAAAAGGTTGTAGAGTTCTGGCCCGAAAATAGAACCGATTTTAAAAGATGCAAATATTTTCAAAATTAATCAGAAAAACTTATAACTAGTAAATAAAACCAAAATGCATGGAACATGTTTAATATGCAACTAAATGCACAGAAACAGGCTTGAACGGCTAAAGTCCACTGAGAATGAATTAGTTACGTAAGAAGACAAATCTCAGGCGACTCGCTTCACTAATATTTATGTATCTCGTGAGCATAATTTTCGGCTTCTCAGACGCCAAATATATTTGATCTACAAGACGAATCCACACGGAATTTCTGTTGCGGGCAGGCACACTAATTTTTCAGGCCCTCTATCGGGTAGTCATAAAGGCGCCGTACAGTTTATGTCACGCGGCGTTTCAATGGCCCAGTTATGGCCTGCCAACTTACGTATGCGCAAAAGTAATTTATTATCAGCTGTTCCAAAAACTTCTCATAGAAAGATTAATAGTACAAGGTTTTATTTTTTAAAATTTTATTTCAAAAAGTTTTTAGTTTTGTATAGTAAAAAATTGTTTGAATAATATAAAATTTAAAAAAAAACATTCGTTAATTCTTTTCTTAATATGTAAATCCTAAATAAAATTTAAAAAAAACCTAAAAAAAATAACGATTATCATAATTTTTAATAAAATCTTCTTTTAAATTTTTTATTTTATTAAGTATTAATTAATAATAAAAGATAAATTTTCTTTGTTTTTCTTATACTATCAACATATAACAATAAATAAAGCTGCAATTCTGTAACCATTTTTACACCAAGTAAATATCTATTTGTTCAACAAGGGAAAAAAAATAGGATTTGGCTTTCAATGCAGTTGTTCAAACAAAAATAACAAATTGTTTATTGTAATTTGTTCATAAGCAGGTATTTTAATAAAGCTGATTGTATATGTTATGTATAGTTTTTTATGTTTGTAATATAAAAAATTCAACAGATGAAATTACTAAATTATTCTTAAAAACAAAATTTGGAAATATTTTGAACTCTTGAAAAGGTTCCCATTCTGATGTTTATTAAATTTTTAATTTTTCATATTTGTTAATATTTATTTATATTATAACTACACACGTACTGAAAAAAATATTTTTTTATTTAAACTTTATATTAATAAAATATATTTAATATCATTTTACACCCAAATTACAATAAACAATTATTTTGCACATTTGCAAATTGTGAAAATATTAACAGAACCTAGCATTGTCTGAGAAAAAAAATTGGAAATGCGCACGCATAAAGTGGTATCCCGAAACTGGGCCTCAACATCGCCACGTGACATTCCCACCTAGTATAAGGTGAAATAGTGAATAGGTGAAATGGCTTCCCATATTCAGCCATAGATACAATATTCGGCCCACAACAGCATTATTTCAGAAATTCTGTATATATGACGCATTATTTTTTTTTTACTACTTAACTTGGACAAAAAACTGAAAAAAAAAAAATTTGAAGGGACAACGATATGACCCGTGTTTTCAGGTAGTTTGAACCTTCAGAAAACCGAAAAAAATCGTGAACAAGAAATCGGTGATAGGTGCCAAAAAGATTTTTTCACTTTTATGTCAGAAACCGTGTTTTTCGTATCTGAGCTACCCCAAATATTCAAAATAACTTTTTAGGTAAATAAAATTTTAAAAAATAGATTAAAAAATTTAATTGCCAGGGAAGAACCACTCCAGAAGAAAAAAAAACTTATCTTTTTACGATGAAATTTAGCCAAGTTATCGTCAATTTAAGATTTTGCTCAAATTCGTCTTAAAAAAGATTGAAATTTTATTGAAAAAAGCCTGTTTCTGAACTTTAAACATTCGTTACTCGCTTGATTTTCATCGTAAAATAATAATTTTTTTTTTTAAATCGATTAATTTTTCCCTGGCAATTCATTTCTTTAAGAAATATTTCAATTTTTAGATTAAAAACTGTGTTAAGTATATCTTGCTACTTACAGTTTTTAAAGGCTTTTGACCTAAAAATTGAAATTTGGTCAATAAAAATGATTTTTTTTCTTAAAGAAATGAATTGCCAGGGAAAAATTAATCGATTAAAAAAAAAAAATTATTATTTTACGATGAAAATCAAGCGAGTGATGTATGTTTAAAGTTCACAAACAGGTATTTTTCAATATAGAACTTCATCTTTTTTAGGAAAAATTTGAGCAAAATCTTAAATTGACGATAACTTGGCTAAATTTCATCGTAAAAAGATAAGTTTTTTTTTCTTCTGGAGTGGTTTTTCCCTGGCAATCAGATTTTTTTATCTATTTTTTAAAATTTTATTTACCTAAAAAGTTACTTTGGAAATTTGGGGTAGCTCAGATACGAAAAACACGGTTTCTGACATAAAAGTGAAAAAATCTTTTTGGCACCGATTTCTTGTTCACGATTTTTTTCGATTTTCTGAAAGTTCAAACTACCTGAAAACACGGGTCATATCAATGTCCCTTTAAATTTTTTTTTTCAGTTTTTTGTCCAAGTTAAGTAGTAAAAAAAAAAATAATGCGTCATATATTCATTATTCTATCTTATATGAGTCATATAATATATCAGTCATATATTATTCCAGCTTTGAAAAAGATTACATTGTAATCGAAACGTTGGATTAATAAAATTAGTAAACAACAAATTATGCTCGTAAAATTCATGTTCTAAAATATTATTTTAATTTACCAAAAATTTGTATACCCAAAAGACAAAAACCTTTTAAAAAACATTTTTTTAAATACAATAATAAGAATTAGGGCCTAATTTTTTATTTACAGCAAGTTTTTTTATGTTAAAAAGGTTACGTCGACATAAAAAGATATTTTCTTGATATTTTCTTGAGAAGCCGAAAATTTTGCTCGTAGTGGGGCGAGACGCCTGCGATTTGTCTTCCCGCGCAACCATTTGAATTCATTTCCAGTGTCGGTTATAGTCAAAGAGCAGGCCCGAATATTACTCTTAAGAGTAATTATGGTAATTACCATAAGAACCGAAAGTGTTTATGCTAGAACCGATATTCAGGGTTCTAAAAACTAGTTAAAAACCTTCTCTTAGAAAATTTATTATTTTTTTCAAAATCAAAATTAGTTAGAAAAATATTTTTTATACTTCTTTTATGAAACGCGTACATTAAATTAAAAAATTGCTTTTTAGTTTCAAGAAATCAGGAACTCAGTAGCCTAAATGGTAAATAGATAATTTATCAGTAAAATAGTTGTTAATTTTTGGCTGCATACCAGCACGTTTAAGTTACTTTGACAAGCAAATGTTTAAATTTAAGTAAATGCTTGGAATTTTAAACAGAGTATTTAATTTTTAGGATTTAAACTTTTGATTTTTATCAACTGACTTATTTGGCCTGAATGACTTGTTAATAACCAATATAAATATTAAAAGAATTTAATTTAGGAAACCTGCACAGATTTAAAAACACCAGCTCATGCAAGTAATAGATGACTAATAAACAAGTGGTTTTTCCCTGTATATATATTCCCTGTATATAAATTAAAACTAAAAGTACTTTAATTAAAAAATAATATCCATAATTTCTCCCTACTTTTCAATACTTTTCCAATTTGTTTAAGCAAAATATAAATGTAAAAAAATCTTTCTAAATATTTGTTTGAAAAAAAAATAAAAAATATTACATGGGCACGAAATCTGACGCAATACATGTAAATCTATCATATACTTTTAAAATATATATTTTATAAATTTATTCTTACCAGTTATTTAAATAATAATTTTTGTTAACAAACTTTTTATTAACAATAATTACTATTTATTTAATTAAAATATTGTAAAAAAAACTTCTTTAGAAACCACGTTCAAAACCAAGCACGTAAACCATGACTCAAACCAGATATATCTGACTCAAACTAAACTAAAAAAGCCGTATATACAGCTGATTTACAAAGCGATTAGATTAGGCGCCCAAACACATAGATTCAATGGAATCATGGTTCATAAATAAATTATGATGTCATCACAATATTGTTTGTAATCGCTTTAAACCACATAAGTATTACGAAAGGTCTCAATCCATTAAAAAAAAAATTCTAACCTTTCATCCACAAAAGAAATTTTATTTTTATATTTGAATTAAATTTTTTATTTTTTTTTTTTACTGCACTGAATACTGGAATACCTAAAGTGAGTGTCTAAATAATTTTGGAGGATAATATTGCAAAAATATTTAAATTTGTAGACTTTCTTGAGCGTTGATTTAAGATTATTTTTTTATTTTGTGGATGGAATGAGACCTTTCCTAAGTATTATGAGTTTAGGTGTAAAAATTATTTAAATGATTAATTAAAAAAATAATTTGTGATGATTTTATTGAAATTTTTTAAATTTAATTTTATTATTACAAGATGTTAAAAATTTGATATTTTCAGCTATTTTGCATAATATGAAATATAATATAAACAATTTTTTTTAAATTCAATTTTAAATTCCATTCCTGTAATCTAACTCAGATAAGATTTGAAATATTGATTCTTTTTGAAAAAATAAAAATTTCATCAAAATATGACTTTAGTAGGAAATTTATTAAAAATTGCGTGGTTTTTCCAAATTCCCAGATTTCTCTAGTAAGCTATATTTAGAAAATATTACATCTTAGAACAAAATATATAGGTCAATATTTGTGAAGTGTATAAAGTATACTATATATTACAATAAGTACAAAATACGACAAATGAATTAATTTTTAATACAAAGCTGCAACCTCGCTAACTAACCAAAATACTTCCAATTGGTCTCATTTTTTCGGTATAAGTGTAACCATTCATTTACCGTACACCAAAATTATTTGTTATTAATTCTCTCATGGCGATAGTCAATAAACCAAATGCTTATTCTTACCCCAAAATGACTAATTTTGAAATTGCTGCCTAAATTCTAATTTTTAAAAGAAACGAGTTCTATAGGTTTCAAGAATTTTTTACAAGCCCTAAGTTTCCAAAAATTTTTACTCGTTTTTTTATAATTATTTGTTTAGCAGATATGATAATTTAAAGTCAGAGTCTCATTTTTAGGGTTTTTTAAAAAAAAGTCAATTTTAATCTTTATTTTTAAAAAGGGATATCTTAGAAACTATTTAATGAAAAAAGACGAAATTTGGTATCGTTATGTAAAATTTTCCGCTGAATCCGAATTTTCAGTTAGATTTTTGTCACATGACTTGGCGGGAAATTTAAAATTTGTGAAAAATGATTTTTTAAAAATCGTTATTCAATTTAGTGCTTTTAAAATAAATTTACCCAAAAAATGATTTCATAATATGCTGAAAATATATGAAAAAACATAAAATTTGTGACGAACAGGATGAAAATTGAGCTGTTTGCAGCTGAGATATAAAAGCTAGAAAAGGCAATGCAAGAAAGTTGATTTTCTCGCGCATGCGCAGCTCAAAAAAAATTTTAGACCCCAGAATCAAATTCTACAAGAAATTTTCTATGGGGTATAAGAAAAAGATATTTGACTGTAAAATACGCGTTTGCAAGAAGAATTAATTTACACAAATTTCTCAAAAATTAAAAATTCTATAAAAAATTGAGAAAAACAAAAATCGCTGTAAAAAATAGAGGATTGGCTCTAAAAGGCTAAAAATTGGGGAAATTTTTTTTTTTATATATATGACGCATTATTTTTTTTTTACTACTTAATTCGGACAAAAAACTGAAAAAAAAAAATTTGAAAGGACATCGATATGACCCGTGTTTTCTGGTAGTTTGAACCTTCAGAAAACCGGAAAAAATCGTGAACAAGAAATCGGAGATAGGTGCCAAAAAGATTTTTCCACTTTTATGTCAAAAACTGCCTTTTTTCGTAACTGAACTACCCGATTTTCGAAAATTTTTATTTTAGGAGTTTTTCACGGTATTTTTCGGGATTTTTGTTTATAACAAGTTAAAACAAGTTCAAAACTAATAGAAAAAAGGATTTAGCATCGGCTTTTAGCAATATTTTGATATTTATGAGCTAGAAAACCTGTTTTTATTTTTTGCTTTTTTTCAAATTTGGTTTTATTACTTTTTCATGCATCTTAGGCTGTTCTTAATCTATGTAAGAGTTAAAATGGTAAATATTGATAATTTTTAGTCCAAATTGTTTGTTACATACCATTAAGATGCCCTAAAATAATTATTTTAATGCGCTACAATGATAGAACCCGAGAGTCCCAATTTTTTAATTCTTGTTAAAATGAAGTAATTATACTTTTCTGTCTTAAATTTTTTGTCTATTTTATTTTTATCTCATAAAATATATTTTTCCAAGCAAATAAAACTCCATTAATTATTATATGCCCAAATATTTTTCATTTTTACACGTTTATAACCAATTTTTTCAATTTTATACAATACGTAATTTTTGACTTATTATACATATTTTCAAGCTGTAAAATTAATTTAACAAGGGGAGTTCAATGCATTAGGAACACAAATTACATCAAATGGTTATGAATGAGTTTATTATGTTGAAAAAATGCCGAATATCCTCCGTTCATTCCAATGGGCCTTCTGAGCCTAGAAACGCAGGGCTCAATGAAATAGGGTTTTTTGGTAATATTCAATGAAACGCTAAAACCTCGCAAATTAAACAAAACTCTTCTAGTTGGTCTCATTTTTTTGGTGTAAGTGTCACCTTTTAAACGCCGTAAACCGCAATTTTTCATCATTAATTTTTTTATTAATGTAGCCAATTAACCAAATGGCCATTTTTGGCTAATAATGACCAATTTTCAAATTGCTGCCAAATATGTAATTTTTGACGGAAATGGGTTTTACAAGTCACAAAATATTTCCGCAAGCTTGAGGAAATATTTTGAGACTTATAAAACCCATTTTTGTCAAAAATTACATATTTGGCAGCAATTTGAAAATTGGTCATTATTAGCCAAAAATGGCCATTTGGTTAATTGGCTACATTAATAAAAAAATTAATGATGAAAAATTGCGGTTTACGGCGTTTAAAAGGTGACACTTACACCAAAAAAATGAGACCAACTAGAAGAGTTTTGTTTAATTTGCGAGGTTTTAGCGTTTCATTGAATATTACCAAAAAACCCTATTTCATTGAGCCCTGCGTTTCTAGGCTCAGAAGGCCCATTGGAATGAACGGAGGATATTCGGCATTTTTTCAACATAATAAACTCATTCATAACCATTTGATGTAATTTGTGTTCCTAATGCATTGAACTCCCCTTGTTAAATTAATTTTACAGCTTGAAAATATGTATAATAAGTCAAAAATTACGTATTGTATAAAATTGAAAAAATTGGTTATAAACGTGTAAAAATGAAAAATATTTGGGCATATAATAATTAATGGAGTTTTATTTGCTTGGAAAAATATATTTTATGAGATAAAAATAAAATAGACAAAAAATTTAAGACAGAAAAGTATAATTACTTCATTTTAACAAGAATTAAAAAATTGGGACTCTCGGGTTCTATCATTGTAGCGCATTAAAATAATTATTTTAGGGCATCTTAATGGTATGTAACAAACAATTTGGACTAAAAATTATCAATATTTACCATTTTAACTCTTACATAGATTAAGAACAGCCTAAGATGCATGAAAAAGTAATAAAACCAAATTTGAAAAAAAGCAAAAAATAAAAACAGGTTTTCTAGCTCATAAATATCAAAATATTGCTAAAAACCGATGCTAAATCCTTTTTTCTATTAGTTTTGAACTTGTTTTAACTTGTTATAAACAAAAATCCCGAAAAATACCGTGAAAAACTCCTAAAATAAAAATTTTCGAAAATCGGGTAGTTCAGTTACGAAAAAAGGCAGTTTTTGACATAAAAGTGGAAAAATCTTTTTGGCACCTATCTCCGATTTCTTGTTCACGATTTTTTCCGGTTTTCTGAAGGTTCAAACTACCAGAAAACACGGGTCATATCGATGTCCTTTCAAATTTTTTTTTTTCAGTTTTTTGTCCGAATTAAGTAGTAAAAAAAAAATAATGCGTCATATACTTTCGACCAAAATTAATTTGGAGTACATTTCGAGACCCGACCATGCAGAGTCATATACAGTTCACAAATATTGACCCATATATTATTTAATAACCAAAAACATTTAATGAAACTATTGTAAATTATTTAATAACATAATTTTATGTCAATACAGTATTCTCGTTTTTGCTCTACTTCTAGCCTTACAGCACACAATGTATTCATGGATTTTTATTTTCTTTTTTTTAATGATTGTATTTCACTTAATTTTAGATATAACAACAGCTATTTAACCTTAAATTAATGTTTTAGATGCTATTTTAGTTTAAAATATGGCCAAAATTTTCTTATTTATTCACAAAAGCATAAAAATACTTTTTTATACCTCAAGAAATATGTGGTTTGTTTAAAGCACAATAATAAAAAATTTTTAATTTTACTAAGTTATAATGACAATAAAAAGTTGATCCTTTAATAAAAAAATCTTTTATTTTATGTTTTCTGAAAATTATTATTTTCATTAATTTTATTTTTGCAAAAATGAGCCATATACATATAAGAAAGACGAGAGAAACACAAAGTTTAAGCGCGTACATAATGGCTCATGACGGCTGATGGGTGCCGTTTGTTTGCAAATGCATTATCGTATTCAATTGAGGAAATTCTTGTGAAGAAAAGCTTATATAATATAAAGATGAATAGAATTAACGATGTGAATCGATTACTTAAATATATGTACTTGCTTCGTATAATATAATAATAATAATAATAATTTGAATTTTGATGATGAATGAAAGTTATTTGGAAAATTATTTAAAAAATAAAATATGGTTTAAAATATTTCAAAATGAATAAATGAGTTTTCTAAAGAGCCACCTTAAATTCTATATAATTTAAATTATTTTACTTATTTATATTAAAATATAGACTCTATCAGATAAAATAATTTTATTTAATATTTGTATATAAAAAAAAAAATTGATAAAATTTTCATATTTATAAGTTTCTTTTTTGTATTTTTTCAAAAAATAATTTTAGTAATTAAACTTATGGGATGCTTCAATGAGCACGTATTTTTCATTTTTTTTAAGTTCGTCAGTTACTATCTCACTTAAATTATTATCTTATATTGTATTGACAATTTAATTATTGCGCACAAATTAGATTAAAATTTAAATAAAATCATCAGAGTCATGTTTATTTATTTATTTATTTTTTTTTTGTTATTTTATTATTCAATTTTATTGATTAAAAAATTTAAATCTTTTTATTATTACTGCTATCAATCAAAGATAGTTTTTACTCGTCAAATTTATGATTATTGTATTGGTTACCTTTGCTATTGCATAGATTTGCCTAAATTATCATTGGAAGTTAATAAATGATGAATCCGCTGACAGCACCATCTAATAAAAAATTAATTATGAAAATCTTGTCATTGCTACCTTCTTAGATATAAAAGGGGCCTAGAACTTGCGGAAGTATTAATTAAAAAATTGCAGAAATTGAGCAGTTGTTATGCTGTCCCTAAACCTCATTCATTCTAAGTCTCATTTGATCCCTCCCCCCTTAATCGGACACATTTGACCCCTCCTCCCTCTTTGATTCCCGGATTCCCAGGGTACCCCTGCCTATAAACAACTTCCATGTTAATAATTAAATAATTAATTAAATTAAAGTATAAACCACACAAGTATTCATAAAAATTAGAAAGTTGATGTAAATTAAATATGTAAATAAATAATTTATGTAAATTTTAATGATGGTTTAATTTTCATAAATAATTAGGTAAATTAGGTAAATCATTTGGTGCTGTGTCAAATTTAACGGTTCGTAAATCATAAAATTAAATGAATTCATTTAATTTTAAGATTTTGGAAGTTGCTGGCCTAATTTTTTTGATATAAAAGTTACCTTTCATGCCCTGCATGCTGTAAACTGCTATTTTTATCACTAATTATTTCATTGCTACAGTCAAATGATCCAAAATGATCAATTTTTGCAAAAATTGCTGCAAAAACTATAATTTTTGACGAAAATGGGTTTTATAGATCTCAAAAACTTTTGACAATCTTCAAGTTTCCAAAAATTTATTATTCGTCTGTTTTCTTGAAATATTTTCCAAGTTAGCGTTTTTTTAAAATTGATTTTTTTCTAAAGTTGGAAATCGGAAATCTGACTTTAAATTATCAAAAAATGATTTAAAAGGGAAGAGAAGAATTATTGGATTTTTGAAGCTAGCAGAAAGTTTTTGAAGCCTTTAATATCCATTTTAATAAAAAATTACAATTTTGGCTGCAATTTAAAATTTGGTGATTTTGGGCCAAAAATTGTCATTAGGTTAATTGGCTATGGCCATGAGAGAATTAGTAATAAAAAATTGCAGTTTGAAAATCTGGCAAAAATGATTGTAAAAACCATTTTTTAATAATAATGTCAACATGAGGCGTTTATGGACAGAAATTGTAAGAAGACTGCTAGATAAATAGAACTTTTGTTACTAAAATAATAAAATAAATAAATTAGTTTTTAATTTTATAAAAATTTAGATGTATAAAATTTATGTAATTTTATACTTGCTTAATTTACTGAAATTCTCATTTATTCACTCTCTTTTCTTTCAAATTACATTGAAAATTTCTCTTAATTATAAAGAAGAATAGAAATTTAATTTTCGACAATTTGCATTTTCTATTGTCATGGTTAATTTTCTCCTTATATTGCTATACGTCTTGATTTTAGAGTCAATAGCATACAATTAGAGGCAATTCTATGATTATTTTGATACGACTACTTAAACAGTCGATTATACAGTTACTTAATATCTGCTTCCAGATCGTTTATTATAATCTAAGAATTCTTATTAATTTTTAACAGCAGAAAATTACGATTTTCGATTGCTTAAAGCTTATTACAAGATAAAAATATTAACAAATTAGAATAATAATGAAAAAATGCATGAATTATATTAAAGATAATTATATTCCAAGTTATTAAAAGAATTAATTTTTTGCCAACAATAACTTGTACTTTTGAACAGATTGGAATTAAAATTTCATAATACGACTAAATATTTTTTATTCTTTTACTTCTGATGTGCTTTACAAATTCCTTTATTATTCCTAAAAATCTTTTTGTAAATAAATTATTTTTCTTTGATGTCCTTTCCTAGTAGTTTTTACATTCACCATTCGTTTGACCATATTTCAAGGATTAATATTGACTATTAAATTTTATGTAAGATAAATTTTAGTTTTTGTTATTAACTTATATGTAATTTAAAATTCTCTTGTTTGAACCCTATTTAATTCCAAATTATAATTATTTTAATACAAAGTAATTGAAATATTTAAATTTCACTTGTAATTTACGTTATTTTGTAACTATTTTAGAAAATCTTTCGTTGATTTATTTAATAAATTCTTGAATGTATTAATAATAAGCTTTAAAATTTTTCAATACTTTAAAACTCTGTAAACTATCAATTCAATCAATAAAAAAACTAAAGTAAAACTTAAATCAAGCTTAAAGTTTATAAAACAACTAGTAATAAAAAATTTAAAACTTACAAACTAAATAACTTATTTAAAATCTTAACTTAACTTCATTTTAACTGTATAGACAGATATTCTAATCCTGCAAGGAAAAACTTAAGCTAAATTAAAACTTTATGTTTGTTTACGTTTGATTTTTAACAAATTTCAATTTCATAATTTAAATATCAAGTTTATTATATTTATGATACAAATTTTATACTATTTTTGAAGATATTAATAATGTTACGTTTAACCATAAATTAGTTTATTACACCTTTAAATTACTTATTCGATTGTAAATTTTTAATGAGAAAACAGGATATTCACTGTTGATATTTATTATACTGATATTAAAGATTAAATATTAGCATTTGTTATACACAATTATTTTTAAGATAAAACATTGATACCGATGTAAATTGAGCTTGGTATCAAATCAATTGTTAAGATTTTCATCAATTTTCTTTTTACACGTATAAATAAAAAAATGCTTTTAAAAAAAATTATAAAATTTTATTTTGGTTTCAGGTTAAGTTAATCAACAATACTGAAAGGATTTTGAAGTCCCAACATAATTGGTAAGTAGCAGTAAAAATTTTTTTTTTTGCGAGGAAAATCAAAAAAAGAAACCGAATCATAAATTAATAACGTCGACTGATCGTACACTGACGATGTGTCAGAATCTCAATAGCTGAAACAGAAATAAAAACTTCTTCATACCTTAGTGAAAACAGATTGAAGATTTTTTACCGCAATTGAAAAAAATTCCACTTACGCTTCGTTTCCTCTAAACACTTTTTTCTCAATGACCCCAACGTACTCAGGAACTTTACACTAATTTTTATAATCGTATAGTAGGATTTCAATACCCTTCTCTCTGGACTCGAGTCTTCTACCTTCGGGAAGGATAGAAACCCTTTCGAGTATAACGAAATGCAGTGACGGGTACAGTGGTGGGGGGGGGGGGCGCAAAATGCCAAGGTCCCCATCTAGAACGTTAATTTTAAACATTTTTTAGTAATATTTTAATCATTTTACACTGTTAATACCTATTTTTTGAAACTACCCCCCCAAGGGTGCATTTTGGACCCACCTCATTATCGAGCTAAAAAAATATTCTTAGCGCATTGTAATTCACCCACTCAATGCAGATACTATTGCGTAAAAAGTGAAAATGGATGTTTTAGGGAGCAACCATTTAATTATAGACGATTTCAAGAAGAGGGTTTTATGGGCTTAAAATTATGTTGATTTCTTGGTTGATTCAGGGACTTCGAATAATAATTTAAACTTAGAAAGTTTTTAAGTAACTAATTACTTTTTAAAAGTTTTTATCCGTAGTTCATAGCTATTTTTAACCAAGTTTAAGGTGCATGTCTTGAATTTAAAAAATACCAATTGCACTGTTTTTGGCATGTAAAAATACGGTTAATATGTCGAGGCAAATGCGTGCACTTGTAGTAAATAGTCAACTTCAACCCTCGCTTCAACCACAAAACGAACTACACTTTAATGTACGGGGAAAGTAAACTGCAGGATCCGTAGTCCACATACCGCAGCGCTCGTTGTGGAATTCCAAGGAAGTTAAAACGGTATAATGAGTGGAATAGATAAGAGAATTATCTACTTCGATCTCTGTATTTAGTCTACCCAGTGTAAAAAATTTTAAGAAGCATTATCATTTATGAATAAAATATTTTGTATTTATTAGTGTTTAAAATAGGGAAAAATATAATCTAAAAATTTCAGCTCATCCTATAATAAAAACATTTTACCTTTGGGAACCCTATTTTATAGTAAATGGCCCCTTTTAAACGCACAGAAGTAAAACGAATATTAAGTGTCGGTCTAATGTGCATATATATAATATGTTAAAATTTGAATTTTGGCAGAATTTCAATAATCTTACACGTATATTTTAAAGAAAATTCATAAGATATGTATTATATTATTAAAATGCAGTTTACGGATTTATATATTAAAGGAAAATTTTTTCATGCATATATAGCAATATGACACTAAAAAATTTACATAGTATTAATTTTAAATCTTCTTCTTTTCGCTACTAACAAAATGGTTTAAGTATTTTGATATTTTTTAGAACGATATTTTTTTTATATTTTTTTCACATTATTTAATACATTTTATTAATTTTTTTATTATTTAAGAAACTTACTTACTTATATTGAGAAAGACAAATTTGAAACAAAATTTTTCTTGTCAGCATTTAGGAACCAAATATTTTTTGGTCACTGGTAAAAAAAATTTCGTACACAACCCTTAGCCATAAAAAAGTGTAGCCTGAATTTCAATTTGCTATTCTTTATTTTTGGGTAAAAAAAAAAATCGTACTATATTTCATTTTATAAAATATAAAATATTAAAATTTTTATATAATAAATTTTTTTTTGAATAATATTTTTTTGGTGATAAATAAAGAGTTTTGAGTGCCAAAATGTAGAAAAAAATACGAAAACAAGTCTGGTTACAGGTGATAAGTTTCGTTAGGAATTTAAGCACTATTTAAGTTACAAATTGGTTGTTTTTTTTTGCCTTGTATAATAATCTACGATTTTTATTTAAAAATTAATTGTTATTATATAAAAAAAAAAAATATTTAATCTTATGCTGCTTTTTATTTAATTTTTTTCCTGTTACAAGTACTAATATATATATGTATAGTGTAAATTTATAATATGCTCGCGTGTTTAATTTTTTTTTATTTGGTATCTAATAAATACATTCAAGTTTGGATATGTGTATATTGTATAAAAAGAGTTTATTTTGCACGGAACCGTTAAATCAGTCCAGACGGTTAACGTTAAACATCATTAACGTCTTTTTGAAAAACGTAATCTTGTTTAATTTTTTTTTATATATAGAGAATGAAGTATTTTTTGAAATTTTTCGTAAAAAAATAAAACATTTTTCTATTTAGAATACAAAATTTAATTTTTAAACAAACATCCTATTTTTCATCAAATTTTGATGGTGTAACGGAAATTGTATACTTTGTTTATCACTTAGTTTCATTGTTCCAGAGTATGAAAAATATTTTAAGAAAAAACCAAAAAAAAGTTTAAAAATTCAAAAAATATCATAAAACTTATAATAGTTCGAAAGTTCATTGATTTTTAATCGCAAGAATAAATTAGATACCACCGTTAAAAAATGATATGCCTTTATCTCTCCCTTTACTCAAATTAACCTTGACAGCAAGTAATTGGAAAATTATTTGATATCCAAAAAAATTCCGGAGTAATATTTAATAATTGGAATCCCTTCATTTTGATGTGAATATAAAGGAAAAAAAGTTTCACTCTCCAAATCCTGAGCAACCCTCCCAAATTTGGTCACAAAGTGGCCAAAAATGGTATTTTTGCTAAAAAATACATTGCTTTACTCATTGTCTTTTATGCCTCTTTTTTTTTAATTTGTACTTGACCGTGTTGAAAAAGTCAATAAGATTGTACGGCTTCGCAAATGAAATCAAGTAAAGTTATTTAAGTCACTCTTGCGATAATAGTCTCCAAGTCATGTCTTTCAAGAGAAAAAATCAAGAAACTAAATGTAATGGTAAATAGAAAATTCAATATTTTTAGTTTTTTAACAATTTTGTTGCTCATAAAAGTAAAATTAAAAAAAAATTTTTTTAATGTGGTAAATTATTGTGGGATATCACAATCTACATTCAGAAATTGAAAAATCACAAAATAAAAATACAAAAGATGACTTGCCAGAAACAGTGAAACTATTGAAAACTCCTCAGGGGAGCAAGTGCTATTTAATTGGAACAGTGCATTTCAGTGAGGAAAGCCAAAATGATGTTTCAAAAGTATGAATACAATTTTTGCTAAATTATTAATTGTATTTAAAATGTTTAGTAAAGAAAAATTTAGAAGTGTAAACTCTAAAAATTATGGTTTATTTTCCATTATATTAAAAAAAAATTGACCAGAATGTTTTTAGTTTAAATATTAGCTTTTTTTACTCATAATCTTTTTGCTCAAAGTAGTCGAAAATTCTTAATGTTATATAGTCTATCTTCTACAGTATATACTAGCAAACGATCAAGAAATATTAGGTCAGTTCGCGTTTTCGACTTTGAATATAACAAATATGAAATTTTCCAGACGATTAAAGCTGTGCAACCACACAACGTCGTAGTTGAATTATGTAGCGACAGGATTCACGTTCTACAGCTTGACGAAGAAGCCATCCTTGAAGAAGCGAAAAATCTTAGTTTAGGCATGTGCATTTTTCACATTTACAGAAAAATTTGATAAAAATTTATTTTTTATAAATTATTGCAGATAAAATCCTAGAAACAATTAAAGAAAGTGGTTTATATAGAGGAATTTTTTATGTTTTATTATTGGGATTGTCAGCGAAGATAACAAAAACTCTTGGTCGAGCACCTGGAGGAGAATTCCGCAGAGCATTAGCAGAGGTTGTTAAAAGTTTGAATAAGAAAAATTAAAGAATTATGTAGATAAAAATTTGTTAAAAATTTTAGGTTAAAAAAGTACCAGGTTCTGTTATAACATTAGGAGACAGATCAATCGAAATAACATTTGGAAGAGCTCTTCGTTCATTAACCTGGTACCAAAGTTTTAAATTAGCATGGCAATTGCTAACAATGAAAAATGACATGAACCACGAAGAAGTTGAAAAATGTAAATCAAAAGATGCTTTGGAAGAAATGATGCTAGCGTTAGCTAAAGAATATCCAGCTTTGGAAAAAGTTTTTGTTAAAGAAAGAGATTTATATTTAGCTTATTCAATGCAAAATGCATGTAAACCTTATTATTCAAATGGTAAATTTATACCCAAAACAATAGTTGGTATTGTTGGCATTGGTCATGTACCAGGAATAATTAAAAATTGGGGAAAAGTTAAAACTTCAGATATACGATCTATTATGAGGTAATTAGACTAAAATGTCAAATTTAAAAAAAATAATTAATTAAAAAATTTTTTTAAATATTTTTAGTATTCCACCTTCAAATTTTGCCACTGACATTTTGATCACATCATTTAAATTTTGTTTATTAATGGCTTTTATACTTTGGTTATACAGACTTATTATTAGATAGAATTCAGTTAATATTAATTTATTTTAATAAATTGTTATAAATTTTTTTTATTTCTTACCTCAAAGTTTAAGAGTCATACCTACACACACATATACACACATAAATACAATTTTTATTTTTTATTAAAAACAGACAAAAGGTTTTATCATGAGAATTATATGAAGAAGAAAGTTTTTTTTCTGAAAGATAAATGACTAATGTAACTGCTTGAACAAGAAAGTAATTTATCAGGTGTAATTCATCATATAAAAAAAGTTTTTTATACATCAAGAAAAAAAAATGTTAAAAAAAATTTATTTTTTTCTTTTATTGAATTAATTAATTCAATTAATAAATAAATAAAATTTTATATATTTATAAAAAATTGGTTTGAAACAAATTTTTATGAGAAAAATTAACTAAAAACATAATTTTAAAAATATTATTTTTTTTTTTTATATTCGACAGTTTTATTATAAATATTATTTTTAATATTTCAAAAAAAAAAAACAATTTACTTTTAATAACAAAAACATAATTTACTTTTATATCAATCTTTTATTTGAATAAATTTACTATAAATTGTACTCTGTTGGTCAAAAATAAATTTGAAATTAATGGATTTTATTGTAGTTTTTGGTATACAAAAGCAAAAATGTTGCTAGAAATGGAAAATTAAACAAACTTTTGAAATTTCGTTTATTACCTATAACAACTTTAACTATTATACCATTCATTAATAGACGGATCCAATTACTAAATTATTTAACAACCAAATCTAAATTATTTTAAGCTTTTTTAAGCCCAAAGAAGATGCTAAATCAAAAAAAACTTATAATTGGTTTGTGTGTACATACAACTAACAAGCATGAAACATATTGACTTATAATACTTTTAACATCCTTTTAATATACTTCCTAATTATTATAAGTCCTAGAACCGAATTTATAAAAGTACCTAAATTGAAATTATCCTAAGTTCATAAACCTAAACCATTCTAAGGTCTCTATAAGTCCCAAAATCGATAATTATTAAAGTCTCTAAATTGAAATTACCCTAAATAAATAAATATAAACTTTCTAGGGTCCCTAGAAATCCCTAAATTGAAAATTATAAAAGTCTCTAAATTGAAATGATCATAAGTCCATAAGCCTAAAGTATTCTGGGGTCCCTAGAAGCCCCTAAGTCGAAAATTATAGAAATCAATTAAAAATCCGTAAATTAAAAATAATAAAAGTCCCTAAATTGAAATTATCCTAAGTCCATTAACCCAAAGTATTCCACGATCCTTAGAAATCTCTAAATTGAAAATTATAAAAGTCTCTAAATTGAAATGATCATAAGTCCATAAATCTAAAGTATTCTGGAGTCTCTAGAATTCCCTAAGTCAAAAATTATAGAAGTCCCTAAATTTATATTATCCTAATGGGACAATTTCATGGATCATATTTTCACTAGATTTTGGAGACTCTAGACTTAAATAAATTGAACACTGGTACACTGTAAAAAGTAACTTTCTTATGAGTCTTTCTTTGCCAAAACAGCAATGGTGGGCAGGTCGGGTCATCGGATGGGCCTCAAATTTTTCCCATGTTTTTATAACATAAAGATAGGAAAATCCTGAAATTTTCAGCCTTCTAGGTCTTAAACAGCCCGAGTTATGGCCAATCAAACTCATTAGGCGGCTCTCGACCGGCGTTAGTGCTTTTCGGGAAAATGGTTAAAAATCATAAATATAAGCTTGAAAAAAAATTCTGAAACAGCATATATGTTGGGAAACCTTCAGTAAATCCATTTCTGCCATTATTTTTTCGGAAAAACCCCGGGAAATTCCGGAAAATGGGAAAATGCGTTTTAAGAAAAATCGCAATATCTCATTTGCCGCCATTTTTTTTTTGAAAATTTTTTTTTCAAAATTTTTTTCAACCGAAATCCCATCGATCTGTATGAAAAAAAATTTTGATTTCGGCCATTAAGGTCGATTTTAGCCTGTTTTAGAATAATTTCACATTTTCAATACTTCTTTATTTAATTTTCCGTAAGGGGTTAAAATAATTGACTTTTTTGCTTTCAGAATCGAATAGCCAGGGAAAAAGTAGTCCTAAATAAAAAAAAAAATTGCTCTTTTCGATGAAAATTAACCGAGTTATGGTCAAGTAAAGATAGTGTCACAAATTACCATTTTTATACTAATTCCAATTTTAGGGTCCATAACGACATTATAACTTGAAAAATGCATAACTCGCTTAAATTTTATCGTAAAAAGAAAAGTTTAGGATTATTATCGAATATTTTTTCCTTGGCTATTCTTTTATGCAAGAAAAAAATTAGTTTAGTTAATAAAAAGTTTTTTTTTGGTCAAAAACTAATGTAACATGTTAAAGACTGTTTTTGATTATTATATCATTTTTTATCAAAAAAAATAAATTTCTGTCAAGAAAATTAATTTTTTTATTGGATAAACGAATAGTCAAGGAAAAAATATTCGATAATAATCCTAAACTTTTCTTTTTACGATAAAATTTAAGCGAGTTATGCATTTTTCAAGTTATAATGTCGTTATGGACCCTAAAATTGGAATTAGTATAAAAATGGTAATTTGTGACACTATCTTTACTTGACCATAACTCGGTTAATTTTCATCGAAAAGAGCAATTTTTTTTTTTATTTCGGACTATACTTTTTCCCTGGCTATTCGATTCTGAAAGCAAAAAAGTCAATTATTTTAACCCCTTACGGAAAATTAAATAAAGAAGTATTGAAAATGTGAAATTATTCTAAAACAGGCTAAAATCGACCTTAATGGCCGAAATCAAAATTTTTTTTCATACAGATCGATGGGATTTCGGTTGAAAAAAATTTTGAAAAAAAAATTTTAAAAAAAAAAATGGCGGCAAATGAGATATTGCGATTTTTCTTAAAACGCATTTTCCCATTTTCCGGAATTTCCCGGGGTTTTTCCGAAAAAATAATGGCAGAAATGGATTTACTGAAGGTTTCCCAACATATATGCTGTTTCAGAATTTTTTTTCAAGCTTATATTTATGATTTTTAACCATTTTCCCGAAAAGCACTAACGCCGGTCGAGAGCCGCCTAATGAGTTTGATTGGCCATAACTCGGGCTGTTTAAGACCTAGAAGGCTGAAAATTTCAGGATTTTCCTATCTTTATGTTATAAAAACATGGGAAAAATTTGAGGCCCATCCGATGACCCGACCTGCCCACCATTGCTGTTTTGGCAAAGAAAGACTCTTATATTAACAAAAAAATTAGAACATTTTCGAAAAATTAGTAAGTTTTCGAAAAAATTTGTAAATATTCGAAAAAAATCGTATATTTACTAAATTTAGTATATTAACAAAAAATTCGAGTATTCTCCATTTTTTTTGTGAATTCGCAAGAAAAATTGATAATTTACAAATTTTTTTCGAAAATTTACAAAAAATAGTTGTAAATTTCCGAAAAATAGTTGTGAATTTACAACTTTTTTCGTAAAATCACTAAAAAAAATCAAGAATTCTCGAATTTTTCGATAATATACTAAATTTAGTAAATTTACGATTTTTATCGAATATTTACCAAAATTTTTGAAAATTCACTAATTTTTCGAAAAGATTCTATTTTTTTTGTAAATTCAAGAAAGTTACTTTTTACAGTGTAGTTATAACACATAATTTATTAAAATTTTGCTTGGAGGTAGTTCCCTGGATCCGACTCAAGCAGAATTTTAATACATTATGGGTCATAATTAATTACTTCTAATCTAGTGTCCCTAGAATCTAGTAAATTTCATGGAGCGTATTCTTACTAAATTCTAGGTACACTAGAGTTGAAACTCTAGTAATTATCACTAAAAATTTATTAAAATTTTGCTCTGAGACGATTTTGTGGATCATTTATGGATTCTGATCGAGCAAAATTTTCATAGATTTTACGTCGTAATTAATTATTTCTAATCTAGTGCCCCTAGAGTCTAGTAAGAATACGCTTCATGAAATTCATCCTTAAGTCCATAAACCTAGAAGTTCCTTAATGGAAAATATTCTAGTCCATTTGACCCCCCGCTAAAAACATTAATTTTGCAATCTTCGAAAGTCTGTTTGTTATTAAAATTTTTCGTAAATTGATTATAGCAGTATCAGTATTTCTGTTGTGTTAAATCTAATTGTGAAAAATTATTATTTTAATGGCATTTCGCCTTAGGATAATTAAAATTTAAAATTTTTTGAAATTTCAAAACTAAAAATTGCTTTTAGTAAAAATATATTTTTATAAATAATTTAAAAAATTAATGTAAAATTATTTCAATTAAAAATATTTAAAAAATGTCTTGCATAAAATATATTATATAAAGCTTAAGTAAAAACAAATTTTAATTTAAATATATACGATCTCTTTATACACTGTTTAACTTTCATTTTCTTCTTGTTTACTTATTTATCTAATATAACTAACTAAAAAAAAAAAAAAAAAATAAAGTTAAATTATGAAAAATAATATTTAAGCTTAGTATATTTTAAAATTAAAAAAAATATTTAAAAAAATTTACTTAATTTTATTTTAAAAACTTACTTAAAAGGATTTTCGAAAATAGACATTTTAAGAATAACACAAAAATAATTCATATGGATTTTAGAATTAAAGTAGATCTAAAAAAAAAAAAAAAAATTTCGACAGTCTTGACAGTATTTATTGCCACAAATTACCTACGAATCTTACTTGAATTTTAAAATAAAAAGATTTATCTATTGTACGAGAAGTATTTTAAAAACACGAACATTTTTTTTTTTTACTCGACACAATTTTTACTTGCCATTTTTTTCTATATTCTTTAACCTGGTATAAGGATTTCTACGCTCTATTTTTATTTTTATACAAATTTAAAAAAAAAATTAATTATAGAAATTTTATGAAAGCACATTTGAAATTAAAAATAATTTTTTATTAAATTGAATATTTTTATTGGTTATTTGGGCCAACTTCAGGCAGATATAAAGTGTTTAGGAAAAAAAGCAATAAATCTTGATGACTTTTCAGTCCCTCCTTACGTGTTCCTCAAGGTTACATATAAAAGCTGCAAATTTAAAATTTTTATTTTTCAAGGCACTGAAAATTGAATATCTCCAAAACTACGATAACTAACTCAAAATCATGTGACCTATATGTCACCCACATACTTTTATTCTTTACTTTGACACCGGTTTCATGATAATTGGTGGGTCTTGAGTTATAAAAATTACTGAAATGGATCCTTATAAATTTTTTAGAATACTAAAAAAAACTCGCAATAATGCATATAAAAACCAGGCAAATAACACTAGACTTGTCTTCATATATCTCGGAGACAATATACATGGATATTCTGTTTTTTATGAAAACGAGGTAAGCCCCCCTCACGACAAAAAATTTGCTAGTTAATTATTAATTGTTACAAATATTAGTATTTAATATTCTGTCTCCAAAAACTGATTTTAAATGAAATTGAATTTTTAAAAAAATTATTAATAAATTCTTGATTATGTAAAATTTGAAAAAATTTAAAACTGCTGTTAAAAATAAAAAAAGTGATTGCAGAAGGCATCCACGTATCATGTCGAGTTTAATAAATCACAGATTTATTTAATTAGCTCTCTAGGTCGAAATATTCACCAAAAATAATATTCTATAAAATATACTATTAATTTTCTGGTGACTCGATCAATAATTTAAAAAATCATAGCTTAATTTATAAAAATAAATATCCATTCATTTCCATCAAAGCTTCTTTATATAAGTAACTAAACATGAAAAGCTTAAAATAATCATTATTTTACTATATATCGTTTTATAGGTGCAGTCATGCAAATAAGTTTTAATTGGTCAAGAAAAAAAAGTACTTTTTTATAAATACATAAAATAGTGTATTATAGTTAAAGGTTATTACGTATATATATAGTAAAGTAAAACAATATTTTTCTATAGTCATCTCTTTTGTATTAATGCAGGTACCAGTAGCACGAAAGCTTTTAAACTTTCTTAACTATTTAATATCTTTTTTTTTTTTAAAGTTCTTACATATTATACTATACCTTTAATTATAATCATAATAATTACCCTGCTGATATTAAATTTATGTAATTATGCATATATATTTTAGATTGATAAAAATTGTATTAATTTAATTATAATTGCTTATATTAAAAAACAGTTTTTGTATAATTTAAATTTAATTAACAATGAAACAGCTTTGTTAAAAAAAAAGTTTTTTTTTTAAATATACGCATACTAATGTTTGTGCATAATTATCATAAAAAATAAAAAAATTTTTCAACACTTTGTATCTTTATAAAATTAAAATATCTTTACATACAATTTACTGCAGTAAACGTGTAAGATTTGTTAAATATCGTTCTTTGAAAATCCATATAGTATGCTAAAATAATTACATAAAAAATAATATTTAAGCTTTTTGGATATGAGAAGGATCCCTTATACACTCGCTTATTCCCTTATAAACGAAACTTTTTTAAAAAATATTTAATCATTTAGGAGCCATTTAAAGAAGATATAACAGTTTTTCCCCTCTGGTCCACCTTAAAAACTTAAAAACTTGAGTAATGCAAGTTCACTGATTAATAGTACCCTGATGGAAAATAATTTTTTTTTTAACTTAAAAAGTTTACGATAACACATATAGTTAAGGTTCCATCAATGTTAAATACACCCAAAAAGTTTAAATGAAGTTTAATTGTCCTTATTACTTAAAACAATTTTGATGGTTTGATCAATTTTTCAATAGCTAGTTTTGAGTAATGAATGATATTAGGCCCAAAACAACTTAAAAATTTTAAAAAAATTAGTGGATTTCTTAAAATTTTTGATTTGGTCCAAGAATACTTGTAAGTTAAAACACGTTAAAATCAATGAAAAACTTAAATATCCAATTCTGAGATTAGAAATTCATAATTTGGAAATTCCCAAGTAAAAAAGTGAATATATTATCAATATATTGATTTTGAAATATATTGTCAATATATTGTGAACAATATATTGTGAAGAATATATTGGGAAAAAATCAAAATTTTTAAGTTAAAAAAATGATTAATTTAAAAAAAAAGATTATTACCTTAATTTTCATTATTATTTTGTCTGACGAATTGTAATAATATAAAAAATTATAGATAAAAAATTATAAAATATATAAAAAATTATAATTTGGCAGACAATATAATAATGAAAATTAAGGTAATAATCTTTTTTTTTAAATTAATCATTTCTTTAACATAAAAATTTTGATTTTTTCCCAATATATTGTACACAATATATTGTTCACAATATATTGACAATATATTTCAAAATCAATATATTGATAATATATTCACTTTTTTACTTGGGTTGTTTGTTTGTTTTAGCCAATATTGCGTTAATTACTCAAAACTGGCCACCGGAAAATGGATGAAACCTTCAGAATTATTTTTAGTGGTCAGAATTTATCGAGGCCATTTAACTCCATTTAAAATTTTTGAACCCAACTAGTCATTTTACAATGGAGTATTCATTCCAGGTGAGATTTTCTCGAGGATTTTCTTAACAAAGTTTTCTCTAATGAGGGTTATTTAAGATCGAAGCTCAATGTTAGCTCAATAAAATTTTACAATAGAAACCTCGCAAACTAGGTTACACAGATCCTGAATTTTTAAATAATTGAAACCTCAGGGTGTCCGCAGCAACTATATAACTTTTTCAAATTTTGAAATTGCTTTGTATTTTATACAATCTGTCAGAATTTTACCTTATACCTAAAGGCACAAACGTTTTAAAAATCAAGATTTAAAAAAAGTTTGAAATAAATTTAATTTAAAATTTTACAGTGTAGATATTTTTGAACACATTTTTTAACAAAATAGAAAACTTTATTTTTTGTATAAATGTTTCTATAAAAAGTTAAACATTTATATTTTGTAATTCCATGAATATAAAAAGTTTAAAAATTTTTTATACAATGCTTAAGTAAAGAATAATTATACTACAAAGTTAAAACTTTAGTTAAAAATAAAAAAAATATAAACAAAACATACATAATTTATGTATTTAGTATTAAATTAATTTTTAAAATGTTTATTATGAGTTTAAGTGGTACTTTGATTTAACGTTGTTTACATTTATTATATTTATGAATTTAATTTTTTTTTATTTATACATCGTGTTTGAGGATTAGACTACAGTGACATTATTACACTGAAAAAAAATTTGCTAGCTGCTATATAAACGTGTAGAAAATACAAAAACAATTTTCCGCTCATTTATGATGTGCGTCCAGCAGCAGTTTTCTTTAAGTTTCAAGTCAATTACGATCGTTCGAGGTTGAAAAAAAAACGGTTCAGCTTGCGGCAATTGGATTTTTTTTCTCAGTGTACGATATATTATGACTAGCACAGTGTAGGCCATTGAATAAAATGATGATGAAATGCTGAAAACTCGCAAAAATTAACCTAAACTTGCCTATTGTGGGCTATACAACCATTTTTGGACCAATAACGGATATGTTATATATATTCAGTTATCTAGGAATTTATAACCGGTTTGTGTAACTACACAACCAACGAGCATGGAACACGTTTACTCATAATAGTAATAAATCAAAAAACTGAAATTACAATAAATCCTGAAATATATACTTTCCTAAGTCCATAAACTTAAAGTATTCTAAGTTGTTGTTGTGTGGGCCTGATCAGGTCCTGACTCCCACTTCAAATTATTAAGTCCCTAAATCGAAAATATTCTAAGTCCATTTCCCACCCCCCTAAAAACGTCAATTTTTCACCCCCCACCCCCCGGCCGAGCCAAAACTTTTCAAATACCCCATCCAATTAACATGTTCCATGTTAATTTAAACGAAAATTGGTGATAAAATGGTGCTACACTTGGAAAGCGCGAATTAAAAAGTATATAAAGGCTACTTCAGGGAAAGTACAGTGATTTGGCCCATGGAACCAAACCTAACCTAAGTAGTAGCATCCGAAAAGTTATCAAAAAACTCACTGGTTCCCGTTGAAATTAGATTTCTAGGCCACAATTGGCCCTCAAAAACCTGAAAAAACCGGTTTTTAGATTTTTTTAGATTTTCTTTAATAACTCCGACCCATAAACAGATCTTGCTCTACTCATAGGCTAGAAAACTTATCATTCCACCACTTTATAAGAAATTTTTTTTTTGGGCGGTCTTAGGGTCTCCTTAAGACAAAATATAATTTTGAATTTTTCGAAAATCGGTTTTTCGAGCATAAAAAAATATACCATCCTTAAATTTTTTTTAATAGTATATTTATTTATTTATTATATTTATTTTTACTTTAATTTTTTAGAAAATCTCCTGGAGGAGCATCACTTTCTAATGCCCGAAAATTCAAAATCCTCTACCGCCGTTTACCCGCGCTTTTTTGCTGCTATGACATTTTTATTTTAAACAGTTGATTGTTGTGCCACAAATTCAAAAGCATAGTTAAATAAGCAAATAAGATCTACAAAATCCAAAACAAAACGGTTTTTTTAGGTTTTTTGGTACCTTTTTAGAAATTTAAAACAAAATCAGTCAAATTTTTGACAAGACAAAAAATTAAATTGAAAACTTTTTTAAAATTGAAAGAAAAAAAAGAAAAAAAAATTGGTTTTTTATGCATAATAAATAAAATAAAATACTATTAAAATGTATAAAATTTTATATATTTCAATATTAAATAAAAAAAAAATAGATTTAGTTGATTCCATTCTTTGTGCTTGATATCCCTCAGCTTGAAATATGTAGTTATCTCACCTATACAATATATAAAATGGTCATTTTCACATTCTATTATATACTGCAATACAAAAAAACTTCTTTTTATATATTATATAAAAATAGGTAAAAAAAAAAGCTAGTATCGTTTATTATAAAGCTCATGTGTATAGTACACTTGCTTTAACTTTTGTGTCATATAAGAATAAAAAAAGAAAGTTGAATAGAAAAAAACAAGAATTTTTACTATTTCTCATTGTCGAATAAATATATATGGGAGGAAATTCCTAAATGCTAGACATACACGTTGGTCGTTTTTGCATTTTATCTAAAATTAGTTTTAACATTTTTCATAGGGAGGAGACTGTCAGAGCAGAGGAAACTTTTTTAGGTACGTGGGAGGTCAAATGGGTTGTAAATAATTTGGGTTTAGGGGGTAAATTGGGAAATTAGGTAAGATATATTCCATGCCCCTTTTTTTAAAAAATAGAAATTCTTCACAATCTTAAACATCTAATGTTTCAAAATCATTTTGAATTTTCTATACATCCATTAAAACAATATACAGAAAACTATAATAAAATTCAGGAATTTCCTCCCATATATAAATTTTTTAGTATCTCAAATGTGTAGATGTGAAACTATGACATTTATCGAGAAATATTTATTGTATATAAGAAGAAAACAATAAATCCAATGAAACTTATATATATATATTTGCATTTATTTTAATATAAAAATTTTTTAACGTACCATTTTTTACTACTGTTAGATAATATATTAGTAAATAAAAATTTTTATATTATTATATTTTACAAAAATATATTATTATTTGTGTAATTTGTTTGATTTATTTTTTTTTTTATAACGTACATGGATTTTAACTTATGGTTTTATAGAATATCGTTTTTTAAATTCCTTTATGTTTTGTTTCAGCAAAAGATTTATATATATTTTTTTATCAACATTTTTATTATTTTGGAATATGCACTTTTTTTTTAATTCGATCCAACTCCTTGAAAACGTTTATTTTTGTCTCCCATTAAAATCTTAATTTAAACCCCCCCCTTCCTCACCTTGCATCGGTTCTTTACTCTCCATATGAAGATACCCTATATTTAAAAAAATAATTAAAAGAGTATTATTGTAAAAATTAAACCTCAAAAAGAAAATTTCGACTCATGACCAGAAAAATAAGGGACGGCTCAAATAGCTCAGTAAACTGCAATTTGGGACATTTTTTTTTTTATGAACAAGGTCAGGTTGTCAGTGAAAAGAAAATACACCTTTAATAATTTTTGAAGAAAGGATCATAAACTCTTTAGAATACTAGAAAAATGCTACAAAGTACTAATATTATAAAATTAGTAGATTTTAGCATGGAATATATTTATAGAGAAGGGTACCCTGAAATCCGAAAATTGAGGGAGGTCAAAAGTGTCCGATTTAACTCATTAACGCCGACGCGGAGAGTTTCGGAAATGGTAAAAAATAACAATTTCCCTTGCAGGTACATAGCTAAAAAATTTTTCATTAAGACCCATCATTAGTTTTGACCTATAGCTCTTGTATGTGCTCAAAAAACTGGGCTAAAAGGGGTAAAACGGGCAATACCAATCGAAGTTATTGCTTTTTTACCATTTCCAAAACTCTCCGCGTCGGCGTTAATGAGTTAAAGCAGAGGGAGGGGGGGGGGTCAAATGGGACTTAGGATAAATTCCATTCAGAGTTAGGGACGCAGAATAAATTTGACTTAGGGACTTGGAATATTTTCGATTTAGGGGCTTAGAATAATTCAAGTTTAGGTACTTAAATAAATTTCGATTTAGGTACTTAAAATAATCCGGGTTTAGGGACTTAGACTACTTTCGATTTAGGGACTTATAATTAACCAGGTTTAGGGACTAAAAATAATTTCGACTTAGGGACTTACAATAATCCGGGTTTAGGAACTTAGAATAATTTAAATTTAAGCACCTACAATAATCCAGGTTTAGGGACTAACACTACTTTCGATTTAGCGATTTATAATAAATTGGATTTAGGGACTAATAATAGTTTCGATTTAGGCACTTAGAATAATTTGGAATCAGAGACTTTAACGCCATAGTAAAAAATTTATATTCTTAATTTAAATTAATATCAATGGGTATATATCCTTATCAATGTAATAAAAATAATAAAAATTTGTTAAATAATTCATATACTCAATTCATAAAATAAAAAAATAAAGTGTGCATCATTTTCTACTGATACAAAAAAGTTTTTTAATCGATTTTCTCACTTTTTTTGGCTTAGGCATTCATTCACTTCTTTTATTCTACCTTTTTTTTATTATTATTAAACTATACATAGATTTAAACACCCGCATACAAATATTCTATGGAATAAAATATTTTCGTGATTTTCGTATAAGTGCAAAAAAAATATATGTATACATTATATATTTAGATATTGGTAATACCCCATTTTTCATATTTATTTTCTCTTCTTCTATAGATATTTCTTTTCATTTAACATTTAGTATATATATGTATATGAAAAATATATTTTGCATGCATATGATGTAAAAATTTTTTATTTTTTATTTTAAAGTGTGGTTTAACAATTCATTCCTCGATTTATTTTTTCGTTGATTTTGCGTGAGAAAGAACGATTACCCTGTTTTTGCAATAAATTTCTTTGAGTAGATATTTCCGTTATTTTTATATTATATATATCTGATATATATTTTTTCTTTTTAAATTTTTTCTTAAGATGAAAAATGAATATAGGCGTGTAACAATACATTTTTCAAAAATAATATAAAAGTTGTACCTTTACTTTTACATAATATTTTTCTTCTAGTATTTTTACTTTAATTATAAGGTGGAAATTAAAAGAATTAATCAGTTTCTTTTTGGAACAGGTTAATACGAGGGTATAAGCGGGCAGTACCAATCCACATCCTATTAGTAGTTACGCAGGGTTAGTCATTTTAAACGATTCACTCAAATATCTCCAAAATAAAGTAAAATATGGGGGGGGCATTAGATTGAGATCTTAGGGCCCCATTCAGCCTAGCGGGACCCACATTAGGAATTTTAAATAGAAAGTATACTTTCTTATTTCAGATTCAGATTCTGCAGCAAATTTTAGGTCCAGATACGATTTTGACTTAAAAAAAATACAAGACCCATTAATTACACCCAAAAAAGCTTTCATACGGCTCTCAATAAAGAAAAAAGATGTTTTCGGTAGTTGATACCATTTTTATTGTATGTATTTTGGACTTTTGTCAAATATTTGAGATTTTGGGCCTTACAGACCTTAATGGGCCTGATAGGGTCTCATAATAGTTTCATGAAGCTTAATATAAACAAAAATTTTTTTAAGTATTTACTACCATATACTGACATTTTTATTCTAATATTGTTGTGGGAGAAGACTTTTGGTGATTATTATAGATTTTGGGTCCTACAGACCTTAATTGGCCTCTCAGGTCCCAATTCTGCTTTTGAGAAGCTACATAGGAACAAATAAATTTTCTAATAAGAAACATTTTTATAGTTTAAGGTTGCTATCTTTTTGTTAGTTTTGAGCTTTAGCAAAAACCAAATTGGGCCTATTAAGTTCTGTAATACCCAAAATTTAAAATAATCATCAAAAGTGTTATCCTACAACAAACATACAATAAAAATGGTAATAACTTAGTAAATATCAAAATATGTTGTTTTTTCATTTCAAGCCGTATAAAAGTTTTTTTGGGTCTAAAAAATGAGCCTTTTTCAACTAACCCTGTATATAGCTGGCAATTTTAAGTGATACAAACTAAATGGGCATATTTTAAGATAGAACTGAGTTAAAAATTAGATCTTAAAAATAGTTGCTTATTCAATTTTTTTTCTGAAATATACATTGTTAGTATCTGATTGTCTTACACGACTTGTCTGAATCTACTGAAGGATTTCAAATACCCAGGTGAGGGAGAAGGAAAAATAAAAATATCAAAAATAAAAAAAAACAAATTCTTTATAAAATGAAAAATGAGCCAAAAAATTAGTAAATAATCAATTAAATAACATAAAATGGAAAAATAAAAACCTACTTGTAATAATTTTTTTTAAGATTGGGCAGATTTGCCCATGGGGGACAATTTTTGTCGTGTCTTTACCCCCCCTGAACCTAATATCATCTAAAAAATCCAAAACAAGCATCAAAAATCAGTTTTTGGGGGTATTTTGGTTTAAAGGGTCAATGATTACTCTTATTTGTTTTCTCTAAAATTTCTTTAAGGCCACTGTCTCTTTATTGGGATTTTTTTTTTCATTTTTTTTTAAATTCATTATCTTATGTTAAAACATTTCAAGAATCTAAAAAAAAAATTTCAAGCAAAAAAAAAAATATGTTTTTTAGATATTTCGATTTTTATGGGTCGCAGTCATATGAAAACATACGCATTTAAAAACTTTAAACGCGTTTTTCTCAAAACTACTTTTTTGAAATCGGTTCCCACGCTAGCTCAAAAACTAATTGAGCTGTCGACATGAATCTTGTTTCATTTTTTTCGTTATTGCAATACCTAGTATGTGAACCAACAATATCAGCTTTTTATGCATCAGAAAATTTTTTATTGTCCGTTTTAGGCGCATTTTTTAACGTCAAAAACTGCATTTTTCGTTTTTGGTTCACCAAATGGTCAATTTTTTGTATTTTTTGCTAAATGTTGGTTCACATACAAGAGGAAACTATAGAGATTAATATGACTTTTTATTTTTTTGTTTTGATGCCTACAATAGGCGCTATGATGGGAACCGTTTTTCAATTTTTTTTTCGAGCTTCTACTTTCACGCCATCTACAAACTGTAAAAAAAAAAGCATATGAAACAAAAATTTTTTTATGTCATCTAGAATAGTTTTGTAATTATTTAAAAATAAATTTGTAAACTTTTATAATAAAACAGCTGAGAAAAAAAATGTTGAAAATCCTTTGAAAATCGTCACAAAAAAGAGACAGTGGCCTTAAACCCTGATGGCTTAATTTTTTACATGAATTTGCAAAATAGGATAAATTTTATTTTATATAGAGTTAACTCTCTGAATTTAGGGAGTTATAACTCTGATTTAGAAAGTTAAACTACGTGGTTATTGTTGTTAGAGATCAGTATCCGGAGTGCTTAAATGTATAAATTAGGTAAACGTTCAATAATGCAAGCAAATCCCATAATTAAAATTGTGGTAAATTGATTGAAGCCCTCCCCCTTATAAATTTTGGACCCATCCTCCCTGAAAACGTCTATTTTTTACTTCTTTTCCCGTCAAATACCTCACGTACCAAATTAAAAAAAAATCATAAAGAAAATTATTAAAAAAATATAATTCATTTTGTTAAAAATTTAGTTCACATTGTTAAGATATTAAAAATTTTTTTTAAAACTGTAAAGCTAGATAAAAGAAAAACATAAATTTATATGTAAGTACTCCATACTTTATCTTTAAAAAAAAGTGAATTTTGCTGACGGCAAACTAAAAAAAAAACTGAGTCAAAAAAGTCTAAGATATCGTTCTTGCGGCCCTTTAAACTTTAAGTAGAAAAGATCTCAAGTAGATGCTTATAAAATTATAAAAATTATATCATATAAACCTTAACTTATAGTTACATACTTGTTTGCATGATATAAAAATTTGATCACTTTTTTTTATTAATTAATTTTTTATCAACTCGTTAAATAATTCATTTATTTTATTTTTTTTTTATGTTTGCTAACATTCATGAACATTAATGTCGATAATAATTTACGAGTGTTTGTTATTAAGAAGTTAAATAGAGTAATTAAAAAGTTAAGAACAACATTAAACTTGGCTGAATTTTATCAACAGTAAATAATTTATTTGAAAAAGTAAAAAATAAATAAATAAATTAGTTGAATTGTGAAAATAAGGAAAAATATAAAAATATAGGGGAGAGTTAACTAAAACCAGACCAAATTAATAACTTAGAGATTTTTAAAAATGCCTATTTTTTTATTGTTTTAGTTATTAAATAACACCTGCTATGGTAGCAATTTTTGGACAAAAATCCAAAAAAAAATTTTAAATCGTAAAAAAAATTAATTTAGATAATTTGCAAATAAAAATAAGAAAAAATATGTTATCTTAAATTTTTATTTAATATTGCGTCATTTTATGCTTGCTACTACTACTATAACATAGAATAGTTATTATTCCATATTTGAGGTGAAAACTTTATTTTTTGGCTTTGAAATTGAAATGTTATTTTTCATTGATTTCGTCTATTTTGCACGATTTAGTTTTTTTTTCTTTATAAATTTGTACATAGTAGAAAAGAAAGAATAAAGGTCTGTTATTGGGAATATATTTTAAATTGTGAATTTTTTGATTGATGTTTGTTTTATATATTTTTTAGAGAACAAATATTTATATTTACTATTAAAATATTATTTTGAATATTTAAATTTTATTTTACATTAAAATTTAATAAGAAAAATGAAAAAAAGAAGAAGAAATTCCAGCATATAAAATAAAATAAATTAAAAATATATGAGGTTTTCTGTCACGAAATTACATTCTTAGCCCCACCCAAACTACTCCAGTCAAAATACGGGGGGGGGGGGGTTGTATTTTCACTGGCGAACACGAGATTTGCTCTACTATAGGTTTTTTGGGTCGCTGAACAGGAAAATCGGGGTCATTTGACAGAGAAATTGGGGCTTCACCCTTAAATTTGCAAAAACTACCCCCAAAAAGGGGTTTTTTTTACATATTTGCAATTTGAGCGCTCAGATTGGCACCATACGGGTTTTTTGGGTCGCTGATCAAGAATTTCGACTCCTTTTTCACAAATACTCAATATTTCACCCCTAAATTGGCTAAATTCTCCCCCCCAAGGGGGTGTTTTGCTATTTTAGCACTTTGAGCATCCAGTATATATCCATATAGGTTTTTTGGGTCGCTAATCAAGAATTTTGACTTTTTTTCTTAGATAATCAATATTTCACCCTTAAAATAGCTACAACTACCTATAAAAGTAAAAAATAAACTTACCTGAAAAATAAATTATTATAACGAAAGAAAAAATGAATAAATGAAACTTAAAATTTTCTTTTTTTAATAGATAAAGATACCTAAATCTATTTTCGTATTCAAAAAATTTATTCAAATTGAACATAAAAAAAAAAAATTTTTAATTGAACGGCGTGAAAATATAGAAATTTAGTTCAATTTAATATACAAATTTTTAATTTAATATACTTATTAATTAGTTTATAATTTAATATTTATAATTAAACTTAATATAGACATTTTTTTTAATTGAATAGGGTGAAGATGGTCAAAGTGCGAAAATAGCAAAAACACCCCCTTGGGGGCGGGGGGGGAGTTTTAGCCAATTTAAGGGTGAAATATTGATTATTTATGAAAAATAAGTCAAAATTCTTGATTAGCGACCCAAAAAACCTATATGGATGTATCCTGGATGCTCAAAGTGGTAAAATAGCAAAACACCCCCTTGGGGGGGGGGGGGGGTTTAGCCAATTCAGGGGTGAAATATTGATTATTTGTGAAAAAGGAGTCGAAATTCTTGATTAGCGACCCAAAAAACCTATATGAACATATCCTGGATGCTCAAAGTGCTAAAATAGCAAAACACCCCCTTGGGGGGGGGGGGATTTTAGCCAATTTAGGGGTGAAATATTGATTATTTATGAAAAATAAGTCAAAATTCTTGATTAGCGACCCGAAAAATCCATATGAACATATCCTGGATGGTCACTTGGAGTGGGTAGTTTTAGCCAATTTAGGGGTGAAATATTAATTATTTATGAAAAAGGAGTTGAAATTCTTGATCAGCGACCCAAAAAACCCGTATGGTGCCAATCTGGGCGCTCAAATTGCAAATATGTAAAAAAAACCCCTTTTTGGGGGTAGTTTTTGCAAATTTAAGGGTGAAGCCCCAATTTCTCTATCAAATGACCCCGATTTTCGTGTTTAGCGACCCAAAAAACCTATAGTAGAGCAAATCTCGTGTTCGCCAGTGAAAATACAACCAAACCCGTATTTTGACTGGAGTAAACTGGTTTATTTTTTAAATACATAAAATATCAAGAGGTTTTCTATTTCAAATACAATCATTGAGGACACCGAATATGGTCCATTTGGGCGCCAGAAATAGATTCGATAAAGTGAACACTTTGGAAGTGTAAGAATATGTGGGTTCTATCATTATTTCACTTCTAATAAGTGCGGGTGCATTGGTTTAGTGAAACTCTCCCTGGAGCGCAGTAACACGCTTTTTATGGACGGGCTTCCTGCAAATAATATTAAAAACATCCAGATATATTAACGCAAAAGTTTTGACATTAGGGCCTTAAGTTTTTCATCTTATATCACTTACAATATTTTTTGTCTATCGTGGCATAGAACAAGCGTAAAAAATTCCGTCCCAAAATTTATGCACAAGTTTTGCGCCTAGGTGGGGGGGGGGGGCAAAAAAATTTTATATTTATAAAAAATTTAAATAATTTTAATTTTATTATTATTGTTTCAGATCCATTTTACACGTCTCAGTAAAATTGAAAAGGTGCTAAGAACCCAGCTTAATTGGTAAGTTTAAAAAAATAATAAATTAATATAATATAAAATACAATTTTAAGAAATGATTGCGTATTAGCATAATAAAATTAAACAATTAAATCAATAATTTCAAAATAAATTAAAAAAATTTCTTGAAAAACTTGTTTATTTTCCTCTATATTAGCGCTTTTTATTTAAAATTCACTAGCTTAACTGAATTAAAGTAATAATTTGTCGTTATAAAATTGAAATTATTTTTTTTACAAAAAATAAAATAAATAATAGAATAAATTTTTATTGTAACACCTTTAAATTTATATAAACATAAAGTATTTGTATCTTAAAAGTTTTTGAACTTTTTTTATACTTAAAACATCGTAAACAATAAAAAAAAAAGAAAAAAAGCACATCGCAACCCATTTTTTTTTATACATAGATAGCATACATATATACAATCAAGACAAACACTCAGTACCTTAACCCAATTTAGATAGAAAAAGGGGCAAACACAATGTGTATATTCGGCGATATTGAGCTTATATTATATTACTGCTGTATTCGACCTACTTGCAAGGGGCCAACTAATACTACTTCGCATTCTCTCAATTTATCTATCTATCCATAAAATATATATTAGTCTGAGCGTTGATCTTAAAATCAGAATATTTCTGAAACTATAAGCTCTTAAAAAATGACTACTATCTGACATTATTTTTTAATTAGATTGAAGCAATTTAATTCATAAAAATTGATAAAATCCAGAAACCAAAAATTTACCAATAAAATGAAAATCGAAAAAAAATATTTGATTTGTCTAAAGAACGTTAATGAACCCATATATTTTTGGACAGATAAATATTTTGGAACCCTACATTAGGGATTGATATCGTATTTTCAAGGGGTTGTAGGTAAAAGCTGATTTCAGAAATAAAAATAGTGACCCGAAATATTTACTAAATGTCCTATGAGGGGCGACCTAAAAAACCTACTTTAGGATCAAAATTTATCTGTCCAAGAATGGTCGATTAGGAACTAATTAATAGGTTAAGAAAATATATATTTAAAATACCTAACTACCAAAAAAAGCTTTAAAATAGGGTCTCATGAATAGTTTTCTCTGAATGCTTGTTCATAAAAATCCGAGTTTTCGGTGGTATAAGGTAAAAAAATAAAATTTTCATATTATAAAATAACATTACATACTACCAATAATTATATCCAAGTTTATAAAACTAAAGTATTTTTTATAAAACTAACAAATAGCTAGTAACAACAGTTAAAATAAGGCAATAAATTTGTTATTTATAAAATTGACCACTTTTAGAATTTAAAAATTTTTTAAATAAAAAAATTTTAAAATTAACTACCCGACTGATATACTCATGTGTATGTACATAGATATCTTAACTCTCTTTTAGGTTTAAACCTTTTTTTCTTCTATTACTCTATAAAATCGTTCTTTAAACGTCCTTTTGTACAATCTACTTTATACACCTTTTTTATAAATTTTATTTTTTATTTTATAATTATCCTTTTTTCTCTCTACACCAATTTTTTATAACAATACTTTAGTTAAAGAAAAAAAATTTTATATAAAATTTGAAATATTTTATAAGAAAAATAAAATATTAAGGTTATATAATTAAAATCTTAAGATATTTCATTTAATATAATACTGTATTGGAATAGAGGAAATTAAGAATTTATATCCTAAATTTATCTTGACCATTAATCTTATTATGCATAACTAGAATTTGATGAATTCAATTCTATTGAGTTAATAATTATACCTGTATTTATGAAATTGGTAGTTCTCTATCTGCTGGTAAATTGTAAGATGTATTGTTATTATATTTTTATTGGCTAATATATAAGTATATGGGTGATTCCAGATAAATATTCATTTAATATTTTTAGTTTTTTGTTACTAAATCAGGGCAAAATTAATCTTTTGCAAAATAAAAAAATGAAATTTCGCTCGAAATTTCGTATAAGTATATTCTCACAATAATTTAATTAAAAAAATTTATTTTTCAAATTAAATATTTGAATACAATTTTTTTGACGTCTAGACTATGATTTTATATTATTATAATTTATATTTGTTTTAATCTTTTCTTAAAATTTAATAAATTATGTAAAAGAAAAAAAATATCATCATATTTATAACATCTTTGTTATATTTTATAAAACTTAAAAATTATTTTAATCACGTAATTCTCAAATTTTCATTCTTGTATCGTTACAAAGTCTATATTTCATACTTAAATTTCTCAATAGAGCAATACAGAAATGTATTTTAAGCTTTTTAATCAAAATTTATTGTATCTAAAGGATTATTATAACATTTATTTCTTAAATACTGTATCTACTTTATTTAGTCAAAAACATTTTTTTTATTTTCAACATTGAATTATTGTTACTTACCAAATCATTATTAATTTTGAAAAATTCAAAATAAAATAATGTTTTGTTTGTTTGTTTGTTTTTTTTTTAACGAAATGAGAGGTAGTGAAATTTCCCATCAAGCATGAAAACCTTGTAAAAAAATCTTATAAAATCTTAGACTAGAACTTCTGCATTAAGAAATAACTTAAATCTGGAAAAAGCAGTCTAGGCACCATTTTTATGCTACCCAAAACCCTCCTCTTTATTCTAAGAGTAGTCATTGTGTACTCTTTCAATTTGATCCAATTTTCGATACTCCGCAATTTTCCTGCAATTTTCCACTGGCCTTTTTTTTAAATGAGCAATGGTTAAGGCAATGGCACTTTTTACTTTCTTTTTGCTCAGGGTCCCATATAAATCTCTAATTTTGAGCTATAGCATAAGCATCATTTTTAATTATTCAATTGAAGCCCACTATGTCTTTGACCGCCTCTTACAGCTTTGATCGGCTATCGTTCCCAGTTCAATGAGGACACTTTTATTTTGAGTCTTTCGGATTTATAGTTAACTGGATCCCTCAAGCTTCACCATTTCTTTTTTATTACTACGAGAACGAAGTTTGACTCGATAATATATATTTTTTCATGCAGTGTTTTAACTAGCATAGCCGCTTAAGTTTTTTGCAGTCTGCTAGACAGTCTTCGACTTCTTCTTCATAGATTTCTTCAGTTTTTATTGCTTTGATGATTGATTCTGCTATTCAGTTAGCTGATTTGGCCCCTATTTCCGTTTCAAACAAATTATTATTTGCTCTGTGGTTTTTGGTGTTAGTATTGCAATATGTTGCAATGCTATCAATTTCTTAGTTTTGAAATCAAGTAATTTTGTTTAGCTCAGGTCATAAGGTTCCAAAAAGGTTTTAATGTACAAATGAATATTAAAGAAAATGTTATTTTACTATTTGTATAAATAGAGCGAAATCTGATTTTTTATTTATTCATATTTGTAAAGCATAAATTAAACAGGCTTTTTAAATCAAAAGTATACAAACCTTACTTTACATTAACTTTATCATTGTTGTTTTTTTTGTTACATAATAACAAAACTTTTTTGTTTATTTTGTACACAATTTGTATAAATTACCAGCATAATGACTTTTAATTATCATGAAATTGTAACAAAAAGAAAAATGAGAATATTGATTCAAATTATAGTAACTTTTCTCATAACACAAAGTTACTTTATACTTGCATTTTTTATTTTATTTTATAGAGTTTATGCTTGAAGAGTTTACTTAATTAATTTGTTTAATTATCTATTTTTATTTTCGTTGATTATAAGCAGTTTTTTGTCTCCCATAATGTATGTTTATCCACTTTAGCCCTGGAAATTATATAGTAAATGCACCTATACTATGCTGGAAGAACCAGGGGAAGAACTAAAATTCTTAAAATAATTTCATAAAGTCTCGAATTATACAAAATCTGTTAATAACTATTGCGGATGGCCATTTTTGAGTAATGAACGCTATATAATAAAAAATGGGCAAAAATTAAAGATAGGTAAATTCTTTAAAACGTTTGCTAATTGAGCCTATTTTTGGTATTCCAGTATTGTTTTCGGAGTCGCTGATCACGTTTTTGAAGACAGATTTTTAAAAATCAAAATGGTGGACTCAAAATCGCGTATTTCTAACCTCAGAAACGGTGATTTTTGCTGTTTTTAGTATTTTTACGTTTTCCTGTAAGTTTTTCGGACCAGTTGTCGTGATTCTGAGGTCATATTATTAATCATCAAAATAGCGGGATAAAAATGGTGGATCCCTAACCTCATGATCCACAATAAATGCTATTTTAAGCAGTTTTACATTAAATATTTTTGGGATCGGTGATCACAATCCTGAGGTCATATTTTTAAAAACCAGATAATTAAAAATATTACTACAAAATTGTCATAACTGGTCCAAAAAACTTACTAGACAACGTAAAAATACTTAAAACAGCAAAAATCACCGTTTCTGAGGTTAGAAATACGCCATTTTGAGCCCGCCATTTTGGTTTTTAAAAATCTGTCTTCAAAATCGTGTTTAAAGACCCCAAAAACCCTACTGTGGTACCAAAAACAGGCTAAATTATCAATTGTTTTCAAGAATTTACATATCTTGCTAATTTTTTGCCCATTTTTATGATATAGCGTTGATTACTCAAAACTGGCCAACCGAAAAGTGATGAAACCTTCAAAATCGGTTTCAGTGACCAAAAATATATACGTTTCACTGATGCGGATCCATTCTCGTGCTGATTAAATTTTTGTATGCATTTAACATTGCTGGCACCTTGACTAAAATTCGTTATTCTTTGTGAAATTTTCAAAATGGATTATGATCTTTAGGACTAACTTTTCGAATAAATAAATCCGGTCTCAGAAGTTTTACTGTTTGAGAAAAAAGTACTACAATAAGTAGTATGTACAGTATAAAGTCAAAGACAGTAAATTACTCTTCATTTATAACTCAAGGACCCTGGACTTTTTAAATATACATAACTGTACATAATTATATCATAAAGTATATATAACTAAAAACTTGTGTTTTTATAAGAAATTAAAATATATATTCTGATATAATTATAAGAGAGCTTTTATATTTAATAATTTAAGTTCAATATTTAAAATATAAAAACTCAGAAAAATATATACAAGATTAATTGTAAATATTTATCTTTTTAAAATATATATAATTAATTACAAATATTTATATTTAATTTTTTGAATAATCGTTTATTTTTTAAAAATACAGTAGATTAAATAATCCTATTTTTTTTTTAACAAAATCACTGATTTATAAATATATTTTTTTTTTATTTCAATAATCAAAGGCTTTTTTTTTAAATCTTTATATTCCCAAATGAAAAATATATAAACTTATCAATTTTATCATTTTTTTTTTATCACTTTGAATAAATTCAATTTTATATATACAAATATATATAAAACTGATATACGAGACATGTATAAATTATTATCAATTGTTTTATAAATTTTTTAAAATATTTTTACTAATAAACGGATGAATAAATTTTATGTATTTAATTTAACAAACTTTTTTTCGATTTCTTTAATAAAAAAAAAAAAAAGATTCAATTAAAAAACTTTACCTCTTAAACTAATCTAATTAAATAAATGAGTTAGTAGTAGTATACGGGGTTTTTTACTTTACATTAGAAATTAAATTTTTAATAAAAATTAAAAGGTAAAATATAAAAATAAAAGGTAAAATCTGAAATATTAGTGAATGTAAATACATATTTTTGAAATAAGTACAGTATTATCGCTAACAAGGAGTTCAGAATAGGGAATATGTTCTCTATTTTTTATTTGACCTTGAGGCTGGAGGAATACAAATTAAAATTAGTTTTTTTGATACGATACCTATCTAGTATAGTGCTCTAACTGACAAGGTGTTCGGTTCAATAATCCAAATTACGTTTTTTATTTCTTTCTTGCTTTTGAAGCTGAAAGTCGTACCAATTCGGAGTTTAATATTTACCCCCCCCCCCCCCCACCTGACATTTCATCCTTGGATAACCCTTGGTCGTTTTTCAAAAGAACTGAATTAGAAAAAATACTGAGTGAAAATTTCTAGGACCATAAGGGCTTATTACTGCATATTCTCGAAAACATTCCTAATTATAAGGCCGAAACCGGGGTTCAAAGCCCTCACTAAAAATTAAAATTACGCAATTATTTTCAAAATTTAATTTTTTATAACAAACGTTCGAAGAGGAAAACAAATGAGGGGGAAACATCCCAGGGGCAAGTGTCCAAGTAGGACTGCCCGGGGATCCATTTAACCCCCCCCCTTTGATTTTCAAGCCTTCTAGGGTACATCTTCCTATAAACATTTTCTATGTTAAAGAATTTTTTTAATAATTGCTAATTTTTTTTCTCCGAAAAATCAGGGGTAGGTGCAAGTACACTATTAGGGGGTAAGCAGAGGTCGAAACCCCAACTAGAAAAAAAATTGTTTGATCATTTTCAAGAAATACTTTTTCATGAGAAATGTCCGAGAGGGAAAACGTCAAAAGGAAAACGTTATAGTAGGGGGGGGGCAGTACTATTCTGGAACCCAAGAAAAAACAGTTTTTTGTTTTCAAGTCTTCTCGCACATTAACGCATATAGTAACTTTTTTTAAGTACTAAAGATACCTATCTTATTTCATATGAACGTGTACATGGAAATATGATTTGATACTGTACATATTCTTTACTTTATACGCTTTGATGATTTAGAAATATAAAAAAATAACTATATATAAACATATGGTAAGCGAAAAAGGCAAAATTCTGGGCAAGGATGCATGAAACAAAGAACAGGAAAATAACAATATAAAACGGATATCGAACGACTTCTCATTCAGATGTATATATTAGGGTGTTCAATAAAACAAAACAAAATTAAATGTTTAAAAGTTATAATATATCTTAAAGCGAGTCTCAAAAATAGCACTTGTTTTAAATATTTCAAAGAATTCTGCATTATATGTTCACATTTTCAAATTATTAAAAATAATCAATTTCGCCCCCTTCAAATTCCGCTTAGAATTTTCCAAATCTTGGTTTATACTTTACTTTCATTTCGAATTTAAAGCCCCACGTAAAAGGATTAAGCTTAATTTTGGTTAAGCTTAATGAATTAAGCTTACTGGAGTAAGCTTACTGGATTAAGCTTACTGAAGTAAGCTTACGGACTAACCTAAAAAAGCTTAATTTTAAAAATTAAATCTTTTTAGGTTAGTCCGTAAGCTTAATTTTAAAAATTAAGCCTTCTTAGGTTAGTCCGTAAGCTTACTTCAGTAAGCTTAATCCAGTAAGCTTACTCCAGTAAGCTTAATTCATTAAGCTTAACCAAAATTAAGCTTAATCCTTTTACGTGGGGCCCTTTAATTTTTTATCTCATTTACACTGATTTCAAATTATTTTATTCGCTGAATCTTGAATTAAAAATAAACTCACACACACAATCATAGAAATGAATTTCAAATGTATATTTATATAGTATAGTAAGATAAGAAAAGTAATATTTTTTTAAAGATTTTATAAATATAAATTTTTAATAAAAATGAAAAGTATATTGATATTGATTTTCTTTTTCTGTTAACTTTATTAAATTAAAAAAAAAATTTAGGATACGAGAATATAACAATAATTTTTACAAAATAATATTAAAAATTTTAATTTTACATATTATTTTCTATCATATGATACCGAAATTTTAAATTATATAAATAAAAAAATTTAGGAAAGATCATACATTAAATTTTATATTTTAATTGATTTTATCATAAATTCATAGGAATTAATGTTTTGCAAAACCTATCGCGCAAAATGAGGGGAGCAAAATCAAATTAAAAGTACAATTAATTAATCATATGATAATTATTCTTCCTTTTTAACATGGAACATGTTCATTGTTCATAGGTAGGGATTCCCGAAAAAGACCTTTGCAGTAGGGGGGAGGGGAGTGAAAAATTGACGTTGTTAGGAGGGGGGTGGGGGGTCAGATGGATTATTTTCGATTTCGGGAGTTGAATAATTTAGGGACTTCTTTAATTTTACCCCAAACAAAATGTTGGTGTTAGGCCTTTAGATTTAACATCTTCTTGACCCTCTCTCTAGCCATTTAAAATGGCTAGAACTGGTGATAAAGAAGTTTACAGACGCCGGTTTCACCATAAACAAAAACAAAAGTTATTTTGGAAAATCGCAAGTACGGTACCTGGGCTTCTTAATTTTTTTTTTTATTTTTTTTTTTTTTTTTATAAAGATCAGGCGCAGGCGTGGCCAATGCGCTACATTTAATTACAGTAGGAATGTACATAGTACATAAAATAAGTATTATATAATAAATTTAATATCAAGTATTTTTAACAATAAAATCTAAGAAAAAGCAAGAAAATATGAATATAAAAATAGTAAAAATAATAATAACAAAAAAAATTAATTTTAATAAAATATTAGAAAATTAACGCGATTGAAGGACAGGTGTTTTTTGCAGATGTAATAAATACTTCATGATATGCATTTTGAATGTATCTGTACATGTATATGATTTTAATGTAAATGGAAGATTATTCCATTCAGTAATAGCTGTGATGAAGAATGAGCTTTTGTAAAAATCAGTTCTATAGAAAGATGTAAGGGAGAATGTAAGTGGCAGGAATTATGACAAAGAAGTATCAGGAAGGTTCCGTTGAGAACGCCTGAGTTCTTCATCAGGTTCTTTAAATTGTGAGGATAGATATAACGGTCTTTTGAAAGATATTAAGCTGTGTACAAGAACCAGCTTAAAATATTTTCTACGAGATTTAGCAGTTAACCAATCTAATTGATTTCTCAATGGTTTTATTGATTCTCGATCATATCTACCCACACCAAAAATGAATCTTATGACCAAGTTGAAAATCCTTTCAACTTTGTCTACAAGAGCAACATCAAGTGCATCGTAAACTAGACAACAGTAATCAAAAAAAGGAATAATCAAAGAGGACACTAATAATTTACGAAGCTCTAAAGATAGTAGTCTTGATTTCATGCGTAAACGATGTAGAGTAAAATGAACATTTTTTGTTAACTTCATAATGTGCTGTGTCCAATTTAAAGTTGGGGTTAAGATTACTCCAAGATTTAATACTGAAGTTGAATATGGTATTATTACATTAGAAACTGATATTGTAGGAATATTCGAGTTGTAAATGTTATCTAGATTATTTAATTGAAAAATTGTTCCGAAATTAATGGCTTTAATTTTATTGGGATTTAATTTTAGGCGATTAGTTGTTGTCCAATCCACAATAGCATTGACATCACTCTGCATATTGGCCATAGCAGTATTATAAGTGGAGACTTTACTCTGAATGAAAATTTGCAAGTCATCAACAAACAGTTCTTAATAAACGAAGAGGGTACGCAACCAGATCCAGAAAAAATTAAGCCAATAGTCGATTATCCAAAACCGAAAAATTTAAAGCAATTGCGAAGATTTTTAGGAATGACATCATGGTACCGAAAATTCATTCCAGCTTACGCCTCAATAGCAGAACCATTAACATACCTTACAAAGAATGTACCGTATATTTGGGTAGAAGAGCAGTCGGCGTTTGAAACTCTTAAAGCTAAACTAGCGTCAGCACCTATCTTAGGTAGGCCAGATTTTAAAGAACAGTTTATAATAGAAACAGATGCAAGTAATACAGGTTTAGGCGCGGTGCTGCTGCAAAATATAGAATGCAAGGAACGAGTAATTGCCTACGCTAGCCGCGTGCTAAATGAGCATGAAATTCAATACAACACAACAGAAAAGGAATGTTTGGCTATTTTTTGGTCAGTCACCAAAAAATTCCGATGTTATGTAGAAGGCACACATTTCAAAGTTATCACAGACCACGAAGCATTGAAATGGCTAATTAATCTGAAAAATCCAAATGGACGATTAGCCAGATGGTCTTTAGATATCCAAGGCTACGATTTTGACGTTGAACACAGAAAAGGAGCCTATCATGTCGTCCCAGACGCTCTTTCAAGAGCCCACGAAGATTTAGTAATAGTATCTACTGTAGAAATCTCAGGAAAAGTAGAGGACGATTGGTATCTCCAGCGAGTCATAGACGTACAGGCAAATCCAGAAAAGTTCAAGGACTATAAATTAGTAAACGGTCTACTGTATTATTATAGACCAGACCCACGCACAGCAATAGTCAGAGAAGAAGACACTGACTGGAAATTAGTAGTTCCAAGAGAAAATAGAGAAAAAGCACTGAAAGAATGTCACGAAGAACACGGAGGTCACTTGGGTATTAAAAAGTCTTATTAAAGAGCTTTTGAGCTATATTACTGGTCAGGTATGAACAGAAACATGGCAAAGTACGTAAAAGCATGTTACATATGCCAACAAGTAAAACCAGTATATGGAAAACCATCAGGATTTATGGAAAAGCGGAAAATACCATCACTAAGGACACACGTTGCCTCAGACTGTATGGGACCTTTCCCAAGATCAAAAAACGGCTATAATTTTATCGTAGTATTTGAAGATCTATTCACAAAGTATGCATAGGTCATACCAATCAGAAAGAAGGATGGCCAGACAATCTTGAAAAACTTCAAACAATATGTGATTTATAGGCATGGCACCCCAGAACAGCTAATTTCTGATAATGGAACAGAATATAGAAATAAAGACATGTCTAGCCTGCTAGAAAAACATGATATTGAACACACACTAGTACCTCCAGGGCATCCTCAAAGCGACCCAGTTAAAAGACTCAATCGGACTCTTAAATCTATGATCAGAGCATACATAACTCCAGACCACAGAACATGGGACTCAGAACTTATGGAAAAAGACTTTAATTACAACACATCAGTCCATGAAACAATAGGTTATTCACCTTTCTATCTCTGTTACGACCGAAACCCATCAATATCACCTACATTAAAAAGATCTGAAGAGCATAAAGCAGCTAAAAACTGGGCCGATCGAAACGAAGAAATGAAACATATAAGGCAGATAGCAAAAGATAACCAGAAAGAATTTACTGAACATCAAGCTAAAAATTATGATTTAAGAAGATCCTCTCACAACTTCAAGGTCGGAGACAGAGTTTGGATTAAAAATTTAGTACTATCAGATAAATCAGAAAATATTGCAGGGGGCTTAGCTCCGAAAAATAGAGGCGAATTTATTATCACAAAACAGGTAACAGAAAACCTTTTCGAAGTCTCAGATAAAGATGGAAAAATAATAGAAGGCACTTACTCACAATAGCTGTTAACTGTTCAGCGGCCGAGACGAGAGTGACGTACTCCCGCTTGTTCATACTTTTTCTGTGTTCCCGGCGTCTAGCTTAGTTAAAATTCGCTGTTTCTTAATTAGAAAAGACGCACGAAATCACAAAACATTTAAATATCAAAATTATCAAAATACTTTATTTTTATAATGCAAATTATTGCATTACAAAATAATAGAAAATATTATTATTATCTGAACCTTTATGTAACAAAATACAATTTAAAAAATATTTTTTACCTTCAGTTACTTGTTGGATAATTTTGAATGCAATGTAAAAAAAAATCTATACACCTATGTTTTTTAACAAAAAATAAAATAAAATAAAAAGCTTTATACTTTTATAAAATAAAAAATTATTGAAATTCATATGTACTTTTATAATGCGGGTATCAGTACGTATAGAAAAGTAAAAAAAAGGCATTAAAATTGGTTTTCAATTTTAACAGACATACAGAAATATTATATATATTGTTATAAAAAGTCATACATAGAATTACAATATATAATTTTTTTAAAAATTCAATGCAATCTAGGAAATGTACATTTTATTCAATTTTAACTATTTTTCTCTTTATTCAAAATATTATAACGTTCAATATGCCAGAAACAAATAACCTGAAATTTAATATGTTTTAAAAATAGAAAAATAGAGAAAAATAATTATTGACAAGAAAAAGATTTAATAAAAGCTATCACCATTCTCAGAAAAAATTGAATATAAAGCAAAATTTAGTAAGTCCCGTAACTTAAAATGTTGGGAAATCGTGCATAGCCTATAAAAGGAGAAATTTAAACGCAATTAGAAGTAAATTGAACCTGCATATTTTAAAATATTGAAGCTTAAATACTAAATTGTAAATAATTATTTTCTCGCACATGCGTAGCCCAAGTCAGCTTATGGATCCAGAATGACCTCTTTCAAATATTTTTGAGCTATGTTTTAAAAGATATTGCAAACAAAAATAAAACTAAGCTTTACTACAAATTGTAGTAAATTTACTATTTTTTTTGTAGTAATATTACTAAATTGTAATAATATTGTGTTAATTATTTTTTACTGTATATTTTAAATTCTAGTGGGTAATTAGGGGATTAAAAATTAATTTGTTTCTTGCAGACTCAATAAACCATGGAAACAATAGTCCGGACTCGAGTTTTAGGATTCCTTACTGCATTACAACTTAAAAAAGAAAAGATTTGAATTCTTATCGAGTATTTTTTCCCTGGCAATTCATTTATACAAAAAAATAATTAGTTTGATGGCTAACAATTTATTATTTTTTGTGTCTAAAAAACTATAATAATCAATAAGAGTCTTCAAAGTATTTAATTATTTAACCATTACAGGGGGGAGGGGGGGTGGACTTTGAATAATTCAGATTGAGGATTTATAATTAGATTAATCTGGTTTTGCAGACTTGGTTATGTTAACGCAAAAACCAGTTACAATTGAACTTTAAAATTAAATATTCTTAAGACAGCAAAACCACATCCCTCAATTAAAAATAATCTACTGTTCTATAGTAACTAAAAATTCATACAAGGAAAAAAAATTGTTGATTGAAATTCATCTAGATTAATTAATACTAATACATATAAAATATACTATATATATGTGCTATCGCAGTGAAAAACAAAAAGTTCTATATCTTTTTTAATAATCATTTTGTCATACTATTCCTATCTTTCTCTTTTCTATTTTTACAGATAGCATACATGCATTACGTATACTGCATACCAGTACATATATATATATATGACATTATCTAATTTCCTCGGAAATTTAATCGGATATATAACTTGTCATATTTTGCACTGTCTGACATAAATTGATGAAGATGAGGTAGGAAACAAGCCTGATTGATCACGCGTATTATATGTTGATATTTATAAATATATATACAGATATCAATTTATTGAAAATTTTTTATATGGTTTATAAATGATTTTTATTATACTTTCCGCTTTTAATTAAATCTGATTCAACCATGTTTTGCGCTTGGGAACTTACCCTAGAATTTAGCGTTTGTTTCTCCCAATTCGTTTAACCCAAAACATAATGTATAAAGAAAAAATTATTTTTAATTATTTTTATCTTATCTTACAATACTCTATTTTGAAAATATATTTGCGAATTTATGTTTGAGAGTACCTAATGATCTGCCAATCATCGTGAAATCTGTGACAAAGTTTGCGCGTGACATAGGCCATATAATTTTGACTTGCAAAGGAAGTACGTTTAATATATAATACATACCTCCGTAAAAGGCATTTTTTGATCAGCAATTTTCTTATCGATATAGACAGTAAACCAAATGGCGATATTTGGCCAAAAATGGCCAATTTGTAATTTTTGACTAAAATGGGTCTTATAGGTTTCAAAATTTTTGTACAAGCTTTTAGTTACACACAAATATATTTTATATTTATATAAGCAAGTAACACATAACTCAAATTCTATAATTTTTGCATTTTGTATTTGACAAGTTTTATATATATAAATGTTATTCCCTCCACAAAATATGATAAATGTTTAATATTTATAAAAACAGAATTAAATGATTTATCATTTCCTACATACCTAAAAAAAAACAAATATCACATTTTTATGGTTACATGAATGAATAAATTTAAAGAATTAAAAACCATTTTCCGATACATTCATTTTATTTAAAAAAAAAAATTTATATACTTAATATTCAAAAATAATAATAACAATTCTCTTACACATATATAAGATTTATACATTTGGATTTGTCCCAATAATAATATAATACTGTATATGTTATAGTTTTTCATGGTGCATTAGCATAATACAGATAAATAAAAAATAACATTATTGGATCTTTGTTGAACGACTTATCTTAGTATTATACAATGTATATCATAAATATTATTATGGTTATAAAAGTAGTAAAAATTTCATACATATAAAAGATTAAGATTGTCTTTTATGTATATTGAAAGATTTTCTATTTTTTTATATGGGAATATCCGGTTAAAATGAACTAAATTTTTTTTTGATTTAAGATGTTTCAAATAGAAAATTTTTAATTATAGATTTTTTTAAATATATATCCAGATTTGGAAAAGACGATTTGTTTTAAACTTATAAGATCAGCTATTATTTCTCTTGTCATCCTATAATTAGGAAAAATCCTGGGAAAATTCAATTTTATTTTTAATATTAGTCAATTTTAACTGAATTTATCCATGTACTTTATCTATTGTCTATACAGTATAAATAAATTTTAAAATTTCTTAATTTATTTAAACATAAGTTATTTTTTAATATCGTTTAAATTTTTTTTTCTACGATTAGTTGGTTATAAAAATATTGAAAATTTAATACCTATTACCATGAAAAATATTTTTTAAATATTTTGAAATTTATGCTCAATTACTTTAACTTGTGTAATAACGTAATTTCTTGGTAAATAAAATGTTTTTTAAACCAATTGGTTGAAAATTCAACCAATTGGTTTTTTACAAAAAAAAATTTTACCGTGCGTTATTTATAGAATGTTCTAAAAATATAACTTTACTTAATTCTAATCTTATTTCTACTATTTACAATATTTACATTCAAATGGAATCTTATCATTACTGAATAGATTCACTTGAAATCGATGCATATTCCGGATTATGCATCGTTGCATTTTTATTTTATGTTTAACGTTTTTCTTATTATTCAAATTTATCGATTTTATCGATTTATATTTGATTTTCTCGTTTTTCCCTTCATACTCGGATGTACCCCGTTTCCGTACCCTACAATATGCTGGTGTAGAAAGGGCCCTACCTTGCTCTAAGTAGTCCACCTCCGTTTACAGTTGATTCGTAATATTTTAAAAATAAAATTTCATTGAAAAATATTACTTAAAAAAAAAAATTTCAATAAACTAATATTTTTGTTTGTTTTACAAAAGTTTAAAAAGAGATTATAGTATTACATAAAATTTTTTTTTTGCGATTTAAAACTTAAAAAGAATACTTTTTTAGAATTATTATTGCTGCAATAAAATAGTTTCAATTTTTTCCAGACTTTAAAGTATTAAATCCTTTAAGATACTTTATTTTTTTTTAATCTGATTTTTGATAATCGCAATTCCAAAGCAGCTCAAGGTGATCCCCATAAGAGCAATGTTAAACTGTCTAATTTATTTTTTTAATTAAAAGAAAATGACGTTGGCAATGTTGCTAAAAAAATTTTTTTAGTTTCTTAATACTTTATTTTTGATATTTTATAACTATCATTCATTTTCCGCATCTCAAACTTCCACACACTAAACACTTTTAAGTGATGTGATATTAAAGTGTCTAATTGTATGTTTACCCACGTAAGAAATTAAGCTTACCAATAAGCTTAATTTTGGTTAATAATTAACCTAAAAAAGCTTAATGATTTAACTTATTTTTTCGAAAAATTGTTTAAATTATTAAGCATTTTTATAGGTTATTTCAGCTTAATCGTTTTACGTGGGTATGTAAAAAATAATAAGCTCAATTTTTCTTATTCAAGTATATACACTAGTTTGCCACTCTTATAAAGTTAATCACACTACGTATAGATCAACGTGTTTTTCTACTAAATCTAAAGAGTATACTTTGAGTAAAACATAAAATAAGCTTCTTATATTGAAATATTATAGGAAAATATTTATTTAAACCTGCTATTCAACCTAAGCAGAAAATAAACTATAATTTTAACAAGTCTTTTGGCACTGATCACATCAAAGTTTTTTTTGAAGCCATTACGAATCATTATTTATTAACACATAACATATTCTGAAACTTAATATAGTTAGGAGAAAGCTTGTTTGAAGTACTTTTTGCGAGACTTTTTGTTGAAGTTTTTTATTCATGAATATTAACTTTAATATAAAAAATAAAATCTATGAAAACTATATTATTCGAGGATCTTTTAAGGTAAAAAGGGGAATTCCGAACTAATGTATTTTTTTTGTACATATATTTTTATTTGCTAAATTTAGAATGATGCATTTATTTATTTTTAGGATAATACCTCACTTAAAATTTGAATTAAAATTTCTTTTTTATTTTCAAATAATTTTAAAATTTTAATACTTTAAAATACAATCTGCAGTCGAGTCGCAATTTTTTTTTTTTTTTATTAATAAGATTATCGTACAAGATTGTACAAAAAATATTGAAGTACATTATAGAAATAGATAAATTTGTTGCTACACGCTGTTTAAGTTTGATATAATAAAATATTTACAATATAATAAAATGATCTAATGTAATATAATAATATAATAATACAATACAATAATTATAATATAGAAAACAGGGGAAGAGGGGAGAAAGAGGCTATGAGATTTAAAGTGTAAGGGATGAAGGAAATAATGTGAGTTAGGGGAGGTTTGATTCACGTCTGTCAATCTCTAGGAGATGTTGGTAAAGACTAGATTTGAAAACTTCCAGTGAGCTTGACAGACGGATTTCTTCAGGGAGAGAGTTCCAGAAGGAGATCATAAATACGAGTGAGGAATTGTTGTAAATAGGGTTAGTGGATGTATCAACTACTAGGTGAGGACGATTTTTAGGGCGAAGGGTTCTTGCAGGAATATAAATTTTGATTTTTTCCTTGAGATATGCTGGTATCCCATTGTTTAGTACATTATAAATGTGAACAGCACTTAGGTATTTCGCTCTGAGTTTAACGTTTAGCCATCCAAGCTTTATTCTGTCAGGGGAGGTACGAAACGGGTATCTAATATCACAGACATATCTGACAGAGGCATTTAATAATTTTTGTAGTCGATTATATTGATGGTCAGGCAAATTGCCCATAGGAAAGACGCCAGAGTCAAGGATGGGAAGAGCGGTGACAAGCTGCTTACGGAAATTCGAGTTGATTAAATGCTTAAAGTGTCTTAATCTGTAGAGGACATTATTGGCCGATTTTACTATATGGTTAATTTGAGAACGCCATTTCATGTCCTGATCAATGAAGAGGCCAAGATTTTTTACAGTTTTTGAGAGCTGGATTCTGGTACCGCTAAAATAGAAGGAAGTATTACTGTCGAAAGTACTTGATTTTTTGCTGAAGATTATGAAGTTGGACTTGTCAATGTTTATTTTGAAGTTGTTTTTACAGGGTATTTAGTCACTAGCCGCCGTGAGCTTTGATCTACTATAGGTTTTTCGGATCGCTGATCACGAATTTCGAGGTCTTTTTCGGGGTGTATTAGGGAAACACCCTTAAATTCGCCAAAACTACCCCTAAGGTTTTTTTGCTATTTTTGCGTTTTCAGTGTTCAAATTTCGTCCACAAATAAAACAGCTATATACGAAAGCAATATAAATAAACCGACTCTGGAGCAAAAAATTTGGTTCAAGCTTTATGCGCAAGTTCGAAAAAATAAAAAACGTCAACATTACCTGGCTTAACCCATATACGTTTTCATATGTGTCTTATCATTGCATTTAAAAGTCAAAAAAACATTTTTTAAATAAATATAGAGCATAGATACACTTTGTAGGTACCATGTAATTTACTCATAAAAAAATATTGCGAAAAAAAAAATTTGTCAAATATCAATTCACGTATGTTACAATTTTTATATCAAGAAAAATTTTTTTAAAATTGTAAAAAAAAATTTATCTTTAACTGCAAAATACATTTATACAAATACACATACATACATACACCTTTATACAATACAGTTATTTTTTATAAGCCAAGAAAGTTGTAATGCTGTGAACAGAAAGGAAATGTATAAAAAAAAAGTGAAAAAATGTCATAAAAAAGAAAGATGATACGAAGGAAAGGTATAACGGAAGAATTACTTACTGAAATATCTTTAAAAGAGAAAAAAAAATATTGGAAAAATTATGATGATTGTACTTTTTAACTTCTTCGATACATTAACTCTTATCATATCATTTTTAACTGCATTATGTTTCAGATATATTTTTTTTAATACGTATAATTTTATTTTATTATTTCAACACCCATTTAATAATTTCATATATTGACTTTTATTTAATTTATTTTTATCGCGTAATTGAATTTTAGGACATAAAATACTATATTAATCTGGCAGTAAAAAATTATGTAATTTAATGAAAAAAATATAGGTACATTTTACTTTTTTACAAATTTAAACAATCTCCTTTTTACGCGGGTAATTTGAAGATCACTTATTCCTTTGGTTTATCAAGGGTAGTTTTGATTTTTACAATGAATGCGTTGAAAGAAAATTCGCTTATTTTCGTTCAAACGATTATAAATTTTTTTGTTCCTGAATAGATATTTTCTAACATCTTGTAAAAAAGTTTATTTTTGCCAAAAGCGAAGGTTTAAAGGCCCAAGGAGCGTAGCCCTCTTTAGACGAAAAATTATGACAATATTAATATATTATCGAAAAGGGCAAAAATATCGTCTATATTAGAAAGTAGTTTTTTTCTGACCGAATTGTTTACAAAAATTTTTAATTTTAGCCTAGGTTTACTAATACTTTCATAGAAATAAATTAGGTACTACGTCCAGAAAGATAATGGTTTTTTTTAATTTTTAATGTAATTTTCGAAAAATTATGTATCAGATTGGTGACATCGAGTAAAAATGATAATTCTAGAAATTCATACTTTCATAGAATCAAATTAAGTACTAAGTCCTAAAAAAAAAATTTTTTTTTAAATTACGTAGCAGATCAAAAATTGCCTATAAACGATATTTCTAAAGCTAGTACTCCCATAGGAAAAAATTAGGCACTACGTCCAAAAAGAAAAAAAATATTGCTGTTTTTTTTATTTTTTTATGCAAAAAATTTTGATAAAAAAATTTTCAAAAAATTAAGTTAAGCTCCAAAAAACTGACTACAAAGGATATTTCTAAAACTAGTGTTCCCACAGAAAAAATGAGGTATTCAATTTAAAAAGAAAAAAAATACTATTGTTTTTTTTATTTTTTTATGCAAATGTTAGAATTAAATGAGGTATTACACCCAAAAAAATACAAAAAAATGCAAAGCAGTATTTTTTATTTTTTTTATATTTTGAAAAAAAATTTTTTTTTAAAGTATCAGATCCAAAAGAGTACTATAAACGAGGTTTCTAAAACTAGTACTCCCATAGAAATAAATTAGATACTACGTCCACACATGCGCGCACGCACACACACTTACACACACATACTTCGAATGATACTACCTAAAAGGTTTGGTTGCAGGGGCTAAATCACTATACGTATCCAGCAATAACTTTTAAAATAAATGCCAGAAATACGAAAATGGCTGCTGAAAATCGTGAATTAGGTCTAAAAATCTAAAAATGACCGGGAGGATTTATTTTTAGTTGCGATATCGAAAAATAATTTCCACCAATCTCCATAATTTTTCAATCTATTTTGAGCCCAGTTTGCATGGAATCCCACACATTTGAACATTTAAGATTTCAAAGATTTCTTTTTGTAAATTCTATCTCCTTCCTTTCTTTTGAGGGTACATTCTAGAACCATCAATGGCCGGAAAATTATAAACAATTATAAGAAATACGTACATAAATTTTAAAAACTTATAACCGGTTTGTGTAAACACAATCACAATGCATGGAACATGTTTACTTCCAGCTGAGGACTAGTTATAATGCAAATATTACGCAACGTTATAATACAATTTTCGGTAAACTTTATAATTTTTATTTATCACCGTACTACATGCTAAGATTCTAAACCCAAACTATTCTGATTCCCTAAACCCGAATTTTTCCTAAATCAAAATTATTCCAAGTCCCTAAACCCGAATTATTCCAAGTCCCTAAACCTGAATTGTTCTAAGTCCCTAAGCCCAGATTTTTCAAAGTCCCTAAATTAAAATTATTCTAAGTTTGACCCCCTACCCCTTAATTTTCAAGTTCTGAGGTACCCTCTCCCTATAAACATGTTCCATGTTAAAAAAATACTTCAAATACTTCAAATTAAAACATTGTTAAATAACTAAAAAATTAAAACAAAAAAGATAAACTGAAACAGATTTTAAGTAGTATGTGTCAATATTGCGTCAGGCTGTCTTTAAAAAAATCACTCTTAAAATTTACTTTGGCATAATTTAAGTATACAAAAAAAAATTTATGTAAAGAGCAGTATAGTATCTTATTTTTACAAGAATATATTATAATATAGACACATAATAATTTCTTAAAAAGTAAATTTAAAATAAAAAAATCTAGAATAATGATATGCAAATGTAAAAGATTTAAAATTTTGTTTGTCTTTTACGTATTAATTTTTTTTTTTTTAGAGAAAATATAAAGAGCTGAAGGATCTCAAAGTAAAAAAAGGAAAAATAAGTGAAAAAAAAATGTGGAGGACGTGACGTCATAATGTCACGATGAAGAGTCTGGTGGGGATCATGTGGATTGTCTTGGTGCTCATATCAGGTAAAAAATAATAATAATAAATATTCATAGTTATAAAAAATGTATCTTAGCTTTTTTTAAAACTAAAAGAAAATTGAAACATGAAATTTATACTTTTAAGAAAATTAAAAACTATTATTTTTTCTTTTCTTTTTGGCTTATCTAGCTTTTATTTTTTATTTAAGATAAAAATAAAAAAACGATAAAATAAAGATATATTCAAAAATTTATAATTTACATTACAAAAAAAGTGTGTGTAACTAAATTTTTTAAAACTTACTTCTATGTTTTTTTTTTTTTTTTTTTAATATAAACGTATAAAAAAATTTTTTTTATGGAGTTACTTTAAGTATATTTGAAAATAAAAAAAGAAAAATTTTAATGTTTATAGTTTATATTTTTATTTTTAAGCTATAAAAATGTCATAAAAAAAGCCTTAGTTGTACGTATGAGGAAATATATGGGCTGGTCCATATGTGCTTACATTCAGTTTTTTTTAGAGCTTTTGGTTTTTGAAAATGATTGATTTTTAAGTGATTTATTTACAGCATAGTTTAGAAATTTAGGGAAAATTACTAAAATTTCTTTTTTTTCATACAATTGATATTTTTTCAATGTGCACTTAATTTCTTGCTTATGGATAAAAAATACCAGTTCTTAAGAAAGTAATTTAAGTTGATCCTTTTGATTTGAAAAAAGAAATCTCTTCTTTATCAGAGGTTAATTTAACGCCTGGCAATAAAATAGTTTTTCTTATCAAATTTCACATTATTATTTACTCATTGAACAATAACGTCTAAAATTTTTTTTTATTGCAACTATCGATTTTCTCTTTGTATTGAAATTTCTTAATAGTATTGCAGCTGTCTCAATTTTTATCGATAATTTATGCAGAGGAAAAACGTTTCTAGTTTTATGCAATTTAAATATTCTGCTAGTATTATCTTTAGTTTGTTTTCATTAATTGAACAATCAATACTAATGTATTCTGTAAGCTTCTTCTAAAAAAAATTAATTGTTTGTTTATGTTTCTCGAAATATGCTTCGTGATAAATAAGTTCACGAATGAACTAATAGCCTCACAAAGCCTAATGGCCGCCTTTGGCTGCATAAGTGCATAGTGGAATTAATTGGTTCACGACGGCGTGCCAGATTCTTACTGGCTAAAACACACGAAACCCACCGGTACTTTAATGCCCCAAAATGGGACTCTCTTTTCAAGTGTAACTTCAGTTTGGGACGTGCAGCCTAGGCAGCAGGCCGCTTCATTCACCCTGCCTAGGATAAATTATTATCACATACATTTTTTTAAGGCTCTATATTCATATGTAACAAATTTTCCGAACCTTCCCTTATATCATAAAAAATTACAATTCTATATTCAACTTGAGAAATAAAAGTTAAAAATTTAAAAATATTATCAGCATAATAAAATAAATATAAAAGATATCATAAAAAACATTTGATAATGAGGAAAAAGAGACCTTATCTGTACTTAAAAAAATTTATATAAGCAATTTATGAGTTTCCTAAAACCGTCATTTTTTAAAATGCACAAAAATTTTCTAAAATTATCCCAGTCACGTATTTTTTTAAACTAACTTTTACTACTTTATAAAGTTTCTTTTTTTAACTTAAAAAAATTGTATCATATAAGTAAAAAGAAACATGTAACATATTCTCAAAAAAGTTTAAAAAAAGTCAAAAAAGTTATTTTTTATACTTGACATGTCGTGATCTCTTTTCTTTAAATTATTTGCAATGTATACTTTTTTTATTTTTTTAAAAACATTGACACATAATACGTTAAGACATATTTAAGTTGTAAATTTCTTATATTTTTTTTTATGTGTGTTAAGATCGTATATATAAAACTGTATAAACAATAAAAGAAATAAATAGTGTCGATACTGATATTGTCTCTTAAAATCAAAGTTTTTTTTTTGATTTTTGTATTTTTTTGATTTTTTTTTTTTTAGTAATTTTGTTTATTTGCTCTGTAAGAAAAACGTAAACGAAATTTATATGAAAAGTAACAAGAGAATTAAATAAAAATTGGATGACATATCATTTATTGGGTGAAAATCCAATTTTTTGTTAGAATAAAATAAAACAGAATTCGAATCTTGAAACAAGTTCAGTAAAATTTGAGTAAAAATTAGGGAAAAATTAATTCAAGATAAATGTTTTATAAATTTTTTTAAAATTAAATCGTTTCTCAATTAAACGTGGAAGCTTGGGTTATTTTATTTTTTATCAATGTGACTGTTAGAAAAAAAAAAGATCCAAATTTTATTTAAAAATTAGGTAATTTTAAATTACAATAAAAACTTAAGAAAAAAAGGAAATTCGGGTGATGCCAAAGTTATAGTTTAGTCACGCACTGGGAGCTTATCTAATACGTTTAAAGATGTTTGTTAAGATTTAAAAAAAAATTTGCTCTAAAATTTGTAAAAGACGGGAAAGGAAAAGATAATTTGCTGTAAAGTCGTAAAATGAGTGTTAAAAGTTAGTAGCACTTTGCTGCAAAATCTTTATACTAGCGTAAAACGATTTGAAGTCCATCACCTAAGTATGATCGTAAAATGCATCTTAAAAATAATTTAATTTACACAGAATAGATCTAAAATAAGAAATGCTTATTTTATTATTTGAGCATCGTGATTCAAAATTTTTACGAAATTTTTAGGCAATTGGGCAAAAAATGGATCAAAATTAGGTCAAACTTGTTTGATAAGTTGGGAAATCGGATTACATTGTTTACTCAGTGGAACACCTAAGCATATGGATGTTATACAATTTAAATACCTGAAGACACCATATACAAACCTATTTTTCTACAGATTTTAAAAATACCCCAGTCTTATTTGCGTTGTTACTGACAACCACCAGATTTGGTCTAAAATAGGTTTTTAGAGTCACTGACCATAATTTTTTTATTTTTTTTATGAAATTGTGGTTTCACTCTTAAATTAATGCCAAAATAGGGATCTTTTTGACGTATTCGTACTTCGATTGTCCAAATTTGGTCTATATGGGTTTTTTGAGTCACTGATCAAGAATTTCAGGTATTTTTCATGAAAAATTAATATTTCACCCATATAAAGCAAATTCTGGACAGTCAAAGTTTAAAAGTAGCAAAAATACTCCCTTTAGGATTAGTTTTTGTAATTTAAAGTTTAAATATTAATTTTTTATTTAAAAATCTTGGAGATTTTTAATCAACGATCTATAAAACTGATATGGGCCAGATCTAAGGCCCCAATTTTTTTTTAAAAAGTCCCTGATATTCCTGACCAGCGACCAAAAAAATCCTTTGCTAAACCAAATCTGGTGGTTGGCAGTAACAATAAAACTCCCTCCTGTATAATGATTGGAGTGAAATCTCATTTTAACTTAAAACGAGATCAAAATCAATCAAAATTTGAAAAATATAGAATCTGTCGAAAATTGATAAACATTTATCTAACTTTGATAAAAAATATAAATTTTTTATGACCTTTTATTTAAAATTTATTTTTTTAATGTAAAAAACCATTAAACTATTTATAAAGAATAAAAATTTTTTTTAAATTTCTTAAAATATAATACATTTTATCATTCATCTTTTTTATCAAGGAATAAAAAATATCGAAACATCTTTTTAAATATTCTTATTGAAAAAATTTCATATATATATATTTTTATAGTCATATACATAGAATATTCTATTTATTTTTGCTTCTTTTTTTTCACATATTTTTACATAAAAAATAAAATATAGAAAATGAAAATATAATAAGATCCTTTTCATTGTAAAAATATATATTTTGCAAAATATTTTATCAATATTACGAATAAACGTAAAGATTTTTCATATTTTTTATGTACTTTGAATTTTATGAAAAATTGTATTTCTAAAGTTCTTGTATTTCTTTATTTATGTGTTACTTTATTATTTATAAAAAGGTGTTTTGTTACTATCTATAGATATATGAGATTCTAATTAGCATCTATATTTTTTTTATCTATTTATAAAGAAGATCAAAACAAATTTAGCATATGAATAATTTAGCTTTTGGCACTGCACTGTATTCTAGCATAATAGCCAGTGTGCATGATGGATTCAAAAGCAAAGCTTTACACTGAAAAAAATATCCGTTTGTCACAAGCGGAATCCGCTTGCCGCGAGAGGAATTTGCCGCAAGCGGAGTCCTCTTGCGGCAAGAGGATTCCTCTTGTGGCTAGAGGATGGTTGGGAGACCCCAAAAAAAATTTTCAAAGCGGATGCAACCAATACACAAAAAGATCTGGGCTTTTATAGTTGTAGATGAGTAATACAACTATCAAAATGAAGTACCAAACATAAACAGGAAGTGCCATTATAGATTTAGGATAATGCCATGTTTTTTAAAACTACCATGGGGTCCCCACCCGTGCTCCTGAGGGTTGAAATTATTTGTTTCGGTAAATATTCGTATTCAACGATCCAAAAAACATAAGTAACACTTGCAAATATATAAAAAACCCCAAAAATTAACCTAAAGTTGCTTTTTGAGGGCAACTGGACCACAATCGGTAAAAACCGACAATCATATTCGTTTTCAGCGACCCAAAAAACATAAATACCCGTTAGAAAAATCCATCGACCTATTAAGGATAAAATTTTATCTACGCAATAGAGCTTCACGTCAGGTATAAATAGACAAGTTAAATAAAATAAACGTTGGTATTTAACAAATTAAATTATAAAAAATAAAATCAAGGTAATTAAACTAATTAGAATTTTCTCACATAAACTACCTAGAATACATATAAATTTTAATTTAATTTTTTTTGTACCATTACTGTCCCTTGTCCATTTAAATAGTAAAAGATCTAATAAACATAATGTGCATAAATAAATGTAAAATATACCCAAGGAATACCTAATGTAAGCCACGAGAATACAAAATTATTCTATCTGTAAATTTTAAAATAAATGTATCTTTGTATATAAGCGTTAATAAACTTTAAAATGTAAATATGTACGAACAAAGCTCGAGCTTGCAATTAAAACTAAGAATCGCCATTATATATTTTTAGCATAAAATGCACATAAATGTGTATATGTTAATGTTAAATATAAATGATATACTAAATCTTAACGAGCTTATACGAATATTTTATTCCTTATTATTATACTGTTAAATTTAAGAAAATTAAAACAATCTAAGAGTTTACATAAAATGTGTAAACATCATTAGTCCACGAGGACATCTTGCACATACCTTAAATTTATGTTTTGTATTCCTGACTTACATCTTATAAATACATATAAACTTTCATTTCAAAATATATATATATATATATAAAACAATAGTTTTGTTATAATGTATGCATCGTGTACTATTATAAAGTAAAACGGAATAACAGGTAAAATAAAAGATCAAGTTTATACTTTTTGATGTTATATTATATCTAAATCCTACTTTGCTCTACTTATAACTTTTGCTAAAATATACAATTGTAGGATTTGTGTTGAATAATTAAAAATTTAGATTCGTTTTAATATATTTTTGCTTGTGGCCAAGCGTTTAAATATTGCTTAAAATATGTGTTTCTTTAGATTTTTTTCAACTTTGTCTATAATAAAAAAAAAAACTTTATGACCCGAAAAAGCTTTTATATACGGTTCTAAATGAAAAAAAGATATTTTTGGTAGGTACTAGCATTTTTATTCTAAGTTTGTTGTGGTGGAAGGCTGTCAGTGATTATTTGAGATTTTGGGTCCTACAGAGCATAAGTGCCCCATTAAAATCTCAAATAATCACCAAAAGTTTTCCACCGAAACAAGCTTACAATAAAAATGTTATTAAGGCCCCCTTTTCAAAAATTAAAATTCGTATTGCACTTTTTTTTTATTTCATTTTCTTGCTTAAAAACATTTCAAGAGTGTATAAAAAAATTTTCAAGCAAAAAGAAATATATGTTTTTGAGATATTTTGATTTTTATGGGACGGATTCATATGAAAACATAAGCATTTAAAAACTTTAAACGCGTTTATCTCAAAACTACTTTTTTAAATCGGTTCCAGTTCTAACTCAAAAACTTATTCAGCTATTGACCTAAATCTAGGTGCGTTTTATTTGTAATTGTAGTGCCAAGTGCTGGAACTAGAAGATCAGAAAAAAGTTGATTAGAAAATTTTTTATTGACCATATTAGGTGTTTTTTTTTACTTAAAAATCTCCATTTTTTGTTTTTGGCGCACCAAATGGTCAATTTTTGGAATTTTTGCAAACTTTTAGTTCCAGCACTTGAGAAGTGTTTAGGGAATAAAATGCTCTTTTATTTTTTTGTTTCGAATGTCCACAATAGGCGCTAGGTGTGGAACCGTTTTTTACTTTTTTTTTTCAGCCTCTACTTTGACGCCCTCTATAAAATGTAAAAAATTTGGAAAATAAAAATGGTAATTTTTTTTGTATTCTTTGATAGTTTTGTAACAATTTAAAAAAAAATTTGAAGTTCTTGTATAATAAAATAACTAAAAAAAAGATGTTTAAAATTCATTAAAATTACACAAAATAATGAAAAGGGGGCCTTAAATACTAAAGTAATCGTTTTGTTCGTATTGAACTTTAAAAAAACCTCAATTGAGCCCATTAATATCTGTAGGACCCTAAATTTCAAGTAATCGCCCACATAAAACATACAATAAAAATGGTACTAACCACTAAAATTATATTTTTTTTTTCATTTAGAGCCGTATAAAAGCTTTTTTGGGTCTAAAAATTGGCCTTATATTTTTTTTAGCTAAAATCAAAAAAACTTTCTATTTAAAATTCCTAAGTTGGGTCCTGCTGGTGCCCTAAGACCCAAATCTAATACACGCCATTAGATGTCCCCCTTCCAACCTAACAACTTTTATATTAAATATTTTTCGTTATTTTGCTTTGTTTTCGAGATATTTGAGTGTATATCATTTAAAATGACTCACCCCATAGTTTTGAATCGGAAATTTCTTTGGCTTTATGTTTCTATAAAAATTTTTCGTTAATTATAGGTAATAAATTATTATTTGTTCCTTTTATTTTTTAAGTGTATAAGAAAAATTTGTTTAGAAAAAATATTCTTAAAATTGTAAAGCCAGAGAAATTTAAATCATTTCGAATTTAGCAAAAAACTAACCCAAAAAAAGACCAAACTTCTGAGTCAGGTACCTAAAAATTCGGTTAATCGCACACTCCTTGTTATTAGATATATAATGGTCCCTTTCATAATGCGAGAAGCTTCGTTGAGCAAAACTGTTAGTTGAATTAAATTAATATGTTTCTCAGTTTTCTGCTAAACAAATTGAGATATTTAAAAAAAAAATTTAGTTTTATATAGTTAGTTATTAATAAATAATTAATAAATTAAATTTATGATTTCAAAATTTTAGGATGTTCGGGAAATCCTGATGCAAAACGATTGTACGATGATCTCCTCTCCAATTACAACAAGTTAGTGCGCCCGGTCGTCAATGTGACTGATGCTCTGACAGTGAAAATCAAGCTTAAACTATCACAGTTAATTGATGTGGTAAGATTCTGCAATATTATTATCTGCAATATTAGTATGCCTAAATTATTATTTATAATTTTCAAAACTTACAAGGATCGGCCAACATTTTTGGGAGGACTGATTACAACTATATTGTTATTTATGTTTTTGTGATGGTAAAAAAGCATCCCCCAGATAGATCTGTTTTTGAGTCTTATAAACCCATGACTACCTTTTTAGTCAACCCAAAAAAGTTTGGTTAAAAAAAATTTTTTTACAATATTCTAGTTTAAAGTCCATAAATTGAGTTTTATAAAAAATCTCGTAAAAAATATAAAAACCATATTATATAATCAGATCTCAAAATCTCAAAATCTGTAATTTTATTATTTTTAATTAATTTTAAAACTTCCTAAATAAATTCTACTTAAAAAATATTAATTTTTTGTTTTAGAATTTAAAAAATCAGATAATGACAACGAACCTTTGGGTAGAACAGGTAAAATAATTATATTTCAATTAGATAATTTAAGAAAATTTTTACTCACAAAATATAAAAAAATAACAAAATAATCATATTCAAAATAATAGTTATTTATGAAAATTTAATTTTATCACACATTTCATAAAAAAAAGAAGAAAATTAATAAAATTTGTAAAAATAAAACAAAAGTGAAAAAAATATATAAAAGGGAAATTCTTAAAAAATCTTTAATCTATCTTCAGAACTCATTTATTTTTAATTGAAATAAGGAAATTCCTTAGTTTTATTTTTTATATAAAATATATTTTAAATAAAAACAAATGTTTTTCCTTACCACCATTGCCATTCAGGCTTAGAAAAACTTATAATATTATTGTAAAACTTTAATTACTGCTCAAAAAAATTGGATCAGTTTAGTCTTTTTTTCTTAAGGTAAAAATTTAGAAAAAAAGAAAAACAAAATACCTATTCATATAAAAAATATAATACTGATAAATTATTTTTTCGCCCCGCGACGCGATCGAAAAAAAACGCGCTTTTCTCTCCACTAAGAAAGAAAAAATGCATTTCATCCATGGGAACAAAGAAAGAATGATCCAGTTCGCAGTTTATTAACATTCACATTAACTTACGATCTGGGTAATTCTTTTTTTTTTTGCTCCCTTGATTAACAATTTACTGCATGTATACCTATTTTATTTATTCTTTCTTATAGTAATGGAGAGAGGAAACTTTGCTATACTCGTCTGTACCAAAGCAGTACCAAAGCTTTTCGACCCGCCCCCTCTAAAAAACCCCCTCTATCGGATGGAACATTGAATCTGCTAAAAAACATCAGTGCATCTATATGCGGCCCATGGGTCTTTTTCTTTTATATCTCGTATTTTTTTATTGACACGTGTTTGGAATCGCTTAGTAAGTATATCGTATTAAATTTATTATAGAAAAAGGCAAAACTTAAAAATATGCACAAATTAAATTGATAATTAAAACTAAAATAAATTCTATTATTTTAATTTTTTTTTAATTTATTTTAGATAATAGAATAAATACTTTTTTCAACTAAAGACGTATAAATACTTAATTATTTACAACATGGCTGATGCTAGCACTAGTTCAAATCCATCCAAAAAATCAAGAGATTATCAAAATGTTTACCAATTTCGCGTAAGTTTAAAAGGTGTGAAACCAACTATTTGGCGACGTATTTTAGTCCCAGAAAATTACAACTTCAAAGAGCTACATAATGCTGTTAATTGTGCGATGGGTTGGCTTAATTCACACATGCATGAATTTACAATAAAAAATCCCATTACTGGTGTGAAAGAAAAAATTGGTAAAAAAGAAGAGGATGATGTTGATTTTTTCGGAGAACCTTTAAACACTATTGATGAAAAAGTCACAAAAATATCAGATTATTTTGTTACTCCTAAATACAAAGCTAAATATATGTATGATTTTGGAGATGGATGGGATCATGATGTTGAATTTCAAAAAAGTTTACCAGCCGATGAAAATACTGAATATCCAAAATGTGTTGCAGGAAAACGAGCTTGTCCACCAGATAATTGTGGTGGTCCTTGGGGCTATGAAGAAATGCTAAAAGTTCTTTCTGATCCAAATGATCCAGAATATGAAAACCGTAGAACAGATCTTGCAATAAATGGAGGTGTGGATCCTGATGAATTTGACCCAGATGAGTTTGATCCACAAAAAGTAGATTTTTATAACACTGACGATTTATTGGAAAGAATTTTTTGTTTTTAGATGCATTATATTATTTTATAATATATAGATTTTTTATTATTTAAACAAATAAATGTATAAGCTTGCAACCATTATTATTATTTGTTTTACAAACATATAAATTTGCATAATTTTAATTCTATTATTTTTAAGCAAATTAATAAATATCGAACTAAAATTAAGGGTATGTAAAGATTTGTTCTTTTTAAATTTATTTATTTCAATGTAATTAAACAAGTCCCATTATTAATACCTATTATTTCTTTTTTTATGCTGTACAGATATTTTTGTAATTAAATTTAAGTATTATATGTAACTAAGAGCATAGATAAGAACCTAAAATTAGAACTGTATGGTTTGATAAATAAAATTTAATATACCTACTTGAAAACCATGAAATCTGTTTCATTTATTTTCAGAATGCAGTTGACATATTTATAATCAAAAAGTTTTAATAGGTATAAGTAAATTTCATCAAAATTCTAATAAGTATAATTTTTTTCATTGCATTTTTTTTCTAAAGATATTTTGTTTATATTACAATTAAAATTTTTTAAAATATAAAGAACTATACATGTTTATATTAACTTTTTGTATAATTTAAAATTTTGCCGCTATAACACTTTGCGCTTACCGTCACTCATCAACATCCGTTTTCCTGCCAGCATCCTCTGGGTATGATTCAGTTCTTGGGTGCGTGGTTCTTACCAGAGTTGTTCTTACACACACATTTTTAATTATTTTCGTACGAAAATAAAATTATTAGGTATACTTTTAACTAATATTTATAGGTTTGAGTATTTAAATAATTTAAATTAATAATTATTTTTTTCATTTAAGAATTTAATTTTTTAAAATGTCTGCTGCTCTAAGAGATTATCAAAATGTTTACCAATTTGAAATATCCATAAGAAGAATAAAGCCAAAAGTTTGGCGACGCATTTTAGTACCTGAAAACTATAATTTCAGAGAACTGCATTTGGCTATAATTTGCTGTATGAGATGGTCTAATATGCACTTACATAAATTTGTACTTACTTCTGGAACTCAATTATTTGGCAAATCAATAGAAATTAACAAAAATATATCTGATTATTTCAAAGCACCAAAAGACAAAGCTCTATATGAATATGACTTTGGATGTCCTTGGGAACATAATGTAATTTTTGAACAAATTTTACCAGCAGATCCTAATACCGAATACCCCAAATGTATTAGTGGATCACAGCCTACACCAATTGAAGATGAATCTGACCCAGATAAAAGTGATTCTGAAGGTGAGGATGACGAAGATGAGGTTGACCACTTGTTATGTACAAATGGTATATTTGATCCAAATAAAGTAGATTTTATTAATTTTAATGACAATTTATAAGATCCGATTACTAAGTTTATAATTTTAATAAACTAAATATTTTATTTCTATAATTATGAAACTTTATAATAATAGTATAATCATTAGCAATGTTTATAATCTGTTAAGGAAATAAATATTTTATAACATTTATTGGATCACTAACAAGACAAATATATTCATGTATGTACGATAGACCTCTACTATAGACTTGGTAATTTACTTTTAATATATTATTTTTAAATATTAAAATTTCTTAGCAATATACGATTTTTAATAAGATGATAAATTATTTAAAACTTTTATTAAAATAAAATATATTAAAAATTGTATATTTTGAATTTTCAATATCACAATGTTTTAAAATTACTAACTTTTTATATTTTACTTTTTGCTGGAATTTAATTATTATTTTGAACTACTTTTGTGTCGATGCATGAGTTTATACTGACAAAATAAATAAAAAGCAAAATACTTCATTTTTATTATTTTTATTATTATTTTTGTGAAAAACTAATTAAATTATACAAAAATGTTAATGATTATTCCTAATTACCTATTTATGATTCTGTATATATTTTATATCATTTAATAAAGATATACAAAAAAAAAATATGATTTAAAAGTTTTTAAATAACTGAAAACAAAATTTTATTTATTAGTGTCTACATATTAAAAACATACATTATTTAAATTATTGTCAAACAAAATACTGAAAATTACAAAAATATTTCATTAATATTACATGATACTACATCCATTTTGTGCTTGATAGCACATTTCTTTTTGTTGATCGGAATCATAAAAATGAACTTCTTCTTTATCAAATTCATCCGGATCGAATTCATCTGGGTCAACAGCACCATTGATGGCAAGATCTGATCTACGGTTTTCATATTCTGGATTATTTGGATCAGCAAGAATTTCTAGCATTTCTTTGTACCCATAAGGGCCACCGCAATTTTCTGGTGGGCATGCTCGTTTGCCATCAATACATTCAGGATATTCTGTATCAGGAACTTTAGGCAAAACTTTTTCAAAAATAACCTTATGTTCCCATCCATCTCCAAAATCATATGCATAAATAGCTTTATATTTAGGTGATGTAAAATAATTTGATATCTTTGCATCAACCTCAGAAATAGTTGGAGTAGTATCTAATAAACCATATGGATCTGAATCATTTTCCTGTTTACAAATAACCTCATCTACTCCAGTATTAGGATTTTTTATTCTAAATTCATGCATATGTGTATTTAGCCAGCCCATAGAGTGGTTTACAGCTAAATGCAACTCTCTGAAATTAAAATTTTCTGGAACTAATATTCTTCGCCAAATATTAGGTTGAATTCCTTTCAAGATTATTTTAAATTGATAGACATTATCAAAATTTCCGTTTCCAATTGGTTTTTCATATATATCAGTAAAAGCATTCATTTCAGGACTGTTGGCGATTTGATCTAGTAATTTTCCAACATCGGTATCACCCATCTTGAGTTGATGTATCAAATAAATTTTTTAGATAAACGAATATATTCTGAAAGAATAAATAAAATAGATTACGTAATAATATTCTACATTTACATGATTAAATTATTTTATACCTTACAATGGCGTCAATTACCAATTAAAAGTTATATAAACTGAAATTAGCTATTATATATATTATTTATTTACTATTTTGTTCTGTGCCGTCTGTGCGTCATTCTGTGTTCGTCAAGAATGAAAGAATATTCTGTCTGCTAGAGGGAGTAGCTGTAGCGAAATTGAGCGCGAAATCCGAAAACAAGAAAATAACTTGCATTTTTTTTTCGCAAAGTCTAATGGCACGAAAAAATCTTTCACGAGATTAGGGTTATGTCATATAAAAAATAAATTAATTTTAACCGAAACTAATTAAATTACGAGATAATTTATATTTTTTTTTTTCTGCACTTTGCATTTTTTAAATTTTATACATTTTTATATAATTTTTGATAAAATATTGAAGATTAGAGGCGCGAACTTTCGTAAAGGCACGAAAAACAATTGTTTTTTTCGTGTCATTAGATCTAGCCTTTTTTTTTTAAATATGTAAATCAAAAAATAGCAAGTATATAATAATAAAATTTTTATATTAAGAATGTAATTAAAATTTTAATAAAAAAAAGAATAGAAAATTAATTAAAATTCTGTAAATTAATTAAGTATCTGTAAAAGTGTTAATCCAGTTTTTTATTTACTTTATTTATAGACGTATAATAGAAAGGAAAATCAACAAAACTCAAGTGAACGCTTTTATTTTTGGAAAAATAAGACATATTATATTTTTATTATTTTTAAAACATTCTCATATAATCTAAACATTAACGCGTTAATTATAATAAAAAGTTAAGTGTAAAAAAAACTATTACAATACAAAAATTATTTATTAACAAGACTGCATTTGTAGTACATTGGGTACATTTTTTAAGATTATAAGAATATTGTTTAATATGTAAATTCATTAATCTAGTCAGTAATTAGTTACATTATATTACATTCAATTTCTCCTTCAACATAATTTCGTACCTCAGAATCATAAAAGCAAACTTTATTCTTATCGAATTCATAAGCATAAGCTTGATGTGATATTAAAAAAAGAAGAACATAGAAAATATCTTGTAAATACATTATACTTATTTGAAACATATGGTATTCAATAAATTGATAAATGTATGAAATTTATGTATTTTACCCTAATATTTTATCAATCATAAAAATACATTGATAATAATTAAGTAACCCTTAACAACATTAATTAAAAATTATTAACTAATTTAATATAAGTGATAATTTAAAGTATTTACAAATTATTATAATTTAATATTTAACTCATATTAATGTAGCTGTACAAAATTTTCACTAGAATTATAATTTGCTAACATTTACAATCAAAATTTATAAACAATTGATAATTTAAAAACTTATTTAAAACTTTGAAATAATTAAAATAAAATTTTATTTATGAATACAGAACTGCATAATTATAAAAAATTAGTATAAATAAAAGATACACAATAAGCATACAATAGAAAATTACTAGAAAAGTAATTTCCTACATTACATAGAAAATTACTTTAAAATTACATAACACAACATGTTTCTTGTGCTTGATAGCACATTTCTTTTTGTTTATCAGAATCATAAAAACGTACTAATTCTTTGTCAAAATCATCTGGGTTAAATTCATCCGGGTCAACAGCTCCATTGATTGCAAGATCTGATCTGCAGTTTTCATATTCTGGATTATTTGGATCAGAGAGAACTTGTAACATGTCTTCATAACCCCTAGGACCACCACAATTTTCTGGTGGACAAGCTCGTTTGCCTGCGATACATTTGGGATACACTAAATTAGATTCTTTAGGCATAATTTGTTCCAGTATAACATCATGTTCCCATCCATCTCCAAAATCGTATGCATAAATAGCTTTATTGTTAGATGTTATAAAATACTCTGATATTTTTGCATTTATCTCAGAAATAGTTGGAAGAACATTATTTAAAAAGCCATGAGAATAATCATCTTCAAGTTTACCAATGATTTCATCTACTCCAGAATTAGGATTTTTTATTCTAAATTCATGCATATGTGTATTCAGCCAGCCCATAGAGTGGTTTACAGCTAAATGCAATTCTCTAAAATTAAAATTTTCTGGAACTAATATTCTTCGCCAAATCTTAGGCTGTATTCCATTTAAGATTATTTTGAATTGATAAATATTTTCAAAGTTTCCATTTCCAATTGATTTTTTACGTATGTCAGTAAAAGCTTTCATTTGAGGACTGTTGGCCATTGTTTTTAATAAATCTTTAACACTAACATCACCCATCTTTTTTCTGTATACAAACTTTTAGATAGAACTATATACTCTGTATACCTGCAATAATAAAATTAATTAATTAAACAATATTCTAGTTAAACGATTAAATTATTTGTTTTACCAAAACACTCCGTTCTTTTATCAATTATTATTATCAATTAAAATATAGAGGTTAAATTGCAGCTGTTATTGTTGCAACTCTGATCAGATTGTAATTTGTAGGTAGACTAAAGAGTCTTTAGTAAAGACGTGATCGTTAGTAACTGCGCAGTGCTGCCAAAACGCGTGTGCGCGCGGAGTGCGACTGGTGTACCTATTTAAACCCGAAATTTCCTTTTACAGGCATGTAAAATGATTTATAGTTATTTTTTAAAAATAATTTATTTATATTTAGCCCAGTTTTGGTCATTAATATAAAGCAATTACAAGAATTAATGAACTTTATTAGTATAATCTGGTATAATTATTTAATAATAACAAGTTTGCGTTCGAAGATGTCTTGACATGTAAAATTTATTGTTAAGTATGATATTATCATAAATAAATCATAAATAAATAATGTAAAATTACTAAAAAGTTATTTGTATATAATAAATCTTTTTTGATTTTGCATTTATAAAAAAATTTAATATTAATTAACAGGTATACTTTAAAAAAAAGTCCCGCCACAATATTGAAATTTTTTTTGTACGTTGGAGGCGCTATATAGTGCGCTATACACATTCAGTTGTTACCAGTTAGTTTACTCTGTACGTTTCCAGTTTCCATATATTCTTTTTGCGTAAAATAAAACAAGAAAAGGTATTTACAAATAAAATAAAAAATATCTGAATTTTTATTCAATTTATTAATTATATTTTTCATATACATATTACCAGTTAAAATAAAAACAAAAGTTCAGGCGTTAATTTGGAGGTTACAAATTTTTAAGATGGATGCTGCTAAAAGAGATTATCAGAATGTGTACCAGTTCCAAATATCTATAAAAAGGATAAAACCTAAGGTTTGGCGTCGTATTTTAGTACCTGAAAATTATAGTTTCAGAGAATTACATTTTGCTATAATATGTTGTATGGGATGGTCAAATTATCACCTGCATCAATTTTTAATTAATAATCCTGAAACTTATGAAAGAGAAATTATTGGAAAGTCCTTAGAAGATGATGAATTTGGAATGCCCGAAACTATTTCAGAAAGAAAAACAAAATTGTCTGAATATTTTAAGGAACCCCATACTAAAGCTGTTTATGAATATGATTTTGGAAGTACTTGGGAACACGATGTTGTATTCGAAAAAATTTTACCAGCAGATCCAAAAACTGAATATCCTCAGTGTATCAGTGGATCACAGCCTACACCACCAGAAGAAAATACCGGTGAATCTAAAAATGTAGATGATGATTGCTTGTGTACAAATGGTAAATTTGATCCAAAAAAAGTCGATTTCAAGAATTTTAATGACATGTTTTAAGATACCATCTAATTTTTAACCACTTTTACTACTATTAATAAATAAATACTTAATATTTTCTTTTTTATAATTAAGCAACTTGAATATTATTATTTTAAGCTTTAAATATAAGTTTTTACTGTGTTTTAAATAAGTTAGACGATCAAAGTACTTAAATAAATGTTAACGGTAATTATTTTATGAATGTCTCATAGTAATAACTTACATTTTTTTTAGATATTTGACAAATATGAAACAAATAATATTATAATTATTATCTTATTTAACAAGAAATGTAATACATTGTATACATTTTTCTAAAATAAAAATTAATTATAAAATAATTGACAATCAAACTTAATTACAAACTACTTTTACAAAAAAATAGAAATATAATAATTTAATATCACTATAGGCTAAAATATTTAAATAATTTTTATTATAAAACAGGCTAGATTAGTTTTCAAGCTCGTATACAAATATTTTTGCAATTATATTTTGAACAAAAAAAAAAAAAACAAATTAACTGTTTTGTGTTGACCTATAATTATTAATACCTATAATTATTCTAAGGAATTATTGAATTATTTTAAGTCTATTTTTTTATAAAATATAATTTATGACATTACTGTTTCCTCGTAATCATAAAAAATTTTTTTGAATTAATAAAAAATTTAAATTATCAAAAGAGCCCTTCTTAGCCAAAATAGCACTGATTGAAAAGTTAAGCTTTTAGATATGAATAAAATTAGAATAATACCTAATGTAAGTTTTGAATATTTATTTTTTTGTTTTTAAAAAAAACAATAATAATAATAATAATAATAATATAGGTTTTGACATGTGCATATTAAATAATAAAAGCTTGCTTTTAGCATTTTCAGTAATATTTGCCAAAAATGTCAAAATTTACTTTTATCCTTTTATTATTTTAACATATACAGAGATAAAATCATACATATATGTGTGAGAAAACATCTCTAGGGGGTCTCTCTTTTACAAATATGTCCGTTGAGGAAAATCCATATTACATTTTATATATTTATATAATAAAAAGCATTCACGCGAGACGTGTTTGTTATAAATCTCAAAATGTTTGTGTATATTAGCTTTCAAAAGTATGAAAAGCTTCAAGTATAACAGTAGTATGTCTATTGACCACTTAGTACACCAAAAGGATAACGGTAATAAAGATGATCTGAGCTTTTTTTCTTTTTTATTTGCATATATTTATCATATTATGATACACTTGTTTAATCATTTTTTTTGAAATGTGTGATATTTTAAATTATAAAAAATAAAGGATCTCCTAATGTAAGATGTTTGCTGCACTTCGCTATATAAAATATCGATAAAAATATAAGTACTAACAAAATATCTATGCACTACTATTAGTATAGAAGAGCAGATCTTTTGTTATTTTTCTTCTTTGGTACCTAAACTATATTTGAAGTGAAAATGATTGAAGATACATTTTTTATTCATGAGCTTTACTTTTGAAGTCACAAAATTTGGTCTATTATAAGGGTTTTTTAGGTCGCAGATCACGAATTTCGGGTCCAAAAAGGGGTATTTTTTATTTATTCGCTTTGTAGAGGTTGTTTTTGCTAATTTAAGGGTGAAGCGCCAACTTTTCATAGTTAGGACCCCAAAATTCATGAACAGCAACACCTATATAATAGACAAAATTTGGTGATGGTCAGAAAATTAATACAGCAAACATATATACCCCTATGGATTAATAAATAACTAAACATAATATAATAAATTTAAAATATGATATTTTAATAATATAAAAATAATATATTATAATTATTTAATTTTAGTCATGGTACGATTACAAACTTAAATGGGATCCAAAGGAATACGGCGGTGTTGAAATGTTGCACGTTCCATCAGACCACATTTGGAGACCTGACATAGTTTTATACAATAAGTACGTATTGCGAATGAAATATAATGTAGAATTTAGAGATATATTATTTTATATTCTGAGAAAACTTTTAAATTACTAATTTTATATCTCCATATTTATGCTTTATATATATGCTATACATTGCATTTATTTGATTTAGTTTATGTTTTGTTTTTAATCAAAATAATATAAGCGAGTAATTTCTATGCCAAAAAAAGTTTTTTGCTAAATTTTAATTAAAATTTTTATCTATTTTAATTCTTTTTTTTTTTTTTTGGTTTCTACCAAACTATTTTAAAATAATGTAGAAAAATTATATTTCAATTAAATTTCTTTTAATTAAACAATTTTTATAATTATAATTTAAGAAAGAAAAAAAAATAAGAATAATAAAATATTAAATGTCCACAGTGCCGATGGCAACTTTGAGGTAACTCTAGCAACAAAAGCTACCCTTAACTATACTGGTAGAGTTGAGTGGAAGCCGCCGGCAATCTATAAGTCTTCCTGTGAAATTGATGTTGAATATTTTCCATTTGATGAACAAACCTGTATTTTAAAATTTGGATCTTGGACTTATGATGGTGTTCAGGTAATTAATTACAATATTTATTTAATAATTATTTAATAAATATATAAAATTATTTTTTTAATTCTGCATTCTTATTCATTAACCAGATTATTTAAGTTAATTATATGGGCAATTGTCTAAATAATTCGGCTAGATGTTAAAGAAATTAAAATTACGTACTTTAGGATATTTTTTGTATTAGGTGACGAAAAGTAATAACTTGTTGATGACTGAGTTAACTTCTTACCTTTTGTTAATTTAATTTTTCAGATATTCATGTCCAGTAAATAAAATTTAAAGTCTTTGTTGAAATAATTAGACTAAGGGAAATTTCATTGTGGAAAAAAGCAACAGTTGAGTGCTTTAAATAATACTAATTTATTAAAAATTTTAAATTTCCTAAAACTACAAGTTTCTTGTCGGTTCGAATACTGACTTTTACTACTGATTTTACCGGCTTTAGATAAAGTTTACTTCCTTTTAAATTAAAATTGTTTTGAAACCTGTAAATAGGTTTTGTAAATAAAATTTAAACTTACTTATAGAAAATTAACAATCTTAAAGTATGGATTAGGAGAAAGGGGGGGGGGGTCTAAAGAGTGAAATTTCTCGCAAGTGATAAAATTTGATTGCAGATACTATATAAAAACAAAAATTGTTTAAATCATAAAATATAAATTATAAATAAATTTAAAAAAATAAAATAAAAAAAAAAAGAAACATTATACACACACTGAAAAAAAAATCCGCTTGCGGCAAGCAGATATTTTTTTAATTTCATGTGAGAGAATGAGAGTAAATTTCGTAGTAAATCTTAATCAAGAAAATTACTCCTAATTATAGTATTAAATCATGGACAAAGAGTAAAATGTAATATTTTTAATTCTTCGGATAACTTTACTAAAATTAATAGTAAATTCAGTTGCATATGTAGATTTTACTCAAAATTTTTTCTCAGTGTATAGCTCCCATAAAACTTTTATCAGCATCAGAACACGTTTTAAATGCAACAAAGATTATATCAAACTTATTTAAGCATGCCAAAGTAAAACTTTGCCACCTTTATCTATATTTACTATCTGAATAAAGTTATATTCAATTATTTAATTATTGTATTTTTAACGAGGTTATTAATACAAAGTTATGAGTTTTCTCATAAATAATTTAATTATTTCTCATATCATTTTTACTCTTCTTTGTTTATTTATTGTATTAGTATTCAATAAAATAATAACTACTTTTATTTCTCCTACATACTCCATGTATGTGAAGCGCTAAATATAAATTTAATTATCTATGGATTAATTATTTACAAAATTATTCATATCAGATTTATATGTAAACATTAACTTTTAAATAAAGTAGATAATAGCCAATAATTTTTTATTATGGTATCTTTTCGCTTAAAATGATTTGAATTTACAGTCTACAATTCGCTCCAGGCTGTGATATTAGGTCCAGTCAAATCGTGGTTTAGGGTTTTTAGTTACTGGCCTTCATGAGATTTGATATATTATAGGTTTTTCGGGTCGCTGATTACAAAAGTCGGGGTCTTTTTCGGGAGATATTTGTAGAACAGCCTTAAATTTGCAAAAACTACCCCCGGAAAGGGGTATTTTTTATGTATTCGCATTTGAGTGTCTAGATTTTTCTCGTATGAGTTTTTCAGTCGCTAATCAAAAATTTGGGGGATTTTTTTAATGAAAAATTAATATTTCACCTTCAGATAAATAAAAAAATTATGATATTTTTAAAAAAGGTTTTAAAAAGTAAAAAATGCATGAATGTAGCAAAAACTCCTTTTGTTTGGGACAATTTTATTAATTTAAAGGTGAGATATTAATATTTCATACAAAAGTCCCCGAAATAATTAATAAGCGATTCAAAAAACCCATAAGGATCAAATTTAGACACTCAAAATGCGAATATATCAAAATACCCGTTTTTAGGGGTAGTTTTTGCAAATTTAAGGGTATTCCACAAATATCTCCTAAAAAAGGGTTTTGCCTCAAATAATGCCTAAATTTTGGAAAAAAACATTGATTACGATGACTATTTAGTCAATTCCCATTCTTTTTTCAAAAAATAATTTAAAATTTTATGTTACTTATAAGCCCTAAAACCATAAATTAATTTAATTCCCAGTGTTAATTTTTAAAATTATAAAAAAATTTTTGGCAAAACTATTTAATAAAAATTAAATCGACTAAATTTATTAAGAAATTTATTTTTTGGCAAAGAAACAATCAGATGAATATAATTTATGTTAAAAATAATCACTTTGATCATAATTTAATATTTTTTCTTTAGCAATTTTTTAAAATTAACATTATAGGGTTAAGTACACAGTTTTAGCCATTTTTGAGGCTGTTTATATTAAAATATTTTTGCAAGAAAAAAAAATAATTAAACTAAATTTATTAAAATAGGTATAAACTAAATAAATTCAATTGTCATTTTACAAAAACCTAATTGTTAGGTATTTAGCTGGTACATTGGTATAACTATGTTAAAAAAAATTAAGAAGAAATTTTAAAACGCACTCACAACCCTATATTTCAATAATTTAAAAAATTTATAAATATATTACAATTCAAAGAATAAAATTTTTTCAAATTCAATATATCAATAAAATTAAATATTTAATTTTTCAATTTTACAAAGTATATAAGTATAAAAATCTTTTATTTATAAAATAATAAAATAAAATAATTATGTATAAAGTACAATAAAATATAGCAAAAAAAAGGGTTATAATTTTATACGTGTATAATTTTATATCCATAAAGATAATAATACAAGATTATACGAATGAAAAAAAAAAAATTATAAAATAGTGAAATAAAAAGGACTTGTATAATAATAATAATAATAATAATAATAATAAAATAGAGGAGTGAAATTACAGTAAAATTATAGTAATATCCAAGTAATAGTTATTATAGCTTGTCCTCAACCATTTAAGACGTAAAAGGCAGTATAAACGTGGTTTTCTACCTTTGGACATATTCTCTGTACTTACTGATATATAAAATATACATATTTATAGGTACTCGAGTTTTCATGAAAAGGGAAAAAGTTCGAGTGAATCCATGTAATTTTACCATAAAAAAATTTTATTTACATTTTTTTTATCAAGTCTTTTTAGATATGCTACTTTTAGATAGCTTTAGACTCTAAAATAGATAAAGTTTTGGTTCCTCAAAGAGGAACCATTGTGTTAGGTCAAAATTTGATTTTCTATTTTTTGGTATATAAGCACGTTTTGGGTTCCTGGGAAGCTAAAAAACCGGTTTTTAAAAAAAGTCTGTATGTGTGTGTGTGTGTGTACGTATGTAATCGTTGATATTTCACAAACATTATGGAATTAAGACCTAATTTTTTTTTCAAAAATTTTTTCACCAAAAAAGCTCGAGGTACTTTTTTTTTTTTTTGATTTGGATGTAATACCTAATTTATTTCCATGAAAGTACTTATACTTGAAGGTATCGTTTTTACATAATATCTCGAATCGGATACTTAATTTTCTGAAAATTTTTTTTCTAAAATTTTTTTCACAAAAAAATACAAAAAATACAAATTTTTTTTTTCTTTTTCGACGTAGTACCTAATTTATTTCCATGGAAGTACTAGTTTTAAGAACCTTGTTTATTGTTATTTTTTGGATCTGATACTTAATTTTTTCAAATTTTTTTTGTTAAAATTAAAAAAATAGAAGAATAAAAAAAAATGCAATATTTTTTTTTTTTGGGGTGTAATACCTCATTTAATTCTATGAAAGTACTAATATCTGAAAATATTGTAACTAGTGATATTTCAAAACCATTATCGAATTAAGACCTAATTTTTTTTTCAAACATTTTTTTATCAAAATATCTCAAACCCCCCTTTTTTATTTTTAATTTGGATGTAATACCTCATTTATTTCCATGAAAGTACTTATATTTGAAAGTATAGTTTTCAAATGATATCTCGAATCGGATACTTAATTTTCTGAAAATTTTCTTTCTAAAATTTTTTTCAGAAAAAAATACAAAAAATACCAATTTTTTTTTTCTTTTTGGACTTAGTACCTAATTTATTTTCATGGAAGTACTAGTTTTAAGAACCTTGTTTATTGTAATTTTTTGGATCTGATACTTAATTTTTTCAAAATTTTTTTTGTCAAAATTAAAAAAAAAGAAAAATAAAAAAGAACTGCAATATTTTTTTTTTGTGTAATACCTCATTTAATTCCATGAAAGTACTAATATCTGAAAATATTGTAACTAGTGATATTTCAAAACCATTATCGAATTAAGACCTAATTTTTTTTCCAAACATTTTTTAATCAAAAAATCTCAAACCCCCCCTTTTTTTTTTATTTTGGATGTAATACCTCATTTATTTCCATGAAAGTACTTATACTTGAAGGTATGGTTTTTACTTGATATCTCCAATCTGATACTTAATTTTTTGAAAATTTTTTTCCTAAAATTTTTTTCACAAAAAAATACATAAAACACCAAATTTATTTTTCGTTTTGGACATATCTAATTTATTTTAATGAGAGTACAATAAGTTTTAGAAATTTAGTTTATAGAAATTTTTTGTATCCGATCACAATTTTTTTTTTTATTTTGATATAAATTATAACACACAAGAAAGAGTGACGGAAATCTTGCCTCTTTTTGACTTCCTTGGATTATTTTGCTCGTTGCTATGTTTATTAAATTTATGTATGCAGCTTAATGAAATTATAAACAATAATAAACAGCCTAAAAATATTAAATGGTTATGTTTGCATTTTAAAATTAAGATTTAAAAGTTATATTGGCATTTTTTAAAGGATCAAACAATTTATAGAATTAAATAATTTATTATTTTGTGATTAATAGAAATAATATAAATAATGTTAAAATCTTGAAGCAATTAATGTGGTTATTTTTTTATGTTACAAAATATTATTATTATTATTATTATCATTGTTGCGGAAGATTGGTCAAATGCAAGAAGTACACTGAGAAAATAAATTATAAGAAATTATTATAAATTCTGGTAAAAACTCCTATTTTTTTATAATAATTGAGCGAATATTTGTAATTTTCGCATCGTAACCAACCATTTCTTTGACAAAACAAAAAAATCATGTTTCCCAATATTTTAATTATTAAGGGATAATTATATATTCTAATAAAATAAAATTTTATAAAAAAAAATAAAATTAGCTTTTTTTATATTTGTCTCTTTTTAATTATGCAAAAATGATTTAAAATCCATTACCGCCGGCGCGACCAATCCATGGACGCTATAATTTTCACTTTCATAACAAAATGATCTTAATAATCTACTTTACCAGCTACTAAAAACGAAAAATGTATGTATAATTGCCTGGTTTTAATCAATAATATTTGTTGTAAATTAAGATTACAGCCCATTGTTTGAGGAACCTCAGTGCCAGCTAGTTGGCAGGGTATTTTTGTAATTTTCGTTTAATGAATTGTTTTCCAAAAAATAAGAAAGGATTTTTTTTCTGATTATTTTTTTCAGGGAAAAAATCAGACATTAAACTTATAAACATTTTAACATGAAACATCTTCAAAGGGAGTTCTATCTTTATAAGGTACCCTGGGGATCCGAAAATCAATGGGGGGGGGGGGGGTCAAATGGGACTTCGGTTTAGGGACTTACAAGGGGAGTTCAATACATTTGGAACACCGAATTACACCAAATGGTTATGGATGAGTTTGTTATGTTGAAAAAACATGCCGACTACCCTCCGTTCCTTCCAATGGGCCATCTGAGCCTAGAAATGCAGGGCTCAATGTTATAAAATAGGATTTTTTGGTAATTTTCAAAGAAACGCCAAAACCTCGCAAGATAACCAAAACTCTTCTGGTTGGTCTCATTTTTTTGGTTTAAGTATCACCTTTCATACGCCGTAAACCGCAATTTATTATCACTAATTCTCTTATCACTATAGCCAATTAACCAAAAGGTCATTTTTAGCTAAAAATGACCAATTTTTAAAATGCTGCCAAATTTGTAATTTCTGACGAAAATGGGTTTTATAGATCTGAAAAAATTTGTACAAGCTTCAAATTTCCAAAAATTTTTTGCTCGTCTCATTTCCTTGATTCGTTTTTAAGGAATGGCTCTTCAAAGTTACCATTAAAAATGAGCTTTTTTAAAAAATCGTAAAATTGGGACTGTGACTTCAAATTATCATATCTGGTTAACAAATAATTGCAAAAGGTAAAGTCAAGAAGTTTTGGAAACTTGAAGCTTGTACAAATTTTTTCAGACCTATAAAACCCATTTTCGTCAAAAATTACAAATTTGGCAGCATTTTAAAAATTGGTCATTTTTAGCTAAAAATGACCGTTTGGTTAATTGGCTATAGTGATGAGAGAATTAGTGATAATAAATTTTGGTTTACGGCGTATGAAAGGTGATACTTAAACCAAAAAAATGAGACCATCCAGATGAGTTTTGGTTAACATGCGAGGTTTTGGCGTTTCTTTGAAAATTACCAAAAAATCCTATTTTATAACATTGAGCCCTGCGTTTCTAGGCCCAGAAGGCCCATTGGAAGGAACGGAGGGTAGTCAGCATGTTTCTTCAACATAACAAACTCATCCATAACCATTTGGTGTAATTCGGTGTTCCAAATGTATTGAACTCCCCTTGTTAGAAGAATTTAGGTTTAGGGACTTGTAATAATTTGGGTTAATGGACCTAAAATATTGTCGGTTTGTGGGATTAGAATAATTTTCATGCAGAGACTTATAATAATTTTAATTTATGGACTTAAAATAATCTGGATTCGGGGACTCAGAATAGTCCGGGCTTAGGGATTTGAAATAATTTGGGTTAATGGACGTAAAAAATTTTCCATTTAGGGACTTAAGATAATCTGATTTTAGAGACTTAGAAACTTATAATAATTCAGATTTGGAGATTTAGAATAATTTCAATTTAGGGACTTAGATTAATCTGGGTTTAGGGACTTGTAATAATATGCGTTTAGCTAATTAGAATAATTTTAATTTAGGGACTTAATGTAATCCGGAATTAGGGACTTATTGTTAGAATAAAATAAAATTAAAATCCAGGGTTACAGACTTGGAATAATTTGGATTTCGGGAATTAGAATAATTTTGGTTGGACCCCAAAGTATTCGATTAAAGGGATGGTGGAGAAGGGGGGTGGAGTAAAATGGGATATAGAATAATTTAGATCTAAGTACTTAGCTTTTAATTTAAGGGTTTAGAATAATACGGCTTTGGGGATTCAGAATAATTTAAGTTTAGATTCTTGACATCAAGTAAATATGATAATTACAAATTATAAAAGTATAGCAAAATTGATTTTTAACAAATTTTTAATAAAAAAAAATTATTTCAACTTCGCGCCACCATATTTTGTATTTTTCGGCATCGATTTCGACACCAACCTAAAGTGTGACTTCACTGATATACAAAACGATATCAATTTAATTTTATCATTAAATTATTAAATTTATTTATTTTAGGGCCTTACCTGACCCATTGAACGTTTCATGGCCCTAATTTTTACTCTGATTTTAAGTAGGGTTAATTAATTCTCCCTACTCCCAGCTAAATTTTTGGCCCCGTGTAAACTTTACCATGTAAGACTTATAAAATTTAAAGTATAATTTTTTTGGGAGTTAAAGGACCATGCAAGAGAAGGCAAAGGCCCCTATGAACTCATTCCACTGAAATCGCCCTTGCATCTTTAGTCTTCTATCCAAGTTAAGGATAGAATTGTATCCAATTTACCTCGTTCTTTCTCCGCGTTTAAGAAAATAATTTTGTTATTTCAAAGAAAAATGTTAATAAATATACAAGAACGTAAATAAAAAAAAAAAAATAATTTTACTACAAAGAAAAAACAACAAATTCATTAAAATAAAATTTATAATTACATTTTGTTCGTTTGTTTCTTTTCAAAATATAATTAACAAAAGATAAAAAAATTTTCTATATACTTTGAAAATTATGAAAAATAAGATTTCATTTTATAAATTCAAGAAAAAGCAATAAAAACATTTATAATTTATATTTAATTTAAAGAATATTTTCATTTTTAGCTTTTTTTTCCTTAACTCAAAATTTATGGTTATATAAAAAATTAATAAACTTTATCATAATATACATATTGTATGGAATATTATTTCGTATTTAAGGTTTGAATATAATAAATTGACGAAGAAAACGTTATGCATATAGAAGTACTTTAGTCTCTATAAAGGTGCTATAATAAAAGATATTATATTTCATACATAAAGGAAAGAATAATTTATTATTATGTGATATAAACTATATCTTAGAGCGATACCTATTATGCATGTATGGAGAAAATGATGATTAAATTGAAAATACAGATATTTATTTTGTTATATTTTCATACTTTAAAAAATGAATTTTAAAATTTACCATATTTCTTTAAATACTGCAATTATTTAAAAGTCATTTACACGACGAAAAAATATTTATTTTATTTATATATGGATATAGCTAATTGGTTTTGCCAATTAAATAAAAATTATAAGATACAATTAATTATAAAGTTATATAATGTTATTATCTCCTTATTGTTATGCTTTAAAAAGTCCAATTACTGCTTATTTTATTTTTTTTATCTTTACTTCAAATTTTTGTCGTATTTATGAAAACAAATATTACTTTTTTAACCCAGGAAGAAAAAAAAATAATGGCCTAGATCAAACGTTATTATTATAGACAAAGCCTATTTATAGGCGAAGCCGATTGTGGTAAATTGTGATCTGGGGCATTCTTTGTTTTGCCTTCAATTGAGAGAAAAAAATATTTTTGACCCACTAGGATGAAAATAATTTTTTTATGTCTGATGATACCATAGCAAATGGCAAGTATTTATTAAAGAAATTTTTTAAAACTTTTCTTCAGTTTTTATGTTACTTGTAACTAGGGGTGTGTGGTTACTCGACCCGAAGCCTCGGGTCGGTCTTGGATTTTTTCGGGTCGGGTCGGGTCGGTTCGGTCTTCGGGTATACCCGAAAAGTTTCAGAAGTCCGAAGGTACAGTTTTTTCATCTTCAATTTCCGTGGCATTACGATTCCATGAATATTTTTCCGAGAATTTTCCATTTACACTACAAAAAAAGGAAAAATATTCAATTTTTAAAGCTCTTAAGGTGGAAGGAGATTATAAATCTCCAAATGGCTTAAAAAGACCGAATTAAGCCCGATAGATCGTAGGTCCCAAAGTCATATTAAATAAGCAAGATTCTCTCGGTAATTTAAACTTAAAATAATAATGATAGTAAACACTAAGAAATTTTATTTGTTCGTATTGAGCTTGTCAAAAGCATAATTAGGTCCTAAGTTGCTCGTTAAGACCCATAATCTAAAAAAATCACCAAAAGTCTTCTCCCACAATAAACTTACAATAAAAATGGTAGTAAAAGGTAGTAAATACTAAAAATTTTTTTCTGTTAGTATTGAACTTTATAAAACGATGATTGGGCCCTAAGAAACCCTTAAGGTCTTTAGGACCCAAAAACTCAAAAATCACCAAAAGTTTTCCCCCATAACAAGCTTACAATAAAAATGTTAGTAAACATTGAAATAATCTATTTTTTCATATTGAGCTTTAAAAAAAAGCCAAATTGGGCCCATTAAGGTCTGTAGGGCTCAAAATCTCAAACCTCTTTCTCATAACAAGCATACAATAAAACTGGTGGTTGTTTTTTTAACATGGAACATGTTCATTGGATGGGGTATTTGAAAAAGCTTGGCTCGGCAGGAGGGGGGTGAAAAATTGAAGTTTTTAGGGGGGGGGGGGTGTGAAAAAGTGACGTTTTTAGGAGGGGAGGTGAAATATTGACGTTTTTAGGGGGGGTTGAAATTGACTTAGAATATTTTCAATTTAGGTACTTAGAATAATTTGAAATGGGAGTCAGGGCCTGATCAGGCCCTGATAAGAACAAGAAATTAGAATATTTTAAGTTTATGGATTTAGGATAATTTATATTTCAGGATATGTTGTAATTTCGGTTCTTGGATTTATTACTATTATGAGTGAACATGTCCCATGCTCGTTGGTTGTGTAGTTACACAAACCGGTTATAAATTTTTTTAAGCCAAAATCGTATTATCTGGACCTAAAGTTTGCTGTGAAATCTGAATTTGAAAAAAAAGTATACTTTATATTTAAAATTTCGAAGTTGGGTCCTGATGGAGAAAAAAAAGTTCAGCCTCCTGCCCCTCGGGTCAAATCAAATTTTTTCATCAAAAATATACTTAATTTTTTTAAAATTTTTTACATAAAAAAATAAAAAAATAGCAATATCTTTATTCTGTTGGGACGTAGTATTTAATTTTTTTCCATGAAAGTACTAACATCTAGAATTCAACCATAGGTCAATTACTTAGCAGCGTTTTTTTTTTTTTTTAATAATTAAAAATTATCCTTTATTTATTTTGTAAATTATTACTGATAAAATTATATAATTCACAAGTTACCGTTAAATTAGAATATTAACTACATTAATATTTTTTAAAAAGCAAAATAATAACTTTTTATTTATGCATAAATCTTTACACTTCAATGAATACATTTATGAAACTCTTTTAAACCAGTAGAGCCTGAATAAAATGTATAACATAAATATTTATTTACAACTATTTTTTCGAAAAAATTCATTTGTCTTTATAATTTTTGATTATATTAAAATTATTTCACGTTAATTTAGGTACTCATAACATTAAAAAAACCTAAATGAATAATATTCTTTTGCCTTGGTTTTATTTTGATTGGAATAATAAAATAATTATATTTATTTTCAGGTCGATTTAAGGCATATTGATGAAGTACATGGGAGTAACGTTGTTAAAATAGGAGTGGATCTTTCTGAATTTTATACTTCTGTTGAATGGGATATTCTTGAAGTGCCAGCAGTCAGGTAAATATTTTTATTATTATTATTATTTAAATATTTAACATTTTCGCAAAATGAAATTACCTTTGATTTAAAGTACTATCAGGTTTTTTATAAATTTTACTTCAAAAAAAATTTTTTTTTTATTTCAAGCAGACCAACCTGTTATTCTTGATAATAAAATATTTTCTCATAATCAGTTCCCTTGTCAAAACTTTTTATTAAAAAAAAAATTAAATTAGATTTTAAAGAAATGTTAAATTAAAACTGAAATAATATAAAATATTCAACAAAAACAGTACATTTAATTTTAAAAGAAGAAAAGGAATTTAATAAAAGGATACTTTACTACTACTTATATTTTTTATTTTATATATAAATAAGACATTTTTATTCATTATAAAAGTTTCCTTCTATAAAATTTTTAAAAATTTAATTTGTTTTCATGTCACAAACTTTTTTAAATACATAATTAATCTTATTATTTCTTTTTTTACCTATTTTAAATCTCGATATTTTCATTATTTTATATAAGAAAATTTAATTATTTTAAAAATTAAATATTATTTTAGGAATGAAAAATTTTATACTTGCTGTGATGAGCCTTATCTTGACATCACTTTTAATATAACAATGAGAAGAAAAACTTTATTCTATACAGTTAATCTTATAATACCTTGTATGGGTATATCATTTCTTACGGTGCTTGTATTTTACTTACCAAGTGACAGTGGTGAAAAGGTATGTCAATTTTTAGTTTTTTTATTTTAATTTATATGCATATTGAAATTATTAATTTTTAATTAATACTTTAAAATACTTTTAATCTATGCCCGAATTTCCTTTTTCGTACCGTCAAAGTCCATTTTTACCTCGTTTGTAAGAATTTCATTTTAGTCCCTAGGAGCCTATTTTGCTTTAGAAGGAAAATTTGCATTTGGTGGGACTGTTTTTATCATACGAAATCCATTTCGCAACATACATAGCCTAACTTTAAAAAAATAATTTTTATTAGCTTGCACTGAATTCATCTTGAGGAACCCACTTTGTACGCCCAAAATCCAATTTTTCCCCCATAGATAAACTTTAAGAATAACAGTAATAATAACACAATAACTAACTTCTAGAAATAACTAATAATTCAATATTTAAGAATAACATTTTATTTGAGTCCCAAGAGGCCATTTTGACCTAATTAATCTCGCGGGACCCATTTTGTACTTCAATAGTCCATCTGTATCTCTAAGGATCAACTTTTACATCAGGAATTTATTTTAGCCTTAGGGCTTATTTTCGAACTACTGAATCATATTTTTCTATATACAGTTTTCTTATTCTGTCAAAGTTTGTATAAACTGAGTTCCTTCAGGCTTTAATATAAAATTATAAAGATACTAATATTACATTTTTCGACTCACTATAATTAACGAATATTTAGTTTTCAGCCTAAAAAAATAGATTTAAGATAACTGATATCTGAATTAATTTTTTTAAACTAAATTTATTCTCATTTAATTACAAAAAGAATTTCAAAAAATTATTTACTATGATTTTAAAATTGTATTGCAAATAATCTCTATATTTAAAAAATTCGCGCGAAAACAAAGTCAAATGAAATGCGGAACAATTATTCCTTTCCCTCGTTTGTCCCTATTATTCTATTGGAACATTATAAAAAAGATAAAAAATTTTATTTTTTAAGAAAATCCCTATAGATTAATCAAAGATTGATATACTAAAAATTATAAAATGCAAAAAAAAAAAATCATTTTTCTAAATGCGGAATGCCAAAATCCGCTTATCGTAATTAAAGAAGATTTGCTTCATTTAAGAAGATTTGTAATTATTTAATAATATTTTAAAACAAGAATAATAAAAAAGATCAGAACAAATAACTTAATAAAGTAAAAAATTCCACTTGGTGCAAATAGAATCCCGGTAGGTAAAAAAATAAAATTTTATCAAGTTTTAGCAAGTGGATCCTAGCTAGCTAACAGAAAATAGTAAGTACATATTACGCTCTATGCCTAAAAAAGTGGCCTTAAATTCACGTAAACTATCAAACACTAAGCCTATAATAATCGTGTTTCTTAACTTTTTAGAGGCAAGAATTTTTTTTTGATTTTCATAAAATTACAACTCAAAGAAAACCCATATATTGCTTACAAATATTGTATTGGAAGCTGCTGAATAGAAAAAAGCAACAATTTGAAAGAAATCCAAATAAGGTTCTACCGCCCATATATGAGTCATTCAAAAGTTAGAAGTAGTGTATAATTTTAGGGAAAATAAAATTCACAGGCCCTGTCAGGCAATGTCTTAATAACCCAGTATTTATTACCTTAAAAGCCAAAAGTTTTAATTTGTTATAAGTTTCTAAGTCAGATCTAATGAAATAAATAAAAAATTATGTTACAGGTAAGCCTTTCAATTTCAATCTTACTGTCTCTCACTGTGTTTTTCTTGCTGCTGGCTGAGATTATTCCGCCGACGTCTCTTGTGGTGCCTCTACTAGGAAAATTCGTCCTTTTCACAATGATTCTTGATACATTCAGGTTAATAAATTAAATTTTTATTATTAAAGTAGCTTTTATATATTTTAAACATTATTTTACATGGTTTAATAAATTTTTTTTCAGTATATGCGTGACTGTGGTGGTTTTAAATGTTCATTTCCGTTCACCACAAACTCACGTAATGGCTCCTTGGGTGAGAAGAGTCTTTATACATGTTTTACCAAGGCTCTTGGTAATGCGGCGGTAAGTACTTTAATAATTTATTTTTCATTAGCTATAATTTTTAAAAAGTACATCCTTTATTATTTAAATAATAAATTATTTTAACTTTGTGGGCAAAGTTAACTTTTTTATTTATATGATTTTTTTGTGTGCATTACATTTTAATCAATTTGCATGTGCCTAGTTTACAAAAAAGCTTTTTATCGTTGAAAGTCACTTTTATTACTTAATTTATGTATTAAGTGAAAGAAGTTTTAAAAAATTATTTAACATTTTTTTTTAATTATGAAATATTTCTAAAAAAATTTATTTTTGGGGGGACTGGGGGTCAGTGAAACCATCCATAAATTTTATGAACCTTTTAAGGTCTAAACGGACTGTAAAAAGTTTTTTTCTTTTTTGTCTAAAAAAGATGTATTTAAAATGAAATTTTTTGAAACCAGGATTTTTTTTTATCCAAAAACTGTTCTTTTCAAAATTTGGGGTCAAAAATATCTAGGCAAAAAACAAAAAAACTACCCAGGTTTGTTTGGACTTAAATGGGATTATATGGCAAATTGTTTGAATAATGAATGACTCACCTTTATTAATTTTAAAGAATTTTTCATACCAAAAAATAATTAGCAAAAAATTTTGACCAAATAAAAAAGCCTATTAAATATTCGTTTTAATCCATCTTAAAATTTTAATATTTTATCAAAAAATTAGCGTATAATCAAATAAATATATTTATAATTTCAAAATTCTTCTTTAGATTTATACCAAGGCCGCAATATACAATCGAAAGGCATAGTTATACACATCCAAGTCAACGTGTCATGGTAAGAACATGTAATGGTCTCGAACTTCGAGATCCTACATTATATGCAGAAGCATCTGCATCGGAACTTATGGAATCTTCGGTATTGTTTCCAAGTCTCGATTCAAGAGATGATCCGAATCCCAGGTTTATGTAATTATGAATTCTTATTATCATTATTATTATATATATATGATAAGGACAAATTTTTATTTTTATAAATATGTGCATTTTTCACTGCATAAGACAACAGTTTCTTTATTTAAAAAACTTAAAAATCAGCAATAATATACTTGACCTCAATTTTTATAGATAAAATCAATATCTGTATATTATTATGACTTCAAAATATTTTTTTTTGAGACTATAATAAAAATTTTTTAAATGCACGGCATGTTAGAAAAATGCATACGGAGGTATGTGCTTACTAGGATGGCAGTTAACATAAAATTACTTTAATACATCAACGGATAAAAATTTGTAGAATTTACCAAAAAATGAGTTGCCCAAAACTTTGTAGCTCATTAAATCAGTTCCACTTAAAATCTGCTATTTATTATATATTAAGGGAGGTTTAGAAAATTGTTGGGGAGTGGGGGTCAAACTGGAATCAATTTGCTAAAATAGGTTTTAAAAAATTAAGGGGGGGGGGGCTTAATCCAGTACTACACGTTAATAATGTAACGTGAAATTTGTTAAAACAGATAAAAATGTCCAGCAAGGGTGAGGCCCTTATGAAGCAAATTTTTGATCCCATAATAAACAATATTATTAATTTCATTTGTCCTCGGTAACAATACTTCAGATTGATTAAATGAGCAACAATTTTGGGAATATTATATTTTGGTAAATGAACGTTAATTTTAGCCGGTGATTGAAAATTATAGCATTTTTTTAACTGCTCCTTCTAATATAATTTGCATAGTTTGGTTAAATAAATTATATATTGTTAAATTTTTATTTTATAATTTACGTAAAATATTTGAATAGTTTAATTATTTTATATTGTCTTTATTTTTTACTTTTTAAATAAATAATAAATTGTTAATTTTTTTTTAAAAAAAAGTCGTAATTCAGATTAATTAAATATATAATTATTACTTATCAAAAACCGAAGTTAAATATAATTAATTAAAAAAAAAGCTTAATATATCATATAAAATAAATTTAAAAAAAAAAGTTAAAAAATCAATTACTAATTAAAAACAGGGAACTAGAAGCAATTAATCTTGGAAGTCAATGTCGTATTCACGGTTCACCGGCTGCACCCCCAGCATCATCAAGACTTCCTGAACCAGAAGAAGACAGCGTTGAAGAATTGTGTGATACTTTAAATCATTGGCATAACTGTCCAGAACTTCATAAAGCTATTCAAGGTATTAGATATATTGCTGATCATACAAAAAGAGAAGAGGATTCAACAAGAGTAATATATTATTTTAAAACATTTTTTTATTCAATATTTAACCAACGAATATATATACTAAGTTAGTATATATATTCGTTGATTTAACGCTGATCCAATTAAAATTAATAAGGCTTTAAAATACGAGTTCTTTATAATATCATTAGGCAAGCTTTAAAAATTTTAAATGGGTCAAACCATTCAAATTGGTTATAAAATAAAAATTATTTATAAATAATTTAAAATTACAGGTAAAAGAAGATTGGAAATACGTAGCAATGGTATTAGATAGATTATTTCTATGGATATTTACATTAGCTGTTATTGTTGGTACAGCTGGTATTATATTACAAGCACCAACATTATATGATGATCGTGTACCAATTGATGTTAAATTATCTGAAATTGCTTCAACAACTGCCAAACCACATATTGTTCCAAATCTTTGAGAAATTATGTTTGTTAATACTGATAAAATCATTTAAATAAATAATATTTTATCTTACATATATATAACACATACGTCGAAGTTAATATATTATTTGTTCAAATAAATATTTAAATAATAATAAATAAGTAAACATTATTATTATTATTATAGTGATAATTTTTAGAAAAAAAAAATATGAAGAAAAAAAATGAATTTTTTTATTATCATTTTTTTACTTGCAAAATAATAAATAAGTAAATTAATTACGTTTATAAAAATAGTAGAAAATTTATAATTATATTGATATTATATTAATTGTTAATTAATTATATAAATGTTAGTATGGGAATTATTTTTTTTTTAATTTGAATGAATTTTTTATTGCTGGATGTAATTTGGTAGAATTTACCGAAAAAATGAGTTTTCAAAAATTTTAGCTCCTTGAATTACATTACAAAACTGAGAAAAAAAATTGTTTTTTCCAGTCAAATCACGGTTATGTAATTGTTTTTGGTAGCCAAGATGAGAAAAGTATAAAAGGTTTCCAGGCTTCTAAAAAGTCTTTTCATATGCCACAGTCACAGCATTTTAATGGGCTAAAAATGTAGATATTATCTATAACAGTAATAGATTATTCAATGAAAGTTTTTTAAAATAATTCCCAAACTAATAAATATAAAATAAAATAAATTGATTCCTGTTATTATAAAAGGAACCAAAAGAATAAATATTGTATAAGTAAGATTAAAATAAAAAGAAAAACGTAAATATAATAAAATTAAGTATTAATAATGAAAAAATTGTTAATTAATTGTATAATTTAAAAAACAAGAAAATAAGAATTTTTTATAAAATATTATTATTAATTTATTTTAATATTTTAAGTAGACAGAAAATGAGACAAATATTTAAATTAAAGTAACAAAAACCCTAAGTATTTTTACAATTTTTTATATTAATCTGCTTGCATAATTAATTGATAACAATAATGATAATAGAAATTTTAATGTTTTTAACTTCATTTTTTAATTATTTAATAATTGTAATAAAATTTGTTTAATTTTTTTAAACTGAGCAAAGTATCATATAAATTATGCCATATAGAAATTATATGGCCGAATTTTAGACCCTTATAATTATTCCTTGCAAAATTAATTTTTATTTAATCTTACTGAACGAAGTCAAATTTTGTTAATCGCACAAATTAATTTTTAAAAAATACACTAAATTAAGGTTTAAAATGGAAAAATATTAATGAATTTTATTATGCCATATTTGTAAAATTTATAAAGGTCTAAAATTTTGTTTAAAGGTAAAACCATAAAATAACTCTAAAACTGACATAAAAAAAGCTCAAATAAATAAAAAAATCTACGTAATTTTTTAATTGCAAGCAGTGCTTTTTTATATTTATAATATAATTGAATTAAATTTAAATAATAAAATATAAAAAATAATTTACCTAAAATAATAATAATAATAATTAAAATAATGAGGAGTACTTTTTACTCAGCTATTTTTTTAAATAAGAAAAAAAATATAAATGGAATATTATTATGTAAAAGTATGTGTCTAATTAGTCTATCTAATTAGTCCTTTACTGACTGGCCATAAAAATTTCGCTGAACAATTACAATTTTTTATGTTAAAAAACAAAGAATGTATTTTACTTGATACTCAAAGAATTCATTTAAGTTTATCGTTGCTGATAATTTTGTTATTCATACTTATTTGTTTAAATTAAGGGGTTGTTCAAAAAATACGTTACGCTGAAAGAGTTGAGTGATGGATCGTCTAAACTTTACATATGTCCCATTTATAAAATTAGGAAGTTCCTGAAATTTTTTAAAAAATGTGTAAAATTTTTTTTAAACGAGCCTTTATCTTTGTTAAAACATTAAGGCAGAAGCAGAAACTACATTTGTAAAATTTAGTAAAATTGATTTTATTTCAAGCAGAGCTAATAAAATTCAAAAAAAAAGTTACTCTCTCAGAAAAATTAACCATAATTAGGCCAAATTATTTTCGACAGGGTAATTTTTATTTTATTTTAACTTATGTCAATATGATAATTATTGAAATAGGTTTCAACCTATTATGTAAATGGTAAATGTATAGTTTTTACTAACATATTGCATGCTCCTGCAGCCTGGCAACAATTTCAGTAACTTCATCTAAAATACATATATACTTATAAAAGGTAACTCAAATCTCTTTTGCATGTATAGACTCTCGTGTTTTAGCAGCTGTGCTATCAAACTCGTTCAAGTTTAACTAATTAACTTCTGAAATAATATAAATACATTGATGGACCAATTTCTTGAATATTGCTTTAAAAATATTTATAACAAGCAAAATATCTTTAAATTCCACAAAAAACTTTGTCTCTGCTATAATAATTTCAAAAGCAGTCCGAAATGCTTCTATAATGCGTCCAAAAATTTCTAACATAAAAATTGATGGCAGTTGAATAAAATATTTAAAAATAATGTATCTTGAAAAATGTGCTAGTCAGTAAAGGGATAAAATATAGTATATATAAAAATAAAGTTTAAATAATTTTAAATTCTATATATGGTTACAAATTATTCATTTAACATCGAGCCTATATTATGGTATAAAGGGTCCATTAATAAAATCAGAGCGAAAATTAATAATATATTGACATAATATTTATCTATTATAATAATAAAAAAAATATTAATTAAATTATTAGGTACTAAAAATATATATGGGCAAATCTATAAAATTTCTGGTATTTTTTATAATAAAAAAAAGAATTAACAGCTAAAGTTTCACAAATTTTGGCATTGAGAAACCATAAATTTAATGAGATGTACTGACAGTATTGCAATTTAATTGGCTTATATATAGCTTTTAAACTAATTTTCTTATAATAAAATATTATACTATAAATTTTGCTGATAAAGTATTGAGAACCCCGGAAAATATTTAGAGATTTCTCTGATTATTTTGTGGCCTAAATCTATAATTGAAAAAGCATAAAAATTGAGGCTCTAAACCGTGCTATCCAGGACTTTTAAAGATTTACTCATATTTTTTCATCTGATTGTTTTTTAAGAAATCGTGCCTGCAATTTACTTGAATTTTACTTTCTTAGGCACTGTCAAATATAAAATTATTAGCTCTCCAGTACATTCTGTAAATACAATACTCTTAAAAATTTTAACCAAAAGACTTAAATGCTGCCAAAAGTAATTTTTAAAGCTAATTTTTGGAATTTTCTTAATTAATTAGTTATATGTTTTTTGAATCCGCAAGAAGTTGCTAAAAAATTAATTTATTAATTTAAGGAATTAATTTAACGAATTTAAAATTAAAGACAATTGAGCATACGATTTCTTAAAAAGTATTCAGGTGAACTCATAAATAATATACTTTTAAATATAAAATAAAATGAAAATTCTAAATAAATTCGCATCGATTTAAGAATATTAAATTACATTTAGCACTAAAATAAAAAAAATTGAAATTAGGTACTAAATTAACAACCCTCAATTAACTAAAAATTTCACATAGAGTTGCAACCTGAGTTGCAATGGAGTTGCATTTTTCGCAAAAAAATCTCAAAATTCTTTGGAACTATTTGCAACTCAGTGCAATTCCACGTAGAGTTGTAAGTTGGTTAAGGGTTGTAATAAATTAAAGATACACATAAATTAAAGATTTGGTTGAACCAAAGCAGCTCTACCGTGTATAATATTATTATTCTAGGATATGCTGAAATTATTGTATACTTAAAGTGCTTACTATCAAAATTTTCAAGAAGTAAACATTAATTTTATTTTACAATAATTCATGAACCGACAACAAACTAGCTTTTTCCAGCAATGGCTTAAAGAAAAATTTTTCAATCGTTGGTTAAAAATTCGGATTTAAGCACTTTAAAAATTGAACCATTGAAATTCTAACAATGGTATAGCAACAAATAAAATACCTGTACTAACTATTAATAATATTAGGAAAGTACGATTTTTAACATTAATAATCTATGTAAATTACTGAATTATTTATTGAAAAATGTATAATAATATTACGTTCTTGTGATTTATCTGTAGAAAATCGTTAATTGGCTATAATACTCTAAAGAAAAAAATATAAAATAAATGTACAGATTTAAAAGAAAATTTTGATCCCTATATTATTATTGTGTGTTTGTATATTAAGAGTGTATAAAATTATATTATAATTAAATTGATTATTTAATAATTTTTTATGAAATTTTTCCCTAAGGGTTAAATTTACAGAATAGAAAGATCTGATTAATTAATCCTTTGTGATTAGTCTCTGATATTTAAATTACACTGTTAAAAGTAACTCCTGGATTATTCATACAAGAAAATGAATTGTTTGCAGAAAATTAGTCAATTTTCTTGTAAATTTATAACTACTTTTCGCGAATTAGCGAAAAAAATCACAAATTTTTGATATTTACGATTTTTATCGAAAATTAACTAATTTTTCCCAAATAAACTATTTTTTTTTGTATTTTATTTATGAGGAGCAACTTTCAACAATGTACGCATATAATTAGCAAACTCAGTAAATAAAATTATTGTCTAAATTGTCTATATAAATGTATAATTAATGAAAAATATTGTTACATAGTGTGCATAATTATAAATACAACTTATTAAAATTTTGCAGAAATTAAAAATATACTGGTACCTATAACTATAACTTAAATAATTAATTGTTATAAAATTATAAATTGCTGTAGGATATTATGAAGTAAATACAGATCTGTCTTCCTGGTATTATAAACTACATAATATATGTTATCGAATTTGAAATTTAAGTTTTCTCTAAAAAACATTTTAATTTTGAAAACAAATATAATTTTGTTAAGTTTTTCAGAAGATATATAATTTTTTGTAGCCCAATTCAACACTTTTATTAAAAAGATTTCCAAATTTCAAGGTTTGGTTGATTTTCCAAAATTTAGAAGTTGATTTGTTTTAATTTAGATACAATATGGACTCTTAAAAAACGAGATACAGGAAATTAATATACTTGATAATGTAATTTATACTTTTAAATGCAATTTTTAAGTTTATATGACTTTATTACAAATTAGATTTACTCCTAAAATGAGAAAAGAACTGGTTAAATATAATCTATCTATTTTGCTTTACCAGCTAGTACATAAAAGATAAGTTTATACTCTTGTTACGAAAATAGCTATTTCAATTCTACCAAATATTATGTTGTATAAGAAAGAATATGTATTTAAGAGGCCTATTAACAGACCTATATTATAAATAATTGTTATTAAAATATGATTGTTTATTGAAATATTAATTAATTTTTCATATTTTATAAAATTAATTTTAAAAAAATATATAAAAAGTATGTTTAGTGATCTATAAAAAATATATAACTATTCTAAATATACACTAAATAACCGCTATAATTATACTATATCTCCCTTATACATTTATTCAAAATATCTATAACGATAAATGAAAATTTTTTCATTAAAAATATAAGAAACACATACATTATAAATGCTTTGTAAAAGAAAAGAAAAATTACTCAACATTATATATATAAATATATATATACTATATGTCATAAAAAAAAATAAATATATTAAACGTATAAAAAAAATATATAATTCAATAAACAAACAAGTATTATATAAAATTTATATAGTAATTAGTAATTGTCGACAACAAGAAAAAAGAAAAAGTTTATACATGAAAAATGTATATCTATATAATATAAAACAAAATTAAATAAATAAACTTGATTTTTGTAGAAAATAAATTAACATTATTTATTTAGTATTTTAGTTCCTTATAGGTATTATAATCTATAATAAAAAATAAGTTTTATTTTAAATTTAATCATTTTTTATTTCAAAAAAATACTATTTACATTGCACAGTTTTTATCACTATATGTATACATGGAACCTCTAGCAAGATACAATTTTAATTAAATATAGCAATTTTCAAACACCATTTTTTATTAAAATATATTTTTAATTGTATATACATATATATATATTTCTTTTTGAATATAATTTTTTTATTTATATGTTGAATACAATATTATTCAAAAATATATATATATTTTATGGATTATTATTTAGAAAATGGCGTAGAAAATAATAATTCTATTTATTATTGGTCTTTTTACTTGCTAGAAAAAAATTTTTTTAAAGCGATATCTAAATAGAATTTATTCTTTTGTAACTGTGATTTAAGAATATTTATGCAACAAATTTTTAATTCCCTTGGATTTAAATATTTTATCACTAACTTATTTCATTTTGTTACATGGTATGATGTTTCTTTGAACGTTGTGCAGTATATATGAACTTTTAATGATTTTAAGGGGATCCTATACCAAGCAAGTTTTTTATTGGCAGTGAATTTATTTTAGTCAATGCCTTATTTAATAAAAAACCTGCTCTATATATATATGGTTAAGCAGTTAACGACTTTTAAATATTTAATACATATTTGTAGAATTTTTTGACAAATGCTTTTTTTTACTAATGAGCACCTGACCAAAAATTATCTCTTTAATTAACAAATTTTTTTTCTAATTGATTTTATAAATGTTGATAAGCATTCTCTTAATTTGTATTTATGTTTCTTTGAACTCGTCTTCAAATAAATAATTTTTCAGTTTTTTGAATTTTCTCTTTTTTATTAATTATTTTATTTAAAAACTAAGCCATTATTTACACTAAGCTTTACATGTTATGCCTTCAGAATTAAAGTTTGGAGTATAAATATTATTCGATAATCTAAAATACATATTATTCTATTACCTTTGAATGAGGCTACCAAGCAGTTTTTTAATTGAATTCATAATTTTTTATTCCAAACCTTAAACTTTATTTTATCATGTGAACCCTAAAGAGCATAACATATTAAATTTTTTATATGCAAGTAAGAATTGACCATATTAAACTGAAACCTTTTTCTAGGCAATTTTTTTTCCAAGTATTCTGGAAAAAGCATTTTGTTTATGCTGAATAATTAAAACAATCACATTTTTTAATTGAAAAACAAAGTATCTTTAACAGATTAAAACATTTTGGTCATAAATTTGTTTGAGAAGATTTTTTTTTTCAAATCACTTATTATTTGCTTTCTAAACGCTAAATTTATATATAAATATATAAATATATAATAAGATTATAGAAAATTATTTTTTTTAAACAATAAGTTGTAAACATTTTTTAAATTTATATAATTAACATAAATAGTTCATTCACTCGATCAACAGCTTAAAAAAAATTGCTATACTTATAAATCAGATGCAAGATTAAGATCTATTTTTTTGCTTTTTTAATGTGTAAAAGTTATATTATGATTACATTTTAATCTACAAATTTTTATTTTAAAAAACTGAAGCTAATTTAAACACATTTACACTCTTTTTTAAATCCACCCAATATCACTTTAATATGTTTCATATAATATCAGATAATTTTATAATGTAGTTTTATGCGTATTTCTATTTATGCATACATGGGTGTCAAGTGCGATCTTATAGGTTTCAACATATTTTTTAATAAACTAAATTTTTTTTTTTAACATCACATATTCTTTTAACATGGACGATATATAATATGATTAATAAAAAATTTTTTTTTATTTGAATACCGATAACTGAAATAAGCATTCTAATTGTTATTATATTTACAGGTGAGTTTAGGAATTAAAGTATATAATTTCTATGCCATTGTTACAAAAATGCAATTACAATTCTATTCAGATATTCAGCACATGAAACTCACAAAACCTTGGCTTATGTATAAGTTACATATTTGACCCTGGCTATAAAGCAAAAGTTTAAAATTTTTTAATGACTTATTTTTCTGATTAATATTTTTTTGAAATATTTTTTATAAACTTGTTCAAATAATTTTATACCTTTAGCATAATGATTATGTGTTTAATTTAAAAAATTTCAAGAACATGATTTATGACTCACAAGTGTTATTCAATCATATTATCTGATTGGAAAATAAAATGAATTAACATTTAAAATTAAAAGCATCTAAAGATTTATCATCATCAATAAAATGAAAATAAAAAATAATTTCTGATTCATTTTGTACAATCATATAAAATGAAATGAGTAAATAATTTTCAAAATAAAATGGATTTGTATAAATATTTAAGGGTAAAACGTAAACATTTATTTTTAAATAATAAAATATCAAAAAATAATTTAAAAAAGAAATTTAAAAGACAAAATAAACTTTTACTTTTTTACTAACTTGATTACGCAGTAAATCTCATTCGCAAATTTATTTTTTGCTTCCAACCATTTGCTATAATATTTATACTCTATTAAATATTATAACTTTTAACACAATATTGCTTAGGGTGTAACTATTAAAATTATCCAAATTTGCAAAAGATCAAAAACAGACAAGTAACTAACACTTCATAAAACAAAAGAGCATTTTTTTACCGAAAAATCGTAATCTTATTGCTTATAAATTTGAAACTTATAGTTTTTGCTTAAATTTAATTAAACAAATCAATTTTTTGTTTGCCTGGATGGATGGCAGTATTTTACTAAATAGTTGATTTGCAAAATCTCTTATACAATCAACGCTTGTTGAGAATTTTCTTTGGAGAGATTTCAGAGCTTGATATAATTTTATTTTTTATAGGCATCTTTTAAATTGACATAATTCATCGTGCATCTTTTGCAGTCAATTTTTCAATTAGCTCCTGTAAGGGAGCCAGCTCCCGTCTTTCAATCAAGTTAAATTCCTGGAAAGATAAAGTTTTATTTTATTTATATTATTTATAATAATAATTGATAAGTATAAAAAATATTCTTACTTGTACAAAAAAAATAAAATGCTTAAAAGAAGTATTTAAATGTGCCTCTTCACCAAGTTGAACAACTTCACTGAAATGTTGATGATAAATATGTGCATAAACTCTAAATAATCGCTTTAATATAGTTTTTGCAATAGATAGAAAATTTTTTGGAAATGGGACTCCTGAAATGTAAAAGAAGTTAAAAATTTTTTACAATTATAAGTAAAATGTTTAAACATTACCAATTTTGGATGGAAACAATGTCTCATCATCTAATTGATCTTGAACCCAAGTCATTAAATAATCAATGTACTTGGGAGCAGAGCACTTTATTGGCTTTTTCACAGTGTGACCATCAGCCCAATGGTACTCGTATTTTGGTCCCGCAGACATTATTGAACAACTATCTTCAGTACAAAATTCTGTTATAGTCCCATATAACATGTTAATTTGATTGAAGAAATCAACAGCTGAAATATAAATTCAGTTAAATAAAATATTCTAATTCTTAAAAAACTTTATAACTTACTATTAACAGCCACCCATTCATTTAAGTCTTCTCCTTCAGGTAACATAACAGCAAGCCGTAAATTTCCTGATCCAAGTGTAGCAGCAGCATGTTTCATTAAATCATACTGATGCGTACCTTCTGGAATATTTTTCTTTGGTTTAAATGTTTTTGAAGAACGGCTTCCACTACAAAAAACCAGATATTTTAACGTTAAAAAATGCATTATGCATTATGCGTAAACTAATTTTATCTTTATTATTTGTCAGTCTTATTTCAATAGCGAGGTTATCATATAAAATTATATTCTCTATAATAAAAATGTACATATATATGAATGTAAGAATTATTATTTTTAATAAGTTTTCATCCTTACAATAAAAATTATTATAATAATAAAAAAAAAATACTTTGCTCTAATTAATTTTTAAATTATTGTTATTATTATTTAAATAATATTAATTTAACTTGCACACAACAATGATTTGAGGTCAGTTAAAAGAGAAAGTTTTTTAACTATTATTAAAATACATGCAAAAAATTTAAAACAATTATTCATTATTGGTTTTTGTTGTCTATTTTTAAAAATCTATAAATTTTTTCATGTATCAGCATTTGTTTAAGGCTAGAAATTCATGAATGGAGTTCTTAAAAATAAATTATGGAGTTTGTAAAAACACTGTTAAGGAATTAAATTTTATCAGAGAATAAAAAATTATTTAGTTTACTTTATTAAAATTTAATCATAATCTTGATCATAATCGAATAGTGATACATAATGATTTATAAAATATGAACATTCATATTTTTAAGAATGATTGGGTCATCAGAAAAACCTGTTAGAAATTTTTTGATGACTTTTTTGTTTCTATTTAAGTTTATGTTTTAGAAAATACTATAAATAATAAAAAGAAAATATCAAATTTTTTTAATTCAATTAAAATTTAAAGAAAAACTGGAAGAAAAATTTTATTCATTGACCAAACCATCTTAATTTTTCTTATGAAACTCATGAATAATGCTTTTTTTTTTAATTTCTGTATTATCAGCTAGAATATAGGCAAAAACTAAGAGGTCAAGAACCCTAGAAAGGAGGCTCTTTTTATTTCTTTTTATATAAAAAGACAATAAAAAAACAAAAAAAAATTACTTTGAAAAAAATCGTGAATAAAATAAATATAAAAGTTTTTTTATACCATTGTAAAATAATATTATTTCGCTATAAAAAAAAAATTAAATCTTTTTTCTCCTACTATACTCCTCCTACACAGGCAAAATTCACGCTTTCTCGACGATGATGGCGATGTGTTTGAAATAATATGACGGAACACCTTACATTTCTTTTATGTTTAAAAGATTGGTTATGTATCGATATTTTGCAAAAATGTTTCAAAAAAAAAAAAATAGTCATCATATTGATGGCTCAACAAAATAAAACAAAAGAAAATATTTAACAATAATGCACTTGCTTATTTTTAATAGGTGAATGTACAATAAAAAAAAATGTCTATATCACGAATAAAAGAAAATTAATTATTGAAAATAATTTATTTTACTTACAAAAGGAAGCTCATTGTGAATGGAAAACGTGTGATAAGACGACTACGTTGACGAGCCTCATAAAAGGCTTGAAAAATTCTAAAAGGACAGCAGGATGATACTTTTATTGCTCTTCTTGCTGTTGTTGTCGTTGTTGACTCCTTTTTTTCTCTTTTATTATTATTATTCTTAATACTACAAATTCTCCTAATTTTACCCGTGATTGTAATCAAATTTTACATTTGTTTTAAAATAACCAATAATTTAATCTAAAGAAAAAGGCTATGGACACATTCACCTACTTTCTCAATAATTGATATAACAAAAGTATTAACACAATTATTGTTTTTTATAATATGTACACCAAAAGATATATAAAAATTTCAGATTTTTATAAATAAAACTAAGAACATTTATTTTTTGTCACACTGTTTAATTAACTCCGAAACTGGATGCATAAGTATAATTAAGCAAATAATATAAATGTGAGTAATAAAAAAAAAATTACATTAAAAAAAGAAAGATAAAATAAATGCACTACTTAAATAATATATTTGTGCTAAAACACATCACATGAATAATTTTTTTTCTGCGGTAAAAAAGCTGCTGAAAGAACTTAGAACAACGACTAGCTGCGCCGCTGCGTCCTAATGCCAGGTATATACCTTTTATTACTTTTGCAAACTTTTTTTTTTATCCCAATATTTTCTTTCCTTTTTATTTTGCAGTATAAATGCTATGTAACGTTATTAATGTTATTATTATTATACCTATAGTTTATTAATGTATCTACCGTGGCTTATGAAAACTTATAATATTGTATATTGTAGGTTATTTTTTAAATTCACAACATAACAATTATATTATTATTATAAAACTGTTATATAAATTAATTATGCAATAAATTTGCATTAATTAATAAGATAGTATCACACTCATATATGATCACTATTGATAAAGTATATTCATGATCATATGTTCTAATTTTTAACTGGAATATATTTTGTCTTTACAGAAGATTACAAAAGCTTGACAAAAGCTATAGTGCGCATGAGTGTCTTTTTAATAGGTGAAAGAAGGAAAAAGATATAAAATTACTTCTTGTTCTCTTGCATTCACTTTTACATTTTGTTATTTTTGGCTGTTTTTACAATTTTTTTTTTATGTAATTTTCCGAGATAATTGATCATTTTGCGAAAAATGCTCTATTGTTAGCATTATTACAAGGATAGGCCAAGATATGTGGATTTTCGTTCGAATTATCGTCATATACGGTTTCATAATTTAAGTGAATATATAATTTTCTGAAATTGTTGCAAAAATTTTTCTTAAGTTTTGTGGTGGCTGATCCAACTGCCAATTGCTTTTTGACTGTACTTCTAATTCTTTGTCATTAATAATTATTTTAACATAAGAAAATTCGGGGCTCTAAAATTTTCTGAATGTAACAATTAACCCCTCCTGAAACCAAAAATTATTTTACATGTTTTTTAATAAAATTTTGTATAATTTTAAAAAATTTTATAAAAATTCGCAAATTTTAACTGAATTGCCCTCCTGAGAAAGTTTCTGAATCCGCCGTTATTAATTAATTTTATTTTGTATATTTAATATAGGTATATGCGTTAAAAGAAAATAAATTTTTAATACAAAAATATGTTTCTTATATTTTTTATGATTTATTCATCAGTCCAAGGGGAAGATATCCAGTTTTCAATATTTTCTATAGCCGTTTAGGGTGTTTAGTTACTGGCCGTCATGGGTTTTGATCTAATATAGATTTTTTGGGTAGCTAATCTTGGGATCCTGCCTAATGAAAATTGGCACTTTTCCTTTAAATCAGTAAAAACTACATAGAAAAATTAAAATATCTTTTTTAGGGGTAGTTTTGATTAATTTAAGGGTGAAATATTAATTTTTCGTTAAAAATCCCCAAACCTGCACGAACCAAATCTAGACACTTAAAGTGCGAATACATAAAAGTACCCCTTTTTAAGGAAACTCCACTGATTTCTCCCGGAAAAGACCCTAAAATTCTTGATTAGCAACCCAACAAACCTATAGTAGACTAAGATTCATGACGGCCAGTAAAATTTGACTGAAGTGTACATCTTCATTTTAATATTAGAAGCTGCTTGAATTCTATCGGATCTTATTCTAATTATATGGGTTTCCTTCTAAACTTGATTTCTATATTACGACTTTCATATACATTTTATTTTGTAAAATTAAAAAAAATTTATATATTTTTAAATAACTTTCGTTACGCAAAATTTTTTACCGTGAACCTACCCTTATGTAATTTCCAGTAACGGCTTCAATAAAAGGGTCCCTCCCCATACAGCGTTGGGTAATTATTGAACGTCCCTAAAACTTCAAACTTGTTTTAACGTGGCAGCTCAGTGACAATAATAGTCAAATTATATCACTAGACATGCGCTTGGTTAGCTCAGTAAAAGTTACTAAATCTAGTAAATTTAGATCTTAATAATATTCTTATTTTCTTAATTAATTTTAAAATTTAATTACAAAATAAACAAAAAAATATAATACGAGATGTAATAATAATATTTTTTATAACTAATAATAATCTGGAATTTATTTATTAAATTTTACTCTAGTGTGTTTATAATATTTGAACTACCGCATGAATACCGCCCGACATACATTCCACATGTTTACTATAAAAATTACTAAATCATCGATAAAACTACGTTTTCTCATAATAATTTATTAATTTGTTTATTTTGTAAACAACTAAAGAGTTTTTTATTAACATCATTAAATTTGTTAATATTTTTTCTCTTTTTCCAAATATTTATTTAAAATTTTGTTCTGTAAATTTTGAGAAAACTTAAAGTAAGTACGTTTTTTTGGAGTTTTACATTTAATACCCATGTTAAATATTTTTGCATATTTCTCCGAAACTAAACAACTAATGCTCTCAAAATTTTTACAGTATATTTTATTAATAAAAAACTTTAATTTTATATAATTTGGTGCAAATCTGTTCTGTAATTATTGTTGCGAGGGTCCCACCTTAAATTTCAATATATCAAATTATAATTATATAGACTTCATTAAAAACAGTGTTTTCTAAAAATTTAGAGATTTTGATGACGACTATTTTCAATAAAATTTTTTTATACTTTATTTACAAGAAATGTTAACACTTTTTTAATCAAATTTAAACTTATCAGCTCCGGAAAATAGAATAAGAAAATTTTTATTAGATCAATTTAAAAATATGTATAAAGTTTTAATTTTTTTTTATACTGTAGCACAAAATAATTTGGCCAAATTAAAATATTAAATATTACAATTTGCAAATGTTTCATAAAAAAATAGAATAGGTATATATTACCATTTTCTGAAACAGCGTGAAATATTCCATGTACATAATTTGGCGGCAGGAATAATAGACCCCGCGCTTTTTTTTACGTTAGTATACTACCCTTTGTGTATGTATGATAACAACAGTTTAATAATAATAATGCTAATAATAAAAACAAATAAATCGTGAAAAAAAACTTATTTTTTATTAATTAATTTTATTTACTATGTGTTAATGATGTTATTATTATGTTTAATTAATAAATAATATAATAAATTATATTACAAAGAATCTTGAGGGACATGGACGCTTTATTGCCATCAGAAATTGCAAGGCTAGTACTTGGTAAGAAATAATAGAAAATTTTTAATTTTATTATTTTAAAAAAATAAAGTAATTTGAGAAATAACTATTTAAAAAGTTAATATTATTTTTTATTCTGAATCCTTTTTTTCATTCATGGTAAATTTTTTTGCTTAAATTTCATTTGTTTATTTTTTTGTCTTTTATCGTCTATTACTTTTAAATTAAATAGTTTTAAAAGTAATATAAACTTTTTTATAAAACCGTGTTTCATTAAAGATAATTACTTATTCAAATATTTTGTTTCAAAATAAAAATCAAAGAAAACATTAAATTCTTTAATAATTTAAGGTTATAAAAAATGAGAAAATTAATACAGAAAAATGTAAATTTGTTATTTTAGGATATCTTCTTGAGCATTGCAATGAAGCAGCCCAATTATTTTTAGAAAAATCTCCTTTGTTACAGGAATGTCGTATATTTAAATCAAAAGGAAAAAAACTTCCTTTAAAAGTTAATCAATTAAGTTTAATTGATATTTTAGAAAAATATTGCACTACTACTATTTTAGGTAAGTAAATAATTAAAATTATTTATTGTTGATAATTTTAAAAATAATTTATTTTACAGTCGAAGAAAGTGTTAGTACTTTACCAGATTCTCATCAAATAAAAAAAAGTACAGATTTTATAGAACAATTAAAATATTTATTAGATTCATCAAAAAAATGTACTTCTACAATAAATGATGAGGTGAGATATTAGTTATTAATTTTTTTTACTTTAAATATAATTAAATTTTTTCAACTGTTTTTAGAATCCTGTGATTCCTGATTTTGGTTCTCCAATTGTATCTGGAAGTAGCAGACTAATTTATAACTACAGTCATGAAAATGATAAATGTAAATCTTGTAGTAAGACAGAAGATAAATCAAATAAATCGGATGCTCAAGGTAAATTAAAAATATCTAAAATTTGGTATTTAAAAATACTTTTGTGAAAAATTTTTGTAGGGGCCAAATCATTGGAAAAAACGCCGTTTAAAAATTTTCCTATTAACAAATCACCGAAAAATGCAATTAGTACTGAAAAAAATGTTAATTCTTCAAATGATTCGTCAAATAAAATTAATTTAGCTCTTAGTAGCTCATCGTCAAAAACTAATGAAGGATCTACCTCCAATAACAATGGTAATGAATATTAGTATAAAAATATTTTAAATAAATCTAAAAATATAATTTTAAATTTAGGCAACCAAAGTTTTAATAAAAATGAAAATAAAAATTTAGTTAGTCCAAAAATTAAATGTACAGCAGCCACAAACACTGAAGAAATATTAAGTTTCTCATGCGTAGAAGTTCAAACGATACCAGATGAAATACATGGATTTGAATCACCTATAAATGATGAACCTATTGAAAACTTAAGTGTATGTAAAATTAAAATTTGTTTATTTTAAAATGAAATTTCACACCTTTTTATTTTAATTAGATTTTATCAAAAGAACTACTGAATCGTACTGAAATTCATGAACGTATAGCTGAACAAATAAATAAGGCTCTTTTACCTCCTGAAACAACTGAAAATGTTACATCTGAAAATCCAAATTCTTCAATATACAATGATTTAAACAATGCTATTAAAACAGTGGTTGAGGCTACTGAAACCGATCCTGTATTTGAAAAATTTCTATATGATGTGATTGGTGTTGTAGAATCTGATTCAAGCCCAGATGAAGATACTGATAATAAACAAGTAGAAGAAATACAAGATTGCCCTTTAGAACAGTAATATAATTGTATTTATTTAACAAATTATTCGTATTAATTTTAATTTTTGTTTTATTTTCTATTTACTTATAGAGATAATTATTTCATTGAAGCCATTAACACTGATAAAATTGATCACAATGTTGAAAGGCAAGCTAGCATACCTTTAAAGCACAGATTAAGAAGTTCTAAGTCACAGAATCAAACTAACAATGAAGAGTGAGAATATTTTTTTATTACTTTTATTTTATTATTTTATTTTTAAACATTTTTTTTGCAATTTCAGCAAAGAGAAAATAGATGACGAAAAATTAAGTAGAATTAATGAAGAAGCAATAATGAATATTGTAAATGTTGTAGCAAGTAACAAAAATTTAATGAAACAACATGAAAGTCCATTAAAAACAGCAATGAATCAAATTAAACAAAAATCAGCAAGAAAAAGTTCGGCAAAAAAAAATAAAAATATTGAATCTAAACAGCCACTAGAGAATGTAATTCAAGAGCCAGAAGTAGAGCAAGAAATAGTTCCAACTTTGGTTGTTTGCTCAAAAGAAGAAATTGATTCTTTAAACATAAGGGAAAAAAGAGGCCAGTATTAATTATTATTTAAATTTAATAATTGAATATGCATAATTTTGTAAATAAATAAAAGAAAATTTTATTTTAGATAATGAACACGCAGGTTACATTCCAATTGCACCAAAACTTGGGGAGATCATACATCCAGTTTCATCAACTCCCGAAACTAAAATATTTCTTCGAACTGTAAATGTTCCTCGTCCAAAATCTCAACCACCACAACCGCAAAATGTTTCACAGTATCAAGTCCCTATTTTAATGAATGTTGCAAATACTCCTTCAGGTAAGAAAGTTGTTTGTGATGTCCAAGAGTCTATAATAAAACCAGTCACAGAATCTATTACGTTATATGGATGTGAGGCAAATGCGGAGTTAAAACTAACACCATCTAGTATGCCAATTATAAATTTTCAAGACCAATTAAATTTAACTGGTACTGGACTCTCTCCATTTTTCAAAAGTGATAATACAACACAAAATCAAATAACTAATAAAAATACAGTAGATGAAAAAAATGACTTTAATAATTTTGATAAGAAACAGAACAATGAAATTATACATTATGAATCTCAAGAAACTCATTTTCAGAATAAAGCAAAACAAACGCCAACTTCATTAATGAAATTGCGAAATAAAAATTTTAATAAAAGATTGAGTCTTTCAACACCTCGAAAAAAAATAAGTCATGTTAGGGCGTTAGATTTTAACACACCTACAAAATCTTTAAGTGCAAAAAAACACATTAGATCTGCAGATCGTACAAAATCAGTTTGTAGATCTACACTTTTTAAATCTCCCCCTTTTTCTGAAAATGAATCAAATTTAAATTCTTTTAAATCAGTCAAAAATATTGATAAGTCAATAAAAAATATTGATAAATCAATAAAAACTATTGATAAACCTATTATTACTCATACAATAGCAACAAGAAGTCCAATGCCTAAACTTCAAGGTGACTGGGATAAATATACTGGAGTGGGAATGATTCTTGAAGACAATTCATCAAGCGCAAGTTCAGCAGAAAAACCGAATTTCAAAAAATCTGTCGATAATTCTAATGAAAATTTCAAGTTAAAAAAATCTCCTTTGAAAAAGTTTGAACCAAAACCAAGTTGGGATAGTGATTTAAGGAAACTTTTAAATCCCGAGGGGAGTGTTCAATTAAATTCAAAAAAAATTCAAAATAAACGTCAAAATAACAGTAAAAAAGAAGTAAAAGTTTTAAATCCAACCAAAAATAATAAAACTGCAAGAATACTTAAACAGAAAAACATTACTAAATTAAAAATTGACATTGAAGAAGCAATAAATACAGATCACGAAAATATAAAAAATGATACTGAATCCACAATACCTGATAATACTTCTAAAATTTCTGAATCCAAAAATGAATCATTAAATCTCAAAGAAAATTGTAATAAGAAAGAAATTTTTAATACTGCAAAGGAACCAAAAAAAATTTCTCCAGAAACGTCAAAGATTGTTACCAGTTTTTCTGACTTTGGTGATTTAGAAACTCCTAGAAAAGAAATATTATTACAATTTCCGCCGACTCCGAAATTTCGTACTCCAGGAGATAGTTTAATTAGAACGAATTCAAAAATGAGCGACAGTAAAAGTATAAAAGATTTTATAGAAACACCAGATTGTCCTCCAAAAACTCCAAAAATAACTTATACGCCAAAACATTTAGATAATGATTCAGAACATTTAAAGAAATCCTCACCCTACTATGAACCTAGCATTGATATTATTGATAAAGTTCATAAGCATAAAGAAACAAAACTATCTCAAACAGTAGCTGAAGATAATTTAACTAATTATCAAAATGAAAATACCATAGAGGTAGAAATAACAAAATTTCAATGCATAAAAGGTAATTTAAAAGAAAATGAAATTTCTCCAAAAGTTAATGAAATCTCAAATGACGACGATTTTAATAAGAACTCAAGTGTTAGTGAAATAAATTCAACAAAAGAAACTGTTTCTTCTGATTCAGGTAGTGAATCTGATTCTGATTCAAATTCAAGTACTTCATCGCGTTCAAGTTCATCAAGCTCTTCAAGTGATTCTTCAAGCTCAGATTCAACTCCTTTCACATCTCCTCAAAAATCTATTAGAAGTGTAAATGAAATTATGAAAGAAAGTAATGCTCAAATTAATAATCAAGTAAATAATGAAAATATAACATTGAATATAAATAATTTGAAAAAAGAACTACAGAATGAAAAAATTAATTCTCCAAATAAAGTATCTACTGAAGAAGTTAAAGAAAATTCTCCAAAAAAAATGTTTCCTCTAGTTAATGATGGTGCAGAATTTATTAAAGAAACACCAGCAAAAGATGAAAATATTATGAATGAAGAAATGATTTCTGAAACCCCAAATAGTTCAAAACCTGGAGTTGTTGATACTTTAACAAATTTATCATCAAAATTTTCTACGGTAAAATCTCCAGACGACAATTGTATAAAAAAACCTGTTGAAACTCTAAAGCAAATTAGCAAAGTTGAACAAATTCCAGTTAATAATAAACCAAAAATTTTAAATATTCAAAGAGTTGTTGGTCCTCAATCAAAACCATTGCAAATATTAGAAATTTCAAAAATTTTACGATCTGAAGCACAAAACAAGGATACAAAACCAACGGCAGAAAGAAAAAGTCTTCAAACAATTAATTCTGATTTATCAAAAGAGCTTATTGAAAAAAAACAGAGAATATCGGCTAAATTGCACGAAGAGTCTAGCAAACAGTCAGTATATTACAAAAAAAGCATGCAATCAGAAATAGAAAAAAATAAAAACATTTCTTCTATTGCTGATAAAAAATCAGTAAATGCCTTGAATCTAAAAAAGAATATTCCAGAAAATGGTCCTCTAAATAATACTGTTAAAATTAAAGATATTGAAAACGTTAAAAATTTAGAAGAAAATGAGCCCAAAGAACCAATTAAGATAATTGATGAAGAAAAAATAAATGTTCTTAAACGTAGCCCCAGAAAAAAAAATTTAGTAAATAATCAATTAAACGTTAAAACAGAATCTTATAATACAAAAGAACTGGTTAAAAAAATTGAAAATACAGTATTACAAAAAAACATTCAAATAGTATCAAATGAAACTTCAAGTTCAGACAAAAAAGGGATATCAAAAATTAAAGTTGACCAAATTAAACGAGATTTATTTACGGGAGATCAGAAGATAGAAAAAGAAACTGTAAAAGACACTTCAAGTAGTATAAATTCCAGTTTAGATATTTCAAATGAACAACCAACGGAAAGTTCAATATTAGAAAGTTTGAATTTAGTTCCAAAAACTCCAAAACACAATGAAAATGATCTAAATCGCAGCAACGATTTTCAAAAATTAAATAAAATTATTAATTATTTTACATTTGATGACTCTAAACCAATAAAAAAAAGAAAAATATATTCAGATAATTTGAAAAACACTTTAGCAGAAAGTTATAATATCAAGATGGGTGGTAAAGTTGTATCATTAACAGCTACTAATCAAAAAATGATATTTGCTATGTCACCAAAAATTAACAAAACAAATAAATTAAAAGTTAATACAAGAAAAAAAACTAAAAGTGAGAATAAAAATGTTAAATTAGCAACTTCATCACCAATCAAAAAAACAGAATCTAAATATTTGGAAGAAAAAAATGATCAAGTAAAAACTAAAAGAAAAACAAACAAACGGATTTTATCACCTCAAAAAGATGATAAACCAGTAAGTTATTTTTTATATTAAATATCTTAGCAAATCATAAATTAATATAATTATTTTTTTACAGGTAATAAAAAAATTTAAAACTGCACCGCAAGACTTATTAAATCGAATAAAAATTGATGATTTCTTAACGTCAGTTCATGATAAAAAATGACAAACCTCGTCAAACAGCTGCTTTAAAAAAAAAAATGTTAATGTAAATATTTGTTTGTAAATATGTAAAATACATAGATAAGATATTTATTTATTTATTAAGAAAAATCCTATGCAATTTGAAAAAAAAAGTAACGCATTTTTTTATTTACAAAATAATGAAGTTATAATTTGTATAAAAATAAAATATTTATATTTTTTAAATAAAAAAACTATTTTTAAAGAAAAAAAAGTTGAAAATTTTATTAACTTTTAAACATAGATTAATTCATTACAAAAAAGAATTATTTTATTACTAATAACATTTTTTTTTTAATGTGAATATAAGAAAGACTTTAAAAAAAATATTACAGAGTATTTTTACAAGTAACTTAAGAATAATAAATAATTAAACCATAGACTTTGCTTTTTTATCAACATCATTGACCACTGCCACAAATTTTTGCCAATTGTCAAAATTTAAACTTATACCTTAAAAAAAAATTATAATAAATTAATGAATAATAAACTTTAGTAATGCTTTTAATTTACCTTTTCTGCCAGGTTTCATTTCACCACTACCTTTATCAAGATACATTTCTCGAACATCGACAAGAACTTTTCCTTTGAAAGTACGAACGGTTACACGTTTATTATTACCCAACTCCCATTCGCTTTGATCTTCATTGCTAGATTCTTTTTTTGCCTTTTTACTTGGTTTTTCAGGAGTTTTCTTTGATCTTTTTTTAGATTTTGTATCTTCCTATAAAATTAATAAAAATTAATTTTTAGTTTTAGTTTATTCATTTTGTATTTATTTACCTCTGAATCAGAAGAACTGTTTGAACTATCATTTTGCTTTTTCTTTGAGCTTTTCTGTTCTTCCTTTAAATTTATAAAACATATTTATTAATTTTTCTTATGTTGTAGGTATAAAATGATTAGAATTCTTAGTTACTTACTTCTGAACTGGCATCAGAATCAATGATTTCCTTAGATTTTGGCATTTTTTGATTCTGCAAAAGAATGTTCAATCAAATATTTAAAGTATATATAAATTTAAAAAAATGGGACTATTTATTATTATTAAAAAAATTCACAAAATATTGAAAAAAAGAAAATTAAAAAAATATGGACTTTTTTTCACACTTTGCAGAATTTACACATAAAAAAAAATCATAAACAAAACCATTACATAACCTCAAATTTCTGTATGGTATTTACAAGTATTTTACAATTTTTAATATTATATTACATGAATTATTAATAGATGAAATTTTTAGCGAAACGAACTAATAATTTTTCATTAATAATTAAAGCAAATTTAATTATAATTTTTAAAAGCACGCTGCGATATAAAAAATTTTAATAAAACTTGTTTGAAAATTCAAACTGATTTTACTGCATGATTATTATTGTAAATGATTATATTTAATAAATTTTAATATTAAAATAAAAATGATTATAAATAAACTTACTTACTATATTTATTTTACTTGAACAAAAAAGTATTAAATAAAATAAACTCCAAAATTTTTACTTATATTTCTAACAAAAAAAATATAATACACCGGTAAAATATAATTCGCCAATATGGCGTATTGGCGCGCAATCCGTAAGAGATTTTCGCCAATAGAATCAACTTCCTGTTTTCAAAATAAAAAACACATAAACATTTTAAAATTTATTTTTATTTATTTAAATTTCACATAAATTAATTATTTTTTTAAAACCTTTTTTTATTTATAAATACAAATATCTCAAACCAGCTGAGTTTTAACTTAAGTTAACATTTTTCATTCTTAATTAAAAAAATCAATCATTTAATATAATTTAATAAAACATATTATTTCTTGATAATCATAAAAATTAAAATAATTTTCATAATTTTCATTTATTTTTCTTCTGTTTTACATCGTAGTTAAATTGTTATTTGTTGCTGAAAATAAAATAATAATTATACATTTTTTGTAAATATAATAAAATTTTGCAAATTAATTTTTATTCTTACCACCAAGTTGGTGAAAATAATTTTCTTAATTCGCTAACTGGTTTGATTGGTGACATACTAATATTTTTTTTTCCTGAATAAATCTTCTTCATTCTTTTAGGTGATTTCATCGGTGACAATTTTCTATAGTTATTAGTTTTACTAAATTTCATTTTTTTACCATTACTTTTTTGAAAATCATTTAAAATCTTGTGTGATTGTAAAGATATTTTATTTGCTAATTCTTCTGCTGAATGATATAATTTTTTAGATTTTTTTAAATTACTCGCTAAAGTCATTTCAATATTTGATATCGAGGATGATCTAATTAATGGTAATATTTTATTTTCATGAGAAAAAGTATATGAATTATGAACGTTCATTTTTGATGGATTAACTTCTGGATATTTAAATTCTGTTACCAAAATTTTTGGTGTTAAGCTTTTCAACTGATGATGTTGATTTATTCTAATAAGATTTTTCTTATCATCATTTGAATTGTTATTTTCAAAAATATCTTTTAATTCACGTACATTTTTAGTATGATAACCAAAACCATATTTATTTTCCACTGTTTGCTTAAAATATTCTGTATCATCATTTTTATTATTATCATATGGTTTTTTAGATTTTAATCTTTTTAATGTTGATGTTTTCTGTGGTTTTAAGTTTACTTCTCTATAACTAGTAAATTTCTGAACTGGTGATACTATGATAGTAAAGTTTTTTTCTAATATTGGAGTTGATTGTGGATGATCATCTAAATTTTCTAAATCAAGTGTCTTAGATCTGCAATGTAAAAAAATATAATTAAAAAATACTTTTCTGTAAATTATAAAAAAATACAAAAATCTTACATATTTAAGCTTAATGGTTTTTTTTCTAATGTGTTTGTTTTAACTAAATTATCAGTTAAAATTTCTTCATCAGATATGGCATCAATATTTTTATTTAATATATTATTACTATCATCTAATAAACTCCTCGATGATGCATTATTTGTTAAATCTAAATCACATTCTAAATCAATTGCTTTATTTAAATTATTTTGACAATATTGACCAGCAAGAATTTTAGAATTTGATAAAATATCTAATGATGTATCTTCTTCGGATTGCTCTTCTTCGATAAAATTATTTTGTTGACTTTCATTATTATTATTATTGTTATGTGTGAATAATGATAATCTTCTGAGTAAAAAATTATTTGCTATAGATGAAAATCTGCTTGATTCAGCTACTTTCGTTTTCAAAAAATTATTTTTTAATTAATTTTTTAATATATTTTTAATAAAAAATAAAAGCTTTTTTTACCTGAGGAATTTAAACTTTGCTCATGCATTTTGTATAAGTTATAATTTTTAATGTCACTTTGATGAAACACAAACTTATACTGACCTCAGTAAAATCTTTACATTCTTTTGATAGAATTCTAACGTTAAAATTTGAATAAAACTTATATGTTGGTGATTTTGTTTGTAAACATAAATGAGAATGTATTTGTGTAAAGTAGCGAGAGATATCTTTTATTACATTTGTTGAAAATTTTTACTTTTATATTTTATTATATGATTAACATTGTTATCATTTTTCATTATGATTATAATATTTTCTAACATATATTATATTGTTCAAATTTTAAAATAAAGTATAAATATAGGTATATACGTATACGTATTATATATGCAAAATTGTCTCTTTTCAGTTTTTTTTTCATTTATTTAAATTAAAATTCATATTTTTATATTTTGCTTATTATGCAAAATTATAATATTAAAAAAATATTTGCGATTTATGAGAAAACAGATCTGCCTGTGTCTCGTTGATGACCCAATTCGTCGAAAAAGCTTGTTTGGTTAAACACAAATCAGTTTTTTCACGAGGAAAATTGTTTTGTATAAATCATCTAATTTTGTGCGCTCATATAAAAATAAAAATTATTTATTGTGTGAAATATATAAATTATATATGGCTCGTTTTCATTTTTTTTGAAAAAATAGCTTTCAAAAAATAAAAATAAAAAATTCCTTTTTTAAAGTCCAAACAAGAGTTTTTAGACTTTTTTCAACAATATTTATTCAGTGTTGCGTAAAAATCACCATAACGAACCTTTTACATCAATTTATTACATTTTTTCATATAATTATAAGGTAAAAACAGGTTAAAACCATTAAAAACCAAAATCGTTACATACGGCCTTAATGTATGAATTTTTTCTAGGTTTTATGTATTTTAGAGAAGAATATCATATATTTTTAAAGGATTCTTACTAAAAAAATGAGTTTTGGAGGTAAATTTTAAAAGTATTAAATAATTTAAAAAAAAAAGAGGAACGGTAAAGGCTTTTTTATAGAAAAATCAAAATAATTCGTAGACAAATGAACAAAAAAACTTTTCCGTTTGGAAAGTAAAGTATTTTTATGATTGAAACTTACTAAGTTTTTAATATTTTAATTACAACGCTTCTTAATAGGAGATCTAGGGGGGTACGGTAAAGGCTTTTGTTTTTGTCCCTTCGTGATTTCTGAACTTAAACTGATTTTGTTTTCCTATTTAAGGACCTCTTAAAGTGCTCTCGATGTGAGAATTTATTTTTTATGTATTTAAGTTGTCATTTATGTGATTAAAAGGTTTTAAAAATGTTTTTATGAAAAGAAATCAAATTTAATATAAATAAAATACATTTTACGTACACATTTTGTAAAATCGTGTGACACACCTTCTCACCCTTGTAATAATTAGGAAAAGTAAGTTTAAATTTTTTCTATATGGAAAAAGTTTAACCTTATAGTATAGCAATTAATCCCCAAATAAAAATTTTTGATAATTAATTGATAGGTGTGAATGGCAGACACTCAAAGTATAGGAATCTCCTTTGTGACAGGGAACGGTAAAGGCTTTTTTGCTATATTTTTATGTTTTATAGTAGTTAAAACATTAAAATATGTTGATTTTTATGGTGTACCATCAAAAACTTATCGAAATTAAAAATTTAAAAAAAAAAATTTTTTTAATTAATGCATCTGGTAGTCAGAAACGTGCTGTACGTCACTTTTGCAAAAAAAACGATAATGAGCCATATAAAACTTAAAAATAAATTTTTATTTTCATTTATACTTTTGGCGCAATCAGTCCTTTTTTACAATTTTTCTGTCGTATAACTGAAGAAAACCACTATCTCGAATCTGTATTTCAAAAAAATAACAAAAAACGTAATTATGTTCAAAAAAATTCCTATCTACAAAAAGCGGATAGTGCTTTTTTTCAGAGCCGTACAGCTGCAGTTTTGAATTTCGGAAGAATTTTTTTTCTTTTATAACGACCCTATGGGAGACAAAAACAATTTTCACCTTGCAGAAAAATTTTAAAAAATATTTTCCTCGCGAAAAAGATACATAATGATAATATGAATTTAAAATAAAATAAAAATTTGAAATAAAAAGAAACTTAATTTTGAATAATTAGGGTTTTAAAACTGGATAATTTTTCTCCGTGTATATATTTATCATATAGAAAATATGCAAAAAAAAAAAAAAAGAAAGAGAGAGATAGCTATTACTTAACACTCTCTATATATGTATTCCGCTTTGCTGTTTGCGCGTATATATGTGTTTGTCAGCCGTGTGTTTTATGCGTGCGTGGGACGTGTTTTTGAGAAGATCCTGCCAGCTCATCTTCTGGGATAAAAACAAGTTTTAAATAAAATTAAATCAACATATTTTGTGCTCAATTATATGTGCATTTTAATTATAATTAAACAAAAAATTACAAGATAACAAAACCAGGATGAGCCGAAACCGGAGGATATTCGGCTACCTGACAATTTTCTGCTTTCTGCTCCAAATTACTTTAGCTGATGAACATAATCATGTTGTAAGAATAATTTCCTATTTATCTATTAATTCTCTAATTTATACTATTAATATCAATTTTTTTATCATTTGAAAAGTTAATTTATCGGTGTAAATAACATTTTTTTTTCACGTTTTTATTAACTCATAAAATAAAAATGTAGGTTATAAATTATATTGGTAATTAGAAGTAATTCATTAACATATAATTATTTATAAAATTTAGCTCAATTAATTCTTAACATATGTTTTTTGTTTCTGAAATTTTTATCAAATTTTAGTATGAAGATAACGATGAAGTTGTGTTATGGATGAGTACAGTTGGTCCTTACCATAATAGACAAGAAACTTATTCATATTATTCTTTACCTTTTTGCAAAGGTACGAATGATGTTATTAGGCATTATCATGAAACCCTTTCTGAAGCTATTCAAGGAATTGAACTTAAAATGAGCGGATTAAATATTGAATTTAAAGGTTAATTAAAATTATTCTTAATATCTTAATTACAATATTTAATTAAATATTTTTTAATTTTAGTCAATGTTCCCAAGACCGAATATTGCAGAATTCAATTAAATGAAGAAAGCCGAAAAGCATTTACTTATGCGGTAAAAAATCAATATTGGTATCAAATGTATATAGACGATCTACCTATTTGGGGTATTTAAATTTATCATATTATTAATTTAATTCTTGTAAATTAAAATTTTATAACTAATATCTATTTTTTCAAATTAACAGGCGTTGTAGGTAGCGAACCAGTTGAAAATAACAATGAAATTTCTTATTATATTTGGACTCATAAGAAATTGGACATTGGATATAATGGAAAACAAATTGTTGACGTTAATTTAACCAGTGAAAGAAAAGTTGAATTAAAACCTGGAGCAGATATTGGCTTTAGTTATGAAGTTAACTGGAAAGAAAGCAACATTAAGTTTAATGATAGATTTGATAAATATTTGGACCCTAATTTTTTCCAGCATAGAGTAATTATCACAAATTAAAAATGAATAATTTAAATGTATTTAATAACTTAAACAAATTTTTTTTTGCTTAGATCCATTGGTTTAGTATTTTTAATAGTTTCATGATGGTTATTTTTTTGGTTGGTCTTGTGTCAATGATTTTAATGCGTACATTAAGAAAAGATTATGCTAGATATAGTAAAGATGAAGAAATGGATGACATGGAAAGAGATTTAGGAGATGAATATGGTTGGAAACAAGTTCATGGTGATGTTTTCCGTCCAGCAAGTCATCCAATGCTATTTTCTGCACTAATTGGAGCTGGTTACCAAGTACATAAATCATTGCTTATTTAATTCTATATTTGAATTTTTTATTCATTCTTTAATTTTTTTCAGGTCACACTGGTAGTTTTGGTAGTCATTATTTTTGCTATTATTGGAGAACTGTATACCGAAAGAGGTTCAATGTTATCAACTGCAATCTTTGTATATGCAGCAACCTCATCTGTCAATGGATATACTGGTGGAGGCTTATATGCTAGAATGGGTGGAAGAATCTGGATTAAACAAATGCTACTTAGTGCTTTTATGATACCTGCTTTAGTTTGTGGAACTGCATTCTTTATTAATTTCATTGCTATGTATTATCATGCCAGTCGAGCAATACCTTTTGGTTCAATGGTATGTAATTATTTGACTAAAAAAAAGAAAAGTCAGTTATCTAATTTTAAAATATTTTAGGTCACAGTAACATGCATTTGTATATTTGTAATTTTGCCACTGACGCTTCTGGGTACAATTTTGGGTAGAAATCTATCTGGAACTCCAGACGCTCCTTGTAGAGTTAATGCAGTACCTCGTCCGATACCAGAAAAGAAATGGTTTATGGAACCTATAATTATTATAATGCTTGGTGGAATTTTACCATTCGGTTCAATTTTCATTGAAATGTACTTTATTTTCACCTCATTCTGGGCATATAAAATTTATTACGTTTATGGATTTATGTTGTTAGTATTTATAATATTAATGATAGTTACAGTTTGTGTAACAATTGTTTGCACATACTTTTTACTAAACGCCGAAGATTATAGATGGTTTGTTTTAAAAATTTAGAATAATTTTTTTTTAAATATGAAACAAGCAATTATAATTTTAATAATTTTTTTTAGGCAATGGACAAGCTTTCTTTCAGCAGCTTCAACATCTGGTTATGTATATCTTTACTCGTTTTACTACTTCTTCTTTAAGACTAAGTAAGTATTATTAAAAGCATCTATTTTTGAATAAAATTTTGGTATCATAAATAATTTTTTTTTGCAGAATGTATGGACTTTTTCAAACTACTTTTTATTTTGGCTACATGGCTCTCTTCAGTTTAGCGTTAGGAGTAATGTGCGGAACAGTTGGTTATATTGGAACTAATGCATTTGTTCGTAAAATTTATTCAACTGTTAAAATAGATTAAATTTTGAAAAGTTAAAAAGTGTGATATAATGCTATGATATTAATGTACAAATAATTAACATTTTTCCTACATAAAATTAGGTCTTTTAAGGTTTCATCTTAATGATCTTTAAAGACAAATCAAGAAGAAAAAAAATAATTTTATTTCATACATCGCATGTAAAAATAGTCACAAAGGAGCATTATGAGAAACATCTACACAAAAATAAGTGAATTTTAATTTAAACTTGTAAAGTGCAAGTGATATTCATAAGTGATTGAATGATGGTGCACTTATAATGAATCAGTGAATGAACTTTTAAATTCTATTGCTTATAAGATAGAATTCTATCCTTTAAGTTGGGACAGTAATGAACTTACTTTGTAAAATAAGTATATTAAAAAAAAATATGTATTATTTCTTTATTAAAAATTTTTAATATATATTTTAATTTTTCCAATGAATGAAATTATATTCATTGGTATATAGAAATGTAAAAAGTATTATTTTATTAAATAATAACGTAAAAATTATTCATGACTATATGTAAAATATAAATTAAGATCGATAATTTTATATTTAATCGTCAAGTTTAAAGAAATGATTTTTTTGCAATTTTGAATGTGAATATATAGAGTTTAAAATTGTGATGTTTTATTATAAATTTACATTTCCTTGTAAAGATACTTAAAACATGTTAAACTAATTAACTTTCATTTTCTTTTTAAATATGATCGCATAAAAATTTTTTAAATTATGCAGTTTATTATATCTTTTCAGCAAAATATGTAGTGATTATGAATTTTTAAAAAATTTTATAAGGCAAACTTAAAATTACATTTTTTTTATTTAACGTTTTTAATTTCGTTAATTTAGAGTTAATTATTGTATATGTAATATATGTACGAAAATAATGCATTTTCTTAAACAATGCAAATAATTTATTTAATAAAAAAATTTTACCTATATACAAAAAATAAAAATTATTGTCTTTTAATTTTACTTAATAAAATAATTTTTGATTTTTAATAAACTTTAGAAAAATAGACATTTTTATTTTTTTTATTAATTTAAGTATTTTTCTATTAATTTGTTTTTTTAATAAATAAATATTTATTTAAACAATCCTGGTTTTTATTTTTTTCAGTATCTCATATATTCATTCATTCTGATTCTACGATTCAGATAAATTAAAGTAGTGGGGGTTTTGGAGTAATATATATTAATGAGTGTGAGACACGTCTGCAAACTCTCTCGAGTGCTGTGCAATATAAATTGGAGTCTTTAATATATGTGCGGTATTTTGTTAGCATTTAAATAATTTATAAATAAAAAAATTAAAAATATAAAAAATGGCACCAAAACAAAGAATGCGTTTAGCTAATGAAAAAGCAACAAAATTTATAACACAACGTGGAAATGTCCCTAAAACCTCGGTAAGTACAAGAATAATTTTATATCTCATATTTACACCAGCTGTTACGTTTTGTTTATTATCTTATTTTATAAGTAAATACTTTCATATGGATGAAATTTCTTAAATATAAATAGATGTTTATTTTATTTAATTAATTTTTTTATAATATTAATTTGAAATCAACAATTTATTTATATTTGCATCAATCATACGCAAATGTTTTTTTATAGGTTAGAGTGTAATTCATCCATCTGGAATGTTGCTATATTTGATATATTAATAAGATTTAAATAAGTAAATTAGTTTATTTAATTGTATGCATACTAATAATAATTTAAATGTTTTAGAAGTCACAAGAGGAAAGTTCACCAGTAGGACCATGGTTATTAGCATTATTTATATTCGTTGTGTGTGGATCTGGTAAGTCAAATTTTCCTTTAATTAAGTATACATTTGTGATTCATGTTGTTTTATATAATGAATTTTTTTTTAGCGGTGTTCCAAATTATTCAAAGCATTAGGATGGGCCAATAAGTGATATAATAACAACTAAATTCAAAGACCAAAAGGAGATGTTAATATATAAATACGTATTTAGTTAATTTTACAAATCAAAATATTTGAAATTAATATCTTAAAATTTTATATTTAAATATTGACTTCTAGAAATTTCATTTATATCAGTCTTTGTTTTATTTAAGTGATTCATTAATTTGAAAAATTAACGGTATTAAAATTATTTTTGAATAGAGTTTTATATTTTATTTATTAACATATGTCAGCATAAATTATTTCAATTTTTAATTAAATTAAATTTATATTTATACTTATCGGCCAAAACAATTGTATAGAAAAAAAAAAAACAAAAAAAATTCAAAAATTTTATTTCCATATGTTGTATTGATATAAAGTATTTTTGATTAATGAGAAAAAAAACTGATTATTTTAATTGTTTGTTTTACTTTTTGTATTTACTCAGAAGAAAATATTCTTCCATTTTTTAAAAAATAATTAACAAATATATTGTACATATTTTAATATTAAATAAAAAAAAAATGCACACATAAAATGGCTCAAAGCATTCCAATTTGTTATTAATCCAGACTTGTACATTGTTTTTTATAAAAATCAAATATATTGAAATTTTTTGAATGTTTAAGTAAATTATATATATCAAATAAAGAATAAACTTTTTATAATTTTATTTATGACATGACGTGTTTTAATTATTAAAATTTTCTTAGTTATTACCACAGTACACTGGAACCTCGATTATCCGGACTAGGTGAGACTAACCCCGATCCGGATATCTGAAAATCCGGTTAATACGGAAAAATTAAAAAATTTTCCCATAAAATAAAAAAAATGGTAAACAATTGATATGTATATCGATCTCAAATTAAATTACGACTAAAACCAAAAAACGTAAGATTTAAAACTAAATCCTGCAAATAAAAAAAACGTTAAGAAGTTTGAAAAAAAAAGTATGTACATTAAATTCTTTTTAATAAAAATTACAAAATACTTCTCACTTTCCAGATAAACCATAAAAATAATTTTAAAAAAATTTTATATGATTTACTATAACTAGCAGTTGAATGAGAATCGATATAAAAAAAATTAAAAAAATAAATTACTGTGTTATTACTGCTTAAATTTTTTTTAACTATACATGCTACATAATATATAGTAGGTATATAAAATAAGCTAGCATCAAAATCCAAATAAAAAAAAAGGTTCATAGACCCTGCAGTTTACCATCATCAGCTTTGACTCAAATTTTTTTTGTTATATGCAAGCATAAATCCACACTACTAGCGAATACTACGTCAACTCAGAGTGGTCAGTAGGGGGCCATGTTAATTTAAATGTGAGTTGGCGTAGTTTTCGGTTCCAAAATGAATTGGCGTTATTTTTATAAGTGCGCCCAAATATGGTTCGTAACGAGAAAGTGCATATTTGCTGGACGTACATGAAAAGACATTCTTTCTGGCCGCTTATAAGAAAAATTTATTTAAAATTGTAAATAACAGATGATATATTTTAAAATTTTATCCATAAATAGTTTGATTATACAAAAAACAAGAAATAAAAGAATTTTTTTTTTTTTTTTTTTTTGTATGGTTCAAAATGGTCTAGAACGTGAAAATAACGGATAATTTATTTTTTCTTTTGGCTCATATATTTTGATTATGTATATAGAGGCACCTTGGTGATACAGAAATACTTGTTCAAAAATTATTGGTAAAATATGGCTCACAATGTTCAAAATGGTCTAAAACGTAAAAATAACAGCTAATATATTTTTGTATTTTACCCATGTGTTTTGATTATATCTATTGAGGGTCCATGGAGATATAGTAACAGAGCCCATACGATGTAGAGTGATTTTTTGTCTAACCAAACATAATTGCAAATGAGCAGAACTATACTTATGTATAAGGATTTCCACTGAGTCATTTGTTAAAAGCCATGGTGATCCAAATTTGCCTAGGCTGGTTAGCTAAAAATCACCCAGATGAAAATTTTCTAAGCAGTTGAAAATTAAGGATATCCTTAAATGCACCCCCCAGAACCTAATACCAAATGGATTTGTAAAAAAATCTGATCCGACCTAAGGAGAGAGGGGTTAAACAATTTTGGCTCCTAGGTGATAAAGTCGTAACCACACAGGATTTTGGCTAACGAATATAGATGCCAAATATAGCCTATATGCAAAATCGTACCCTTGAAAAATTGATCCGAAAAAAGATACGATGGTTTGACTTAAATCTGGAAAATAGTACCTATACGTTACACCGAATTTAAATTTAATTATTAGTATTTTTTTTAATTTTGTTTCATATATGCTAATTTTTAAAAATTCTCGTAAATTTTCAAAATTGATTCAACTATTACTTATAATAAAAGTATTTATGAAATGTAAAAGTTGTAATTGTCCAATATCCTCTTAAATGTCAAGATTTAATAATATATATCAGCTGCCTTTAACATTTCCCGACAGGCACTGGATTTAAATGCATCACCATGATAATCAGTGTATGCACGCAATTTAACTTTTTTGGCCATAAACGGACTCTGACTTAAAATTATTACAAGCATTACATCATATCTGGCAAACAAATCAATCAAATGAGGCGAGTAAGGAATTGCTGGAAGTGTGAAACTTGTAAAAATTTTTGAGACATATATATAGCAGTTATTTAAAAAAAAATTTTTTAATTAAAATTTTGACGGCAATTTAAAAATCATTTATTTAATAAGAAAAACAAAACTTAAAATACGAAATTATTGGTCCCATGAAAGTCAGTCAGACGATGAGCTCGGATTTTCTATTGTAGGAAGGAATTGATATAAAAAAATATGTATAGGTATTAAAAGTCTGCTATAGCCGATTTTACCGTCATTTTAGGCCAATTTTCCGGTAAGTTCAATCACGGTGTGTAATTTTTTGAAAAATTTTACAAAATTTTCAATAACAGTAAAAAAAAATTTTTAATCTGAAGAAAGTATAAACATCTAATATGCACTGCCTATTTTCTCAATAGTCCTGACTGTTATATTTACTAAAAAAACAATTAACATTAAATAGTACAACTAAGTTAAAATAAAACTTATAGAGAAATTTTGTTTGGCTATAATTTAAATAAATTATTTTTATTTTTATTTAACAAATAATTATTAAAAAACACATTTAAAGTTTAATATTAAAGATTGCAAAAATGTAGCCCTCTCAATAAAGTGGCGATATCGCAACCCAAAAATTTTTTTTATTTAACATTTTGGATGTCAAATTAAAGTTCAAAGATTATATTAATAAAAAATTAAATTTATAGTGCAATTTAAAAATCAATTATTACAGAAATTAATTTGTTAAAACATAAACGAGCACGTTTGGGTTGCAAAAAGTGTAAAGATATTGATTGTTGGTAGCTCAGTCTTTCTGAGAGGTCCGCGCTGGTGTTATATATAAAAAACTTTTACATGCTCGAATTCATTATTTCTTCGTTTTCGAAGCAGCAATACGGATATTCTCAGCAAACTCTACTATATAAAATTACAATGGCAGATACAGCAGCAGCAGCAGCGGCTCCGGCTGCAGCCTCACCTAAAAAGGCAGCAAAAAAGCCAGCAGCGAAAAAGGCCGCAGTAAAAAAAGATCATCCTCCAACTTCCACAATGGTCAACAAGGCTATTCGTGAATTGAAAGAACCTAAAGGTTCCTCTCTGCAAGCAATTAAGAAATACGTTGCTGCAAATTACAAGCTGGATGTTGAAAAAAATTCCCGATTCATCAGGAAATATTTGGTATCAGCCGTTAAGAATGGTAAATTGGTACAATCTAAGGGTACTGGAGCATCAGGTTCATTCAAGTTGGCAAGCAGCAAGGTTGCAGAAACGAAACCTAAGAAGAAGACCGTCAAGAAGGCAGTCAAAAAACCAGTAGCGAAAAAATCGACAGCAGCAAAGAAACCCGCAGCAGCCAAAAAACCAGCAGCAGCTAAAAAGCCCGCTGCAACTAAGAAGCCTGCGGCAGAAAAGAAGCCAAAAGCAGCTAAATCTCCATCAAAGGCAAAGAAGGCTAAGGCTCCAGCACAGCCAAAAACACCAAAGCCCAAGAGAGCAGCACCTAAAGCTAGGTCATAAGAAAATTAATATTTCAGAAATCATTCACCATTTTTTTCTAGCTATAAAATGAAAATCGGTCCTTTTCAGGGCCATCAAAATTTGCAATTATTGAATGACTATTACTATATTAATCAGGGTGTCTATACTATTCCTTGAAATGCTTAAAATATCCTACTTATATATTTTTATTTTACTTATACTTGTATTTATAAGTTAAAGCAAAAATTATCTAATTTATCTATATTATGTTGCGATCCTTTAACACGTTATAAATAAAAAGTTTTCTATTTACAATATCTTGGGACCTGTAAAACGGAATTTAACTTGCAAGTACTGGTTTTATATCTGAAATTTTCCTGACTTTTTACATTTGATAATAATTTTGCTAAAATATACTTCATTTTTTATTTAATTTTGCTAAAATATTTCATTTTTGCAAAATTAGATAAAAAATTAAGAAATTTTCGTAACATTTTATGCGACGAAAATATTTGAGTTCTAAAAACAGTTGCACATTTTTTAATCGCATTTAAGCAAAAATTGACTACGTTTGAGCAAGTTTAAACAGCATTCAAAAATCGAATCCCACATTTTCTCCAATAATTTATAAAATATTTTTGCATATAATTGGCAAGAAAGGCATTTTTCTATTCTAATTGCAAAAACCCATTTTTCAATCTGTAAAAAGTTTACTTTGGCAAATGCAAGGTATTACATATAATGCCGAATGGGTAACAGTTTGGTATATTACAGTCCCATTAGGTTTGGATATTTTAATACTACTCAGCAATCAATAATAACTATATTTCAACTTTGAGGTCATTATAGCCCTTTCGATTACGGGGTTTCAGTATTACATGTTATTTGTATTTAGGTCCTGTAAACCTTCGCATTTGGCGAAATAAAAATTTTTATGAGCCAATTAAGAATATATGTTATAGTTATACTATTCTAATTGATGACTAAGAATGTTTTTTCTCAATAAAGTGCAATTTATAATAACGGCCTAATCGAGAAACATAAAGTATTATAATAAATAAACCAAAATATTGAATTATAAAACAGTTTAAAAATTTTTTAACCATTCCAAAGTATATCTGATTTCATTTAAAAAAAATAACCCGAACTCTTGATTTTAGAGGCAACTGAAAATTTATAAAAGCATTGAGATGAAATATAGAAAATACTTTCTCTTTCGTTAAAAATAATTTGAGGCCTTGAAAAAGACCCTTTGGTTTAATTTTATGATGATTGAAGGGCTAATAATGTTTAAGCTTTCTTTTCGGTCTTCTTTGGGAGAAGAACTGCTTGAATTTGGGCATTCTACACCACCTTAACACCAACATATCGATATGATAAATATGAATATGATCATAGGGTAAATTTAGATGGAACAAAAAAATCTTGGATGTTACCGCGCGAAAATTTAAATTCTAAATTAAAATATGGATCAAAATTAATTTTTAATAAATAATATTAATAAGATAATTAAATAATTAAGCTAATAAAATATGTTAAACTTTCTGGTGTGCAATTTTAACATTTTATTATATTCTTTTACGAAAAAGACTTATTTCTGAAATTTAAATTAAAAAAAACCGTGTCTTGTGAGCATCAAAAATCTAAAATTTACCCTTACCTCAGTCAAGTTCCAATATGATTCAAGATTTGTAATAATAAATATATATGTTTAAAAAATTTTAATTTTATTAATAAATATCCCTAACATTTTATCTCCTTTTTGGCTATAAAGTTTGCTACGATTTCCACAAATACCGAAGTTTTAGTATTAATTAAGCATGCGTAGATTTTTAACTTGCTTGAAAAAGATCTATAGTACCAAAATTTTAATTTAAAGGGATGATAATGGCCCCTTAGGATTAAATCACAAAAAATTTTTTAAAAAAATTTAAAAAAATTTTCTATTATCTTTTCTTAATTTAAGGTATGTATTGTCCAGCGTTAAAAACAATTGGTGGCCCTGAAAAGGACCGTTTGATGAATGAAACCGTTTGCTAGGATATATTGATGGCTTAAGCCTTCTTTTCGGTCTTCTTTGGGAGAAGAACTGCTTGAATGTTGGGAAGTACACCACCTTGAGCGATGGTGACTCCTGAAAGAAGTTTGTTCAATTCTTCGTCGTTACGGATGGCCAATTGAAGATGACGAGGAATGATTCTGGTCTTCTTGTTATCACGAGCAGCGTTTCCTGCCAATTCAAGAACTTCAGCGGCCAAATATTCCATGACTGCTGCCAAGTAAACTGGGGCTCCAGCTCCAACACGTTCAGCGTAGTTGCCCTTCCTCAATAAACGATGGATTCTACCAACTGGGAATTGAAGACCAGCTCTGCTGGAACGAGTCTTTGACTTAGCCTTGCTCTTGCCTCCTTTTCCTCTTCCTGACATTTTGCAATACTTTTTACGAAGTGTATAAGTGCAAAAATAACGTACGAATGATGCTTTTTGCACAGTTACCCCTTCTTCTTATAGCATCTGGTGAGCCCTACATTCTCGTATGAATTGAAATCGTGCAGATGCGCAAAATCCCAATAGGGGGAATGCGAAACGCTGTTGCCTTTAAAAGAGTTCTTTTTTACTGTTTTCGCAACATTCGTTTTTTGTTTTTTAACTAAAAAGCATCAAAATGGCTCCTAAAGCAAGTGGAAAAGCTGTTAAGAAGGCTGGCAAAGCCCAGAAAAACATCAGCAAAGGCGATAAGAAAAAGAAGCGCAAGAGGAAGGAATCTTACGCAATCTACATCTACAAAGTACTCAAGCAAGTGCACCCAGACACTGGAGTATCCAGCAAAGCCATGTCAATCATGAACTCCTTCGTGAATGACATTTTCGAACGCATTGCTGCTGAAGCTTCTCGTTTGGCTCATTACAACAAAAGGTCGACCATCACCTCCCGGGAAATCCAGACTGCAGTCCGTCTCTTACTTCCTGGTGAACTTGCTAAGCATGCTGTCAGCGAAGGAACTAAAGCCGTAACTAAATACACCAGTTCTAAATAAACTGTTGTATAAACTATCACTTTCTTTCAATCGGTCCTTTTCAGGACCACCAATTCAATGAAAACTGAGAAAACTATTTTTTGAACATCTTTTCTAATTAAATTATTTATTTCTGCATGAATCACATATTTACCAATTTTGATAAAAAAATTTTGAAGGGTTTTAACTCTTATCAATATTTTTTAAAAAATCCAACGGCCCTGCTGGGAAGTGAAAGAGTCAAAGAATCTATGGTCAAATTTTGGTGAAAAAATATTGATTTTTAGTGAAATTATGGCGACTTAAAAATGACCATAAAAAGTGTTCCGTTTTTTTCTTACTTTTTTGCCACCTTTTTGGACATAACTTTTGTCCTAATTAACTTAGAATTTGAGCTTCTGTATAGGAGTAAAAGAAACAATTTTCGATAAGAAAAATTTTATCTGGATTTTTTTTTGACTATTTCTGTGAAAGTTATTCAATAAATTCAGGAGATGTAGTACATCTTTATTTATCCAACAGTACTTAGGGGTTGACAGAGTTACCTTTAATTTTCAATATATTTTTATGAGACATCTGTTTTTTTCCCTTATAATATACCTTATTTTTACTGCTTCATTAATTTAATTTTTTTTTTTTGGTCCCTCAATGAGGAACCATTGTGATGGGTCAAATTTAGATTTTTTGGCATATAAGCACGTTTTAGGATCTCAGGAAGCTGTGTGTATGTAACCGGTGAAATTTCACAACCACTATGGAATTTAGATCTAATTTTTTTTTCAAAAATTTTGTCATCAAAAAATATCAAACTACTTTTTTTTTTTTTTGGATGTAATACCTAATTTATTTCCAAAATGGTACTTATGTTTGAAAGTATAGTTTTTACTCTATATCTCGAATCTGATACTTATAATAATAATTTATTTCTATCATAATAATTTATTTCTATAGAAGTACTCGTTTTAGAAAGTTTGTTTATAGTCATTTTTTGGATCTGATACCAAATTTTTTCAAAAATTTTTTCTCAAAATTAAAAAAACAAAAAAATTAAAAAACCTGCAATATTTTTTGTTGTTGTAATACCTCATTTAATTCCATGAAAGTACTAATAGTCAGGGGTAATGTGTTTTTCACCTCGAAGTGCCTTTGAAAGTACACGAATCGAGTTGAAACCTTTTGCATTCGCTTCAGAAAAATAATGCCAACAAAGCGTTACAACGATCTATTGTATCATATGCCGGGGGGTGGTTTTCCCACCCACTTTTCACCCCATTTCCCGGCCAAAATGGAAGTGTAGTAAAAAAATTATTTTTTACAATTTTTAATGATGCTAAGTAGTTATTTAGGCCACTAAATTAGAATTTAAGGTCAAAAATAACATTTAACAGGTTCCAAGGGGTGAATTTGACCTATTTTCACCCCAGACACCCCCAAAATCCACATAAATTTTGAAAATACTTTTTTTTATAATTAAATTCATTATTTAGGTTTTTTAGGTCGCTGATCTCAAAAATAATGTCAAAAATTTTATTCAACAGGTTCTGAAGGGTGAAATTGGCCTTTTTTACCCCTTTAACCTCCCCAAAAACTTATTTTGTCAAAGGAACTTATGTTTTTTATTTTTAAAAGGTCTAGTAGGTTTTTTTTGGGTGCTGAGTTCAAAAATGATGTCGAAAATTACATTTACCTGGTTCCAAAGGGTGAAATTCGCCATTTTACCCCTTTAACCCCCCCCCCCCAAAAAAAACTCATTTTGTCAAAGGAACTTATGTTTTTTATTTTTAAAAGGTCTAGAAGGTTTTTTAGGTCGCTGAGTTCAAAAATGATCTCGAAAATTACATTTACCTGTTTCCAAAGGGTAAAATTTGCCATTTTTACCCCTTTAAACCCCCCCCCCCAAAAAAAACTCATTTTGTCAAAGGAACTTATGCTTTTTCTTTTTAAAAGGTCTAGTAGGTTTTTTTGGGTGCTGAGTTCAAAAATGATGTCGAAAATTACATTCACCTATTTCCAAAGGGTGAATTTGGCCATTTTCACCCCAAAATTAAGCTAAACCTTTTAAATACTTTTTTTAAAAATTAAATTAACTAATTGGGTTTTCTAGGTTGCAGATTTCTAAAATAAATTAAAAAATTTTATATAACAGGTTCTAAAGGGTGAAATTGGCCATTTTTCACCCCAAATGCCCCTAAATTTACATAAACCTTCAAAATACTTAATTTTTCTTAATTTAAATAAATAATTGGGTTTTCAATTTATAATGAAATATATATTCTTAAGAGAAATTATAACATTTAGTAAAATAAAATTATTTTTTACTGTATATTCAAATTATTATTATTTTATTAAGTTTTTTTTTCTTTACATTTTTTTACTACTATTTATTTCTTTATAATTTTTAATAAACAAAAAGAAATAATAAATGTTATATTTCCTCTTTTGAATATTTCATTTGAATTTTATTTAAAAAATTGAAATTTTATTTATGAAATTATACTAAGATATGAAAAAGTAAACTAACATAATCTCACATAAATACTTCTTGAGTCTCTTGATAGACATCATTTTTGAACTCAGCACCCAAAAAAACCTACTAGACCTTTTAAAAATAAAAGACATAAGTTCCTTTGACAAAATGAGTTTTTGGGGGGGGGGGGGTTAATGGAGTGAAAATGGCCAAATTCACCCTTTGGAAATAGGTGAATGTAATTTTCGACATCATTTTTGAACTCAGCACCCAAAAAAACCTACTAGACCTTTTAAAAATAAAAAGCATAAGTTCCTTTGACAAAATGAGTTTTGGGGGGGGGGGGGGGGGGGTTAAAGGGGTAAAAGTGGCCAATTTCACCCTTTGGAACCAGGTAAATGTAATTTTCTATTTTTATTCATCATTTTTGAACTCAGCGACTTAAAAAACCTACTAGACCTTTTAAAATTAAAAAAAAAAAGTGCCTTTGACAAAATGAGTTGGGGGGGGGGGGGGGGTGAAAGGGTCGAAAAATGGCCAATTTCAATTGACATTATTTTTGAGATCAGCGACCTAAAAACCCTAAATAATGAATTTAATTTTAAAAAAAAGTATCTTCAAAATTTATGTGGATTTTGGGGGTATCTAGGGTGAAAATAGGTCAAATTCACCCCTTGGAACCTGTTAAATGTTATTTTTGAGCTTAAATTCTAATTTAGTGGCCGAAATAACCACTTAGCATCATTAAAAAATGTAAAATATAATTTTTTTACTACACTTCCATTTTGGCCGGGAAATGGGGTGAAAAGTGGGTGGGAAAACCACCCCCCGGCATATGATACAATAGATCGTTGTAACGCTTTGTTGGCATTATTTTTCTGAAGCGAATGCAAAAGGTTTCAACTCGATTCGTGTACTTTCAAAGGCAGTTTGAGATTTGACCTTTTTTTTCACACTATACCCCGGACTATAATATCTGAAAATATTGCAACCGGCGATGTTTCAGAACCGTTATGAAATTAAGACCTAATTTTTTTTCCAAAATTTTTTTATCAAAAAATATCAAACTACTTTTTTTTTTTTTTGAATTTGGAGGTAATACACCATTTATTTCCACGAGAGTACTTATATTTGAAAGTATGATTTTTACTCGATATCTCGAATCTGATAATTAATTTTTTTTTAATTTTTTTCTCAAAATTTTCATCACATAAAAATACAAAAAACACTAAATTTTTTTTCTCTGTGGACGTAGTACTTAATTTATTTTTTTAAGACTATTAGTTTTAGAAAGTTTGTTTAAATTTTTTGGATCTGATAATTTTTTCAAAATTTTTTTCTCAAAATTAAAAAAACAAAAAAATTTTAAAAACTGCAATATTTTTATTTTTTTTGGTGTAATACTTCATTTAGTTCCATGAAAGTACATATATTTGATAATATGGTTTTTACTCGATATCTCAAATCTGATAATTTTAAATTTAATTTACCTAATCTAAGTACTTAGACAACCTTGCCATAATAAAATTCCGTAGTTTCAGCTTATTATTAATGTTTATTGCAAAATTAATCAAAGATGAAGAGGTTTAATTAAGGCTGTAGAAAACAGATTATATTAGTATGTAATTATTGTTGCTGCAGTTGTAATAAATTAGTGGTCCTGAAAAGGACCGTTTTTGAATGTTTTAATTGGATGGAATATTTAACCTCCGAAACCGTACAGAGTTCTGCCTTGACGTTTCAAAGCATAGACAACGTCCATTGCTGTGACTGTTTTCCTTTTTGCATGTTCAGTGTATGTGACAGCGTCACGGATGACGTTTTCAAGGAAAACTTTCAAAACACCTCTGGTTTCTTCGTAAATCAAGCCAGAAATACGCTTGACACCACCTCTGCGGGCAAGACGACGGATGGCAGGTTTCGTGATTCCTTGGATGTTGTCACGAAGAACTTTACGATGTCTCTTGGCTCCTCCCTTTCCTAATCCTTTTCCTCCCTTTCCTCTGCCAGTCATGTTATCTCCAATGTAACGTAGAACGTACGAAAAGAAATTCGCAAATGATGCTTTTTCGCATTAAAGCCAGCTTATTTATACTTTTTGCAACGCTCGTTTCCCACTCCAAATTTGCGACCAACAAAGGTTTCGCGCAGCTACCATTGTAAGAAAAAAGTATATAAGAAGGGGTTTTTACGGTTTTGAAAATATTGTTTTACTATTTCTCAACGAAATGGCACGTACAAAGCAAACTGCAAGAAAATCGACCGGTGGCAAGGCCCCACGTAAACAACTTGCTACTAAGGCCGCTCGTAAGAGTGCCCCTGCAACTGGTGGAGTTAAGAAACCTCATCGTTATCGTCCAGGAACCGTCGCTCTCAGGGAAATTCGTCGGTACCAAAAAAGTACTGAATTATTGATCAGAAAATTACCTTTCCAACGTTTGGTAAGAGAAATCGCTCAAGATTTCAAGACTGATCTTCGTTTCCAGAGTTCCGCTGTCATGGCTCTCCAGGAAGCTAGTGAAGCTTACTTGGTTGGTCTTTTCGAAGACACCAACCTCTGCGCCATTCACGCAAAACGAGTAACCATCATGCCAAAGGACATCCAATTGGCTAGACGTATTCGTGGAGAACGAGCCTAAATTAATTTCCATCATTTACAATCGGTCCTTTTCAGGACCACCAAATTTTTTTAATGCAAAAAGAATACCTTAAATACAATGATAAGCATCAAAAGTTTTTTTTTACGACAAAAAAACGATATTAATAAATTTTAAATAACACATCTACACTGCAGCATGCAATTAAAAACTCTTTTCCTACAATGCAAAAATAAAAATAAAACATTAACAATATTAAAATAAAAGATTAACAATATTAATAAGCTTATAAAAACTAGAAATTATACTTCCGTAAAAAGTTGGGAATAACTTGAAATATTAATTACAATAAAATTAAAAATAATATAACTAAACTCATCAAACAAAAACTTACGCAAGTAATATACTGTGGCAAAGGAAATCACAAAAATTATCACCTCGCGATAACTTAATTTCAAAATTTAATTTTAAAATTAAAGAACTAGAATTAGAAAAATAGTAAGTTTTAGAGAATGTTAAAAAAAAGCAGTGGCTATAGAAACAGAAATAAACAATACAAAAAATTAAAAAGAAAAAAATTATAATTAAAATAATTATATTTGTAATTAAGATACAACTAATTAATTATAACACATACAGCAAAAAATGTTTCTGAAACGTTTCTGGAACGTTTTTTAGGTCCGGTTAATCTTGGAAGCTATACGATTTAAAAACGTTTCCATGTAAAATAATTTTGTTTACATTTAATTTTTTTTCTAAGTTTTTTTTCACATTTTTTTTATATACGTAATCACTTAGAAAAAAAAAAACTTAATTTTTTTGACCAACAAATTTTTTTTTAGAAGCGTTTCTGAAACGTTTAGCTTCCAAGAAAAAGCGTTCCTAAAACGTTTTGAAAACGTTCTATAAACGTTTCTGTTTGCATTTGTTTTGTGCTGTATGTGAAGATTATTAAAACAATAAAACAATATAAAATTAACAAGTAATTTTGTGTTTCATAAAAATTCTATATAAAAAAAACGCTTACTATAGTTTACATTGAAACGATAAAGAAACGTTTCACAAACGTTTTGTGCTGTATGTGTTTTTTAATATATTATATTTAATTTAAATTAATAAATTATTATAAACCTTCTAAAATTAAACCTGGAAATTTTTCATTTTTACCCTTGAAAACCTGGAAAACACAGGGAAACTTATTTAGATATGTAGACACCCTGTAAATATAAAAATAGTATAAAACAAATAGCCATGAGAATAAATATAATTAATTTTGATTAATTAATTATTAAATAATCCTGTTTTTAGTTATTTTATGTATGTAAGCTCTTCTCGAAGCCAAAAAAGGGGGTTATAATATTTTAAACGAAAGGATCCATTTAATCTGCCCTCTACATAGTCTAAAAAATAAAAAGGAAACATGCAGACTCTCGGTTTGATTATTTATTCCAAGGACTTTAATTTCCCCCCAAGGATGAAATTAAAAGGCCAAACAAAAAAATACTAAGAATCCATTCTTACTTAGTTTAGAAGTCGATTTTACCCTTAGGGCGCGTTCATAGTGAGTACAAGTGACCGGTCGATCGATCAACTGATGCTATCAAGGGTACTAAAAATCGCATCGTTTTTTTGGCCTGGGTAGACCTACAGCTTCCTGGGGCATCCAGGGGATCAAATCACAACCCAGACTCAAGATACGAGAAAATATTTTGTCAGCAGATCCCATCTAAAAATGTTTTGATAACATCAGTTGATCGATCGACCGGTCACTTGTACTCACTATGAACGGGCCCTTAAAAATTAGTGTTCATTGCAAGGAGTCAATTTTCATCTTGTGGAAAGAAAGGCTAGCTGCTTCTTCAGGGTAATTACTTAACCCAGGAATTCTGGGTTCATGAAAACTGCGCATTTAAAGGAAACTAGAAGTACCAAAAATTTGACTTTAATATGTAAAATATAAAAATTTCATTAAAAAAATTCATTTATTTTTAAACCCAAGAAAATTGAAGCCCTCTAAATTTTTCTTTCCCGAAAGTATTCAGTTATTCATTATCTATAGTTGATTTAATAAATTATAAAACTGATAAGGTGAAGAAATATATTTTTGTATCTTTTCTTCATAATAACTTAACTAATTAAAATTTTATTTGCTATTAACTATTTAGAATTACTGTTCAAAAAAAAAATTAGAACAAAACTAAATATTTTTTTTGTTGTTAAATTTAAGGAAGAATAACATATTAGCATTGTAACTGCACTGCTCTTTTCTGTATAGCCCTATGATTATTTTTTGATTAGAAAAACAAACAACATTAATTAGTAGAGCTAAACCAATTTACAATTCAGCAAGGATTTTTATTAAATTTTATGTTAAATATGTGATCTTAATTGTTAATCAACAAACATTTGCTTAAAAACCCATTAAAAGTTAAATATCAATAACTTCCAAAATATTTTTCCCTCTATAAAAGTGCAATTTTGCAGCTTATAAGTTACAAAAAAAATTTTTTTTTATTTCAAATTAAAGTTCAAAGATTGTATTAATAAAAAATTTAATTTAATTTAAAATCTAAAAATAATTTTTAACAGAAATTAATTTGTTAAAACAAAAACGAATACATTTGGATTGCAAAATGTGTAAGCATATTGATTGTTTGTAGCTTAGGTCTTTCCGAGAGGTTCGTGCTGGTGCTATGTATTAAAAAGTTTTATCTGGTCGAATTCATTATTTCTTCGTTTTTGAAGCAGTTATACGGATATTCTCAGTAAACTCTACTCTCTAAAATTACAATGGTAGATACAGCAGCAGCACCAGCGGCTCCGGCAGCAGCCTCACCTAAAAAGGCAGCAAAAAAACCAGCAGCGAAAAAGGCCGCAGTAAAAAAAGATCATCCTCCAACTTCCACAATGGTCAACAAGGCTATTCGTGAATTGAAAGAACCTAAAGGTTCCTCTCTGCAAGCAATTAAGAAATACGTTGCTGCAAATTACAAGCTGGATGTTGAAAAAAATTCCCGATTCATCAGGAAATATTTGGTATCAGCCGTTAAGAATGGTAAATTGGTACAATCTAAGGGTACTGGAGCATCAGGTTCATTCAAGTTGGCAAGCAGCAAGGTTGCAGAAGCGAAACCTAAAAAGAAGACCGTTAAAAAGGTAGTAAAGAAACCAGTAGCAAAAAAATCAACAGCAGCAAAGAAACCCGCAGCCGCCAAAAAGCCAGCAGCAGCCAAAAAGCCAGCAGCAGCTAAAAAGCCCGCTGCAGCTAAGAAGCCAACAGCAGCTAAATCTCCATCAAAGGCAAAGAAGGCTAAGGCTCCAGCTCAGCCAAAAACTCCAAAGCCCAAGAGAGCAGCACCTAAAGCTAGGTCATAAGAAAATTAATTTTTCAGAAATCATTCATCATTTTTTTCAAGCTATAAAATGAAAATTGGCCCTTTTCAGGGCCATCAAAATTTGCAATATTTGAATGACTATTAATTTAAACAATGACTATTAGTTTATTAGTTGATTCATGAGATCCTTAAATCCTTCAATTATCCTTATTTGCCATTTTTTAAAATAACATAAAAATTCATGTATCATTACTTTTATACTTATGTTAGTGTAATTAGTATCCAAAAACATGAACCTGTATTTTTCACACCACGGAAAATTGTTCGTAAAACACGAATTGAGCTTTCGACTGGTTGGAATCACGACTTTCACTAACAATCGCGAAATAAATAAGAAAATTTAAAAAAAGGTTATTTTTATTTTTTGGGATACACATAATTGATTCCGAATTATAATTAATGAATACAAAGGTGAAAAGGGCGGCTGAAGGCCCCTTGCACCAAATGTTCATTTCACGAGTGCTCGTCAAAGCTCTGTTATCCTCGACTTAAAAACTCGGTTTTTGTTTCTCGAACAATTTTCAGATTATCCGAGGCATGGAAAGTAGAGGTTCGTGTTTCACGAAAGTTTGTGAGTTCATGTTTTTGGAGTTTACTTTTATAGACAATTTTAAACACTCGTTTCTTCCTTTAAAAAAAAAATGTTAATATATATTTATGGCAAAAACTTATCAAATGATAAAGCGCCCATTAAATTTTATTTGAAGTTTATTTTCAAATTCTGGAGTAATTTTAATTGACAAACTGGTAATGGCTAACAAAAACATTTCTCTGTAATTATTACCCTAATAAGAATTGCAGATAATATATTTTTGTATTCTAAGACTATTAAAAAATTTTTAAATATCATTTATAGAGGCATAATTTTTAGCTACTTTTAAGTATTACAACATATAACACTAAATAAATAGGCTAGTTTTTTAAAATTTAAGCTATTGCAAAATATTATATTATGTTAATATAAAAAAGTAATCTGAACTTCTATATAAGGAATTTCCTGAATTACAAATTCTTAAATTATAATATTGTTCTATTATTAAGAGCCCATTCAGTTTTCATTAGTAGATAATAGTAGATGATAAAAAAATAGGGATAAAGTAATTAGTTACGATTGTTTTCTTTCTGACTGAAAGAAAATTAGATGAAACATTGCAAAAATAAAAAACCGAAATTGTTCTAAACCAATTTTGCAAGTATAACTATCTTATAAGATTGTGTCATAAAATTTTTGTTAGAAAAAATACTGATTCCATCGTTAAAAATAATTTTGTGGCCTTGAAAAAGGCCGTTTTGTTTAATTTTATGATGATTCAATGGGTAATGATGTTTAAGCCTTCTTTTCGGTCTTCTTTGGGAGAAGAACTGCTTGGATGTTTGGAAGGACACCACCTTGAGCTATGGTAACTCCTGAGAGAAGTTTGTTCAATTCTTCGTCGTTACGGATGGCCAATTGAAGATGACGAGGAATGATTCTAGATTTTTTGTTGTCACGGGCAGCGTTTCCTGCCAATTCAAGAACTTCAGCGGCCAAATATTCCATGACAGCTGCCAAGTAAACTGGGGCTCCAGCGCCAACACGTTCAGCGTAATTACCCTTCCTCAATAAACGGTGAATTCTACCAACTGGGAATTGAAGACCAGCTCTAGTTGACCTGGTCTTTGATTTTCCCTTTGTTTTTCCACCTTTTCCTCTTCCTGACATTTTGCAATACTTTTTTACGAACTCTACTAGTGAGCAACTAACTCACTATTGATACTTTTGGCTGGGTGCCTTCTTCTTTATATAGAGTGTGGTGAAACCAGGAACTTCCTATGAATTAAGATAGTGCAAACGCCCCGAAGTCCCTGTAGAGGGATAAAACACTCAGATGTCTTTAAAACCAAGAACTTTTACCGTTTGCATCATTCGTTTTTAGTTAAGTAACAGAAAACGTCGAAATGGCTCCCAAAGCTAGTGGAAAGGCAGTGAAGAAAGCCGGAAAAGCTCAGAAAACCGTCAGCAAAGGCGGTGACAAAAAAAGGAAGCGCAAGAGGAAGGAATCTTACGCAATCTACATCTACAAAGTACTCAAGCAAGTGCACCCAGACACTGGAGTATCCAGCAAAGCCATGTCAATCATGAACTCCTTCGTGAATGACATTTTCGAACGCATTGCTGCTGAATCTTCTCGCTTAGCCCATTATAACAAGAGATCAACCATCACCTCCCGGGAAATCCAGACTGCAGTCCGTCTCTTACTTCCTGGTGAACTTGCTAAGCATGCTGTCAGTGAAGGAACTAAAGCCGTAACTAAATACACCAGTTCTAAATAAATATTTTGTAAAATTCATCTTTTCTTTTCAATCGGTCCTTTTCAGGACCACCAATTTGATTAAAACTGAGAAAACTGTTTTTGCTTATTTTGTATTATATATTTTTTCATTAAGTTCTGATAATTAATTTATATATACTTTACCTGATATAATTTAAATCTTAAAATAAAGAATAATGAATAAAGAATATGAAAATATTGTCAGTTTAATTCTGCTGTACGAATTGAAAATTTCAATATTTGGATTTCAAATGAGTTTTTTTGAATGCAGGAATATCAAACATTCTATTCGGTGCACATGTGTAAAAAAATAATATCCTTGCTAACGAAAAGAAATAATCCCAAGTATTGGAAAGAAAATGCAAATACATTTATTTAGTGACAACGTATGTATGTAATTGAAAACAAAAAATTAATTATTTACATATAACCATTGATATTTTAAATCTGAATTTTCCATCGTGATTGATTTTTCGTCATGGAAAATCTAGAAACTCATACAATAAGTGAAAAATCGAGAAAATTTTTTTACCATTATAAAGATCATAATTATTATAAATAAATATTTAATATATTTTTTTTAAATATTCAAAACATGAAAAAATTAATAGAAAATTTTTCTGCTGAATATTTAACAAGTTAAAAATGTCCGCCTTTTACCCGGTAAACCAAGCGTCAAACGTTCATTTTTATTTTTAGCATTCTGTCTCTTTTTATGGACGCTATAACAGCCATGTAAAAAAATTTTCCATTTGCTATTTTAAACATAAGATATCGCATCTAAAATTATTTTTTATTTGTTTTATTTGTTTTTAAATTTTATCTATTAAAATAATTAATAATAAATTAATTTAATCTTATCTTATCTTTAAATTATTCATTTTTTCCAAATATTTTTCAACTTTATTTATATTCATTAAAACTTCCAATTTCTTAAATTAACCCTTGGTTGCCGGCGTGACCAGCGTTAGGTTTTTTTCTTTAAAAATTTTCAAAAAGTTTCATGGAGTTGATTTTTACTGGCATTGATTAACGTAAAATTCATTTTATCGAAAAATGCTGATTTTTGAACTTATATTGTTACTCAGCATCATTAATTTAAGACTTCCGGTTGGTCTCATTAAAAGTGTCTAGCAAAGAGCTTTCAAATGAGACCTTAAACGTTAAAAAAGCTTATTAAGGACCGGAGATATAAGCAATTGAAAATTTGCTGTTTCCAAAAATATCGATTTTTTAACAACTTTAATCGTCTGCAAAATTTTTCTCTGAGCACTTTAAGGACTGAAAATTTCAGGAAAGCTTCTTTTGATATTAAAAAAAATTCCCTAAAAATTTGGGCGATGGTGTTGGCTTCTGTTCGTAGATTCAAGACTCGGAAAATGTGTAATAATTGGACCAATATTGGCCTATAAGTGGTTAAAGGGTCAACCAAAAAAATTTTCTTCTTCAATATTCGAACAGCCAGGGAAAAATGAGCTGATTTAAAAAAAAAAATTTTATTTTTGGCCGAAAAATAAGCAAGTTATCCTAAAATCCCAATTTTAGGGTCAATATACAGTATTCTAACTTGAAATAATGATAACTCGCTTATTTTTCGGTCTAAAATAAAAATTTTTTTTTTTTAAATTGTCGAATTTTTTCCTGGCTATTTGAATAATTACAACAAAGAAATTTTTTGTATGCAAAAATTATTTTTTTTTGGCAAATTACTTTAGAACTTACTTTATTGTGTCAATGTATTAGGGTAGTTTTTGGCCCAAAAAAATAATTTTTGCATATAAAAAGTTTCTTCGTTGTAAATATTCAAATAGCCAGGAAAAAATTCGACAATTTAAAAAAAAAAATTTTATTTTAGACCGAAAAATAAGCGAGTTATCATTATTTCAAGTTATAATACAGTATAATGACACTAAAATTGAGATTTTCGGAAAATTTTTTTAAAAATCTTCAATTGCTTATATCTCCGGTCCCTGATGAGCTTTTTTAACGTTTAAGGTCTCATTTGTAAGCGCTTTGCTAGACACTTTTAATAAGACCAACCGGAAGTCTTAAATTAATGATGCTGAGTCACAATTTAAGTTCAAAAATCAGCATTATTCAATAACATGAATTTTACGTTAATCAATGCCAGTAAAAATCAACTCCATGAAACTTTTTGAAAATTTTTTTGGTAAAAGTTGAAATTTCAAGGAAAAAAATGAGACCAGCAGGATGTTTTTTAGACAAATCCTCGAATCCCAGTAAATTTTTGAAAATTGGCTAAAAACAGCTATTTTTGGACCTTTTAGAGCTTGTATCTCGGCAACCCTTCCTGCAAAATGGCTGAAATTTTGGCTGGCTTAGTTTTTTATTACTTCAAACCACTCCTGAAAATTTGAGCCTGATCGGAGTCATGGGTGCGCACACTTTTGTATGAAAAGTAATGGATATGCCCATCAATATTTTATATGGGCATTGTGTAACCAATAGATTATCTTTTCAAAAAAAAGGTTTTCATTCTTAAGCTACCTAATTTAGTTTTGAATACCTAATCTAAGTACTTAAGATGAAGAGGCTTAATCAAGGCTGTAGAAAACAGATTATATTAGTATGTAATTATTGTTGCTGCAGTTGTAATAAATTAGTGGTCCTGAAAAGGACCGTTTTTGAATGTTTTAATTGGATGGAATATTTAACCTCCGAAACCGTACAGAGTTCTACCTTGACGTTTCAAAGCATAGACAACGTCCATTGCTGTGACTGTTTTCCTTTTTGCATGTTCAGTGTATGTGACAGCGTCACGGATGACGTTTTCAAGGAAAACTTTCAAAACACCTCTGGTTTCTTCGTAAATCAATCCAGAAATACGCTTGACACCACCTCTGCGGGCAAGACGACGGATGGCAGGTTTCGTGATTCCTTGGATGTTGTCACGAAGAACTTTACGATGTCTTTTGGCTCCTCCCTTTCCTAATCCTTTTCCTCCCTTTCCTCTGCCAGTCATGTTATCTCCAATGTAACGTAGAACGTACGAAAAGAAATTCGCAAATGATGCTTTTTCGCATTAAAGCCAGCTTATTTATACTTTTTGCAACGCTGGTCTCCCACTCCAAATTTGCGACCAACAAAGGTTTCGCGCAGCTACCATTGTAAGAAAAAAGTATATAAGAAGGGGTTTTTACGGTTTTGAAAATATTGTTTTACTATTTCTCAACGAAATGGCACGTACAAAGCAAACTGCAAGAAAGTCAACCGGTGGCAAGGCCCCACGTAAACAGCTTGCAACTAAGGCTGCTCGTAAGAGTGCCCCTGCAACTGGTGGAGTTAAGAAACCTCATCGTTATCGTCCAGGAACCGTCGCTCTTAGGGAAATTCGTCGGTACCAAAAAAGTACTGAATTATTGATCAGAAAATTACCTTTCCAACGTTTGGTAAGAGAAATCGCTCAAGATTTCAAGACTGATCTTCGTTTCCAGAGTTCCGCTGTCATGGCTCTCCAGGAAGCTAGTGAAGCTTACTTGGTTGGTCTTTTCGAAGACACCAACCTCTGCGCCATTCACGCAAAACGAGTAACCATCATGCCAAAGGACATCCAATTGGCTAGACGTATTCGTGGAGAACGTGCTTAAATAAATTTTCATCTTTTACAATCGGTCCTTTTCAGGACCACCAAATTATTTAACGTTTAAAGAATAATTATTTATCTATTTATTCAACTAGCTGCACATAAGTTTAATTTAAATCGGTTGGGAACTTATTTTAGTACCAATTTTTATGCATCAATTTATCATTTTTACAACTAACTGATTGGCTAATTTTTTCCTTATTATTTAATAATTTTTGCGAAACATGCAAATTTATTAAAAATTTACTATTAAATATCATATAGCCAGAGAAAACTGAGACCTTAATTCAGTACTTAGAAATCATTTTAAGTAATGTGAGTCTTGTGATATCAAAAAACTAAAACCCAAAAATGACTTAAAAAAATTCTATTCGCATTTGAGCAAAAAGTGCCCAACCGTTTTTTGTTTTAAAAAAATCGCAAAAAGTGCACTTAAAACTTGAATTTTTTTTTTCATATGCCAGGTGAAAAGATTCATAATCAATTAAAGTCACCAAAAATGAGATGTTTTGTAACACAAAAAACATTAACTTGAAGGATTTCGTTTAATTTTATTGAGGAGCCATGACTATAATACATTTCAATTTTCCCATATGATCGAAATAATAAGGGATTTTGAGTATTTTGGTAAAAATTTGGAAAAAATACACAGAGTTAGTAAAATAAATTATACTCTGTGTGGTTTTTTTCCTTTCTCGCCCTAATTGATAATAGTACTTCTACATATAAAGGGTGAAAATTAAAAAAAAAAATTGACTTTGAATTATTTGTGTGTTGCATTTTTGGACGATAAAAGGTTCTAGCTAAGGAAAAATTAATTAATTTAAAAAAAAGAAATTTATTTCAAAATGAAAATTAAACAATTTATAGTTGAAATAATATTTTATTTGCACCCCAAGGTATCTAAAAAATTTCTTTTGTATTAGTTAATTTATATTATAAAATGTAGAAAACTATATTTTTGTGCTGTTTGGTTTTTCATAACTTGGTTTGAAAATTAAAAATTTTAAATTTAAAAATACATTTGCATGTAATTATAAGACGATCTTTTGTAGGTCAAAATATCCATTATAATTTTAATTGGCCCCTAATTTCCAATTCTATTTCACAATTTATTTCCTTAAAAGAATATTGTGGAGTACTTACTCATCCAAAATTTTTATTAAATCTTCATATCAGTTCTAATAGCTACAATCTAGATTAGAATAATGATGCTTTATATTCATAAAAGTTGCCTTAAAAAAATTTAAGCTACATGATGTCAACTGAATTCAATTTAATTTAATATTTATTTGCAAAAAATATACATCCAAAATAGTTTGCAGTATATTTTGTAAAGATAAAAAATGATTTTTTGTGTATAGTTTCACTATCAATTAGGAGTCAAAAGTTAAAAAATAATCAGTGTAATAGTTTTTCTTTGTTATGAATTTGATGGTCCTGAAAAGGACCGGTTGAAAGAAAATGATACAACAGTTTATTTAGAACTGGTGTATTTAGTTACGGCTTTAGTTCCTTCGCTGACAGCATGCTTAGCAAGTTCACCAGGAAGTAATAGACGGACTGCAGTCTGGATTTCCCGGGAGGTGATGGTCGACCTCTTGTTATAGTGAGCCAAACGAGAAGCTTCAGCAGCAATGCGTTCGAAAATGTCATTCACGAAGGAGTTCATGATTGACATGGCTTTGCTGGATACTCCAGTGTCTGGGTGCACTTGCTTGAGTACTTTGTAGATGTAGATTGCGTAAGATTCCTTCCTCTTGCGCTTCTTTTTCTTATCACCTTTGCTGATGTTTTTCTGGGCTTTGCCAGCCTTCTTAACAGCTTTTCCACTTGCTTTAGGAGCCATTTCGATGCTTTTTAGTTAAAAAACAAAAAACGAATGTTGCGAAAACAGTAAAAAAGAACTCTTTTAAAGGCAACAGCGTTTCGCATTCCCCCTATTGGGATTTTGCGCATCTGCACGATTTCAATTCATACGAGAATGTAGGGCTCACCAGATGCTATAAGAAGAAGGGGTAACTGTGCAAAAAGCATCATTCGTACGTTTTTTTTGCACGTATACACTTCGTAAAAAGTATTGCAAAATGTCAGGAAGAGGAAAAGGAGGCAAGAGCAAGGCTAAGTCAAAGACTCGTTCCAGCAGAGCTGGTCTTCAATTCCCAGTTGGTAGAATCCATCGTTTATTGAGGAAGGGCAACTACGCTGAACGTGTTGGAGCTGGAGCCCCAGTTTACTTGGCAGCAGTCATGGAATATTTGGCCGCTGAAGTTCTTGAATTGGCAGGAAACGCTGCCCGTGATAACAAGAAGACCAGAATCATTCCTCGTCATCTTCAATTGGCCATCCGTAACGACGAAGAATTGAACAAACTTCTTTCAGGAGTTACCATCGCTCAAGGTGGTGTACTTCCCAACATCCAAGCAGTTCTTCTCCCAAAGAAGACCGAAAAGAAGGCTTAAGCCATCAATATATCCTAACAAACGGTTTCATTCATCAAACGGTCCTTTTCAGGACCACCAATTGTTTTTAACGCTGGACAATACATACTTTAAATTAAGAAAAGATACTAGAATATTTTTTGAAATTATTTCTAAAAATTTTTTGTGATTTAATCCTTAGGGACCATTATCATCCCTTTAAATTAAAATTTTGGTACTAAAGATCGGGAGCATTTCAAGCAAATTAAAAATCCACGCATGCATAATTAATACTAAAACTTCGGTAGTTGTGGAAGTAACTTTCAGTACATGTTATCGCGTAGCAAACTTTGCCTTAAAAGGAGAGAATATGTTAGGGATATTTATTAATAAAACACAAATTTTTTAAATATATATTTATTATTACAAATTTTGAATCATATAGGAACTTGACTGAGGTAAGTTATGTTATTCTTCTTATCACAATTACTTGGAAAATTATGCATGCCATCACAATCAATTAATGAAAAGTTTCTATTGAAACATATCATTATTTCAGAAATGTAAGATTCTTTAGTAACCTAAAAAACAGCAAACAATTTAAATTTTGATTCCTAAGATTTAAAATTCTTAAATTATAACGACTTACTTTGTCTTGCACACAATGCAAAAATGGTTTCCTTCCAATAGCTTTATTTAATTTTTCAAGATACATTTTTCTTGGATATTTTTCACCGGGCCGCATTTGAATTTTTTCAAAAATATTCTTTAAATTATATTCAGCGTGTAAATTTATGGCTTTTTCAAAATATTTTATATCAGAATTCATATTTTCAATATCAATACTACATAAACCATGTTTGTCCCATTCGTGTTTCCAAAATTTTTTATCTGGTTGTCCTTTTCTAATACTTGGCCATATTTTCATTAAATCATTCATTATTTTTGTTAAATTATTAACATTAAATTTTTTTGATTTTTGACAAAAACTTGGACTTGTATTTTTATTATTACTTGGCCAAATACCATGTATTGTCCATTCATTATTGTTATTTGGTAATAGGCATTTATTTGATGATAATTTACTTTTCCATGAATAACAATGTGTTATTGGCCATAATTGGGAAAATATAATGAAATCGTAGGATTTTGAATCAGTTTTTTTTACATCATTAATTTCACCGCTGGAGCTGCAAAATAACAAAATGTTTTGTAAATATTTTGAATTCAAATAAAATGATTTATTACATATACATATATTTTTAAGGCCCAGGTATAATTTTGGCTGGAAAAAAATGCTAAACTCAGTTTTTAGACCCAAAAAAGCTTTTATACGGCTCTAAATGCAAAAAAGATGTTCTTGGTAATCATTGCCATTTTTATTGTATGTTTTTTGAGAGAGAAGACTTTTGATGATTATTTGAAATTCGCAAAACGGACCCCGGATTCGTGTTCAGCGGGTCAAAAAACATAAATACCACCCTATTTTTATCCTCGGAAAAAGAAATTTAATTTTACATATCTAGGGCAGAAAAAGCCTATTTTCTGCCCTAGGGAGACGGCTTTTTCGCCTATTATATGTAAATTTATGTTTTAGAAAAAGGGATAAAATATGGGGTTCGACTTTTGCATGCTGTCTGCACTCGCTCGCTACGCTCCCTCGTTCATACAACTGCATGCAAAGCCAAAACCAATATTTTATCTCTTGTTTAATAAATAGCTATTTGGTCGTGATTGGCTGGCGCCTAAACTATGAACAAAAGCCAAATTGGATCCATTAAGATCTGTAGGGCCCAAAGTCTCAAATAATCACCAGCAGTTTTCCACCGCGACAAACTTAGAATAAAAATAATAACAACAATATTTATATATACACTGAAAAAAAATTTGGATGCAGTAAACGGAAAAATTCTGGTTATTACAAAAGGAAATTCGGTTGCCGTAACAGGAATTCCGGTCGTGGTAATTGTAATTACATGCCACAGTACTTTATATAATTTTGAGAAGTTTTTAGGCAATTTGCAGCAGTTAAAAAAAAAAAAAAATCCGTTCGCCACAACCAGAATTTCAGTTGCCGCAACCAGATATTTTTTCCAGTGTATTCTTATATTTTAATAAATTTATATTATAAAAATATTTACAATCATTTCAAATAAATTTGTTAATTCAGTTAAGTTTTCTAATTTTTTATTTCTATTAATAAATAAAATAATTTAAATATTTTAGTTTCACGTATGCAACCAATTTTTTCTCACAGTGTATACAGTAGGTATAATATTCAAAAGTATACAATTTCGCTTATTTTGTCAAATTAAAAGCAAAGAAAAAAAATTTTTAATATTAAATGAATCTACAAATTATTATTATTATTTTATTTTTCATTAAATACTTTGTTTCCTAAAAAATTGTTTTATTTTAGGTTATATTAAATGCAATAAGGGGCCGGGCGACTTCAATAACAAACTGCAGTGTTATTTTAGATATTTTTTGATAAAAATTTTTGCTTACCTGTCAATGAAAAATGAAATTGTAAAAATGGTAATGAACAGCGAAAAATGCATTTTTAATAAATAATGTGCCAATTTAGTATAGTACTTGCTATTTTAAATTAAAATTTTACATTTGTTTATTTCTTGCTCAGGAATAGTTTTGCATTTTATCTTATACCCATTGTTTAAATGGAGAAACTGCGTTTTTTAACCACGTTTGTGTATTTGCAACATCAGAGTCACAGGAACGGTGAAAAAATTTTGAATAATTATGAATTAAAAGATAGGTATTTTTTAATTATTTATCTTAAATATGTCCAGTTTTAAGAATTTTCAGTTCAACTAGAAATAAATTCATATATAGCTGTTTTCTTAAAGATTTAAATTAATTTGCAATTGCAACAATGAGTATACTTTAAATTTCATGTACTCAAAAAAATTCACGCCACAAGACTGCCAAAGACAAACAAAAATTATTTCCAAAAAAATACTCACATGTTTCACTACAAATTCATGAGTAGTACCTAAATTCAAACAATTTATTGTATTTATTTTAAGAATTAAAGAAACAAAAGAATAATAATTTAAAAAACCTTTTTATATATTTTTAAAATCCGTTAAAAATAGGCGGGAATCCCTTTAATATTTTATTTTCTTTAAAATAAAAACCAGAAAATATTAATAGAAAATCTGCTTAAATACAATTTAAATATACCTATTTAAAAAAAATTATTCATTATTTTAAATGCAGACATGCTAAGTTTTAATTTTAATAATTTATAATTCCCTAAACCAAAAATTTAAATAATATATATTAGAACTCTTCTTGTTATTAATAAACAAGAAGAGTTCTAATATATATTATACAATTGTATTGATAAAATTTAATTTATTATCAATTAATTTTAAAAAATTATAATCAAACTAATAAATAAAATATATTAATGAATTTTCGCATTTTATTTTAAAAAATAATCAATAAACTTTAACGTTTAATATTTTTTTTTCAAATTTCAATTCTTTTTTAATACAGCCAATCAGAATTCGTTTCATTCGTTTCTCACGTTCCCTTATACTACACACACACACAAGCTATACAAATACTACTATACAAAACACTCACATACAAAAAATACACAGATTAAGCCTATTTTAGTCTTCTCATTCATTGCATACTCAAATATATAATTCAATTATCAATATTGTGCTATAATTTAAACAATTTATTGTGCTTTAAACATCTATTTGTTGAAAAATATTTATTTGTTTACTAAAAAATCAAGTGTGTAATAAAAATTTTGAAAGTTAAATTGTTGAAGCTCAAAGTTATTTTAATACAATAAGTTAAAGTGAGATAGTTGCTACTTAATATGGCTACTTTGTAACAAAGACAGACTTATACAAATTCTGATGCAATTTTATTATACACAAAAAGTTTTCAATGTATAGTATGTTTATCAATTATTGACAAATTATCTGTGTCTACTTATATACGGTTTTTCGTGACAATAAAAAAAAGTTTAAAAAATATACTACATTGTTTTGATATTATTACATGTGATTTGATAAAAGATAATAAATATTAATTTTTAAAAAATTATATTTATTAATAAAAAAATATGGTTAGAAAAGTTCAATTACATTTTTTAATGAATTTAAATATTTTTTAATTGATGAAAAAAATATGTTATAGTAAAAATTTGTAAACAAAATAGTAAAAAACAGCTGATCATCATTTTGTTTATTTACATTGATTAAATTTATCTTTTGATTTTAAACTTGAATAAAAAATACTATTTTTAAAAATACTAATTAGCATAAAAATAATAAAAGAAAAAAAAATTATTTTATTAAAATTAATTTTATTATTAATAATTTTTATAATTAATTAAAATAATTTTATATTTCAACGAATAAATATAGCTGAGCGCAGAGAATGCGCGTATATATTTGGTATGGAATATGATAAAAACCAGTGAAACGTTAGGTACAACAATAATAATAAATATATGAATAGTTAATAATAACAATAATAATAAAAAAGAAGGGGAATTAAAAAAAGAGAAAGAGATATTTAATATTTTTTGTGAAGGTGAAGGAACATGAAATACGGACCTCAACACTCATACTTTATAAAAACTGTATAGTTTGTGTTATTGTATAAGTATTTGTGTATAAAATGGTGACGAATAGAACAGCGATGCTGCCTTGGTCGATGCTATTACAGCCGGGAGAAATATCCGAAACTGGCAATCACCTCGACCTAACTTTATAAATATAGTTGTAGTGGTGAAAAAAAGATAAGGAATAAAGTTTTAAAATTTCTAAAAAAAAAATTAAGTGTTTAATTATTGTTTTTATTAAACAATTAAAAATATTTTTATTTAATATTTCACTAAAGAAGAGAAATATAAAAGGATGGAGGCGGACGTGTCTCGATCTGAATCGAGTCTCGTTTCGGGTGAGTTGACTTTTTCCATACTGATATTATTTTATAAATTACATGCAGTTAAATAATTTGAGGTCAATATTATATAATAATAATAATAATATTAGAAAAAAATGTATGCGAAATAAGAAAGAGTAACGTATATATAGAAAGTTCGTGCGAAGCTTGGTACTTTTATATTGTTATCTCTCTCAAATGCATGTTACTTTGTATATGTTTATCCTTTTTTAGCACATGCTATATTGAATTTCACATAATAAACAAATAATTTTTCTTTGCATTTTCAGAACTCTATTTCCTTATTGTCAAATTCTTAGCTGGAGGTCCTTGTCAAGGATCAGTTAATGTAAATATTTATTTTATTGCTTAAAATGTTATCCTAAAATTATTAAGGTTATACTTGTAATTATAAATGAAAAAATTTATTTATTTTTTGCAGACTTTAACGAAAGATTTAGAACAAGCAAGGGTAAGATTTGTGTTTTGATTTTTCGCACACATGGTTAACACGTGGTTTTGTGTATACATTTTCCTATCAAAACATTCAATAACAAAATTTTTTGAATATCTTTAATAATTTTTTTTATATTTTTTTTATTTTTTTTGTAAATTTTCTTTTGGTGTGAAAAATTAAAAAAAAATTAATTAAATAATTTTTTTTCCGAATTTTGTGCAGATTTTCCCACAAAGGTTGGATTGGCTTGGGAATGCTCATAATCAAACTTTTGAAGAATTGGTAAGTTCAATTTAAAAAATTTTTTGATGTGTAGTTATGAAAATTCAATAAAAAGCAAATTTTCTATTAATACTTCTAAAAAGGGACAATTCCATGCCCTACTGCGGAATTTTTTATGATTCTTTTCTTACCATATAGCTTCTTCCCTGCAATTGTATGTATGTATAGCATTCATAATACTGATTGGTGGGGATAACAGTTAGGATATCTTTTTACACTCAATATTTTATAGCATAAAATCAAAGTTTTATATTTTCAATTTTCATTAAATTCAGGGATTAAATTCTTTGATTAAGTTGTAATTATTTTTCTTTATGTATATTAATTTTTCTTTTTAAATCAGGCAAATATTAAAAATATATCTCAACTTTCCCCTTAAATCCTCATAGTTATCCCCACTCCTTACAATTTTTAACCAATAAGAAACCCTGTATTGTGTAAAGCAACTGAATATATCAAGAATATATACAATGATTTTTTTCCATCTTCTGCGTTTGCGCTAATATGATCAATGAATACAAATTTTTTAAATGAATGCTGTTTTTATGAACTCAGATTTGGACAAATTAATACACAGTATTTTTATTTTATTTTTATTCTACCTTCTACATACTAATGCATAATGAATAATGCTATAAAAATTTCATTTTATGCTAACTTGAAAATTTATTAACATTTAATTTTTTATTTTGTCAATTAGAATTTGTATTTTATCTTAAAATAAAGCAGATAAAATATTTTTATATCTTTTAGGAAAAAAAATATCCACACATAAAATCAACACATTTGCTTCAAATATGTGCAAGGATAGGTCCTATATTAGAAAAAGAAGTACCGCCATGCATAACAGGAGCATTGTCTCTTTTAGGCGCTGGAAAACAGTCATTATTGCGTACAAAAGAAGGTTTTTATTTTTTAATTTATTTATTTTATTTGGATACATAATTAATGTGTTAAATATTTCTTCACTCTATCTGTTTTTTAGACATGAACCGACACATTATTCAAATATCTTCTTATTCAGGAAGATTAGGAGGAAAAGCATTTTTAGATGCTCCAGGATTTTGTCTACAACACAATTTAGGTATTTTTTTTAAAATTAAAGTATAAATCACAAGTATTTTATTTCTTCTTTACACTTTAACAATTAATTAAATTTTTCTAGTAAAAGTTTTACAAGGAAGAGAAAATTCTGGTCCATCATGCCGACGTGAAATTGCACCAACATCATTATATAAAAAAATTCAATTACATAGGAATACATTAGGTCATTTATCAGCTGTTTACTGTGTATTATTTGATCGTACTGGTAAATATATAATTACTGGTGCTGATGATTTATTAGTCAAAGTATGGAGCTCGACAGATGGTAGATTATTAGCGACATTTAGAGGTGCATCTGGTGAAATAATGGATATTGCAGTTAATTTTGATAACACATTATTAGCAGCTGGAAGTCTTGATAAAATTATAAGAGTATGGTGTTTTCAAACAATGTCACCAGTAAGAAAATATATTTATTTAAAATATATTCATAATTTTATTTTATTAATAAAATTTTAACACAATTTTAATAGGTTGCTGTATTATCTGCTCATTCAGGCAAAATTACGTCTATAAATTTTTGTCCAACTTCTTGTGAAGGAGTTAATTATTTAGTATCTACAAGTAGCGATGGTTCAGTTGCTTTTTGGCCTTATTCAAAAGATAAAAATAACAGAACTGTATTTCAACCAAAACCCATACATTATCATGAAAAAATGAGGCCAGGACAAGCACAAATGATATGTGCTTCTTTTAGTCCTGGTGGAGCTTTTATGGCAGCTGGTTCAGCTGATCATCATGTTCGAGTATATGCCATGAAAGGTGAAGAAGGACCAAGAAGAGTTTTAGAAGTTGAAGCTCATTCTGATGCAGTTGACAGTATTCAATGGGCTCACAGAGACTTAAAGTTTATTTCTGGGTCAAAAGATGGTACTGCAGATGTATGGCATTTTGCACAACAACAGTGGCAAAGTAAAAAATTGTTTATGTCAACTAAGCTAACAGGGTAAGTTTATTTAAAAATAAATAAATTAGAAATTTGTTAGGTTACTAAAAATCAAAATATATATTTCTAAATAGGGATAAGACACAAGATGAAGATACAAATAAAAAAGTCAAAGTAACAATGGTTTGCTGGGATGTAAGTGATGAATGGGTAATTACAGCAGTCAGTGATTCTTCTTTAAAAGTATGGAATGCTATAACAGGAGAATTAGTTAAAGTATTAAGAGGTCATAAAAATGAAGTATTTGTATTAGAATCACATCCTATTGATTCTAGAATAATACTAAGTGCTAGTCATGATGGTCAATTAATGATTTGGGATATTTTTAACTCTGAACCTCTTGCTAGCTTCCAAAATAAAGTAGAAGGACAAGGTAATATACCAATATTTGATGCTAAATGGTCACCAAATGGAACTATGTTGGCAGCTACAGATTCCTTTGGTCACTTAATAATGTATGGGTTAGGATCTGGTTCTGAAAAATTAAAAATTGTGAGTATTTATTTTTGATAAATTTCTCTCTATATTCATAACAAACCAAATTTATTTTATTAAATATTTTAGGTACCAAAAGAATTATTTTTTCATACAGACTACAGACCTTTAATTAGAGATTCTAATAATTACGTATTAGATGAACAAACACAAACTGCACCACATTTAATGCCACCTCCATTTTTAGTTGATGTAGATGGTAATCCATATCCTCCAGCACTACAAAAATTAGTACCAGGAAGAGAAAATTGTAAAGGAGAACAATTAGTACCAAATATAGCTGTTGGAGCAAGTGGTAAACTATTAATTATTATTTTTATTAAATCATATGAATGGTACAATTAATTCATAAATTTTATTTACAGGTAACCAAGAAGTTATTGAAGGTCTACCAAATCATGAACCTAGATCAAATATAGATAGATTAATAGAAGCTTTAGCACAAAGACAGCATATAAATGTGGATAACGAAACAGTAGACGAAGAAAATAATATACAAGTTGATGATGATGGTGATGGTGATAATGATGAAAGAGCAAATGCAAATCTAAGAACAAATAGATTAAATTCTAGAAGAGATGGTGACGTAGAAGGAGTTAGACAAAGCAGTGGTAATTGGCATCGTGATAATACTACTCCTTGGAATAGGCCAATTTTAGCAAGAACTTTACATCCTGCTGTTCTTAAAACACAATACAAAAGAATGTAAGTTATTTTATTAAAAATGTAAAAATGTACTTTGAATAAATTATTCTTGGATTTTATAATTTTTAGAAATGAAATGGCTAATTTAGAGCTTGAAATTTGGAAAAAAGAAATGAGAAAAAGACCAGAAATTAAATCGATACCAACACCCGATCAAACAAATGCTCGTAATAAAAAAAATCGAACTGTTAGACACGGTTACCGAACAAGAGCTACAATTGGTGAAGATCCTGAAGAAGATGATGAATCAGAAGTAAATAAAAAAACTAACTTATTAATTTTAAATCAGTTTTTTTTAATTATTACTAAACTTTATAAGTTTTACTTTTATTTTCAATTTTTACTTCTACTTATAAATTTCTGACGTCACTTTAGTGACTTCATAAATGCATGAGCTATGTATTTTCTGAGAATATTATCTGGATTTGAATTCAAGTAAAAGAAAGTAATGGCAAATATTTTTTTAATTACAAAATCGTATGATCTTTGCTTTTAAAAGCTTGTCATTCTGTGCTAAGGAGTTAAAATTAATTATTAAGATATTTTATACAATTTTAGATTAAATTATTTGTTGTTGTTATTTTTCAGAATAATGTTTCTGGTTCATCAGAAAGTAGTAATGAAATTTCAAGCAATGAAGAGGAAATGTGTTCAGAAAGTTCAACTTCAGATAGTAGTAGCGAATACTCAGATTGGATAGCTGATCATGGAGTAAATTTAGAACCACCAAAACGAAGTAAAAGAAAACCTGTACAAAAAAGACCTGTAACTCCACCAAGTGATACTGAAAACACAGAAAGGAGAAGGAGCAAAAGATCAACAAAAAAAGTAATATTAATTTTTAAAAGAAATGAATATTTTAGAAATAATTACTGTAAACTTATTTTTTGATATTCCAGAGAATTTTAAATACACCTGATACAAATGCAACAGAATTACCCGAAATATACCGTCCAACAGAATGGCTCAGTGCAGTCATTCCTAGGAAAACACCATATTATCCACAAATGGGTGATGAAATTATGTATTTTAGGGAAGGACATCAAAAATACATAGAGGCTGTAAAACTTAAAAATGTTTACAACCCAGGTCGATGTGAACCCTGGTTAAAACTGGAACTAAGGGTACTAAAAATAAATCATGTTTAAATTGTCATGATAAAAATTCTTAAATTTTTTTAATTTATTTAATAGGCCCAGGAATTTGTTAAGATAGTAGGAATTAAATATGAAATTCGTCCACCAAGACTATGTTGTTTAAAATTAGCAATATTGGATGATGATGGACAGCTTACAGATAGAACATTTACAATAAAATATCATGATATGCCAGATGTATTAGACTTTTTAGTATTAAAGCAAACTTTTGATATTGCATTACAAAGGAATTGGACAGAAGGTGATAAATTTAGGTGTATGATTGATGATAGTTGGTGGATTGGAGAAATTTTATCTGTTGAGCCTGCAAATATTGAATTTCCTGATTCTTATTTTACTTGTTTTGAAATAAGGTGGGATAACGGAGAAAAAGAAAGAATGAGTCCATGGGACTTAGAACCAATAAATGAAGAAAGTAAGAATTGTTTTGTACAATATGAATGTTTTTTATTTTATTTACGGTTGTACTAAAGCTGAATTATATAATTTAGGATTGCCTGATGCTCAAGGCCAACCAATGGAAATTCTCCCAGAGGAAATACAAGAAAGATTATATCAACCTCAAAAAGAAGAATGGCCTAATGGTGACAGAGAAACTGCATGTCGTAATATAATTCGTGGATTAGATCAAATAATGTCTTTAGCCATTGCTGAACCATTTATTGCTCCAGTAGATCTTAATACATACCCATCATATGCTATGGTAGTTGAATACCCAATTGATTTATCAACAATTAGGGCACGTTTTGAAAATTATTTTTACCGTCGAATAACGTCTGCACAATTTGACGTTCGTTATCTTGCAGTAAATGCTGAATTATTTAATGAACCTCATAGTAAAATTGTAAAAGATGCTAACATTGTAACGGATCTATGTTTAAAAGTTATCAAGTAAGTTTTCTCATTGTTGAAATTGAAAAATTTTTTATTTAACATATGAATTTTCAGAGATGGCGTAAATAACGTAACAGAATTATATCATCAAATGAATGATACGTATCATTCTACAGATTCAGAAATAGACATTGAAGATGATATTAATAAGCCATCAACAAGCAAAAAAAGGCCAACAAGATCATCGAATCGAAAAAGAAAAGTTAAAAATACTGAACGAAATTGGCGAACTAATTGTTTGCATCTATTAAAAACACTTTGGGAATCAAAAGATTCTTATCCTTTCAGGTAACTTTTTAATATTATTAATTTGTAGAAATTGATAAATAAATATCATTTGTTTTTAATAGAAAACCTGTTGATTTAATAAAAAATCCGGATTATCGGCAATATGTAAATATGCCAATGGATATGCTAACAATTAAAGAAGAACTGGAAGGTGGTAACTATGATTCACCTCAACAATTTGTTAAGGATGTAAGATTAATATTTTCTAATAGCAAAAAATATAATACACAGCCAGATTCAAAGGTATATTTATTTGTTGCAACTAAAAAAATATATCGGATTTCAAGTCGGAATTTTAAACACTGTATAGAAAAAAATTTTCTGTACAAAAAAATAATGAAAATATTCCGTCTTAAAATCTCATGTTCTGTTTTCAATTATTTTATAGAACTTGTTAGTTATTAATGATATAAACTCTTTTAGATATTCAAAATGACTGATAGATTATCAGAAAAGTTTGAAGATTTACTAAGTTCAATGAATGGAAGAAGAAAGAGAACAAAAAAATCTAGAAGATCAAATGGCTCAAGAAAAGGTAAACATTTAAATTGTAAATTTTATTATTAATTTTAAGCCTATACAAAACTGCATTATTTTTTCTAGTTTCTAAAAACAAAGATATTAGTTCTAATGAAGAAGATTTTCTAAATGATACAGATATTGAAGATGAAGAAGTTTATGAAAATAATGATAGTATTGATAGTGAAGAAAGTGATGAATCTCAGCATAGTGGTCACATGGAAAGTTCTGATGAACCTGGTAATTATGATTTTCATGTTTTATTTAAATCTTAAAAAGTAAAAATAACTTTTCAAAGTGGTTTAAGAAAAAAAACCAGGATATTTGTGTTTTTGAATCGTTAAGGGCCCAGTTTACCAATATTTCTGATTTTTAGATACTTTTAGCTATTTTTGAGTATTTTTTTTAACAAAACTAATAACTCAAGTTCTGTTTAAAATTGAATGTCTTTCATAATCACCATACGTTTTTTTTTTTAATCTACATACTTTTTTATTTCTATTTTTATATATATTATATTATAATTCTTGGTATAATTAGCGAGTTAATTTTAATTATTTTTAGGTCCATCAAGAATTACAAATGGTCATTCAAAAAAATTAGCTAATTCATCACAGCATTCTCTTAGGCCTCGATCATCAAAAGCAAAAATAAATATTTCTGATAGTGAAAGTGATGATGAAAGTGAACCTAATAATTTAACTAAAAAAACAAGTAGATTAAGAAAAAAAACGAATTTTTCAAGTGATGATGAAAATAGTGATTGTAGTGAAAATTATGGACCTAGTAGTGTTCGAGGTAAACAAACTCAGAATCAACGAGTTAAAAATAATAAAAATTTACGACCTGTTAGAAATAAAAATAAAGCAAATGTATGCTATAACGAAAATGAGGTTGATGATGAAGATGTTACCGGTAATTGTCAAACTAATAATAGTGATGAAGATGAAAGTGAAGGTGAATTAAATAAATCAAATAAAAACGGACGAAATATAATTAATAGTGAATCTGAGAACGAAACTAAAAATCAAATTAATGATGATACTGATAGTGTCCCCAATGAGTCAGACGATGAAGATTATAATGTTTTAGATGAAAATGGAGAAGAAGAAGAAGACATGATAGAAAGTCCTAGTGATGAAGAAATCAGACCTTTACCTAGTCATTTTGGGTCTGCAGATAATATAAGTTCATATATAACTAGATCTTCAAAAAATGCTCAAGTTTCTCGGGTGAGAAATTCTAGACTTAGAACTGGAACAAAACGTCAATATAAGGATAATAGTTCCGATGATAACGAAGAAAATGATAATTCAAATCGTGCAAAACGTAGAAATATAAAACAAATAGATTATGGAGAAGCAAGTGAAGATGAAAGTATTACAGGATGCTCTAGTAATAACAAATTAAAGCCTGGTCAAAGCATAAGTAGCAGAGGTCGTGTTCGTAAAATGACCCAAAAAGCTCTTTCGGCATTACAGTAATTTAATTTACCATAAATGGCCTTAAAATAATTTAATTTTGTAAATTTAATTAGCAATAAATTAATGACCGTCATTTATTAATTTATTATGAACAGAAAATATTTTTTTTACGTAATTATATAAAATATTAGAAAAATATTTACAATAATTTAATGTAAACTGTTCAATAAGTATGAATTATAATGTAATTAATATTTTGTATTTTTATGTTTTAGTTTTAATTATATTACTTATTAATAAGTCGTTCTTATAAACTGTTTTTATTTATGATAAAATTTCAATTTTCGTGAACTTAATTTATCTTTAAAAAGTAATCATTATTTAACATACTTATTAATGAAGCATGTTAAATTTTGATTTGTTTGAATTGTAAATGGATGTGTACAGAGAAAAATTGTTGCGATCAATAATAATAATAATTGTGCATAAATAAAATATTAGTATTTAGAACATTAAGTATCTTACAGGGCATGAAGTACGTTTTCATATAAGTAATTTTTTTTTTACAAAATTAATTTTTTGCATAAAAAATAAATTATTTTCATTAACTTATTTAAAATTGAAATGATTAAGTAAATGGAAAAATAAGAGTTGTATAATTATTTGAAAGTATAGATAATTAACTACTCATTTTAAGTTTTGCATTGCTTAATTTATATTATGTTTAAAATAAAACGAGTAGAAAAAAAGTAGACAAAAAAATGTTTATTTTTTGTATAAGTGTCTTACTATTTAGTTGAAATTAATTATGACTTGATAATTTATTTTATAAACTAAAGAAAAAAATTTAGATCATTTGAGATTTCTTTTATTATTTTTTAAATGAAAGTAAGGTAACAAATTAATAATATAAGTTGATTAACGAATGTAATTAAAATTGCATTAATAAATTAAGAATTTTGAATGAATGATTTAGTATAATGTGTAGATTAAATAAAAGGATTATTTGGGCAAAAGAGAATAAGCGATATTTTTTTTTTAGAAAAAGATTTGTTTAAAGAAGCCATTGTGATATTAGCCTAAGATAATTTATCAATTACAAAGTATAATATCAAGAATATAAAACTTTGGATATTTTTTTATTATACTATATTACGATCACAATAATTAATATTATTGTAGCTCTTAGGTCATATTCTATGACTGAAAAAATTAATAAAATAAATCTTCAATTATAAAAAAATAAAGTGTTTTTATTTAACTCTATTTCTCTTTAAATATAAGCAAATATTTTCTGTGTTTTTTGGTATTTGAAAATTTCAAAGTTGCTCAGATTTTTGAATTTAAATAAATGAAATTCAAAAAACAGCTAAGTATATAATTTAAAAAATCTTAATTTTTAGTTTTTTTCTTACTATAGCTGGTCAGCTCGTATGCACGAACGAGCGTAGCAAGACAAATGCATGCAAAGTCAAAACCAATATTTTGTCCCTTGTTTAAAAAATAGCTATTTTTGCACCGCTATAGGATTGAAAAAAACGCGTATACTTTATTACTACTTACGTACTACTTTACCAACTATTTGCAAATAAAAATATTAAAATGTTTATATTTTATTTAATTTAATTAATTAAATAATTATGTAAATTATAATAATAAGAACCAAGTTTTTAAGCAAAATATTTTAAAAGGAAGGAAACAAGTACAGGAAACCGGAAAAAGTAAATAATATAATAATAAATATAAACTTTTAAGACAGCTTTTTATTGCATGTTGTCAGATTACAGACTACAATTGTTATTATGTTGCTGAATAATTTTTTTTTCTTAATATATATATATATATAATTTTTTTTTATAATATGTGTACATAACATTCGTTCATTAAATCAGAACGATAATTAAATAAAAATTATTTTTTATTCGTATCGAATTTTTACTTAAAAAATCTAGAGCTTATATAGGAAAAAATTCTAAAAATTTATTCGTCAAGGAGATAAATGGTTGGTCTTTCATTTATACACTGTTTTATCATTTTTTAGACAAAAAAAAAATCATTCATTTATTAAAAAATTCAGTATCTCACATGATTATAATTAGTATTAATAATAATAAATGGTAATGATTTAGTTATGTGTGTATATGTGTGTGTGTGTGTGTGGTATACCATATAGCATATGAAAAACATTCTTTTTATTTTAAACAAAATTAACAATTATATATATATGCTATGTGTAAATATTACAATTCTAAATATCTATATAATATTATATAAAGATTATGCAATTTTTTTTTGACACATTGCTTTAGCATGCATTTTTATTTTAAATTTCTACATTTAATTTTTTATAATACCTTCGTTTTATTTAATATTCTTGCACCTTTTTTTTTAATTAAAAAAAAACATTTTTTTTATTCTAGCAGGCCTATAACAATTCGTTTTAATTACAATTAAAAATTAATAAATTTTTATATATTAATATGGTTTTTCTTTTTTGCATGATGATATGATATGAATCAATATGTACGTTAATGGAATTAATGGACCCAGTATATATTAAAAAATGACCCCTCAAAAATTATATTTCATTTTTGAAAATAAAAAAAAAAACAAAACAATTAATAAAAAATATATAAAAAATACCCGAAACCATTTTTTTTTTTATATGGAGATGTTTCTTAAAAATTTGTTTAAATTTCTCCATAAAGTACTTAACGAATTAGTACTTCTCTTTGATATGCAATAAAACCAGACTTTTTATTCGTATATATAAATAACTAATTTAATAGTTACATATTTTTCAATAAATACTTATAAGTATTTTTTCCATTTTAGCAATATATATATTTATATATAAATTTTTCTTTTATCGATAAAAGCATCTTAAATGAAATATTTGTCGCATTAAAATGTGTTTTACATATGATTAATGTGTGTTTTTTTGCGTGTTTTGTTATTATATATATAAATATTATTACAATTTTAAATTATATATATCTAAATATTTAATTTATGTATAATTTATTCGTTCATTGTTTAAATGCTGGTGGTGGTGCTCGTTTTTCATTATTTTCTGAATTTTCTTCTGTTGTCATTACTGTTACTAATTCACCAACTGCTTTACTTACATCCTCTGAAATTTAAAAAATTATTTATTAATTTTTAAATATTTTACAAAAATTTACTTTTTTTAGATGCATATTTTTTTACAGTGTAATATATTATTTACAAAAATAAAATTCTAAAGATAAATTACATTAATTTTTAATTAATGCACCCTTTTTTAAAAAATATTACTAAGAAAGAAGATCTCACCTCTTGCATCCATCCTGCAGATTATATAAGCGTAGCATTTGAAAGTATTATAGAAATATTAGTAATTTTGTTAATAAATATTTTTATGAAAAAAAGTATATAGCATGCATTTTATATAAGCAAGAAATTAATTCATCAAAAAGATTATCATTTATTTAGTTATGCTTTTTCATCAATTTATTCACTTTATGATGAATTAAAGTACCTTCCCTTTAGATTTAATTAATATATTAAGCTTTATTTTTAAATATCATAAATTAAAAATTCTTTTTACAAATATTGATTAAATTTTTTTTTTAATTTTAATTTTAATGAAATATGATTTTATTAAAATTATTATTTTATCTTTGGTATGGCAGATAAATGAATTAGCCAAAAATAAATATTTGAAAAAAAATGATTATGATAAAAGATTTAGGCACAAACCTGCCACATGAAATAGATTGTTCATATTATGATTAGCGTTGTGTGAATGAGGCGGAGGAGGTGGTCTCTCTAAACTGCTAATTCTTCCCTCGCCCGGTATTATTCCACCACCATTACCTAATCCCATTTTAGAAACCATTTTTATATATGCATTTGTGAAAATATTTTGATAAATTCAAATAGAAAGTGTATAAAGCGAATGATTTGAATTTGAATATTTTGAAATTTTGATTTGGTCAAATTATATTTTTATGCTTGATAATATGAAAAAACAAGGATTCCATTTATTGATTTATTATTTATTCAATTATAACTTTTCACCTTTAAGTATAGTTTTATAGTTCAAAAGACAAATTTAACTGATTTCTTAAAAAAATATATAAAAGTCTGTACCAAAAAATTTTGAATTTATGAATCCTTTACCAACAGCGGCCAACTGAATCTAAAGGATCATTGAATTTGATTCAAATTTTTTTTTGATAATATGATTTTTTTTAAATTCTTCACAATTTTTAATCCTTCAAGTCTGATACTCGACTTTTGATAGCTATTTTAATTTTTTTTAACCATTTTTAAAAATTTGGCTCCGAATTTTCACATAAATATATTTTCGCCGATTTTCGCAAAATATTCTTTTACGGTAAATTTAATTTTATTGTGGAAGATTAAGGAACACAATTTTTAAGATCAATCAAAAGAAAAATAAAGTTGAACTTTTTAAACTTTTTGAATTTTAAATCTCTTTTTTTATGATTTATCGCGCGTGCGCAGTTTACGTCAAAATCGTAAAAAAAACTAAAATAGCTGACAGTAATTAGGCATGCAATTAGAAGGATCGTTAGTTTAAATAAAAATTCAAATTCCGTGACTCATTGGCCCAACTTGGGCTCAGTTGGCATGGGATCCATTACATAACATACTAAAAGTTTAAAACTTTAATAATAACTTATTAAAATTAAACATGCAAATTTAATATAAAATAAAAAAAAATCAACAGATTTGATTCATGCTCAATCGCCATTTACGTTTAGATTTTAGTAACCCTTTCCTGTTATTATGTAAATAAATATTAATCTTATATAAAATACATTCGCTTTAGGCACATATAATGAAAATGGGAGACAGACAAAAAGAGAAAGAAATAAAAAAGAAAATCAATAAATCAATGAATGTTAGTTTAAAACAAAAATAAGAATAACGATCAAAAAAATTAATTCTCAAAATCGTTATTTAACTTTTATAAATCTTTCTTTTTGCAACTTCCCATAAATAATCTCATATGTATATAGTTTGAACTATCTTGATTAGAATAGAAAATAGATAGGTAGTATAATATAAGTTTGTAATTTATAACATAACATACCTGGAGAATCGTGATAATGACCATTCATTTTAGCCGGTGAGTCTGTAGCAAGTTGTGAAGCAGTAACACTTCGCGTTTGTAGTGTTCCTGTTTTTGATGGAGAAGCAGCATTTGGCTAAATAAAACAATTTTTATTAGCAAAAATTTTTTTAATTTAAAAAATAATTTTTGTAAGTTTTTAATTTGGATAAAAATACAACTACCTCCTCTAGTAACTGCCTTAATCTTTGTAATTGTGCTTCGAGTTGTCGATTATGATCTTCTAATATATGCATTCGTGCTTCTAATCTACCTTTATGTTGTCTTAATAATTTTGCTTCCGCAATCATATCACAATCATTTGTTCTGCCATGGCCATCTTCTGGCGTTGAACCAGGAGTTTGTTTAGAGCCTTTTAGCCTTTCGTATTCTGCTTGTAAATTTGCATTTTCTTCTTCAAGCTCTCGAATCATCGCTTCGAGTTCTTCACGCTGTTCGGCATCAATTGCTGCCATTACCTATAATTTTTCAATTTAATTTTTAGCTATTACAAAGATTTAATTTTTTTAATTATTATTATATCTTTATTTTTAAAATCAAATATAAGAGTAATTAAAGTGGTTACAGGAAAAAGCGTTTTTTTATGTAAATTTATGTGATCAATTTTGCACGTAATTTTTTAAAAAGTTAGTTACTATTGAGTCTGACCCTTCCCCACTTCTTGTTTAAATTTAGGTCCGGCACCAATGACAGAAGTTAAAAATTAGCGCTGTTAACGGAAATTTCTGTAACTTTAGGTCCGGAATTTAAATCTGCCAATGAGAGAACGATAAAAATTTCTTTAGAGTGGGGAAGGGTCGGACTCAATATTAATCAACGAATTAAAAAAATTCCAGGAAATATAAATTTAGTTAATACTGTACATAATTAATCAAGTTTTAATTAAATTTTGTTAATTAAAATCAAAAAAATTATTCACGATATTTTAATGCAAAAGTTCGCTATCATGTGTAACCACGCTATAAATGTTACAAAAAAAAAAAATATTTCAAGTACTTGAAATAAAAAAAAATTACCTGTACTGGACTCCTTGGTAAATTATTAGTGGGGTCACCACCATTTAGACTATGACAATAATGAGCAATTAATTGATGTTCATCATCGCTATCCGGCGTTGAATTACTTCTAGTTCTGGAAAGTTCAACTTCAGCTAGTCTAGATGCATACATTTCCATTCGTGAATGCATGTCTTGACTTAATGAATTGTGTTGTGGTGAAGGTGCTGGACTCTCTAATGCATCACCTTCTAAGACTGTTTGAACTGGTAAATAACCAACTCTAGGATGTTTTTTGAAATAACGTTTTGATTTGAATTTATTTCTTAATGCTCTTGTGAAATCGCGAACATCTTCACCAGATGTTGTCTATTAAAAAAATGAAATTAATTGATTAGATATTGAAAATTTACGAAAATATTGTAATATAAGAAAATACGAACCGTTGTACAATATTCTTGCATAGGATGAGTAAGTTTATGATTTTTAGCCTTTTTCCCAGAAAAGAAACAATTCTGACACATATCAAAATTAAAACATTTTAAACATCTATACCGAAAACCACATATTGGATATTCTTTACAAATGTTACATTTAGCTTGATGTTTAGCACCTTCAGCAGCTGCTAAACGATGTAATACTGGTAACCAAACCATACTTTGTGGTTCTTGTTGTAACCAATTTAAAAAATGTACAGCTTCAATTTCATTTTTATCTTTACCGGCTTTTTCGAAACAACTTCTAACTGACGGTTCAATATTTGAACCACCAAAAGCTGCTACCTCACCGAGTTGTCTTGGAACTTGAATACAATCATGTAATAATAATCCAAGTTTACGTTGATCTACTAAACTATTTTGATCGGCGATTAGCCGGAATAAATCTGCAATAAATTTTAAAATTTAGTTTCAATAAAAAAACAAAAAAATTATTTGTTACTTACATCGATATTTTTCTTCTAAGTGTCCCTTACATAATAATACTAAACCAACTTTAAACGATAAAACTCTTATTTGACCAGTTCTTTGGCTGTCATAAACATTGAGCAACCAATTAATAGCTAAATCAACACAAAGTGGTACTGATATTTGTTTTGGATTTTCAGCAGCTATTGTTTCACATATTGAAGTTAATATTAATACCATATCAGGTATATCAATAAGTTTATCATTTTGTGCTCTTAATCCATGTGAATCAAATTGTTCTAATGCTATTGTTAGACTTAACATATCAACTAGAAATAAAACATGTATATATAATAAATTATTTCTAATAATAAATATTTTTAAAAAATAATAAAACTTACAGCCAAGTCTTTTTTGCACTGTTCTTAATTTCATAGCAGTTCTGTATGCTGAAAAACGTACTTCGTTAAGATCAGCAAGGGATGCCATAAGCTCTATCATTTTTGGATGGTCCCAATGCGTCGTTTCTAATTGATGGCTAAAAAGAAAAAAAAAAATTTTAAATTAAGAAAAATATCACTTTAGGATTAATTACAGCTTAAATGAAAGAAAATGAAAAAAAAAGAGGGAAAAATTTAGAAGGATGATTAATTACTTACTTGATGTAATAAGGCACTTTGGCGGGAGTAAGTGCTCTCTCCCATGGTGGTTCAACGCTACTTGCTAGAAAAGCTTGGCTACCAGGTGTACTACCATCTTTTCCGAATCCACTTAATAATTTGTAACGTTCATCAACAGTTACTTGCATCACCTTCCACCTACACAGATAAAATTTAGTAAGATTTTCATATAGTAAAATAAATTAATATTACAGTAATTAAAAAAAGCTCATTTACCTTGCATTGAGATCATCAAGTTTAGCAAGTAATGCATGTGATACAATAACAGAGCTTGAGGCAAAATTACTTGCTTGTTCATTAGCTTCATCAATCAATCTATTAATTGCTGATAAACGATCACCAAATTTTTGTAATTGTTCTAAATTTTCATTAGCTTCAATTGTACTACTTGGATTCTGCCATCCAGTTTGTAATGTTTCGACAGCTGCTAATCTTGATGACAATTCTTCTAATGATTTTTGGAATACGCAAAATTTCTGTAACAAAAAAATTTTTTTTATTTAATTACTCAGCTCTTTTTTTTTAAATACAAAAAAATGTAGAGTAAATACAACAACTCAGATAATTATACGATTTTTTTTTTTTTAAATAAAGGGAGTATAAAAATAAATGACAATCGTCGATTAATTAGAGTACACGAAATTTTTATTTAAAAAAAAAAGTGAATAACGGTAAAAAAATGACAAATAATAAAAAACTGTTATTATTGTCGATCATGATCATATAATATTTTTCATATTACAGTATTGAAAAGTCATTGCACCTTTTTCTTTTATAATATTCTCTCTTGTTGCAGTACTACAGTCGATTAAAAAAAAAATGAGAAAGATAAAAGAATGAATTTTTATGTACAGAAGCAAAAATATGCAAACACGAAGGGAGAAAGAGTCGGGATATTGTAATGATATTCTCTTGTGATGAAAATAATAAATTCAGCTTTTTTTTCCATGGGATTGTATTCGATACTTTTTGAGATTTTTTGATTGATTTGCTTCTTTTTTTATTGTACAATATGAAGGCTAAAAACAGTTATAAGTTCAAAATGGTATGACTTCAATATTCTCAAATATAGGTCGTAAAGTTTTTTTTTCAAAATTATAATTTTTTATGGTATATGGCTTGGATAAGTTGTAGGCTCTGCCGCACAATTTCCAAAATTAAAAACCAAGTGAAGAAATTGTAAATTTTTAGTAACACATTTTTTTCCAGCTTTGAGGTGAAAAAAGCCTATTAATAAATTTAATTATAAGTGATTAAAAAATTTGCGATTTTCCGAGTTATGCAAACAAAAATTTATTTCATTCCGAGTTATTCAAATGACATTTAAATTTGGCGCTAATCCCCAGAATTCTGCAGGACTTGCAACTGCAGATTCTATACTTTTGCAACAAACTAAGTTACATTTTCACATTCCAAAAATAAATGAGAAATTTCGAAGCTTCTAAAACCCAACCAAGCTTATTCATCAGAATAAATGATATTTAAATAATATTTCATTCCACAAAACTTATAGGATACAATTTATCATATTAAATTAAAAAAAGTTAAATAATAAAAAGTACTTATTAATAATACTTATAAATTTCTTGCATGAATTAAAAAGGTAAAGTTTTTAAATACTTTTTAAATACATAAAAAGTATAAAGTATTAAAAAAATATACGATTTATATTTAAACTTATCCTACCTATTCTTAAAAAAAGTTTTCTATTTTTTTTACCTTAGGCTTATAAAAAAAAGGGTAGAAAAAAAAGACAATATAAAATTCATGATAGGTATAATTTTAATAATTTAAATTAAAAAATGTTAAGTATGATAATTAAATACTTTATAAAATAAAAAAATAAAAAAACTTTTTTGCAAGAATTATAAACTTTTAAAAAGAAGAGTATTTGCAGTGTACATTGGCGAATAAAATTGTAATAAAGAGAAAATAAAAGTGGGGCGAAATGAAATAGTGGGGTAAAACGAGATACTTCTCCTTTCAGGCTCTTTTGGTTGTATATTTTTTTGGCTATAGTCTGCGCATATAGTCAGAAGCTGTCAAGCTTTAATTTAGTTTATTTTTCAAATAAAAAATTTAATTGCAAAAAAGGATTTATTCAAAATATAAAATTTTAAAGGTAAGATACCTAGATGTTATTGTTAGAGATAGAATTAAGCATTTTATTGTTGCATAATATGAAGAGTATATATACAGTTAGATTCGCATTACAATTTTAACCTCAAAAATTACAGTATACATAGGGGGTAAAATGAAGTATACTGTTTCGCCCGACTGTATACTTGACTCATTATTGATTGAATTTTATATATTTTGCCGATTTAGTTACAATTCACATTTATATATAATGATTTCTTATATATATTTCAATATTTATCTGTTTATCGAATTATATGATTTACCTTTTTGTAAACAATTTAATATACGTGTACAAGGTAAAGAACTTTAATTATTGCATTTTTGTAATGTACACTGTAAACAATTTTATACAAAATTTATCGGGCATGTTTATAGGGAAGGATTCCGTTGAAATCCAAAAATCAAGGGAGGGGGGTCAAATATGTTGAAATCAGAATAATTTGAGGTTAGGATCCTAACACCTAGGAGAGGTGATATTACTTACTAATTATAAAAATAGCAAATTTTATTGTAATTTTAAGTAACATTAATGCATTATACTCAGCCCTCAGCTGTAGTAAACATGCTCCATGCATTTAGGTAGCCGAAAACCGGTTATTAGTTTTTTAATGGTTCAGGGTTGTAAACAATCTTTCTTCATCAATGAAGAAAAAAATACATCTGCAAGTTACATAGTGCTAACAGATGCAATTTCTCCCAACAGAAATCAGACTGGTAGAAAACCGGAATATCACGCAGCGTTTTGATGGCCTAGTCTTGTGTGGCCCCTGACTGGTCCTACAAGGAAGCGCCGCGTGAAATTTTAGTTAAATGACAATCAAATAAGATGTTATATTCCTGCCCAGGAAGCTAATGGTGGACGTTTCCGAAAAGTGACAAATATCTTTTATCATAATTAAACACACATTTTCTAATTTACAGATGGTGCGCACATACGTCCGGAAAACCCATCGACAAAACTGGTCAACAGAAGGTATGCGTATGGCAGTAAATTTAGTAATAAATAAAAAAATGGGTTATTTAAAAGCATCAAAAATGTTTGATGTACCAAAATCAACGTTAAAAAGATACGTAGAAAAGAAAAAAGATAATCCAGATTACGAAATTGATAAAAAATCTGGTAAATACAAGTACATATTTTCAGATGAAGAAGAATTAGAAATAATAGAATATCTAAATTACATGGATAATCGCTTATTCAGTATAACAATAATGGATTTACGATTAATTGGTTATCAATATAATGAAAAACATAATGTAACAAATAAATTTAATAAAAAATTAAAAATGGCTGGTATGGATTGGGTTAAATCATTTCGTTCAAGACATGATAACATAAACATACATCAGCAAGATTCTGGTATCAATAAATTAGGTTTTAATAAATATTCAGTTGGTAAATTTTTTTCATTATTAAATTTTTTAAAAAATAAATATGATTTAAAAAAAAATAATATTTATTGTTTAGAAGAATTAAAAATACAAATTAATTTAAACAATAAAATAACTAAAATTTTAGATAATAAAAATAATAGATATCAAACACAAGTAATCAATGATAATATTATTTTTAACATTACATGCTTAATTTGCATGTCTGCATCTGGTTCATATTTACCACCAATGTTTGTTTATCCATTAAATTATAAAAATGATGATTTAGATAAAGAATTAATATTAAAAGATTCAATTATCGAATTTAATGATAAAGGATTAGTAACAATTGATTTATTTATTAAATGGTTTAATCAATTTATTAACTTAACTGAATCAACTATTGATAAACCTAATTTACTGATTATCGATGGTTTTAAAACATATTTTAAAAATATTCATTTAATTGATTTATCTAAAAATAATGGTATTGAATTATTATCAATACCAGTTTATACAAATAATAAATTACAACCAATAAATATCAATTTTATGAATTCTGTTAAATTAAATTATGATAAAGAATTTAAAAATTGGTTAAAATTAAATAAAAATACAGAAATAACATTTAATGATGTAACTAAATTTTTTAATCAAGCATATTTAAACACTGCTAATATTGATAATGCATTTGAAGGTTATGAAAAAACCGGTATTTATCCATTAAATTACTCAATATTTCCAGAAGATGATTATGTTTCAATTGAAGATCCAGAATTATCAAAAATTGATAAATCAATTGATTATGATAACGATTCCCAACCATCAACATCATTATCATCATTTGAATTTATATCTTGTTAACAATATAAAACCATAACATAACCTCTAAAAAGAAAGGAAAATATCTATTTTTAGGTTATATTAAATAAAAGTTCATTGATTCAAAAATAAAAAATTGTCATCTGTAACTAACTGTATGCATGCATGTAGGAGAGATAGAGAAATGAAACATTCTCATAAATATTCAAATTTCCGTTAGAGAAACTGCAGGAAAAGCATACACTCTGGATTAAAAGATCATATATATAGTTTTTTCTATATATATTATCTAACAAAAGCTCAAAAACCTAAAATTGTAGTAGTAAAGGTTTTATTATTTATTGCATTCGGACGCGAATCAGCCGATTTTTTTTAGATTTGTCTGTGCATGCACTTTTTGTATGAAAAAAAAGTACATTTATTATAAAATAAAGTTACTTTTGCAGATTTAAGCTTTATTTTTTTGTTAAAAAATATGTATTTTTAATATTTAATAATTTAAGTGCACATCTTTGTCAACTGAGTTTATTTAATGTAAATTTTTTAAATAAAATAAAAAAAAATTTTTTTGTCTGTGCTTTATTTTTCTTGGCTTGTAATACATTAAAAGAGGAAAGAATTTCTATTCATGAATCATCAAGATGTTCCAGACCTTAACCTCCTACTGAATAAAATTTGTCTTTTTTTTTTTATTATTTGTTCTCTTATTATTTTATTTAAAAACTCAAAATGTTAATGTCCTCTTCTCATATAATCGAGCAAATAATATAAAATTTTAAAAATAGAATCTTTTTTTTCGTTAGTGTTTTGTTAAAATAAATAAGAAATTTAATTTGTTTTAAGTGATAATTAATATGGTCAAATATGAAATATTTATTTTTTGGACTAAAATAGAGTTTTAAAGAGTTTAAAAATGAAATTTTAAAATTATATTTTTCACTTTTTAATATATAACACAAAAAAAAGTAAATATTTGCGACAAAGTAAAGTTTATTTATGACTGCATTTTTTTTGCAATAGGGGAGAGTTAACTAAAACCATGCATCTTACTCTAGTTTTTTAAAAGTGAATGTTAACTGTTTTACTTCAGAAAATTCAAATTCAGCTGGTTATTAATTGATTCATTATTATTTGATGTTTTGCGAACTTTTAAAGATTTTCATCAGTTACTTATATGTTTCTTAGCTCGCTAAACACGTTATGACATTTTTTTTCCTTCCCACAATGCAAAATATTGAAAAAGCCAAAAAATAACCTAAAGTTGCTTATTGTGGAAAACTAGAACATTTTAGATAAAAACAAACATATTCATGTTCAATGACCCACAAAACAAAACTAGTAAAAATCCTGAAAAGCCCCCAAAACCTAATCTCAAATTTCTATTGTGGGTAACTGGGCTATTTTAAAACCAGGTTTCATATTCGTATTCAGCAACCCAAAAAATAGAAAAATTCTTTGAAGAATTTTATGGAACTGTAGACAAAAAAAAATTACGAAATAGGGCTTTACTCTTAATTTAATTTCTGCTCAGAAAATTGAGAGTTTTTACTTTTCAGAATCTTAACGAAGTAAAAAGTGTATAAGATTTGAAATTTTATTCTATGTCAGATTCAGGCCAAATTCATCTGTGATATATTGAGTAGAATTTAGTCTAACTATCCACTCTTGAATAAAAGTTTAACAAAATACTTGAACGATTTTATGCAACTCTCCCCTAATTTTTTATATGTTATTTATATGATTTTATCTATATACATTTCAGATTTATTTACAACCAAAAATTAATATAACAAAATGAAAAAAAAAAGTCAATAACATTGAATAAAAAAAAAATGTTAGCAGATAAAAGATAAAATTCTGATTGATTTTTTTTTTAAATCCTAGTTATATTTAATTAAAGTGAGTATTTTTAATGAAAATTAGTATTCGTGTGTTAATTATAATTATCTTATTATTTTTATTTTAGTTTTTGTATGTCAAATCACAAAAATTTAAACATATTTTTATATATGGGTTATTTCATGGCAATTTAAAAAGTTAAAAAGCTGATTTTTTATTGTAAATATTAGAGTTCAGAGATAATTTGAAATACTTTAATAAAAATACACGATAGTCAATTTTTAGTGTTGAATTCAGATTATTCAAGATTAAGTTTCCAAGCTTCCAGTCTATTTATTTTCCTTGTGATACGAATTTTGATCCTAAATAACTTTTAATCATAATTTCTGACCATCCTCTTACTAATCCTTACCATAAATAAACATAATTTTCAACCCACTAAATCAACACGAAATAATCCATATACCCAATAATAAATAGGACAAAAAAAATTTCTTTTTTCATTTAATAAATAAATAATGAAATTCATAATAATAATTATTATTTATAAACAAGAATGATAGAACATAATAAAATCAAATCAAACGTTATATCATGATGAAAGAGTTAACTACACACTACACGAGATAGAGTTGAATGTTCGCTATTAAATTTACAACCATTTTCTCTTTGATATATATATATAAATTAATGACAAATTATTATGTAATAAACAAGAGTAAAATATGTAAGCTTTCGAAAAAATCCTAAAGCTTTACGATGTAAAATAAACATGAGGATGATGACATCATAACTTTAATGAATTTTAATGTTTGCATATTGCATTTAAATTTCTCTCAGTGCATATATAGTCGAATCTAGAAATATAATTCATATATATACTTTGTATTAAACAATGAATCTTTTCATAAGTGAGTAAAATTTAGTATAGAAATACGTACAATGTGTCCCTTTTATATTTTACATACGTTATCTTTATTGTAAGATCCCGCAGAATTTGCAGTATTATAATACACTGCACACACAGTGACCGGAAATTTATCCTTATTTTAAGATAAAAATTATTATATTTAATTATTATGCAAGTACACGTTTTTAGAAAAAAAGATGCTGAAATTTATATATTTTCTAATTGTTAAAAAAGATTTTTTATATATGCGCGTATTTATGTAATATGAGTATGTATTAGAAGGACATTATTTTTTTACGTTGGTTTTTTGTTTAAACAAAAATTTTTTTGAAATTTGAGAATTTGGTTAATTTATATTTCTTTTGTTGTGGAATTTTGTAATACAAAGGTGTAGGTACTGACAAAATATTTATTTAAACTCACTGATTTTATAATTGTTTATTTTTATTTACTGTATTAATCAGATGGCAATTATCTTGTATATGTGTGTTACTAATATTAATAAAGTAAATTGATGCCATTTTATTTAATTGAATAAGTATTTCCGTAAATTATATTTATCATTTTAATCTTTGTGTTTAATCAAAATGTAACATTTTTTTGTAATTAGCAACGCGGTTTTTGATGTTTTGGCTTGTTTTAAAGAATATTTTAGACGTTTAGATACCTAAATTAGGGACATTTTTGATACTTTTAGATAATTTTTCCAACTAACCTAGAGTTTCAAAAACAAGCATACTCTTTTTTATTATTAGCAAAAATAATAAAACTAAAATTTTTCTCGCAAATGAAATGACTTTTCAAGGTTATATAAATAAATTAGATTCAAGAATTTGCCAACGATGGAGGGGGGGGGGCATTACATGAGTACTAAATATTTTCGGTGCTCTGGTATATTATTGAATTTTTATAATTGAATTTTTTGCGATTAATATACCTTCAGCTAATTTAGTGCCCAATTTAGATTTTAGCAGTAAAATAGTACTTTAATGACAAAAGGGGCACACCATTAATAATCGCAAAATTTATATAAAATATATAGATATTTTAGGATTAGGCCTATTCAGGATACCATTTTAAATAGGTAATAATAATTTTGGTTAATAAGTTACAATTTAAATTTTTAATTAAATTAAAAAAGAATATTGTTAAATTAATCTAAATTTTGGGTTCTAACATCTGTTCATTTTCTACATAGACCATTCCAAATAACCCCTTGGATACTAGGAATTTTGAATGTAACAGATTTAAAATAATCTAAATTGTATAAAAAATAAAAAATTTGAAACATTAGCTTGCATATATAACATTCAGCAATCATTTCACTTGTGAGAATAATTTTTATGAAAAATTGTATACTGTGAGGAGTTAATGAGTATATTAGTAAGAAGAACAACCATTAAAGAAACCTTATTTATTACACTTGCAATATTGTTACTTTTAAATTTAAAATGTTTGCGTGACGATATTTATGGATGCTCTATAAGTGAAAAAAAAATTATGGACTTAATGTTCTTTATATATTCTACAAAAAAAATTAGTTTAACAACTTGGTAATGCATAGAAGTCTGGTTGAAACTATAAATTTTGTTGAAATGTATAAACATTTCTACGTACATTTTATTAAATTAAATCTGAACCGCAAATCAATCTCATTTGGATTCCTGTGTAAACTTAAAATTTATTATTTGATAATTTAAAAAATGACAAAAAAATGTGTATTTTTTCGTTTAAATTCAACAAAAGAAACTAAAAAAAGGCATCTATTAAAAATAATCAAAAATCAATGCATAAATTTTCAAATATTAAATAAATCTCTTAATCTGACCTAAAAAAAAAATGCATTTTTATCAAAAAAAAAAATTTTAACATACAATGAAATCATTCATATATGTAAATAAATTTAATATGATTTAAATGAAAGATAAATAAAAAAAATTGCATAATATTTACATAATATTAAATTCGATCAATCTTAAACATATCGATAATATTCGAGCTAAACATGTTCATGTTCTTGGCACCTTTTGTTACATACTATCAAAAACATATATATTTTAAAATGTAGAATAACCAGTTTCTCTCAATTTTTTTATATCTCATAAAAAAGTAATTCAAGTAGTAGTCTTTATTTTTTTTTTTTTGCGAACCCATTAAAGGTTCCGACCTACTGAAAAGATATATTCTTTTCTTTTTTTAAGTATACGGATTTCCTTTAGCTTACATAAAAAAATTGTACATACTATAGAATTTTTTTTTGTGTCTCTGTGTGTGTGTGTGCTTTTTTTTTTAATAGAAAATGAAGTAAGCTTTTTATTATAAATTAGGTACATTTACTATTACTTTAACTACTACTTATTACTTATACTCTCTACTGTGTTAAATAAAAAAAAAATTTTTTTATAAAGTAGCATAACTGTAAAAAGGAAAAGGAGCTTAATCCTTTCACTATAAATATATATATTGCTTGAATTCCGGTACACTGTACTCTTCGCTCTTGTGTGTATTTTTATATTATGCAGGAGTGCAGTAAAGGTACAAATTTTTTGTAACTTGGGTCTAATTTATTTTTTTTTAGATGAAATTGAAAAATTTTAAAATACTTTTTTTATGTATGAGTAAATTTGAGAAGTACATTTTTGAGAGGTGATTTTTTTTTGTTGTTGAAAAATGCACATGTGCAGACTTTATATTTATATGTCAAAATCTTATGTGACTCATTTCAAATATTATTATATATTTAAGGCGCCTTTTTGACGTGATAAATATATATTTTTTTTGTATGGGTTATTTTTATTAGAAGAAATATTTTATCTTGTGAATTTAGGTTTATAATTGATTTACTGATTTTTAATTTTCGGTTCTGAAAATTATAATTTATGAATAAATAATAGATTTTATTCACAAAAAAATTTGTTTGCTATGTATTTTTTTCAAAAGGGGAGGAAAAATGCATTCAAGAAATCTCTGAACAAAAATCCTGACTGCATGCCTGTATTAGGACAAAATTTGTTACTAGTTAATTACAAGGTTTTTTGTAAATTTTGAATGTTTTACTCTAGGAAAATTGAGCCCATAATTACAGGAATAATTTAATAGACTAGACTATGTTGTAATCAAAACATAATAAGTTCCAAACACATAAATTATAGCATAAATTTCTATGTCTAAATTTTTACCAGGAAAGATTAACCTGAATTTCGAAAGAAGTTGGCAATTATCAAAAAATGAGATCCCCAAAATGGTAGCAAATTTAAATAATTCCAAAGTAATGCTTAATTATTGAGCTGAATATTGAGCTAATAAATATGACATTCTTTCTTATAGGTCCATAAATGGTTAAATGAGCTATAATTTTGAGAACCTAATTTGGTGCCAGGCTAGGGCAAAATAATTTTCAGTCAAATACAGGCAGTTGAGCAACAAAATTAAGGGTAAAAAAATAATAACTTTGACAATTGAATAAATCGTGACATACTGTCAAATTATTATTAAATTATGAAAACAAAATTCGAAGAAAACTTAAGTCAAAAAATTAAAAAATTAAGCATATTTTGTAATTTAAAATGAGAATCTTTATTACAGTAGCCAAAAAATTCAAAAATAAACAAAAAAATCAGCCTATTAAAATGTAAATTAATGACTTTCTAATTACACATGCTTAATTAATACGTGTTTAAAATCTAAAAAAATTTTTAACACGTTTTTTTACCAAATTATTTTTAAATTAGTACAAATTTGCTAATAAAAAATTTAATCAAAAAATTATTATTTATTATTTTATTTTGTATAAATAAATGTGAAACAAAATAATATTTTATTCATAACAAATAAAAAATAAAATTTCACAATCACATGTTTTAATTTTTAAAAATTTTAATTTATAATTTTATTTTCTGTCGAATCGTCAATAAAAAAAAAATAAATAAATAAATAATCAGCAAAAAAAATAAAAAATAAATTCTTTTTAAAATTTCAAAATTATAATATATAAATAAATAGAAAGTAAAAATTAAAAAGAATCTTCCATTCACACCATAATTGGATCATACCAAAAAAATAATTCAAGATTACCACCTTTATTAAAAAAAATTCCCCCCTTTTAAAATCCTAATAAATCTTTTTCATTCAATTCAAAAAAAGATAAGTCACGTGTATTATGAAAAAGATCTTTTATTTAAAAAAAATTCAATTTTATGCAGCATATCCGGACGATCCACACACACATAACAAGATTTAAAATAATATCCGGACACAATATTTATTCTTTGTAACGTGATCTCAATTTTTTTTGCATATAAAATTGAGGTTAATGTACTACTTTGAAGAATATTTTCTTAATAAAGACTATCTAAATTTATCTAAATTTAGATTTTTAATAATTTTTTTTTGGCTCTTTTTAAGTCAAATAAATTCTTGTCACTTTTATGTGTAAACTAGTTTATTTTAAGTACCCTCCTCTGTATATTTTAAAGAGTAATTTTTTAAAATTTTCAAAATCAAGGTTTTAAATATTTATTTATTCTACTAATCTCTCTCTCTTTCTCATTTTGTCTCTGATTTTTGATAAAAAACATAAATTTCTTTTTATTTGATTGTCAATCAAAAACGAGTAAACATATATAATGAAATTACTGTATTTAAAAAAAAATTCTAAGAAATCCCAAACACACATGAAAAAACAAAAAAAAAAAAATGTTGTACCTCGTCTCTAGAATGAAAACTTGAAATAACTTCATAATAAAATTCTTCAGCCATAGATAAATCACTTTTATTAATTAAATGACTATTATTATTAACATTATTAAAATCAACACAATCTTCATTATTTTCATTATTTTCGTTATCTTCATCTTCAGAATCTTCAGAGTCTTCATCCTCCTCGTACCTCAAACTGTAATTATCATCGATGATTAAACTTTTTTTCGACAACATTTCCATGAGTCCACCACCACTACCACCATTAACACCACCATTAACACCATTTTTAATCACATCCATTTTTATCAACATTCTAAAATATCACGATAACCAAATTAAAGACACTTCATTTTAAAATCACACAGTACTCCCTTGCTTGCTGACAAACTTTAGAATACTGAAAGTATATTACATGTTAGGTTGTTTTTTTATAATATTTTTCTCTCTTACGTTACTACTATACTACCTCTTCTTTTTTAGCCTGGCATTTTGCTTTTTGCTTTGGGTCTCTCCATACATAAACTGATGCTATATTATTATAAGTTTCGCGTGGTTGATTTCTCTCTTATTATAAAGCGTGCTGAGTACTCTCTTTTTTGCTTATCGATATTTTTCCATGCTTATGTACACTCTTTTTAAACATTTTTTTTATTTTTTATATTGAATTTCCTGGATTCTTAGAATGCTAACTTTTATTTTTTTTTAATTTTGTCCTTTGTTGCTTTTTTGCTGATTTTTCATAAAACAAAATGACATTACACATACGCATTTATAAATATGATTAATTGTGAAATATTAAAACAAAGAATTTTTTTTTTTTTAACAGATAAGCACATTTTTGTTTGAAATATTAATCGCAAAAAAATAGTGTCAATGTTCTTATAACACAAAAAAATTTTTTTTTTTAAATTGAACCCCTTCTTATTTTGCACAAAATACTAAATTAAACACATGTTGAACCCTTATTATATATTTTGTACTCGTGTTAAATTTCTCACGCGTATCAGCAAACATACTTGAGATTTTGAAGGAAAAAAAATTTTTTTTTTAACAATAGATTTATTATTATATATGGAGTTTTTCAATTAAAATGTGCAGATAAAAAAAAATTTAATAAAGTTGTTTTTGTATAAAAATGTAATAAATTAAATGATTTTAATTAAATATTTTTTTAACGGTGTGTGAACAATATTTAATCTTATTTGTAAAGATAAAAATCTCTTTTTTTTAATTTTATTTTATTTTATTCATGATGATGATATTATAAAAGGGTATTTATTTACTAACTGGATTTTTTATTATTATCGCCCCTATGCATGCATTTATACTCTTTTTTATACTGTGCTAAAGTAATTTAATTAGGGAAGAGTTTGATAAAATCTGGTGGGTTTTTTTAAAAGTTGTTTTATTCGAGATTTTTTGTCAGGATTAAAGAAGATTTTTTTGTTGATTTGGCAGGAAAATGGAAATATTGCGAGGAATTGAAAAATTTTGTTGAGTATTTTTGAGGACCTTATTTTGGAAAATCAGAAAAAATAATGTACTATGGTAAAAAAGAAATTTTTTTTGCTTTTTGCAAATTATAATTAAATTTAGATAATGAACGTTCTTAGTCAATTTATATTTAATACCTCCTAGTTAACGAATATTTTTCAACAAACTTCAAAATCACCAATTTATTTTTTTTTTCCTTAATAGCTTTTTTAATCACTTGAACCACTAAACATTCTGAATTCAACATTCGATACCCTGAAACTTTCCCCAAACCTCCCAAAAAAATATTAAAATGATCCTCAAAAATTCATATATAATATTATTCATTGTAATTCATACGATTTTTATCAAATAAATTCAAAATTAGTTAGACCTCCATCTCATTCTAAAAAAAATATAATAAATGTATAATGGGATGGACCCAAAAAAAATTTATATTCTATACCTTTTTTTATGAATGAGCATACTTAATAGCTAGGTATAAATGCAATTATTATTTAAAGAGCTATTGTTGAACACAAAAAAAAGGAGAGTGTATATATTTCTATATATTTTTTGTGGTTAAATAAGTTAAAAGGTGAGGTCATTTTTTTGTATCAGGTATAAAAAAAATGAGCAAAAAAAAAAAATTTTTTTTTAACAAAAATGGTAAAAATCATAATAAAGTCGATTTGTATTTAATAAGGTAATGTTATTAACTTTCATGTGCATTTTATAATAATGATAGCTCTCCATATTATTATTATTTTTCTTACTAAATACAATATTTTACAAAGTAGTTTTTTTTTTATATTAAAATCTTCTTTCCATTCTGTGTATGATAAATACATAAAAAAAAATATATAAATTCTCTCTTCAACTCTTAAAAAAAAATAAAATAAAACCACACAATAGTATATAAATGTAAAAAGAATTGCATATGTTTTAAAAATGCATAAACTATATGTACATTAAGTTTTTTTTATTTTTTACTAAAAAATACAAAAAATTTATCATTTTTGTATGTGTAAGTGTACTTCTGGGTGTATTGTGGATTTAGATGTTTTAATGTAGAGCGTTAAGTATGGACTTTTTACTTTTTTTTTAATAAGTACTTTTTTATAGAAACAAAGAATTATTATTTTTTGAATGTCTACATTTTAGGGTGGTTTAGTATTTACTAAAATTAATGAATTTTATTTTTAAAATAGTAAAAAATATTTTCATACACAAAGTTATGAGGTAATCGAACCTATAAAAATTTAATCTGGTTACTTTGGTTTTAAATTTTTCTCGCAAGAGAAATCTGTCTATATTTATGTAATGGCATTTCACTTGCGAGAAAAATTTACAACTACTACAAAACTCATTAAAAAGTTATTTACGAAGTGACAATTATTTTTTAATATTCCAAGAGATTTTTTATAAATTAAAAAATATAACTAATTTTTTTAAAGCAGCTACTCAACACACATAATAATATCTCAGCAGAATATAAAATATGAATCAAGGATACAAGAACACGAAGAAACATTTTTAATTTTTTTTAAATATATTCATACAAGAAAATCTTAAAAAATGCATGCATGTACTCAGAAAATGTAATTTTTATAATTTTTTAAGAAAAAAAGAGAATTTTTTTTTTACTTCTCTTTTTTTTAATTAAATAATAAATACCTACTTTAAAGAATAAAATTTTAAATGAGTAAAGTATGAAAAAAAAAGAAATTTTTTTGTTTTATTGTTTTTTAATATAAAATTAAGCTTAGAAATTCTTTTACATTTTTTGATGATGATAATACAATGCCAGCAGGTTTAATTTTAAAAAGTAATTAAAAAAAATTTAATTAATTACTATTCAGTAGTAAAAAAAAAACGATTGTTAAAAAACTTCTTTGACTTTTTATGTAAAAGTTCAATAGAAAAAAGAAAAATACATTCAAATTTTATTTAAAAAAATCTTCTTTTCTATTTAAAAAAATACTTAAATAAATACAAAAGATATAAGGAATAACAAAACGAAAAGAATGTTTTTTTTTGTTAGAAAATATTTTTCTTTTGAATACTATTTTTCCTCTGTAAAGATCAATCAAGAATGAATCTTTATTTATTTGTTGTTAACTAAAAATATTAAATACAACAAAAAAAAAAAATTTACAATAAAATACTTTAATTACTTTAATAAAAATTTATCAAGTCATCGAATAATAAAAAAAATGAGATTATTAAATGTCAGATGAGTTTAAAAAAACCACAGACTTGTGTAAAATAATACACATATCAAAAGCCTAAGAGCGCATTGACCGTGTCTGATCAGTTTGAATTAATGCTCTTTTTTTTATTATTTTATGCATAAAACATGTTAACATTGTATTTTATATTTAATAAAAAAAAAGGAAATTTTTTTGATATAAAAAGTTATAACGCCCACACCTATAAATGTACGGTATAAAGTGGTTAAATTCAATACACAGAATATTCTTTTTTTATAACTAAAATTTTTTTATTTAGAAACTTCTATAATGATATTTATTACAGTTGGGTTTATCATTAAAAATTTTAAAGGGTTTAATATTACAGTTTAAATTTATACTGATATAAAATTAAATTAATAATATAAAGATAAAAATATGATTTATTATCATTTAAAATATAAAAAAAATAAAAATTGGTTTAATCATAAATTCTCTGTGATATGTTTAGCTTAGATTTTTTCTTTTTTTTTCATTTCAATGCTTCATATTTTGATTATAAAATATCTAATTCAAATTAAATATCCAAAAATTCTTTGTAAAAGATTCAGAAAATAAATTAATTAAGTCTTAGTTTTGACAAAATATTAATGAAAGAAATAATTAAAAAATTGACTGATACTTATCTATATCCTACAAAAGATATTAATTCTGATACCGAAAAATTACTTGCTAAAATATTTATAAATTTTAAATTTTGACATTTGGAAATAGCTAATAAAATTTGATTAATACTATTATTCTCTATAGATGATTTAAATTCATCAATATCTAATAATTCAATAGGAAAACTTACTCCATCTGCTAAGCATTCAAGAACGTATTTATGTTTTCGAATAATTATACTTAAATATTCTAATAATTTTAACATTTCTTTCTTAAATTGTTTTATTAAATTACAAGCAATCATAGAAGTAAATATTTTTAAATCTTTGAAAGAATTCAAAAAATTTAATAATACTTTATTTTCTGATATTTCTGAAATATTTTTAAGAGTATTATCCACTGGGAAATTATCGATTAATTTTTTATTTATATTTATTTCAAAAAATTTAAACATTTTGTTATCTTCTTGGCTCATTGCAATATTCGAATTGTTTTTATAAATTTTGTCTAATAATTCCTTTACATTAAAATAATGAAAAAACTCACTTTTAAATGTAAAGTCTTCCAAAAATTTTAAGCAAGAAAAAATCTGGTTTAAAACCTGTTGTGAATTAAATTGACAACCTATTAATGATAATTCTTTTACATCTTGTGCCTTAGATGGCTGTAAATCTTTAAAACAATAACCCATTATTGAAAGTCCTTTCATATTTATACTACAAATTTTTATTTTGGAATCCGTTAAAATAGAAAATAAGTTACTAATTATGCCATCATGTAAAAATTTTTGCTGATTAAGTTTTTCAAAATTTGAAACGAAATTCAATTTTTTTATATTTTTGCAGTTGCTTATCATTTCTCTGAATAATAATTGATAATTCAAATTTATCACATAGTCAGTTATAGTTACTTCATTTAAATATTTTCCAAGTTTCTTAAAAATGAAGATAAAATGATCAGTGCTTTTTTTATTCAATTTACAGTCTATAGTAACATCTTTAACATAGACCCGAGAAGATTTACTTGCATCGTTCCATCTTTTGCACACTAATTCCATTTTTAATAATTCAAAAACTGAAAGTTGTTGAAATATATAATTTAAACAATCATCATGCAAGTAATCATTGATGTTTAAGTCATTAACTAAAGATTCATCTTTAGATTCAACTTGCTTCAATAACTTGGAACCTAAAAATATCAAACGTTTTTACACACAAGTGTTTTTATAAACCTATAACTATTCATTTTAAAAGTATTAATATTTTGAATATTATTTACCTTTGAAAGCCATATTATCAATTTTATCCTAAATTTTATTTTTCAATTATAAGTATTTGTTTAGACTTAAAACTGCTATGACACGACGATTAACTAGAAAAAATTGTTTATTTTTTAAATTTCGTTAATTTATTTTTTTTTTTTTTTTGATAATTTGCTTACTGTATTAAAATGTATAATATTTTTAAATTTAATTATTAATATAAAATAAGCATACCTATTTTTAAATTATACTTTCAAAATAAATATAAAAATCTAACCTATAAGCGGCCTAAGCTGCTAAGCAGACACTTTTCCCAGACCTAGCCCAACCCTGCCAACCTAAATAAAATTTATAAAAAAGCAGGAATCAGGAATATTAAAAAAGAAAAATAAAATGTTTACAGATGACGCCACCTTGTTATATTAGTCGGTTTCGGTTGTTGTTTTCTACTTTGCAATTAAATTACAGAAACACGAAGTTTAATTTTTTTATAAAGAAAACAAATTTGTCATTGTTACTAGTAATTTTTTTTTTATTCACTGTAGATAATTTATAACATAATTAAATAATTAATGTTATTAAAATTTTAATCTATTTTTTAATATTTTTTAAAAATTCCAATAATATTCGTAGTTACGTTACATTTACTTATAGGTTAAATTAAAATTTAATTTTTATTACATTTTTTTCATACGAATTAAAAAATTATAAGTCAAAGTAAAATCAAGTTTAAGCTTAAAATTTAAAATCATAAGAATGTTGTAAAGTTTCAGGAAATTCAAAAACTTAAAAAACGAGCTAAAAAAGATGGCTTTTTTTAATTATAAACTAGAAGATTGCAGTATTGTTTATTTTGATCTAGCAACTACTGGTACAACAATTTACTCTCGGATTATACAAGTTGGAGCTGTATATAAAGATTCTCAATTCAACACTTATATTCATCCAGATATGGTAATACCAGAAGAAGTCACCCAATATAATGGTAAATAAATGTTCAAAAATTTTAATTTTCAAATCATTTTCTTATCACATAAATAAATAAATTATCTTGCACTTTTTAGGTTTTGAAACAAGAGGTGAATTACTCTATTTTTGTGATCAAGAGAAACAAACATATCCTAGAAATGAAGCCTTGCTTCAATTCACGCATTTCTTACGTAAAAATAAACCAGTATTATTAGTAGCTCATAATGCATTTAATTTTCATGCTAAAATATTAGTGAAACAAATAAAACAGTGCGATTTATTTAATTATTTTGCTAGTGTTGTTTATGGATTCATAGATACACTTCCAATTTTTAAAACATGTGAACCAAATAGACAAAATATTGGAAAAAATTATAAATTACCAGATTTAGCATTAGATTTTTTAGGTAGCTGTTATACAAAACGTAACGCTTTACATGATTCTAAAATGTTAAGAAAACTTATTGATAAAGAACAAATAGCTGATGCTTTTATGCATGATTTTGTCAGATCTGTGTACGAATTAGTTTAAATTAATTTTAGTATGTTAATTAATATTAGTTGATTATATCTGAGATATAATTTATTTATTTATTAAAATGCTAATTAATTAAATCATGTATAGAATCTAATAGGATAAATTTGAGAAATTTACTCATATTTATAATCAATTTTGAATAAAGTATTCAATTACTCATATTTTTTACTTTACTAAAATTTATAGAATTTTTTGTAAAAAAAAAGGAATTTATTTGCTATAAATTTATGTGAATTATAAAACATAAGAAGAAAAAAAAGAATTATGCATATTTTATGGTGTTGAAATTATTAGAATTTCATTTTAAGATAATTAATTGTTTTAATAACAATAAACTTTTAAACCAACAATTAAAATGTATATGCATTTACTTTCATGTTAAATAAAAATTGAATTTATTTTTCTACTGTAATGTTTTTTTTTCTTAAAATTGAAAATATTAGGTATAATATATTATGCATAACATAAAACCCATCTAATAAAAGAGATTTCTTGGAATGTAATAAATACCAAACTCTATAAGGAGGTCAAATTGCCTGTATGTAAGAGAAAGAAAAAAATATAAACAAGAGTATCTTACTCTGTAAAAAGATGAAATTTCAAAACTTTAACTTAGATTTTTTTTTCAAATATTTTTATTTTCTATAACACTAGTGAAGAAGCAAGTTTCATTGTGAGAATTAATCAACAAATTTGACAAAACAATAAATAAAGGTACTTATATTAATATTTTATTTATTATAAAAATAAAAATTTGCAAATAATTAGTTCATGAATAAAATTTTATAATTTTTATTTTTAAAATTAATTAAAATATTGAATTTATGTACCTGAGAAAATACAGGTTATGAATTGTATAAATTCTATATTTTTATGTAGTTTACTGAAGAAAATCATTGATTCCACTACACAAAATTTCTTTATTTTTTTTTTTCTTAGTTTTCATTAATATTATTTACCGATTAACATTTGATTTTATAAAGTAATTAGTCTGAAATTAAAAATTTTATTTACATTTTTTACACTATGCATGTAATAATTAATTAAAATTGATCTAAATTATTGAATTTTAAATTTTCAGGCATATAGGTATATAATTGGCTAAAAACGAAAGATGTCTTATTATTATAGTACTTCGTCATACAATTCATCAGATTCATTCAGCTCATCAGATTCAAGTTACAATGAGATTGGAATTGAAGATTGCAATATAGTTTATTTTGATTTGGGAACTACAGGAGCATCGGTTGGTTCTCGTATTGTTCAAATTGCAGCAAAATATGGCACTGCTGAATTTAATAAGTATGTAAATCCCAATCGATCAATACCGAAAAAGACAACTAATTACAATGGTGAGTTTTTTTAATAAATGCAAAAAAGAATTTATTAATTCAAGTATATTCTTGTAATATATAGGTTTACAAGTGATTGGTGATCAAGTTATTTTCTGTGGAGAAGAAAAAAAAGCTTTTCAAAGAGAAGATGCATTATTAGAATTCAATAACTATTTATTTAAGTATAAACCTGTACTATTAGCAACTTATAATACATTTAAATTTGATGGTAAAATCATAATACGTCAAATGAAACAATGTAATTTATTTGAAAATTTTAATGACATCGTTTATGGTTTTATTGATTTATTTCCATTATTTCGTGATTATATGCCAGAAACATATAATTATTATGGTGATTATAAATTAAAAAGTTTAGCTACATATATTTTAGGTGAAAATAATGTTAGTAATATAAGAAATGCATTGTTTGATACTAGAATGTTAGTCAATATGGTTGAGGAAGAAAATTTTTGCGATGAGTATTTAAAAGAATATTCTAAAACCGTTTACCAAGTTGAATAATGAAATGAATTTAATTAAATATTTTCATTATAAAAAAATACATAGATATTGAAAAATTATCTAAAAAAATTTAACTTAATTACATGATTCTAAAATATTTAGAAAACTTATGGTTTAATATACATGACTTTTTTAGATCTGTTAGTTTAGATTAGATAATTATATCCAAGATATAATTTATTTAATATGATCATGTACAATTGTACAGTTGTCATTTATGAATTATTTACACATAGAAAATTTTTTTTTGATTATGAATTATAAGAGTAAAAAAAAATTTATTAAAAATTATGCATATAATTATATGAATTATGAATTATGCTCTTTTTATGCTGCATAGGAATTATCAGAATTTTATAGATTTTTATAAATTTTTATTTTTTTATTTTAAGATATAAGCATTTACATAATTTTTAATTAATTATATATAATTATAAAAATTTATACAAGTTTCAATAAAGATTTTTTTTCTATAACTGAAAGTTTTTGTTTCTACTCTATTATTTTTTTTTTCTTTTTTCTCGTCTTTTTTGAAAACGTTTGAAAAAGTATAGGAATATTCTAATCATAATTATAATATGAATAACGAGATTTTTATGAATAAAACCCATAAAAAAAGATTCTTAGAATTAGAAGAGAAATACTATAGTTGTAGACAAAGAAGTCAAATGATAATATCCGTAAGTAAGATAAAGAAAAATAAACAAACAAAAGAGTACCAGCCATATACTACCAACAGCTGTTTTTTAAGATGAAATCCAGGATGAAACTGAACTGCGTAAATATACTGCGACGTAATTTTATGATTTTTTTTTATTGAAATTTTTTTTTCATTAATGGTAAGTCAGTGAATGTGACGCGGGGACGCGAGGATCACGAGAATTAATCAACAAATTTGACAAAATAATAATAAATAAAGGTAGATAAATAGAACTTAATTAATAAATTCAAATTAATTTTGCAAATAATTTGTACATACAAATAAAGTCATCCACATGCAAATTTTATTTTAAATAAAAAAATGAGTAATAGAGAATGTATAGGTTATAATAAATATCAACATTTTTTAAATATTTTATTCATATATAATTTTCTAAAGATGATTTGTTTCTCAAAAATGTACCTTTGCCATTTTCGCAATTTTCAAATTTATATTTTCTACTTCTAAGTTTTGGTTTTAGTTTCAATAATAAATATTTTTAATGCTTTACTAATTACTTTAATTTGCATCTGTGTTGATTAATTTTTTCATCATAAAAATTGCTCTAAATTATTGTGTTTGAATTTCAGCAGTATCTAATCAGCTTGAACAAGATGTCTTTTTATTATTATAGTTCGTCAGATGACGAATATTGTGGATCAAATAATGGTTCCAATTCAATTCAATCTCAGACTAGAATTGAAGATTGCAATATAGTTTATTTTGATTTGTCTACTACGCAAGCAACAGTAGGTGCTCGTGTAGTTCAAATTGCAGCAAAATTTGGCTCTGCTGAATTTAATAAATACATACAGCCAAATCAATTGATACCTCAAAGTACAACTGATTATAATGGTTAGTTATCTTAGTAAGAGTAAAAACAAATTTTTTTATAATTAAAATAATTGAATTTTTATGAATTTTAGGTATAGAAGTAATCGATGGTAAAGTTTATCATTGTGGAGAAGAAAAAACAGCATTCCCAAGATATGAAGCTTTAGTAGAATTCAATAACTTTTTATTTAAATACCAACCTGTACTATTGGCTACTCATAATTCTTTTAGATTTGATGGTAAAATCATAATACGTCAAATGAAACAATGTAATTTATTTGAAAATTTTAATGACATCGTTTATGGTTTTATTGATACATTTCCATTATTTCGTGAATATATGCCAAATAGATATAATTATGATGGCGATTATAAATTAAAGAGTTTAGCTAGGTTTATTTTATGTGGTAACAATGTTAACAATATAAGAAATGCATTATTTGATACCAGAATGTTAGTCGATATGATCAATGAAGAAAATTTTTGCGAAGAATACCTAAAAAGATTTTCTAAAACAGTATACCAAGTTGAATAATAAAATCTATTTACTTAAATAATAAGTATAACAATATAACATTTAATCTACATAATATAAAATTATGTAAAGAAAAATAATAAAGTTAAAGATGAAAATAATAAATTATATTTCAAATAAAATACTATTATAACAAAAACAATAAGCGGTCACGACTACAGTATATGTATATGTATACCTTCTACTTGGACTAAAATTTACTAAATTGTTTACCAAGGCACTTACTAGCTATGAAATTCAATTTTAAAGTTAAGTCTGAAAGTTGATCTTATGGTAGAGAGCAAGAGAGAAAACAATTTATGCATTATGAATATATAATAAATATATAAGTAAGTTAAAGTCGCATAAGAGAAATTTTGACTTATATTATTATTTTAATATAGTTTTCGTATTACTACTGTATAAGTTTTTCATTTTAATGTATGTACGAGTAACTTGATTCGATAATGTAAATTTTCAATAATTTACTTATAAATTAAATATGTATTTTATCATATATAAATACAATCTTAGTATACAGTAAAAGAAATGTAAAATCTGATACAGTAAAAAAAAGAAAAACTTGCATGGATTTGTATAAGTGGCTCTTTTCAGATGAAATAATGATAAGAATAATAATGATAAAAAAAAATTGCACGTGTAAACTCGTGAATTTACTCTTTACAAAATAAAAAGGAAGATATAATATATATAAGAAAGGAAAATCGTGATGTATAAAAAAAAAAGAAAGAAAAGAATGGAAAATATAGGTATAAAGAGGTAATAAAATAAAATAAGTGATTCTAAAAAAAAAAAGTGTTGTAAAAGTATACTTATTGGAAAATGACTCTTATATTGCTAGATTTTTTCCTTTTTTTCTTCAATAGAAAATGATGCTTATTGTACACATTAAATTCATTTAACTTCATAATATAAAGTAAAAGAAGTTGTTTGCTCGTTGAGAATGAACATTTTTATTTCGATGTGTTTAGTTTAGTAATTAGCATAAGATTTAATATTTTTTTCTTTTATTATTATTATTCTTGGCATTAATTTTATTAAATTGATATGATTTGTTTTTTAATTAATGAATGATAATAAAATTTTTAATTACATGAACTTTATTGTTTTAATTTTATTTGATATTACGTTAAATTTTTTGTTAATAAAAATTTATACATAGTTATAATTATTATGGGTCATAAATAACATTGTTCAAATAACTAATTTTATCTTTAATTAATCAATATTAGGTATATATAAAATATATAATATTAAAAATATAATTATGTATGCAAACTATGTAAAAATTTATATGCTCAAAAATAAAAGTTATAATTTTTATTGAAAAGTAATTATAAAATAAGTTTAATAAATTTTTATTATTATCATAAAAAAATTTTTAACATATTTTTTTTTATATTAAATTTTACAATTTTTTACATACTTTTAGTTTTTGTAAATAAATAAATGTTAGTTACTTGAACAAAAAAAAAAATATTTGAAAACTTTGTAACTTTTTTTTTTTTTAAATACCAATTTCAAACATTCTCTTGAATAAAAAATAAAAAATTTGTATTTTATGCAACAAAAAAAAGTTTTTGTATTTTGTTTTCTTCTATTATTGATAACAAACAAAAATAAGCAAGTTATAGCAAACATTATTTGTTTGTATTCATATTTATTATTATATTCATATCAATATAATAATAATAAATAAAACAGTTTAAAAGATACACCCCAGGGAAATTTTAAAATTGTTAGTTTTAGTTATCTTTGAGAGGGAGATATTTTTTAGAATAATAGTTAAAAAATTATTAGTTTTGCTTTTGAAGCCAATAAATAGAATTATATCTGAAAATTACAAGTCCAAATCTTATTTAGAAAAAAAGGTTTGCATAGTTAAATATCTTTAAAGTTAAATTTCATCTCTACGAGACAGCTACTTTTGAGATTAAATGCTCAGAAGTGAAATTAAAATCTAAAATATTTTGAAAAATAATTATTATCTTCTCTTTTTATTGCCAACAATTTCTGAAATTCAATATTTCTTGAAAAAGAAATATTCCTAGTTTAAAATCTTTCATTTTATAATTTTTCATCGGTAAATAAAATATTGAATTTCAAAGATACATAACAAGGAATTTTCCTTTTCAGTTCAGATAAAGACTTGAAATTTTCAGAAACAGTTCTAATTGCTGAATATAAAAAGAGTAAATAAAAATTATTTTTCTAAGTACTTTAGTTTTTGATTTCACTTCTGAATATTTAATCTCAAAGATAGCTGTCTTGCAGAGATGAAATTTAACTTTAAAGATAATAAACTATTCATAATTTTTTTTCTAAATAAGATTTTGGCTTGTAATTTAATATTTTCAATAATTTTTGGCTTCAAAAAGGGGAATTAGCCATTATTTTTATAACTTGTTTTAATTTAATTTTTCAATATCAGATAAAAGAAGATATAACCAGATAATGCCAAAATCCATATCTGATCAGACCTGGGTACTCAAATTTCATCAGATCTGAGCAGAAATAAAATAAAATTTTCCGGACGGGTACTTTTTATTTTCTCAAAGATTATTTTTATATAAAAATAGGTGAAATACCTATTCAAATATACACAGATAGAGAAATAAATATATAGGAAGTTGAAATATTTTCATGATAGTCAGTGTAAATATTTGTTGGATATTCAAGCAATAATATAGTAGTTCTAGTTTTTGGTCCTTTAAGTGTACGTGAGATGGATCCCGACAGTATAACATAGAATCACTTGGAAAACTTATTATATATATCAAGGTTTATCGTATTATAAAGGGAAATCTTGAAGTATTATATATTGAATCTCAAAAACCTTTAAACCCTCTTCATATGTTCAATTATGTAATTGACGTGATTTTAGATTGACTATTACTACTTGGAAATTAGTTTGCACTTGCATTAAAATATCTGTACTGGATATTTAAATATATGTTTTTTTTTTCTGTTATTAAGTGATTAAAAGAGTCAATCACTTTAAATAGCATTTCTGTTTCGCTCTTTTATATATGTCAATATTGAACATTTGATATGTGGTATTTAATTACTTTATGTATGTTATTATAAGCCATATATTATATTCATTAATGGAATTACAAAATGATTTAGTTAAATATTAATATATGGAATAATATTTTTGAGCGAATAGCTCTTTAAAACGGTTCTGAAAAATGTATACCCAAAAAAGGATTTAATTAAGTTATTTGACCAAATTAGGGAAGTTCTGAATTCGTAACCAAATCTTTATTTTATCGCGCGATTTCATCAGTGAAGCGAAATCATTGTAAGGTATTTCAGAAATTTTTTTTTAATTTAGTGCCTTCCTTTACTAGTGGCCATAGAGAACTAAAATGTACATGTTTTTTAATATGATTTTTTATGCGGGTAGTTACGTTTGCGGAAAAAAAATTAATTTAGAAATTTAAAAAGTCAACTAAAAAATAAACTAAAAACAGTTGTCAAAATTAAAGAACCAGCTAATTTAAATACTAAAAATTTTTTTTTAATTACCACATACTTTTGGCCAAAAATACATTAATCAATTTAAAATTCCGACCATTCAAGCCTACATACATACACTTGACAAATATTATGCCATATGTAACCGTAATAAAATATATAACAATTAATTTCAAAATTATAAAGTAAATATACGTATTTATATTTATTTTTAATCAATATTAAATTACCTGTTTGAATTTTATATACATTAAAACAAAAAATTTATTAACCTGAATACTGAATAGTGGGCTGGTATAATAATAAACACAAAAAACAAATTCATGTATGCGGAAACAATAAAAATGATATACCTACCTATATACGTCATAAAATAATATAAATATATAAAATATAATAAAAAATAAATAAACTTACAGCAGTCGTATCATCTAATTTCCTTTTCCAAGCGTCACTTCTTTCAATTAAAATATTCCACTGTTCCGATAATTTATTAACCTCTCTTCTTATGCTTCTAGTTAATTCTCTAGCTTGTTCTTCAGCATTTCTATAACTTCTTGAATCTCCATCTATATCACGTCCTGCATGAATAAATAAAATATATTAAATTAAGTTAAATTTATTGATTAATAAACTATACATATTTGAAATCTCTAATGTTATTATTAGAGATCAACGATAACATAACCTCTCTAGAGATATACATTAAAGGTTATGTTATATATATATAGAATAGAGATACAGAAATAGGAGACACACATCTTCGTCATGGATTAAAAGCTACTCTTGTAACTTGCTAATATAATACTTGTCTATATAGTATATGAAGACATTTGCTCTAAATTGCATTTCTCATGTAATTAGATTATATATATCTTTACTAAGTTGTATATCGAATTTACAATCTTGATAATACATTTTCTGACATTGAAATTAACTATTTAATTTGACATTTTATTTTATTATAAGAATAAGGGAGTGGTTGGAATAAAGAAAGGAACAATGGAATTCCAATGAAAGATGCAACTGTATTTTTTTTGTTAAATAAAATTCAAATTATTTTATTGTATTTATAAGGAAAGGTCTTGAGATTTTGGTCTTTAAATAATTTCAGACTGGATGTATAATCTAATTCTCATTGTTTGCCTAGGCTAATCGGACTTTGGATCTTAGAAAAACAGAACTCAATTTTCTAATACTGCAATTATTTTTATAATAATGGCCCCTTTTAATAAGTATCAATTAGCAAAGATGATTTTCGAAAATTAATTTTTGCATAAAATCTTAGATTAGAGGCTCCGAATTTTTTCAGTTAAGCTTTATATCCAATAAATTATATGTTTGGCAGGAAAATAAAAGTTTCTTTGTTTTTAGAAAAGACAAAGGTATTTTAGGTTATAGGCAAACACATAAAAAAGTATATTTATAGACAATCGTGAATAACGGGACGTGAAAACGTTGACATTTGTACAAAAAGAATTAAACAAACAGGAAGTGGCTGGGTTCATATAAGCAACTTGGTAACTATATATTTATAAAAGATTAAAAAAACTATGCCTTCTTAGCAACAAAAGGGCTACTACTATACCCAAATCTCATGACCACTCCTTATCAATTCAATAAGAGTGTCAAAGTATTTAGTTTATAGTGCATTTTGTTGCAGGTATAAAGTAATGAAGAGTTTTTTTTGTTTATCAATTGTGTTGTATGGTTAATTTTTTTTCACAAAATGATATATTGAACAATTAATATTCTATAAAGGGAGAGAAACAAAATAATACAGTGTGTATATTTAGTATGTATTGTTTGTTTTTACATTGTAAATTCAGGTTGTGGAGAAGAAAAAGGGATTTTTGATTTATGCTTTAATTGTATATTTTAAGTGTGCATTGTATTATACTACATAGGAATGAAATTCGTTTTTATTAAATTAATAATATTCAATTTTTAATGTATAGGTTTGTAAAAGTAATTTTAGTTTTTTGGTTTATATTTTATTGAATTGAAAATTTTTTTTAATAATAAAGGGTGTATAAAGTTTTTATTAGTGACGTTATTCAATTTCGAGGCTATAATGATTATTTATAAAAGAATAATGTAAATTTTTTGACGTTTGTTTTAGGTACTCAATTATTCATAAAGGTAGACAATTACATAAACTTTTTTATATTCAAATTTTTCATACCTAAGGCAATTTATATAATGGAAACGTGACTTTTAGGAGTGTAGATTTAAATAAGGAATTGGGAACATGAATTTTGTGACTCTTGTATATAGGGGGTTGGACGGGCTAAGTTCAAATTAGGGATAATCTTACGATGCAACTCAAATTTTTATATCTATTTTAATAATATAAAAAAATTTACTTTACAGTTAAATGTAAAACAAATTTTAATTAGATTTTTTAAATTAATTTATGAATAAAAACTGTCCAAAAAGAGGACACATTTTTAAAATATCACAATAATTGACATAATTAAAAAGAGGAAAAAGTATTATGTAATTAAAAAAAAGAAAAAAATTTATCTAAAAAAGAATTGTTTACAAAATAAAATATATTTTTGGCAATATATCAAAATATTTTAAATAAATTTTAGAAAACTACATAAATTAAAATACAAAAAGGTAAAAAAACCACATAAATTAAAACTGATGTACTGTGGCCATTTAAACATAAGTGTATAAAGGGTTAGCATTTTAACAGGGGCTATAATATGAAATAATTTAATATAAATGATGTCTTATAATATTTGAGTTGAGGATAAAACAATTTAAGATTTTCTAGCCAGAATAATAAAATAATAAACAACTGTATAATTAAAGCTTTCTGTTTATAAAGTCATGTAATTAAATAAAATTTATTGACCCTAATTAAATTAAAAAATTTTTTTTATTCTCTAAAAAAACAATAAAATATTTTTAAATACTAAACCGAATGTAATTAATTTAAAAAAAAAAGGAAAATTTTCAAATTTAAATAAAAATAACATTAAATTTTATACCTTCAGAATCTGATGTGTCAGACAAAGGTGGTTCGTTAGCAATATATTGCCTTCCACTTAACAAATTGTTTTCGATAATAGATCTTTTATCTTCTAGTTGTCTTCTAAATGCTCGATGATCGTCCTATACAGTAATCAAAAAAGAAGAAAATTTATTTACATTTCATGTATTTTTTTTTTTTTTTAAGTAAAATAAATTACTATTATTTTAAGTATTTTTAGTTTTAATTACTTTTAGGTTATTTAGTAATTAGAAAATTTATTTTACTGTGTTTGTACATAGAATAGAAAATTAAAAATTAATGGAAAATGTCATTGATATTTAAACCAAAGAAAATTTATAATCCTTTCTCATTGATTATTATCCCTTTTTCTGCTTTTTTTAGGTATTTGGAATCAGGTTTTTTTAAAATAAATTAAACAAAAATAAGATTTTTTTAAATATTTGATTTTTATTTATAAAAAAGTAGAAAGAAATCTAATACATTAATTTGTTAAATGTATTAATACTTAATAGTAGTTAATTTTATTTTATAAAAATAACAAGTTTTTAAACATCCTAAGGCAAAGTATGTGAAATTTCCCCTGGACTAGATTTAGAGGATTTTAAACAAAAGACTTCTATAAAAGCATAAGTAATTATATGCAGGAGACTTACATTTTTAATGTACGAACTCGTTCCTAAAATATGAACCACCAGGGGCAATTTCACATATTTTTCCTACTATATTTATTTACAAGAAAATGAAATAATAAATTGTCATGCATTTTGAATCTATAATAATTCTTAATAAAAAAAACCTGCCAAAGGCATATGACTATAAGATTGTTGAAAATTACAACACATTTCATGATCGCTCAAATGTTTAATATGTACCCATTTTTTACATATGTTATGAAAAATTAATTCTGTATCGTTAACATCATTAAATGCACTTGGTAATTTTTTTAAATCAGCCCAACGTGCCTTATAAATCTTATTACAATTAATTATTGCTTTTTCAGCATCTTCAAAATGTATATATTTTATATAAATCCATATTAAATTTTTTATATTTTTTGAACATTTTATAAAATCTAAGGGACCAAATTTACCAAATTCTGATAAAATTTGAAGAGCATTAAAATTTTTTGTATTTTTAAGTATACAAAATATTCCTTTATTTTCTTCTTCTCGTTTTTTTAACATCGCATGGAATAGATTATTTTCTAGTTTTTTTAATTCAATATTATTGTCTATCAATTTTTCGCAAATTGTTTCTTGTATTTCTGGCTCATTACTATTTATTTTACTTTTTGACGGTCCATTATTACATTTATTTACTGATAACAAATCATTTTCCTTGGTTAAATTTTTATTATTAGTTATTTGTTGATTACTTTTTTCAGTGAATTTTATGATTAGATTATTCAAATTACAAGCAAAGAAACGACTATGACCACCTCTTCTCATTCTTTTTTTGCCCACTGAAGGTTGCCCACTTTTAAAAATTTCAGAAGGATTTACTAATACATTTTTAAGGACCCCAAATATATAGGGTTTTAATTGTTTTTGTGTTTCATTTACTTTTTTTTCTACAACTTTGGCAGAAGACTCTTCTGCATTACCATCTATATTTATAATAGATTCTGTTGAAGATGCTACAGGATTATTAGTTTTTATTTGAGCATAGTTATTATGATTTATCAAATTAATTAAATCACTTAAAAATATTTTTTCTTTTTTTATATGACTAGATTTACATGCTTTTGAACAAAGATTATGTAATATATTAACTGATGAAATATTACTGTAAGAATTAGTTAAAATTGTTTCTATTACTTTTTTAATAAAAGGATCTAATTCTTTTTTTGTATCTTTTTTTACAGAAATTTCAATTTTATTTATATTATTGTTTGAAATTTTTATGGAATTTGATTCCATATTCTCATGGAATAAAGTATTTGATTCATTATCATGTGAAATTTCAGATGCAGTGTCATTTTGATCATTTGTTACCTGACTTTGTTTGCAACTAAATCCAGCGATTGCTTCAGTTTCAAAACTTTCTAAATTATTTTCAGTCATAACAGGTAATTCACAACCAACAGCAACATGCCTCTCATCTATATCTGGAATACTTTTTGTATTATTAAGTGCATTATTTAAAGATTCGTCAGCAACTCTGCAATCTAGATTGTTTTTGTTCCCAAATAATTGATCATTTTCTGTAGGTGATTGATCGCTCTCATTTTTGCTTAATGGTGTTTCAATAATAGGATACATTAACTTTTCTGCACTCACACATCTTATAAAACCAGATACTTTTAATGAACCATTATCAATATTATTTGTTTTCAACCCAAGTGTAGTTTCCTTAGAATTAGGTACAAAATTGTTATCTGTATCAGTGTTTACTAAATTATTTATATCTTCATTTTCAAGTATTAACATATTTGAACACGATTCTTCAGTAATTTGTTCATCTATACTATATGAGATATCTGTTTGATTTTCAAGCATTGATTCATTAATGCAAGATTCTTCAGCAATATTTTCATCTCCACTGCAAGACATATCTTCTTCATTTCCACCATGTTGACTACAATATGAATCATTTTGAATTTCAAGTATATCAGAATCATACTCCGAATGATTAAACTCGGGACTAAACTGAACCAGATCGTTTTCTTTATTTATATTAATATCATCTGAGTCTTTTGAAATTTCTAGAGAGAAGTCATCATTTAAGTATGAATATTCTTCATTCATAGTTGTTATTTCCAGTGGTATTTCAGCATCATCAAAAATTACACCATTAAATGATCGTTTGGCAGTTGCAGCATCTTCTGCATTTTCATATTCAATGTATAATTTACGAGTTTTTCTGTTAACTTTGTTTGTTGTTAAAAAGGTAATACTTTTTATTTTGCCTTTTGATTCAAATAACTCAGCCAACGATCTTAGGGTTTCTGATGCACTACACTTAACCAATAATCTTGTTCGTGAATACATGATGAAGAATCATATGGTGTTTGTTTTTTTTAAATCTAAGGGTAATTAAAAAAAAATTAATAAAATTAGTCTTAACTAATAATTAATAATTTTGTAAAATGTGCACATTTCTTTAAAAATTTTTCAAAATTATTAAACTATTTAATTTAAAAATTTTGAATATGCAATAATGGCAAGGTTTAAATTTTATTACATTGTAAAATTTATAATTAAATTCTTTAGTTGTTGCAAAATTTTATAAAGCAAAGTTTTTAATTCCTGTTATAATATGTGTAAATTTTTCAAATAAAGTATAAACAGTTAAAATTTTATTATTTTTGTTGCATTTATTTACATAAAATTAAGAGCAGTTTAAATTTTTAATTATGGTAATGTAAAAAACTATTATAATTTTACGGAGGCCATAATTTTACTTACAAAAATTGATAAATTTTTTTAATCCTATTGATATATTGCATCAGTGCAAAAAGTAGAGTAAAATTTTATAATTTTAATTAATTTTAGTAATCCAAATCCTTTGAATGTTCGCACTAATATAATGTTCACTAATATAAAGCAATAAAATTAAGATTTAAAGTAATAGTTCAAAAATATAATACAAGTAGTACAATACACTAAAACCATTTATATATTATTTTATTAACTTTGTTTTAATTTTGCACTTTTTTATAACAGCAATGAATGGAAAATAAACAAACGCATATATAGCAGGGTGACGGGAGGGTCCCGCTTGTTTCATAACCTAACTAAAACTGACTTGAGCACCGGCAACTGCGAACGTGTGTGGGTATGGGTGGGAGAATTTAAAAAAATGTAAATTATCTCGTATTTTATTTCTTTTGAAATTTTAATATTTAAAATACTATATAGACAGTAGACACGTGTTATTATATGGTAAAAGCAAAATATACAAGCCTGGAATGAGTTATCCAAAAATATCTAAAATTTTATTACCTTATTTCAAGGCTAAAAAAACGTATATGCTTTATTTTTATAAATGCGAAGAAAAAATCTTGTAGTTATTCTATTATTAATACATTTGAAGTTTTATTCTGCTTCGCAAAAAATTCAAGTTTAGGTACCTGTTACCTGTTTTTAGTGAGATTTCATTAAAAGGTATAAATTTATTGCTTGACCCTATCTGCACAGTGCATTTGAAATTTATAAATTAAAATTTTATTTAAAAAAAAATTTAATATTCATAGTTTCCTTAGAAGAAAGTTAAAAAGCCATAAAATGTTAGCTAAAGATTTCAAAATATATTAAAATTTAGTATTCATAAAATGATCTTAATATTAATACAGCAGTGTGTCTAGCAGTCATAAATAATTAAATATAAATTATCATAATAATTATACTCTTTGTAAGGAAAAAAAAAATAATCTGAAATCAATTTTTCATTTTTATATATTTTATCTGTATCTAATTATAAGCTAATCAATTATATTAATATCATATATTTCAATATAATTATTATTTAAATAAATTTAAGATATTAATTTGTTATAATTTTATTAATGTTAAATATAAATAGAGAATAAAAAATAATAATAATGATAAAGATATTATTTTCTTTCTTTCTACATTTTTTTAAAAATTTATTTATTTAAGCTTATGGAATTTTATATTTTTTCATGTTTTATACAAAATCTAACTTTTTTCTTATTTAAAAATTGAATTATTTTATTTTAATTGTTTATGGCACAATCAATATTACTATATTGATCACTTAAAAATATTATCTTTTTTGAAATATTTCTGAATGACAGTTTAAACTTAATTTTATATTTCTTACAATTGTTATATTTTTTTTATTTTTAATTTAAATTATTTCATTCTTTCATTTTACTTATCTAATTCAGACAATTTAATTAATTCACATTCCAAACTTAATTTCTTTCATTTCACTTTTAATTCAGATTTGTGTCTTAAATCTTGATTTTCTTAGAGTAATATATATATTAAGTGTATATATACACTTAAAATTTTAGTTTTGATAAACTTTTCTGGCTTATTTTTAATGAAAAAAAAATTCTCAATGAGAGAGTATATACTCTGTACACTAAAATAATGAAAATCAATAAATGGTATAATATTAACAAAATTAAAAATGAAAACAAGCATTGAATATAATTTTTATTATTTAATTAGATTTTTAATTACTTATTAAATTTTGATAAATTTATTATGTGTATTTTAGATAGTTTTATTAACAATTAAACTTATTTGTTTACCAAAAAAATTTGTTTACCATAAAAACATATTAATTTTTATAAATTTATTGAAACAATTAGGTAATATAAATTAATTAACAAAAGAAGTATACATATTGTTTGTTTTTAATTTATTTAAGCTAAATAAAAAATATTTATACAACCTATATTAATCTCCCTTTGATATATTGAAACACATATGAAAAAAAACACAAAAATAAAAATATTTAAATATTATCAAAATATTTATAAAAAAAAAAAAAAAAAAAAATTTTTTTTGTTGATCATATTAAGTTATCGGTAATGACAAGTATGTATTAACAATTCTTATTCATACCACATACTTAAGTTTATGTTCAATTTTTATTTTATTTATAGAATTAGAGAATAATATATATCTTTTACAGAAATAATCATAAATTAAAATTTACTAGAGGCACACAAACTTTGATTTTTATGTAATGTAAACTCTTTTTAAGATTCTTTTATTTATATAAAAAAAATAATTTTAAATAATTTTTGTTATATATTTAATGAAAATATGCACCTGGCTATTTTCCATTAAAAATATTTAACAATAATATATTTTAGTCTTATTTCTGACAAAATATATATGGATCATATTTTCTTTTTTAACTTTATTTATTTATTTAGTTATAATAATTATTTCTAAAATCATTATCATTTGCAAAACACTGAGATCTTGATCTTAAATTTCTCTGAAAATTGCAACATAATTCATGTAGCTCTATATACCTTACATTTACTAATTGATTACATTGCCAATGAAAACGTAGATCGTAATTGTTATCAACATCTCGAAAACCATCAGGCAATTTCATTGGATCTGCCCAACGGGCATAGTAATAATTATAATATTTTGTTAAAGCTTTTTTAGCATCTTTGAAGTTTATGTATTTTACATAAATATAAATCGACTTTTTTATTTTATTTGGAATTACTTTTATAAAATCTAGTAAGCCAAATTCTGAAAAATCTACTAAAATATTATGATAATTATAATAAGTTCTGTTGTATAAAATACAAAATATTCCTCTATTTCCCATTGATTTATTCAATGAATTAAAATTTTTATCAGAAATATTAGATTTTGAAGACTTGCAGTCCCATTTAGTCTTTTTGGTTTCATCTGAACATGATTCATTTTGATCTTTCAATGATTTTTTGTTATCATTTACTGCTATGCTACTTTTTTCCAAAGTTTTAGCTGGGTTTGTTTCTAAATTTGAATTTATTATTAATAATTTTTCTTTATTACTGGAAATATTTAACTCGCCTTGGTTTGTATTAAAAGCATTTGACTTATTTTCATCAGAATTAACTTCATAATCTGAATAATTATTTTTCAGAGCGATTAATGCATTTTGATCTGAAATATTATCTTTGGACTCTATTGATGCAACTTTTTGGTCATTACAATTACTCGGCCTTATTTCTGGATTTCTGTTAGTCAAATGTAATTTTTTATTACCAACCATATTATGCAACATAGGTGAGACCTCGGGTGAGACTAATACTTCTTGATAAATAACATCAGAATAAGTTCTCTTCTTATTTTTAATAACATTAATTTTTTCAATCTGAGAATTGTTTGTGCTTAAAGAATCTGTTTCCATATTTGTGTTAGGAGAATTGTCATCACATAAAGTTGTCCTTACATCTGAATCGTTTTTTTCAATTGAAAACTTATCTTGTGCATTTTTTAAGTTTGGTAAAAATGATTCAACTTTATCTAAGTTTAAATTTAATGATTCAACATTTTTGGTTGATAAAAATATTTCAGTTTCCTTTTCATTTTTCACAATTGCAAGTTCACTACTTTTATCCACTCCATTAACTTCATTATCAAGAATAAGTGATTCTACATCGCTATCTTGTTCTATTTTTTGTACTTTTTCCATTTGATTCTTTTGCCTAGTTTCTAGTTTTTCAACTGAATTTTGCGAAAATTCTAAATCCAATTGATTTTTTCCAACATCTATTTTTTTCATTTCTATTGCTTGGTTATATTTTATTTCTTCATTATTTTTATTTTTATTTTTTACCTTTGCTAATTTTATTTCTTTTGTGATTACTGATTGATTAGTTGAAATTATTTTGGAAGTTTTAGATATTATTTTTCTGTTACTGATTTCTGGTATTTCATAATTAAAATGTTTTTCAATTTCATTTTCTTGTTGAATTTGAAAATTTGAATCATTAAATTTATTTACGTTATTAAAATTTTCTATGTGAGAAATAATTGAGTTTTCAACATTTTTATGTGATATACAATTTTTTTGTTCCTTAGATTCACTGTCAATTTTATTTAACTTGGACTCAGCACGAATCCAATCTTCTTTTTTAATATCAACACTTAGTTTTCTTGAAACCTGGTCAATTTTTTCAAGTGATTTACTTTTGCTAGAAATTTCTATAATTTCAAAAGCAAAATTTGTTTCCACTTCATCTATTTGTTCATTTTGAAAATTTGTATTACTAACTTTATTTTTTTTATTACTTGGGAGCATATCAGTATTGAAGTTAGGTATCTTTTTAACACATGAAAGTGACACAGAATCAGATTTTTTTGCAGAAACATCAATTACATTCGTTTTTGATGATTGTTTATTAATACTTACAATTTCTTGTCCATAATCTAAATAATTATTGTTTGATGCAAGTTGATAATTATGCTTTTCAGCTTCAGATTGGAATGAAATGCCATTTCCAACATTATCAATAGTATGCGTTTGATATTCTTTTTCAATATTATTTTTGAGTGATTTTAAGATTTTATTATTTTCCTGGTAATAGCAATTTGGTACTAAATTTGGAAATGCCTCTATTTTCAAGGGAATCTTAGAATTTGGCAAAGTCATTCCGTTAAATGCTCTCATTGCTTTTTCTGCATCTGCAGCATTCTCATATGTAACAAAAACGTTTCTTACATTAGAATTAATTTTTTTCTTCAAAAAATTTATTCCAAGTATCGGACCAATCACTTCAAATAATTGACAAATAGATGTTATATTTTGACTTTCATCACATGTGACAAATAATTTTGTTTTTGATTTGTTGCGATACATTTTAATAAAAATATAATTAATGTCAAGATATGATTAGAAAATAACTACTAGTCGTTTTGCCTAAAAATAAAAAAAATTTCAAGTTATTTTCTTCAATTCAAAAATTATTTAACTATGTTTGAACATAAATTACCTTTGTTTAGCAATATTAATAAAATAAACATCAATAAATCATAGCATTATTCTTTTAACTCCATTTCTTATTTTGCAAAAATTAACACAATCACACTCACTTATAGGAAAATGAAGCAATGCACAGTTTTTCAGTGTCCAATTTAATTTAATTGTTTTCACACATCAAAATGTAAACAATCGACCTAGTCCTATAGAGTTTTGCTTTCCCGCCATAAAATTAAGGTTAGTTACTAACTCCCCCTATATATAGGGGAAAGCCAAAGAACTTAAAAAATGTAAGAGCGGCAATTTCAAAATATATTAGGCAAATTTTTTTGAAATTGAATTATAAAAAAAAAAAAAATTGATTACCAGACAAAAATACTTAGGCACTTTTTTAATTGTTAAATAAAAATACATATAAAATAATGTACACCTGAGCGAGAATTAGTTTTATTATAAATCGCGATTTTATGTTTTCTTTACTTATTTGTTATTAATTATTTATTTTTATTTTTTTGGTAAATTGTCATACTCGATTTTTCAATTATATTATATAGTATCAGAGATAAACTCATCTCTGATAGTATATATTTTAAAATATAATTTAATAATAAAAAATATGCAAAAATTTAAATAATAAAACTTTTTGAATAAGAGTTGTAAATCTTTATCGAATAATATAGTTTGTATTTAAATTATAATTATTTTGGTAGTTTTGGCATTAGAGGCAAAAAAAAATTATAAAAATAGGTTGAAAAAATATTTAGGTAAAAAAATAATTTAATATAATAAACCTACAAATACATGCTCACATAAAATTTACAAAAAATCATTTTAATTATTCAATTATTATTATTATAAATTAAAACTTTATATTTTTGTAAAAAAAATTAATTAACAATGTTAATAATCTGTTCTTTTTTTCTGTATCAAGTATTTATTAATAATACCTATGAAAAAAAAGTTTTGTTTATTTTCATTTTTTAAACATAATAGTATTTTTAGATAAAGACTTTTTTATCTTCTTATCTTTAAATATAGATAACTATAATAATACTCAAATATTTTTTTTATCTATACCTGATACAAGCATATTAATTCTTTTAGAAGTGCATATTATCAGATAATAATATATTTTTTTAAGATCATGTGATCTATAAATTAAAATAATATTTATATATTTTTTTTTAAATTAAAATGAGTGAAAAGTTAAAACTTTTTTTATATTTAAATAGACTTAGTAGTATTAGGATTAAGAAAATACTTGGATTATTCAGGTACAGCCTTCATTTTTATTGTTTTTTAAATCCCACATTGATGTTAACTATTAAAAGGATTATTTAAAATATTATAATCTCTAAATTCTTAAGATCTTGATATTAAATGTCTTTGAAAATCACAACAAATTTCATGAAGTTTAAAATTTTTTAAATTAACTAAATTTTGACACTGTGAATGATAAATTAAATTTGGATCATAAACATCTTGAAACCCTGTTGGTAATTTAAATACATCAGCCCATTGCATATTATAAAATCTATGACAATTATTTATTGCTGATTCAGCATCTTCAAGGTTAACATATTTAACAAAAATATAAAGCTTATTTTTTTGTTTATTTGCAAATATTTTAATAAAATCTAATACCCCAAATTGACTAAAATCAACTAATAAACTTTGAAAATCACAATAGACTGTATCATACAAAGTACATATTATTCCATTATTTAATAAATTATTTGTTATTTTTTCTAAATTTTGATCATTTTCTTTTAGTTTACAATCCCAACGAGTTTTTTTGCTTTTGAAGCTCTCTTGTGCTTTCTCATTTGGCATGAAATTATTATTATTTAAAATCTCTGCATCATGATTTAAGATTTTTTCTTCAGTTTTTAATATATTACTTTTTTCTGGTGAATCAAGAATATCAGTTGGATCCAGGTTTGGATCATTTGCATTAAAATTATTATCATATTCTGAATAAATATCCCTTAATGCAACCAATGCATTTGGCACAGGAATATTGCTTTTAGACTCAATTTCTGTAAACTGTTGATTATTAGAGTCTCGGTTTGGGGATAGATCCAAAATTTTAGATGAGCTTATCTCTAGATTTGTATTAAGCAATGGTAATTTTTCATTTTCATTGCATGATAGATCTTGTGTAGAAGTTTCTTGATCACTAACATCAGAATAAGATCTTTTCTTTTTATTAATTTTTTCAACAAAATTAGCATTGCTTGAGCTTGAAGAATCTGGTTCCACATTAACAGAATAATTTTCAGTATCACATAATTCCATAGTTAAATTCGTTTCTTTTTTTGACAACGATTCTTTTGAATTTTCTATGTTTGGCAGAGAATTTTGATATTATCAAAATCTGAATTTAATTGGTCATCTTTTTTTGTTGATGAAACAACTTCAGTTTCGTTTTTGGTTTCTATATTTGTTAGATTATTTTCATCTTGTACTTTATTAATAGTTTCATAATTAAGTAATTTTTTAACATTTTTACTATCTTGTTTAATTTTTGCTGCAGTTGGCTTGTTCTTAAATTTACGTCTAGGAAAACAACTTTTTGATAAATAATTTTTCAGTAAAAGTTCTATTCTTTCTTTTTTTCTAGTTTCTGATCTCCTTTTTCTTTGCTTTTTTCTAATTCTATCAAACTTTTCTTTTTTAATACTTTTATCATCATTTTTTGAATCAGTTAATTTTATATCTTCTTTGTTTATTGACTTAACTAGTGGAATAACTTCAGATGTATCAGGTATTACTTTTTGTTTATGAACATTATTTTCATCTGACTCATTTTCACTAGAGAGTTCTATAACTTTGTTATTATAACTTTTTTCATATTCAATTATTAGTTCATTTTCTCTTTTAATATAAGATGCTAAAAAAGTATGAGAATTAAGTGGCTGTTCACAATTTTCAGGTTCTGAATCATTAGATTGCAGAAATGGAACACTATTTTCTGTACTATCAAAAGTATCTGTTTGATCTTCTATTTCAAAATTAGAAGTGGATGATTTTATAACTTCATCATATTCTTCATAATAGCACTTTGAGTATAAATCCTTCATAGATTTAATTTTTAAAGGAATTATAGTATTTGGCAAGGTCATTCCATTAAATGTGCTTTTGGCTTTTTCTGCATCTTCACAGTTTTCATATGTAATAAGAAGATTACGTATATTAGAATCATTTTTTTTCTTCAAAAAATTAATACCAAGTATTGGACCAATAACTTCAAATAATTTACAAAGCGATGTTAAATTTTGACTTTCGTCACATGTAACAAATAATTTTGTTTTCGATATGTTTTGATACATGATTATTTATAGAATATAAATTCATGTAAAATTCAAAAAAATGAATTATAGAAATGAAACAGTTTAGCCTAAAGAAACAAAAAAAAATTATTTTCAAAAAATTTATTCCAATGATTTATTTTCAAAAAATTTACCTTAAGTTTTTATGAAAAACAAATTTTATCTTTAAATACGCACTATTCAAACACAGTAAAATATCATGGAAAAATATACAGTAGCATTTTTTAAAGGTTATGTTTACTCTTTACGTAATTATATTTAATTGTTAATAACTAAAACGAAATTTAGAATAGCTTGTATATCAACTACAAATACGTAAACAATATTTTAGTTAATTTAAGAACATTTAACAAAAATTATTGTATTAAAGTAAGTAAGAAAAATTTTAGTAAACATAAACAAAACAAAACTACTGGTCATGCTACTACAGGTGTACCAAAAGGTTTATACACAAACAAAAACACAAACCAAAAAAAAAAAATATTATTAGGTATATATATATAGGTAACGACTATCGATCGACAATAAAATTATAATTATATATCTATTATTTTTGTTTTTAGGAAAAATATAATTAAAAAATATGAAAAAAAATATTTTTAAGATCAGGAACGAAAAAAAATTAGAAATTTAATTATTATTAATGAGATAGTAATTTTATTATTTTTTAAAGGCAAAAATTTTTAGAAAAAAAAAACGATGTTTCTAAAATTAATAGAAAAAAATTAGGTATCAGGTACATCGAAAAGAAAAAAAATTAGGTCTTATTAAAAGTAAAAATAATACAGTCAGTTATACAGACTTTTTTTAGAAACCGGTTTTTTAGCTTCCAGGGGTCTCAAGATAAATGTATACTTATATGCCAAAAAATCCAAACGTTACCTATCACAATAAAAAAACTGTAATAATCAAATATTTTTATTTATTGATTGATTTCACATTTATTAAAAAAAAAAAAAAATTATTTACGTGTAAAATATTATGTAAAAACAAAATTTTATTTTAAGAACATTTTTTATTAAATATATTTATTACAATTCAATAAAACTATTTACAAAAACTGCATTTGCATAAAAAAATGCAAATTTTATAGTAATCTTAAGTTTTGTTTAATTATACATATAATATATAAAAATATAAGGTAAGTAAATTAATTCTTTTAGAAAATAATATATATATATATACTACATATTATGTAAAAAAATAAAAAATAATTTTAATGTACAATTTTGATATGATTATATCAGTAACTAAAACAATTATCATTGTATTGGTTAACATTATGATTTCTTAAAGCTAAGTTTTGTTGATATTCGCAACAATATTTGTGTAAGTGTGAATTTTTTTCTTGTATTCTATTGCCACACAAGGGATGATAAATTGTATTGGGATCTTCTACGTCATCAAAAACTAAGGGCAGTTTTTTCAAATCTGCCCAACGGAGTTTATACCTTCTGTCTAGATTGTAGTATGCTTGCTTAGCATTTTCTGGATAAATGTATTTGATATAGATGTATACCATATTTTGTTGATTATTAGTTTCAATTTTGATAAAATCTAGAAAGCCATACTTCCCAAAATCATCTACTAATTGCCAATAGTCACTATCTATAGTATCATATAAGATGCAAAATAGTCCTTTATTAATTAATTTTTTATCTTTTGGTTCGCAAGATCTATTTTCTCTGGACTTGCAATCCCAAAAAGTACTTTTTGATACATAGTTTTTTCTATCTCTTTTTTCTGATTTAGATTCTCTATTAGACCTACCTCTAGAATCATGTTTATCTCTCTGAATTTTATCATCATTCTTTTCTGCTGATTGGTCACCGTTTAATTGGCTTTTATTTTTGTCTTTTGGATCATCTAATTTATTGAACTTAATTGGTGAGAAATCCTTGTCAATTTTCTGTTGTTTGGTTTCATCAGATTTTATTTTTAGTTCATTACTAGTTTTTGAATTAGAATTCAATACATTTCTGAGATCATCAAGTTCTAAATTCTCTACAAACTGTTTATCTTTATTTTCAGCTTTGCTAGACAATTTGTCTGCTTTAGCTACAAGTCCCATAACTTCTTTAATAATTGGTAGCAATATTTTGTTAGGTTTCTCATAAACTTCGCTACATTTAATTTTGGCTAATATTTCTTGATCGTCAGGGCTAGAGTGAGATCTTTTTCTATTGAGACGGTTTTCATCGGAGTATTTAGAACTATTTGTTTGAGTATCGAATAGTTTTTTACGAGATGAGTTGGAGAAATGGCTTTTTTTATCAGGAGTAGTTTCATTTTTATTTAATAAATTTTTAATCTCTTCTTTCTTTTCTTCATCAGAAAATTTTTTAGATGACAATCTTTGTTGTGTTACGGCTTCTCTTTCTTCAGTTAAATTTAAGATATTAGCTTTATTCTTTTCATTAGAGAAATTTCCAGAATTACTATCAATTTTCATTTTTAATGCATGATTATAAGCTAAATTACTTTGAATTAGTACCTCAGTTTCATTTGACATTGATAAATCTTTTTCATAATTTTTTTTTTCAATTTCCTTATTACAAGTATTATTATCTGAATTAATTTCATTATTTTCACTTTTATTTAAAGCTTGAGATTTTTTCAAATTTTCAATTTCCATTTTCAGTTGTGCAATTTCTATCTGCATATTTAAATTTAATGCATTATCAACCTCATTTTTTTTTAAATTTAATAATTTTGCAATTAAATCTTCATTTTTTAAAATAACATCTGAATTAATTTGAATGTAGGGAGTTCTTAAATCTTGCACTTCACTTTTCATTACATCTACTATTTCACAATCTGAATTTTGTTCATCTTCGCGTTTAATACATGATGCATCAATAGGAAGTGAATTGGTACATGATATTAAATTTGATTGTTCTTCTAGTTTATAGTTTGACCTTGAAATATAAACAGAAGATTCTGAAAAATTTTCTGTTAAATTTTGTTCATTTTTTGAATCATAGTTGCTTAAATTAACATATCTATCTGATATGATTTCTTGATGCTCATTTGTACTACTTATTGAGTCAAGCTGATGTGATAATATCTCAATGTCATAATCTACAATGTCAGATTCAATTTGAGATTCGATATTATTATTTTGGCAATTAAGATTACTTGCTGTATTTGGGTTACTAAAATCCACATATGATTCTTTGGTAACTTCATTTTTTGATTGTATTGTTACGGCATCTTTTTTTGGCACACTGAAATTTACGTTTAATTCTTTTACTTCTTTTTTATCACACGATAATTCTGTCTCTGTACCAATTTTTATTTCAATAGAGTCAAGTTTTGATTCTTTTCTTTCTTTATTATCAGCATATGGATTATAATATAAGCTATCCATTGTTGAAATTTTTAACGGCATTTTGCTGTTTGGTAATGTTATTCCATTAAATTTTTCCAAAGCTTTTTTAGCATGCTCTGGTTCTTCAAACGTAACATAAGCTTGACGAGTTTTTGAATCACTTTTATTTTTTAAAAAATTAATTGCTCTGAGAGTACCAAAGACTTCAAATCCATTTGCCAAAGATTTGATTGTTTCTGTTTCATCACATACAACTAATAGTTTTGTTTTTGAAGCGTTTTTATACATTTTGAATTTTAAAATTTCAAATCCAAAAGTTATAAGTATAATGCTTTCTAGAAATTGAAAAAAGGTTTTTTTTTCAACACAATGAAAATATATAATCTTTAATGATATACAGAAATTTTTACCTGTGTTTACTTATGTTGAATAAAATAGAAATAATTTATCACACTAGAAATAATTAATCAATAGTGATGAAATAATAATTTTGTTTTAGTTTTGGAGCCAAAGTAAAAATATTAAAATTACTTTTTTTATCCTATAAAAAAATGTAAGATTATTTTCACAAATTTTGTATAATTAAAAATAAAAATTACTAGGTACTAAAATATTTTATACATACCGTTTTGAAAATTATAAAAATGATAATCAAAATACTATTATAACCTCGAAACTTGCAGAAACTTTATATGAAATAAAATTATTAATAAGTATTATTAAAGTAACTATTAATTATTCGTATTGCAATTTGTGAATAAATTAAAAGTTATATTTGTACACAAAATTTAAACTTTGATTTTTTTAAATCTATTTTATTCATAATCCATCGTTTATCACATTTTAATGTTATTAATATAGTATAAACAAACGTTTTAATTTAATGATAATAAAGAAAATCTTGCTTTAATTCCCGACTTCTCACAGCTGCTTCCCGTCAACAACTAAGAAAATATGAAGTACTAATGAAGATGAGTATATACGGCAACACGCGGGGAGCAGTGATGAAATCTACCGGTGAAATAGAAAAAAAATCAATAAAAATGTAATGAGATAGAAAAAGACATCAGATTTTGTTTTTAATACCACTGCATTATACGCCTTGATACCACCATGGCCCAAAGAACTTATTAGCGTCGTGGTGGGGATATAGAGGAGGAATAATCGTATCACGTGGTTTTTCAAAATGATACATACCGGTCACCAGAAAATTTAAAATGCAAATATAGGTCAAAAATTAAAGTTTTTATAAAAATAAATGTTTTTACATTTTTTTATTATTTAACATTATAGGTATAAAATACTTGGTTTCTTTAAATATGTTGCATAATTATAAATACAATTAGTCCTGTCGCCAGCAATGCTATTTAATGCCATAAAATCCTAAAATAGCATAAAAGTTCCATGGAAAAAAATATGTGGTATTTATGTTTTTTGACCCGCTAAACACGAATCCGGGGTCTATTATGCAAAATTCGTGGTCAATTTTTTGTTATTAACAAATTATTGGCCAATTTTGCAATAATTTGTTAATCAAAAAAAATTGACCACGAATTTCGCAAAATAGACCCCGGATTCGTGTTTAGCGGGTCAAAAAACATAATTACCACCCATTTTTTTCCATGGAAGTTTTATGGCATTTCATGGCATTAAATAGCATTGCTGGCGACAGGACTAAATAAAATTATGAAATTTTTAGGTTTTATGAATTTTATCAGGGTCTCTGATTTTATTTTGAAAATAAATCTGTATAAATATATGGTATAAGTTATTTAAAAATTTATTATTATAGGGTAAACAAGAAAAATAATTATAATATATTTACAGTTTAGGTTACTAATAACTGAAAAGTATGAAAAATGTTTTTTTTTTTAATAAGATAAGAAAAGAATTTTTGTAAAAAAAAATTAAAATTTAAGTATTTGACATATTCTAATTATATTGCTTATTTTTAAAACTTATATATAAACAAAATATTGTGTAAGCAAAAACGAAATTCGTTTTGATTGATTATAAGCATATTCAGCAAAAAAAAAAAAAAAACAGTCTTATTTTTATGTAATTAAATTATACAATAATATTAAATGTAATATAAATATAATATAAGCATAAATTATAATAAAAAAAAAATATATATATAAAAATTTTTTGTTGTTTAAATCTATCTAGAAATTTTATTTAAGTTTCTTGAATTATGCTTCATCATTTGTTGAAGTTTACAAACGATTTCATGTTGTTTGGTATGTCTATGATGAACGTAATTACCACAATTTTTATGAAATAATTCTCTTGTATCATTCAACGGTTTAGCCCATTCAGCTTGAAATTCTAAATCACAAAAACGATAAGCATTTTTTGCATCCTCGGAATCCAGATATTTAACATAAGCTCCAATAGGACGTTTATCATCAGTGTAAATTATTTTAATATAATCTAATATTCCAAATTGCTGAAATTCTAAGAATACTTTTTCTTCTCCATTACCTCGAATATTATTAGGTATAGCACAATAAAGTCTGTCATATTTTTGTACGTTTTCTGGCAAATCTTTAGTTTTATGTTTTCTTTTTGGTGATTTTGATCTCATTCTTTTTGATTTTGAAGAATGAGAGCGAGAAGAATTTTTTGATGAAACATTACTGATTTTTTTATGTTTTTGTTTTGGTAATTTTGATAACATTCTTGATGAATGTGAATGTGAAGGATTTTCTAATGAATAATCAGATTTTTTCGTATATTCTTTTTTTGATGATCTTGATTTTTTTGGCTTCGAAGGATAAGAACAAGAAGAATCATCTGACAAAGAATCACTTAATCTTTTATGCTCTTTTTTTGGTGACTTTGGCTGTAATCTTTTAAAAACTGAAGAATGCTTATCAGGTGAATCTTCAATAATGCCTTCTGATGATGATAAATCAATAATTTTTTCATTTTCTTCTTTAGGCGAATTAGATTTTAATTCATTTAATTTCAATGAGTACTCATTGGTAGATTTTACAATTATATCCTTATGCTCCTTAATTATGTTATTAGCAGATGATAAAATTGATAATTTTTTTTCACTAGGAATTTGAAGTAAAGATTTTTTTGCTTCAATCGCATGTTCAATTTCAACAAATGTCAAACATGCAAATAGTGGAGAATTATCAATTGGTGATTTTATTAATTTTACTCCTTTTAATGGTCCAAATATTTCATAAAATGCTGTTAAACTAGCAACTGAATCATCTTTTTCATACATAACGTATAAATTTTTTGGATCATCTTTGTTATCCATTTTTATATTTATTCTTTATGCAAAATTTTATTTCACATATATATATTAGTTTAAATTTTAAATTTAACTGACAAAAATTGTTTTGATTCTTACAATTTTTATATTTGCTATCCTTTATTATCAAATAAACATTTGATAAATATTTGTATATATTCTTCGACGCGTACTTTATAAGTATTTTATAGGTTAATTTTTCATTGAACTTGTTTTTAATATTTTCAAACAATTTAATATTTTGTAAATAAAAAATAATATTCAAATTTATCAAATAATTTTAATTAAAAAAAAAACTTATGAATATAAAAATAAATCAATATGTATACTAAGCAGGTATCATTTTTCATGAATCACGATTGAGATAATAAACTAGACTAAACAGAAATACTTTTGTGTTGAATGGTTTGTACATTTTTCAGGGGCGAATCAAATCGGCAGAAGCGACTGTTGTCAATTTGATTTGCTTTTCAAAAGCCGGCTGGCCAATGACGTAACGACTAAAAGCAGACGACGCAAATCTAACAATTGGAGCTTTCTTCACGTGTTTTCTCAAGTATACCTGCAGTCCTGTATCCTACTTTTTTATTTCTATTATATTTATTTTTCTTATTTTCATGAGAAATTGTATTAAAATTTTATTAATTAATGAATTTAGGGGGAGGGGAGGGCTTACAATAACAAACTAACAGAAATAAGTTGTTTTTAGGATTCCTGCAATAATTGGCGAAAAGATTACAAATACAGTATATCATTGAAGATGCAACATCAATATCTTCTCCAAGGCAAAAAACTTAATCAGAACTTGGAATATTCTAAGGGTTTGGCATTAAAAAATAGCTCTATTGAGCATTATCAGCAAGCAGAAAAAAAGGGTAATTATTCACAAATAAGTTGAAAGAACTGCATGCAATCAATAATTATATCTAATTGTAGGGAATCAAATTCCAAAAATTAAAGATGAAAAGTGTGAAAATAATCCAGAAATTATTATTTAACAATGGTGATTCAAGTAAGAAATATTTTTAAAGAAAAATTTTAAACTAAATTGGTAAATATCCTAAAACCAATACAAATTTAACAAAGCGAACAAAGTAATATAGTATTATAAATTTTAAATATTTAATTGAATCTCCATAAATTATTAATTTATTTTAAAGAAAGAAAATGTAATAATCATAATGCGTATTATAACAGTCCATATTATAGAATACACATAACAATATGTAATAACCAACAAACCATCAACTCATCAAATTTGATATATATGTATATAGAGAAATTTATTTTCTACATGATTGATTATAATTATATTGCTCCTGTAATTTAATATAACGATTACATTATATTTTGTTAGTTTATCGATCATCATAATCATCATCATCGGATATAATTTTCGGTTTTAAGACAAATATATTGTTTAATTATTATTGTTATTGTTGTATGTAGTATAAGGATTAGAATAATAATTGATTTTCATTTTATAATTTACATATTTTTGTTTGTTTAATTAAGGAAATTAGATTATTATTTAAAAAAAAAATGTAAATAAAGAAAATTTTTTTAATTAATGCATATGTAAATTTATGTAATTTAATAATTTAAAGTCAAAAGGATTTTTTTTTCATAACTAACTATATGGCTGAATTTATGTTAAATTCATTTTTTCTGTAGAATAACTGAATTAAACTTTCTTAAATTAGTTTAAAAAGACTAAAAATGAATAAATTATGAAAATGACAAATTTGCATAAAATAGACTCTAAATCCTTCACAATCAATTCCTATAAATTAATTAATCATGTCATATTTAAAGATATGCTAAATCTATAATTTATTCTATAGTTCTGTTTTATTTTTATATTAACTAAATTATCAAAAAAACTAAAAACGATAATGTCAATCAAAAATAAAATTTATATCTTAAAGATACACAAAAGTAATACATACATATCGAATTGTATATAAATATCGAAAGCTTTCATTTCTTATCTAAGCTTAAACAGTTTGGCTTAATTTATTCCCAAATGCCCAATATAATAATCCAGGATTAAATTTATATATATGACATTTTCCATCGTATAGTAAAATAGATTTTAGTAATAAATGAAGATAAGCTATTTTTACATACCTGTTGTTTTTGAAGTGCTGCAACATCACCACAAACTGGTCCTAAACCATTTAATTCAGTATCTTTACGTATTACCCATTCGACAAGTTCACGTAGTGATAACAATAAAGCATTCCAGTGTTCTGTATTACTTTCAAGTCTGTTTCTGAAACAAATTATTGTACTTGTAGATAAAATTTTTTTATATTAAAAAATATATTTTAAAATTTCTATAAAAATAGTCAAATAAAAAAATTTTTTTCTATAGTTGACACTTTCATATCAAATTTATAAGGTACTGGAGATATAATAATATGAAAAACTTTCTTCTTACATATTTTTACATTTATGTTGTATGTACACACCTCTCTCACTCTTTTCCTTTTTTAATATTATACTACTAAAAGCTTTTTTTAAAGGTATATATTATAGGTACATACCTTCTATAAAGCTTAACAAAAAAATTTCATATTTATCATCATAAAAATTTATTTATGTGTACTGTGTATTTCTTATATATTTATAAGTAATGTATGTATATGGAATATTCCATTTTTTTTATTATTGGTTTTTATTTTATATTTCAGATTTCTGTTGTCAAAGAAATTTTGAAATCCTAAGCCAGGTATTCCCTTTTAGGGGAAAAATAGTAAATATTCAATAAAAGAAAAAAAAAAAAAAAACCAATTAAAATGGTAAAATATCCAGAAATACCTAAAATTCATAACTAATTTTTCTTAATTTGTGAGCAAAAAAATGTAAAAATTTAGCCAGTTTTATTATAATAAAGTTGAATAATTTTAAAGTTACACAAAAAATAAAAGTAAAAAACCTAAAATTATTATTTTTGCATTTAGTAAATATTTATGAAATTGCATAAATAAATATGAGTAAGATATGTGATAAATGCACATTATTATTGTTATTATACACATGTATGTAAACTAGAGATAACAGTATATTATATTCTGCAGTCACACATAAGATGAAAATTTCAAACACCCAGAAACTACTACAACTTTGAAAATTTTAATTTAAACATACACACATAACAAACCAAAATACACACAATATTTGCTTTTACAAATATTTTCCATTCTTTTATTTTTTTTACCTAATTAAAATAATAATAATATTTTTTATTAAAAAGTCCTTTATTTTTTTGTATAATTTAAAAAAAAAAAATTATAATTACATTTTCTTTTTGAAGCTAAAATGTAATTTGATAATACTTTGTCCAACTGAATATGGTTTTTTTTTGCTGTGTTGTAAAGTAATTACATATAATACTCTTTTAAAAACTAAAAATTAAATATAGCAAATTATCACACACAATGTTTTAATTTTTTTCTATATTTTTATTATGCTTTTATTTTGTGGTTTTTAAGAATTGTATTACATTTTTTAAATAAAATACACAGATAAAATTATTATTACTTTTTTTTATATATATATTTTTACATAAAAATAGAAAGAAAAAAAATAATATTAAAAAATCTTATTTTTTGAATAATATAAGAAATATAGCAATACCTTGCATTATACTTAAAAAAAGTAAGTATCATCTTTATTTTAACTTGAAAATAAAAAACTATAATAATTCTATACCTATTTTTATGGTGTATGTGAAAATGTTACTTTTATTTTTATAGAAAGAAGAAGAAAATTTTCTTTTTTTTTTCTTCAAAAATTGAAAATCATATTTATATGTGAGTGTATATAATGTTATAATCATAAAAATATATTTTTATTGAAACAAATAAAAAATGCATTTTTCATAAGATTTTTTTTTTTAAACAAAAAATGATATAATATTTTATGTATATGAGAAAATATCACGAGTATTGTTTATACGAGGGATTACTGAGATGTATGGGTTTTGAAGAAATTTTCATTTGATTTTTTTACATAAGTTGCTATTTAGTTTTTTAATTATTTTTTGGAGAAAAAAATTTTACAGAAAATTTTACAGAAATTTTACAAAAAATTTTACAGAAATGTGAAATTAATGAAAAAAAAATGCCTTTTTCAAGATAATAATTTTTTAATTAACACGTTGTCAGGTTTCTCAGTTTGAATCTTGCTTGAGTTTGTAATTTTCAAAAATTATCACAAATATTAAAGTATGAAAAAATGAAAAATTTTGGCTAAAAAACTGCAAAAATTACAAATTATATCTTTATATTTGCCCTTTCAAGTGACTATTTTAATTAGCAAGTACCAAAAATTAATGTTCGAATAATCAAAAATAGAAAATTTGTGAAAATGATTCATATAAAGAGTCATCTCTCGCGGGGAAAACCCGATAAATCTGTCGAGTATAAAAGGTTATATATAGCGGGCTTCTCTGCAGATGTTACCTTAGATATAGAATTTGCGATATAGAGACAGTTATATTTGCTACTATGCAAGTATCAACAATCGATTTGATGTCATGAAACCAGACTATATTCCCCCTATCTATAGAGAGAGATTACCAAATTTAAAAATCATTTATTAACTACTTTTAAAAGCTATATTTATGTATAAATATCGATTTTTAATGAAATATTTATTTGGCTTAAATCGGAATATTATTTTATAATTAGCAGGTTTTATGTATTTTAAACTTTACTTCAGTGAAGCTTTTAAAACCAGTAATCACTATTTTACAGATGTTATTATTCAATATTTAAGTGTACAAAAAGCTTCAAATTTTTCGAAGCACATAAAAATTGGACAATTTTTTCGCTAATTCTTACTTGAATTTTATTTTATCTATTTTTACTCGATAAGTAGTTGCAGAATGAAATGCATTGATTTTTTTGATAATAGACTCCAGAGAGTACAAAAATTTGCACTTAAAAATATTACCTAAATTTTTTTTTTTTTTTTATTCCTAATAAATATGCGTTAAAACTAAAAAGAAAAAGAAAATTATAAAAGATTTGTGCGTTCACACAACCAAAAAGCATACTCCCTAATTATTATAAGTCTTCAAATCAAAATCATAATAGGTCCCTAAATTGAAATCATCGCCCCTAAATCGAAAATATTCTAAATTCACTTGACCCTCCCCTAAAAACGCCAACTTCTCACCCCTCCCCCTGAATTTGGGGCGTTTTTGAAGTATACCACTTCCCATCACCATGTTTTATGTTAAAATTTGTTTGATTTTGTAAAAATAAAACTCTATTAAATACATGTAATATAATATTTATATTGTGTATTCTTAAAACAGGTTTACGAAAAATCCATATAGGGTTTTTTAAATGCTAAAAGTGCAATCTTAAAAAAGTATATGTTAAAGAATCGTCAATGACCTGTTTTTAGTTTGTATCGTGCTCGTATTTCAGGGCCTGTACACCTTTTCTATGCAAGAATTTAAAAAAACAGGAAGTTTATATTTGTCCCTCCTTTTTATGAGATATAAATACCTATAAGGATAGTAAAAAGGGTCGTCCGATTCCCTTTCATTATATATAACATTTGTTCCATATGGCAGTCCTACCACATGTGGAACGAGAACTTTAAAAAAATTTACTGCATCTTACTTTGTTAGTTTCTTTAATATTTATGTATGCTTAATATTTTAACTCATTTTAACACTATAGGTATTTTTTGCACAAAAGTATGTTTAAAATAATTTTGTATTTTTCAAACGTTTTGATGCTATATAAATGATTTTTTGTTGTTGGAAATTTATCCATACTCTCTAGTTAATTTTTGAGAACTCGCTTTCCCGTAATTTGCTTTCAGGATCCACACCGAAATATCAATTTGTTATAAAGGCTTAGTTTAGCTTAGGTGTCATTATTTTACCCCACTCCCCACTAAATTTTGGCTCCACTGACTGACGTGTAAACGAGACTAACTTCTTTTAGTCCCATTTATACGAGTATCAAGTTGGGCCTGGTTAAGTCTGTGGGATCAAAATTCTGCGGAAAGTGGGGCGAATTGATGACCACTACTCGAAGCCCGAGACAGGCTCAGAAATGTGTAAAAGGGTTAAGGCTAAGTTTGCATTTTTTTTTGTTCCCTTGAAATTGGGCACCCGTGAAAACATAGCCTTTTATATAAAGGAAAATGCTCCAAGAAAGAGATCGAAAGGGGGGAGGAAAGGCTTAAGTTACTAATTAGGTATTAAACATAGTTTAACTGCTCCGTGTTCTAATATCAACGTCTAAAATCCACGCAGTTCAAATATTGCAATATAAATAAAATTAATTTCAAAAACATGATTTATTAATATAAGTTTTAAAAAAATTTTAGACAAAGTTTTTATAAAATTAATATTAAAATCTTATCATAATTAAAGACTTGAAGTTTAAGTCTTGTAACTGTCAAAAGAGTATGTTTAAAACAAAACATGTAAGAGGTTAATGATCGTTTTCTCGAAAAGTTACCAAAACATATTCTCTCTCAAGACTTAATATTATAAATTGAGTTTATTATACGTATAGACAAGCTTAATGAACTAATAAGCATCACTTTGAGGTTATATACATTATAGAATATAACAAAAGCATTATATATCATAATAACTTGGTCATATATTATATAGAATGTGTTAAGTATCTTTCATAAATGTTATTTAGGTATTTAAAACTTATATAATTATTATATAATTGAATTGTTTGATAAATTTGCACATGTAATTAAAGAAGATCGTTTTCTTATTAAATTGCAATGTTTTAATGGCCGTGCCAAATAGTTCATGGCTTTTCAAGTTTATAAAGTTTAAAAATTAAATTTGAAACGCTATTATTCTTTCTGCAACAACGTGTAACACTTTTTTACCCATTTCCTATAATATTTGCCCTTACAGGCACTACGACCCGATTTACTCGTTCGCCATGCTGTGCATTGAAGTTTTTCAGCCCGACCTGATTAGGCCTTCCCCGATTTTTATTGTGTTTCGTGTGGCTGCCCTGCCACGCAAGTATTTTTGTTCGGGGTAACTCTAGTTTTACATAACCAAAAAAGTTCTCCCAACTTGGGCTCTTTATGGTATTTAAAGCTTAAGAACCCTAAAAAGTAGTCGCAGGGGGACGGTGGCGGATATTTTGCTTTGGGACTATCCATATATATTACTTAAGACAATTTTTGGGGTTTTTGACTCTCGTCCGTTTGTAAGAGAAAATAAGAATTTCACCTACCCCCCCCCTCCCTTGGTAAGTCCTTACTAATTTATCAGAATGTTTTTCTTTATGCATCAATAGTATATTACGACCCATGGCCAGAAAAATAAAGAATGGCCCAAATCGCAAGTAAATTACGGCTTCGCCTCGGATGGTAAATTGCGATTTGGGGCATTCTTTTTTTATGGCTCAGGGTCGTATACGATTTTTCTGCATGAGTGGCGAGAAAACATGTCTTTGCCGGACGCGCAGCGGCCGGGAAATTCGTACTTTCTGGCCGCTGACCAGAAAAATGTGTTTTACAAAGGAATGTTGTTTAGATAATAAAACCCCCACCAAAGTTAAATTTAAATATTAAATGATTTTCATGTACGTGACAAATTTTAAAAATTTAGCCTAATTATAATCTCCGAACCACTTTTAGAATCTACAGGAAATTTTAAATTATAATCTTAAAAAAATTTAAACTAAAATTCAATAAGTCATAAAATTTTATATATTTATTTAACTTATTCCAAAAAGAATTTTTTTTTTTTATTCGATTAAATCTTAAAACTCTTAAATATACTCAAAATATTAATTGAAATAATTCTTTCGTATTAATAAAATTCGTTTATTTTTATAAACTGAAAGGTAATTTCAAAATTTTCCCCAAAATTTGATAAGCTTGTATCTTTAGACAATAGAATATTATTTTAAATCTTGATATCGAACCACCCTTGTCTATTTCAAAGTAAACCCTATTTTTTATTATTTTTAAATAAATTTTCTTTATATTTTAAAAGTCATTATAATGTAGTTGGCGCCAAAGCTGTCTGGCAGATTTTTGGAAAAAGCCAAAAGATTAAATTTTAAATTTAAAAAAAAACAATCGTAATATAATATTCTTACATAAGATATTTTCAAACCTCGTTAACTCCTCAGTAAGAAAAAATAAGAAAATTAACCCCCCCCCCCGCCTATCCCATTTTTGCCTTACGTAATTATGGATAGCCCCTATTCTGCTCTGCATGTAAACGTTTTTAGCCGAGGTAACGTCATTTCGGTAAATTTGATAGAATTCAAAATTTTTTATTCATATACAGTAACCTAATTGAATTAGTTTATATTTTAAAGGTATATAGTAATTTTTGAAACTCAATTTTTTTTAATACAGGGCTTGAAATTTGTTTAACTTGGAAGAAAAATGTTAATACTGTCATGAAACAGCAGGAGTATTTTTTAAAGATAAAATTGAAACATTTTAATTTATATCAATAAATCTCAAAAAATATATATTTGTTTTTAAATTCTTTCAAAACTTAATTTTGTAAAAATAAATTTACCTTTTTTTCAGTAAATTTGCTAAAAGCGATCAGATTTTTGTTTTGGTATTCAAATTACTTAATCCTAAAATCTACATTTTTTTTATTAAAAAAAAAAAAAATAGTGTGAATGCGTTATCTGCAAAATTATTCGAAATTTAGTATATTTTTTCAATGTAACCTTATTTTACTAATTCGACGTATACCTATATTCGTTATTTTTATCGATTTATATTATAATTTAAAGTGTAGGTAAAAATTGGAATATTTTAACCAAAAAAAAAATTATTAAATTTACATTTTCTATTTTTTACACACAGTAACTAAATTTTTTTTTTCTTCTTTTTTTCAAACTATTCTGTTAAATTTAATTGTAAATCTGGTTTAAAAATATTTTTTTTATCACGTGTTTTTATTGAATAAGTTATTTTATTTGAAAATTTCTCTATTTTAGATAAAATTTAAAAAATATCCATTAGTATATATTGTAATAAATGAAAATTTATAATTAAAATTTAATTAAATATAAAAATAATAATGTTTCTTTAAAAAAAAAAATATAACAAAAAAAGAAAAAAAAATTGAGAGGATAAAAATAAGTGAGATAGAAAAAATTTAACGATCTAAAACCTGAATATTAAAATAATACAGAGGAATAATTAAAGAAACCCCCAAGGTAAAATCGAAATAAAGAAGAAAATGGGGGTTATTTCAGTATTGACAATAGAAAAGTTAGAATATTTGAGATAAAGAAAAATAAAAATTTTCAAGAAAAAATATTTATTTTAAAAATTAAGTAATATTCACATTTATAATTAAGATGTATTACGTTCACTTTATAATAATAATTTAATGAGTAAATCATACATAGGTTCAGAATGCACTTATAAGCTTTGTATTTTACAAAATTTTAAGTCTTTACAAAGGATTTTATGTACAAAGAGAGATAAATTGTATCATTATAAAACCTTTGAAATAATTATTTAACACATGTAGTATATGGGTTCATTCATGCTGTTTTTATAAATTTAAATATTTCTCTTTTATCTTGAAGTTTTACTGAAAATTTGATTTTTTTTTAAATTTATTAGAATAAAATGATAGTTTTAGGGATGGCTATGGTAAAAAGTTCGTGTTAGTATGATAGCTGAATTCTTGCACAGAGATAGTCAAAACCCAAAAATACTCACGTTTGTATACTAGTTTTTTTGCCCTCAAAATTGTCCAACTTTCGAAAAAATAATACTGATGATACCTTGGAATAATTTAGGCTTTTAGATTAACTTTGCATTTGATATTTTTCATTTGCTGGGTTCTGTAGGGATATGTTTGCCATTGATGTCTTGCCATTTACCCGCGCTTTTTTAAAAATTAATTTTAAGATAGCATAGGATATATCGTTTTAGGTGCGGAGAAACTTCACTAGCCCACGTACCCCTCTAAAACCTAGAATTTTTTAACCTGAAAGTCAAGGCTATTTTGAGACATCAAACTTTTACTTTTTATTTTCCAAAACTTGACCAACTTTGTGGACCTTTAACTTTTTCAAAAACCCGCAAAAATATTTTTTGCAGAAGGTGAGTATGTTTTGGGTCTTGTCTATCTCTGTGTGCAAAAATTCATCTGTCATACTCAGACGAACTTTTTGCCAGAACTATTTGGTCTAGATCTTTTTAACTAATTTAATTATACAAAAAAGAAAAAATATATAATTGAAAAATTCTATTGATTTTCTGCAATAATTAGAAATTTTTTTAGAGCTCTAAAAAACATAAAAAGTTAACAATTATACTTCTTTATTTTATTATCACATACATAATTATTAAAGTCAAGGACAATACCAACACAATAAATTTAAAAAATTAAAAAAATTGCAAACAAATAGTTAATATTTAGATTCAATTTGAAGATACAATAATTTCCTTAATTTATTATTTCGAAATAATTATTTTAAAGTCAAAGTAATTTGAATAAGCGACCTTCAAAAAGTGAAATTTTTAGAAATTTTTTGAATCTATTTTTAAATTGCACTTATTTCAAAATTGTTTTAATGCACCTCGAAAATTTCAGTGATCTTAAATTTTATCAAACATATTTTTTATATGTGTTTGTTTGTGCTTAATTTAATTCAGATTCGATTGTAATTAAAAATTTAACACTTAGTTTATTTTACACATTCTAAAATTTAATGAGTAAATCATGTATTGCACTAAAGCTTTGTATTTAACAAGAAATTCCTTCTACATTCAAGAATTAGTAGCTGAGGTAAAGGAAATAATATTAACTACGATTAATTAAATAAAAGTATTTATTCTATAAATTTATTTTAAATTAAAATTTTAAAATACGATCACAAAAATATTTTTTTTTAATGTCAAAGCTGCAAAATTCTAAATGCAAAAGTAAGCTTTATGTTACATTGGATTTACTGATTAAATTTTCTAAGTTGGTTATTAGGTACCACTGTACCTTGAGACTCAAAAATAAATTTTTTATTTACTTTTCTGAAATTTCTAAGTCATATGCAGCATAACGAATATTAAATTTTTATTTTTTAGAGCTTATAAATGTTAGAATTTTTTTTGTACGATTTAAATAATAAAATTTCATAAATAAATGCGACAAAACTAAAAGATATTCCGAATAACATAACCGTTATACAGGTTAAAATCAATGTTTCACAATTATTAATAAGTTCTGATTTTAAATTTTCATTTTTCTCTTTAATTTGCATCGAATCAAATTCAGTACTCCATTTTTTATTAATTCCTGCTTCTTCAATCAAAGATAATAATTTAGCAAATTTTACCCTATAAGGAGAGTTAAATTGCAGGGTAAGACCATAAAAATAAATCAAAAAATCAACGTCAATCAGCTTTCTATTCTTCAATAATTTGTTTCTTTTTAAAACGAGTGAGTAACTTTCACCTTCAATTATTATATATTTTTTAATAAAATTTTTATTTGGACATGGATAATCAATAATTTTAATCAAGTTTTTTAAGTCAACTGAAGAATGATCAATGTAAAGATTGATTTTGTGATCTGGTACATCTGAACATACTGGTATTTTGTTTCCTAAAATTTGGGTAAAATTTTCTGCGAGTACATTTTCCTCTCTTTTTATTTGAATTTTTGTCAAAAGTGAAAATACATCAGAAGAACCAATAACGTAAAAGAAAATTAATAACATGAAAATCAATTTTGATTGAAATTTTTTAGGCTTCTTTAAAACAGTTATTGACATGCCTAAAATAATTTGATAAATTTCTAAAAACTTTAGTTTATTATCTTGGAACTTCAAAAAATAATACGTTGAAGAAATGATAAATAAAATTAGAAAATTAAAAACTAAGAAACTAGAAATATTATCAAAATTTAAATCAAATATATTTTCATAAAATTTTGGTACAAACAATACAAGTTTGTCAAAATTTAAAATAATTGCATAATTTATTGTTTTATGTGTGTCGATATAATAGATTGATAAAAACAGGTCCAAATTTTTAGTTTTTTTGCTGAAACTATTTTTACCAATATTTTTTACTGCCATAACATAATCATCTCTCTCGGATTTATTAAGTGGATAAATTTCTAAGCTCATATTGTAATGGCTAACAAAATATTCAACGAATTTGATTAAATGTAACTTTTGAAATAAAGTAACATTTCTTTTTTTGTCATAGTAAAAAGAACCAGGCCATTGTCTTCGTTCTACTCCGACCTTAAAAGCATAATTGTTAAAATCTTGTTTTTTCGGAAAGACTTGCAAGCTTGCATTGAAATTTGCAGTATTTCTGTTGATAAAAGTATGATTTGTATTTTCATCGATTTCTAAAACAGTTGCATCGACAAAGTTAAAATTCCAAGCCAGTGTTAAAAGTTTTTGGCTTTCCGAAGATGAATCTCCAGTTTTGAAAAATATAATCAGAAGTTTTGTAACAGTTAAATACAACAGAGAATTCAAAATACTGAGTAAAATATCTTCAAACTTATTTACAAGATTATCGTGCAAAATAATGACGTGCAAGGGAGCAAAAATTTTATTATTGAACAGTAAATTTTCTTGCTGGCTAAAATTCAGAACATTTGGTGAATTATCGATGTCAACTGCGATAATTGGAACTTTTTTTAAGAAACCTTTGATAAACAGTTGGGTTTTAAGGTGATTATCATTTTGTATAATAAAATATATTGTTACTCGAGTTGGTTTCACTTCGTTTAAAATATTCTCAACCAAATTTTCAATTTGTAATGTGCAAACATTTATGATTTGAAAAGCTATCAAACAAATTATTTGGCTCTTCATTTTTGAGAAAGTTCTAATTGAATTTCACAATGTGCAATTCCGAAACAATAAATACATGCTAAGCGAACAAAATTTAACTGCATAAAATTCTAACCAAGCATTCGAATGTTTATAGATTATGGATTTTCAATAAAGCATGTTTACAGGCTTAAAATATTAAAAATTAAGTGATATAAGAAAATAGAGTAATACAAATATTATCGGTTAACTAGTCTAGTTTTTTTTTTTTAAATAAATAGTTGTTTGTCATACAAGAGAAGGACTTTGACGATTATATTATTCCTTTCATAGATTAAAGGAAAATTACTTTACCTTTATAGCCATAAAATACAGACCTGAACCCTTATTTCCTAGAGTCGCTTTATTTTGTCTATAACCAAAGAATTTATTATAAGTCCCCAAAATGTGTTTCGGGTCGCTAAATTTGAACAAGAAATCCGTTTTTACCAAAAATAGTACAGTTGCTCAAAATAGTAAAAAGGGTAATATTTTTGCCTTATTTTATTTGTCGATTTCATGCATTTTTTGATGCCTGATTTTGAGTAATATGAAAAATAAGAAAAATACTGCTGACTAAGCGAATTCCGAATTTATCTATATGGTTTCGGGGACACTAAGTATGATTCTTAAATCAAATTTTTAAAATTTAAAATGGTTGGTTCTATCTTAGCTTCACCAATGAAATATAAGGCTTCTATACCCTTAAAATTGGTAATTTAAGTTGCTTCAAGAATTTTTAGTTTTTCGGTTCATTGATCACAATTCTAAAATGAAATTTTTTACCTGATCAAAGAAAGCTTGTAAATCTGCCTTAAAGAAATTGAAATAGCTAAAATTACTAATTCCAAAGAATTAGTCATTCTAAGTACACCATTTTGAATTTTAAAAATCTTATTTTTAATTCGTGAAAAGCGATCTCCAAAAACTGATAAATGTAACAAAATTTGTTTCAAATCAAAAATAAAAAAACATTTTTTAAGAATTTGTATTTTTTGCAAATTTTTGGTTCTTTTGGCTTTTAAATTTTTAATATTGGCTGCTCGTATCCAGAAAAACGGCGAGATAAAACGTCCTTTTCAGCCGCAAAATACATACTTTCTGGCCGCTGACCAGAAAAAGCAATTTGGTACTCCGTAGGCGTGCAGTACGATTCAGCGATTTACGATATCATAAACGGTCATTTTGTCTACACTGAAAAAAAAATCCGCTTGCCGCAAGCGGAATTATTCCGCTTGCGGCAAGCGGACAATCCGCTTACGGCAAGCGGAATTCCGCTTGCGGCTAGCGGAATTCCGCTTGTGGCTAGCGGAATTTTTTTTTCTTTGCAAACAATTGCAAATGACTTGAAACGTAAAGAAAATTAAAAAAAAACATTTTTTCTTTTCTTTTTCCAAAATTTTCTCAAATCTCGTCATACCGAAATACGCATATCCCAAGTAAGCGGGAAAAAATTTTTTTTTTAATTTTCTTTACGTTTCAAGTCATTTGCAATCGTTTGACGAGAAAAAAAATTCCGCTTGCTACAAGCGGAATTCCGCTTGCGGTAAGCGGAAATCCGCTTGCGGCAAACGGAATTATTCCGCTTGCGGCAAGCGGAATTCCGCTTGCCGCAAGCGGATTTTTTTTTCAGTGTACCAAAATTTAATCAATAAAACTTTTGATTCTTTTTGTATAATTGGAATAATAAAATTTCATAAATGAATGCGAGAAAAGCTAAAAATATACCAAAAGTCATAATCATTTTTGCAGTTAAAATTAAAGTTTCATCATTTTCAATAAATTCTGATTTTAAGTCATTGGTCTTGGCTTTATTTTCTCTGTAACTGTACACAAAACTCCATTTCTTATCGATCCCTGCTTCATGAATTAAATTAAATAACTTAGTAAATTTCACTCTAAAAGGAGAATTATATTGTACAGCGATGCCAGTATAATATATTGGCAAATTAACGTCAACAATTTTTCTATTTTTAATAATATCATTTTTTAAGCCTTCAAAAGATTCAAAATGACTTTCAACAATAATATAGTTTTTAAAATTTTTCGGACATGGACGTTCAACTCTTTTAACAAAATTTTTGACTTCTTTTGTAGAGTAATTTAGGTACAGATTTAAACGATAATCTGATAAATTTGTACAGATCGGTATGTTTTTTTCAAAAATATCAGTGATATTTTTTGCAATTTTGTGTTGGCTTCTTTTTATTTGAACTTTAGTTAATAATGAAAATACATCAGAAGAACAAATAACATAGAAAAAAATAAGCAATATAAAAATTAATTTTGATTGATATTTTTTTGGTTTTTTATAAACTGGTAATCCTAAAATAATTTCATAAATTTCGGATAAATAGAACTTGTTCTTTTGAAGCTTAAACAAGTAATATGTGCAAAATATAATAAAGACAACAAGAAAAATAAAAATCATAGATGATAAAATATTATCAAATGATAAGTCAATACTATTTTCATAAAAAGTTGGAACAAAAGCTACAAGCTGATCGAAGTGTGAAATAATTCCATGATTTAAAGTTGTGAAAGTGTCAAAGTAAAATATTGATAAAAACATGTCTAGTGTTATTTTATTATCAATTTGTTTTGGAAATTTAACTGCCAAAATGTATTTTATTCTGTCTGACAAATTTTTTGGATAAAACTCTAAATTCATATTGTAGTGGCCAGTGAAACATTCAACGAGTTTAATAAAATTTAATTTATGAAATAAAGTAACATTTTTCCTTTTATCATAATAATAATGGCCTGGCCATTTTTTTTGTTCCACTCCGATTTTAAAAGCATAGTTATTGAAATCTCGTTTTTTCGGAAATACTTGCAAGCTCGTATTGAAATTTGTAGTGTTCAAAAATTCATTTCTGTTGATAAAAGTATGATTCCCATTTTCATCAATTTCTAAAACAGTTGTGTCGACAAAGTTAAAATTCCAAGCCAGTGATAAAAGTTTTTGGCTTTCCGAAGATGAATCTCCAGTTTTGAAAAATATAATCAGAAGTTTTGTAACAGTTAAATACAACAGGGAATCCAAAATACTGTGTGAAATAGCTTCAAATTTATTTACAAGATTTTCGTGCACAAAAATGACGTGTAAGGGAGCAGAAATTTTATTATTGTATAATAAATTTTCTTGCTGGCTAAAATTTAGAAAATTTATTGAATTGCCTATCTCAACTACGATAGCTGGAACTTTTTGCACAAAACTTTTAATAAATAATTGAGTTTCAAGGTGATTTACATTACTTTTGCTGAAGTACAATGTTACTCTTAACGGTTTCACTTCATTCAAAATATTCACAACTAAATTTTCAGTTGGAATGACGCAAAAAATATATTTTATTTGCAAAATCACTAAAAAAATCAATCTTTTCGGTTTAGTTCTCATTTTAAAACAATAATACTACAAAAACATAATTCAGGTATGTTGAAAAATAACTAAATAAGTTTGCAAGCTTTCTCCAAGAAGTTGTTCTCTTTTTACAACTTTATGGATTTTCCATAAAAATTTTAAGAATAAAAAATAATTAAAACAAGAATTAAAAATAATTGTAATAATTGTAAAAGTTAGATGGTATCAATTTATAGTTTTACCTATTGTAATAAAAATTTATTTTCAGAACTTTTCAAATAATTATCGATAAAAATTGAGTATTTATGGAATAGGAAATTTCAGTAATTGAAATTTATGACCGATATCGGCTCAATACTAATATATTTTTACTGGGCCGATGTGAATAATAAAAATACAAAATTTAAGAGCCCAAGAACACTAAGCATCACATCGTGAAGTTTTCGCCAAAAGGACAGTTTTAACTTCAGTTAAAAATCCGTAAACCAAAACGTAGGCTAAAACGCAATGTGCTGAAATCAATTTTCGCTTACATTACATACAAAAGAAAGTAAGAAAATATATTCTTTTTATGTAAACCGATTATAAAGATAAAAAAATGGGCTCAGTCAAAATATCGTGCTGAGGCTAAACAGACTTTTTAAAAATATATAGGTTTAAATTGTTCGTTCCCTCATTCGCTCCCTAAATTAAACTATTAACCCATTTATACGGGGGCCAAGTCTGGCAGAGCTAAGTCAGAAGGCCCAAAATTAGCAGAATGTGGGACAAATTTAGAACCTCTACTCATACCCAAAGAAACACTTAAGACCGTGCAAGCGGTCAAGAGTTAAGTTTAAAATGTAAAATTTTCATTAAAAGTTTCAAATGTTAAATGTTAAATACGGATTATAAACAAAACGAAAATTAGTTTAAACTTTTAATGCAAAATAAAAAGTAAAAGAGAAAAAGTTATATAAATAAATGATGAATGCAAATTTTTTATTTAATATTTATTTAGATTAGTATTATTAGCTTAATTTAATTTTTGAAAACTGAGTTTGATAAAGTTTAATAAAGTTAACATATAAAGTCTAAACAAATATCTCTAAGCGTTTTGTGTATTGTTTATATTATAATATAACATAAGGGGATAGATCAAAAGGTAGCTTTTGCTATGGCTAACCAGACTTTACGAAAGTTAAAATAGTTTAGACATAATTTAAATTGTTTGTTTAAATTTATACAATTTAAAAAAATATATATAAATATTTTCTAAACTCACCTTATAGCCATACTCTTAGCTTTAAGATGATGCCATCTTTGATTCATTTCATCGAGTCTTCTTTGTAACATAACAGCATCATCTTGACTTGATAACGAATTTAATAATTTACGTCCTGTGCCATTTAATGATGCATAAACGTCATGATGTGTTTCTATTTCAGATTGTAAATCCTATATTTAAATTAAAAAGTAATGTTAGTATTATATTTTTCTTTTTTAGAAATATTTTTTCAGTGCTTTATATATTTTTCGATTTATATCTTTTCATATATATTTTTTCGATATATTTAAGTTTGCAATTTCACACGTCAGCAAGAAGGACAAGTATATTATATTTAAGGAAAATAGAACAAAAAAAGTAAAATAAATATTTTTTTTGCTGAATATAAAAATGAAATTGAATTTTAATTTAGCTGATATATATATAGGGGAAAAATGGATATTTTGTACAATTTCTGATAAACTTTTCAATGCATAAACTTAATTTAATTTAAAAATTCTGCCAATAATCCTAATTATAGATTATAAGATATTTATAAAAAATGTACCTGTTCGAAATATTGAAGTTCTGCAATTAATGTATAAAATATATATAAAAATCTAGCATCACCAATATTATTAGTTAAATGTCTAATATGTTGACATATACTAATACTATTGGGATATTTTATTTTGTATCGATGATTTTGATGTTGACAGTTATAATAATTACTTGGCCATGTTTTATTTTTATTTTTGCAATATTCTGATTGACAATTTAATGTTATTAAATAACTTAGGATCATCATTTTTTATCTCTCTTTTATTTTTTAGAACCTTTTCATTAAAATCATAGTTATTGTTAGTGCTGTGTGAATAAATAAAATTTATTTAAAGTTTGTTTTTCACTGAGTTTTTGAAAATAGTAGATTTCCTAATAAGTACGTAAATTACTGGATTTTTAGGGTCTAAGGAAAATTCGGTTAAACGTTATTTACAGGTGAAGGAAAAAATTTTTGGTTACGAAATTACAAGTTTTCAAAATTCGAAATAGTATATTATCGATCCATGGATATAGAAAAATATTGAATTGCCCAAATCGCTTGAAAAGTGCATTAGTCGGAAAATAAACCTTTTTACAGAAATAATTTCATACACAAAAATAAAATTTAAATACTCAATGAAAATCGCCAAAAAGAATAAAAAAAAGTTCTTAAAATAAACAAAACTTGTTTAAAAGGAGTTTAAAAGGAAAATTCATTGATTGCCTTATCTTGCATAAGATAAATGTAATTTTATAATATAATATAAAATTTCTATTAGTTATGAGTAAATGAGCACATAATATATGTTACACCTCAAAAGTGTAATGAGCCAATTCGTTAAATGGTCAGATTTTTTACCGATTCGGGAAATGGACAAGGGGCTTAACCAGTCCTTGAAAAATGGTCAATTTTTTGACCATATATTATTGACCAATTTGTGTAAAAAAATCGAATATTTTTTATCAATTTATGTCCAAAAATTGACCATTTCATGAACTGGTCAAGCCCCTGGCCCATTTTACAAATTGGTAAAAAATCTGACCTTTTCACAAATTGGATCATTACGCTTTTGGGGTGTACCATATATTTAAATAAAATTGCATGAATTAAAAAAAAAAATTATTAAAAAGTTTCTATTAATTATAAACAAAACTTAGCCTATAAAATATTATAGTATTTTATACAAAGCTTTTAAAAGTTTAATAACTTATATTGGTTAAAAAATAAACTTTTAATTATCTTCATTTTCTTTTCTTATTTATAAAACCTGTCAAAACTATTTTTATATAAACATGTTTTCTTTTGATAATTATTTAAAACTTTAACAAAAATCAATACAAAATTTGAGAAAAGTTGAGCCTTCAAATATTTGTTGACAAAAACAAATAGTTAACTTAGAAAAAGCTTTCATTTTTTTAATCATAAATTATTTTAAATAATTTGTGATAATTATATGCTTTATTAGGTTCCAAAAATTAGGAAAATTTTATTTTCACTTTCATTTTTTGAACAGTTTAAACTGAAAATGCTCATATATTATAAAAATTTAACAAATCTTAAAAAAAGAATCTCTTACATACATTTCAGTAAAGTTTAACCAACCAAATAAAACAAGTAAAAAAAAAGTCTTTTTTCATATGTAAAAAAAATACTTGAGAGAATTCTTAGTTTTTTTTCATCTTAAATTTTCATTGAACTCTTTATCTTACATTTACATAAAAAAAATTTTATTTTTAGCTCTTATTTTAAAATTTTATAAAAAAGCAAAAATTATAACGTAATTTTAGTTGTAAAAGTTGTTGTTTTTTTAAGCAAAAAAGAATAAATTCTTTGTAAAAGAATTCTCAAAATCTGGTATACCTATAGAAAAACTGTCAAAACAAAGAAAAAAAAACTAAAAACTTTGTTTTTTTATTCTAAAAAAAGGTTGTACATTTTATTCAGTTTGGTTGTAAAGTAAAACAAGAGTATATATAAAGTCAAAAAAGTAAAATAGAATCCGAAAACAGTATAGTGGCTTGTGGCCGATTAAAACTTAGACATAAGCTTTTATCTAGACTTTTCTGTACTTCACAAAAAGAGAGATAGAAACCTTATAGTTTTATTTAACTTTTAGAAAAGTTTATTGAAATTTATTGAATTTAAAATATTTCTCTATAAAATGTAAATTGTTATAATTTAATTTTTAATAATTTTATTCTAAAAATAAAAGCTCTATAAAATATATAATAAAAATCTACTACACAATAAAAACAAACATCATAACTACAATCATGATTAAATTTCATATAAAACATAATATTTATTTTATATTATCTGATAACCATAAAAAAAACTACCTACAACTATAAAAATATTATTCTATCATAAATAAAAAATAAAAGCTTGACATTTAATGTTTACATTGTTTTATGATCATAAAAAAAAAAGTGCATCATCATCCCTTAAACAAAAATAATAAAAATCTGAAGAAAAAAAAAATGACAGTATTATTTACACATGTCATACTTTTATTTCGATAAAACAAGATTTTTTTTATACAACATAAATAAATAAATAAACATTTATTGTTGTTATTATTATTATATAAATATCTAAAATGTTATAATTCATTCCCTTTCAGCTTTTGAATATTTTAAACTACACAAATATGTTTGTTTAAAAGCGAATACGTATATGTAATCAAAAGCGAACACACATATATTTAAACTAACTTAATTATATAAAAAGAATTACATATATATAAAAAAATTGTATTATCTAAAAAATACAGAATGAAAAAAATATGTCAAAAAAATATATTTCATATCTTGAGTTAACAGATGAAAAAAGAAAAATAAAGGAAAATGTATATCATAATCCATCATTTTCTTATTTTTTTATATATAAGAGACACAATCTTATTTTTTAATTTTAAGATAATACTTGACACTATTTCACATAAACAATTTCAATATATCCATACACAGGTAAAAAGCTTTTAATTAATTACAGAAAAAAAAAAGCTTTTTATTCTAATTCTCTTGCTCTCTAGGGGTATAACGTACAATTATAATACGACAAACTTACTCTATGTATGAGCTTTTTTTTTATACATATAAAAATATAGTCATAAACTAGACTGTACAATATAAATAAGCTTACATGTATGGTATAAACTCTTTCTTTTATTATAAATGTTAGTGAAGTACTTACATACATAAAGATAAAAAAAATTTATCATATAAAAAAGAAAAAAAAAATGAGTAAGATATAAATCATACATTTAAAATAAAAAATTTGTTGTTATTATTTATTTAAAAAGATGTCTAATAATTAAAACAATTTTAACATTAGCAGTTTAATTTAACTCGTTAATTTTCCTTACATACATATATTGTTATATATAAAAGAGTTTTTTGACGATGATGAAAATATGACATGTATTCAAAACACATCGTATGTATATATTTAAAATCATATTATACATCCATAAATTATTATAAACTTTATACATATATATATTTTTAAGGAAGTTATAATTTAATTATATAATATTAAAACCACATCATATATTCTATTATTATTATGTGTGATGTGTATGACAAGTTTAAACTTTTTTTTTTGTTTATAATTATATTTTTTTTTAAATTTTATATACTTAAGTGACATGATTATATAGTTAAAGCGAATGAGTTTATATATAAATAATGTTAAAGCATCGATTGGCTCAGCCACAAATGATTATACACTGTGGCTTTATAGTAACCAATCTGTTAATCCCTTGACTCCTCTCACAAAAACCCTTTCAAACTGTAATTATATGTTTTAACTTTTTTTTTTGGTGTTATATACTGGAGATACTGTTGATTAGATATCTTTTGCATGTTAAATATGCTTTTTTAATATTTATTATACTTTCATTAATTCATGAAATATAATTTCATATAATTTTATATTCTTGGTACTAATACAATATGTAATTTCACAATAGTTGTTTGCTAAAATAATTTTATTTAATTAAATTTACATTGTTATAGTTATGTAAATTATAAGTAAACTTACTTGTACAATTATTAATAATATGATCATAATAGAATTTAATTTGTGGTTTAAAATCAGTTGCAAAATATGGATAATTGATTTCTTTTAATTTCGATAAATAACAACCATGTATACATCTCACTGTATGAATATCAGGATATTTTTCTAAATTATATGTTTTTGAACATTCAGTTACTATTTCTCGAGTTACAACATTTCTTAAGAGTATTACTTCAGCCTTTATATATTTGAAAAATTATATTATTGATTTTGTTATACAAATAATTATTTAAAAAAATTTACCTTTATGATACTTGTAAAACATAATAAAATTAAAAATGTATTAATTATTAACATTTTATTTAACTATTTTTTGAATAAATTAAGTTAAGTAGGTTTTATTAAAAAGTGTAACTATCTATATAACATTGAATTAACTGCCTTAAAACCAAAAATATATGAATATACTAGGTAAATAATCAACATTTATTTACTTACATGATAAGCTCATTGATAAAAATATAAAATTCTTTTGAAAATTTTTTAAAATTCCAAGTATTAATAACATAATAAATAAATAATAGATAAAAAACAATATTCAGATAATTTCTTAAAATTATTAAAATTGAAATTAAAGTAAGATTAAACACCATATTACATAAAATTAAAGTATACCTAATGAGTTATTTATCTTATATTAATAGTAAAAATATTAAAATAAAAGTATTCTTAAATGCTATTAATATTTTTTATTTTTATTATGATGAAAGCGTACACTATTTATTCTAACCAACCTGTAAAATATAATGAATAATTCATAATTATTTAATAAAGATAAATCTTTGAGTAATTAATTCATACCAATTCCCAAAATATATGCTGTACTAGTGCAGGATTCGTTTTGATAACTTCTTTGAAATCATTTCTTTGCTTGAAAATTTGGATATTATTAGTAATATATCCTTTGATTAAATCCTTCAATTTTGTTAGTTTATTTGTTTCAGCTATTTTTAAAAATTCAATAGCATTATCAATGTTTAAATTATTCACCAAAGAATCCTCGCATACATGTTTTAAAGATTTAATTTTATATTGATGAGCAACTGCAATAAGCTGTGGAGCAATTGCATCAAGATTCTCAATTTTGTTAAGGTATAAAAATTTTAACATAGCTTCTATTAATTGTTCATTAAAATCAGGTATAAAAAGTGTTTCTAAAGGAGCGTCAGGACTAGATGTTAGGAGCTCTCTAAATACAGTACTAGCTGCTGATAAAATACACTTATGGGCATTCAATTCTTTGTCACCAACATTTAAAATTACATCTCTAAAGGTCCTGTCATTGTAAACACTTTTCCAAATTGGCGATTGGCATGGATTAGATGGATTTGTCTCGTTTTCAGCATTGTCTTCTAGCTTAACTCTTTTACCTTCATTTAATGATACAATTTTTGTTTCTTGAACATTCAATTTGTACACAATTGCCTTGATTTCAATAATTATAATTAATTCATTGTTTGGTAAGCCTTTTAATTTTAAAATACTTCTATCAAGCATATCATTTAAAGCAATTGAATTCGTGTCTGGGCCAGTTGGTTTCACAATTTCTTTAGATAAAATATCTTTGTTTTTATTGGTAACTATAAAACGTATTCGTAAACTATGTACGAAAGAGTTATGATCCTGGATATTATATGATGATTGAGAAAAGTCTGAATTTAGCTTAAGACTAATAAAATCTTTGAAATTGTTAGAAACTCCATTAGGATAAACTTTCATAAACCAGCGATAATTTTTTGTTTTATTAAATCTAAATATTGGACTTTGAATGAATTTTCCAGAATTCATTGTTAATAAATTGTTGAAGTTTTTTATGGAAAATCTAAATATACAACCATCATGAATTGATTCGTTATTTATATCAGCAGTACTTATTTGTAACTCAGAATTTTCAAAACCATTAAAATTGTCTTTTGTCAATTGTTTTATAACACTATCCATTTTTTTAAAATATAAAAATTAGGTATAATCAATTAAATTCGAAAATGTTATCACAATAACAGTTAATAAGTGTACTTTAACAAATTTTTAGGTTACAAAAATTAAAACATTGAATAATTAAATAAATTAAAATGTTTACTATAAAATTAAATAAACGACTTCATAAATATAATACTTAAAAATTTTTAAATACGAAAAATAAAAATTAATAATTTGGTAATTAAGTATAATTGTGTTAAATTACAACTATTACAAATTACAAAATATGATTACAAAAATAAACATTACAATCCACGTGCTCCGTGTTACAATTTAAGGGGGCGTCAATGTCCCCTACAGGTTTGGAAAATTTCTACCATACCAACAGTAAACTCCAAATTTTAAAATGAATTTAAATTTAATTATAAAATGTTTTTATTTTAAATTCAAACTTATTTTTAAATAAAATAGACAATATTTATCGACAAACTAACCTTTTTACTCTTTAAATAATTCTTTTATCGTATACAAATAAGCTTTAAAACTGACTTACATCAAAAAGTTAACTAAAGCAAACAAGAAAATATCATTAGGTTAAAATAAAAAGTAAAAATAATCCACTCCAATTAAATTTAGTAAAGAAATCTTCTTTAAACTGACACTCCTGATTTTCAAGTATTCTAACTATAAGGATCCTCTTATATATCCTTTTTTTTATATGTATAGAGAAAAAAACCTCTAACATTTTTTTTTTTTTTTATTATAACCCCTATATTGAATTAGAATCAGTTTACTTACTATACTGCACTCTAAAAATTCAATTTATTGATTTCCTTTTTTTTGATATCAACAGTATAAAAAAAGCATGCACCACGTACTTTTTCTATATACTACAACATTCTTGACTCTTCTTCTTTTTACTTTTTTAAAGATGAAGAAATTTTCTTGTTGAATTTTATAAAAAAAAAAAAAAATTTGTAAGTTAGCTAAAAAAAGTATAGCATGTGACAATTTTTTTATTTTTTTATTTTTTTTTTTTTAAGATGGAAGAAGAAGAAAAAGAGCTTGTTAAACTTTAACTATATCGAATTAAAGCAGTTCATTTAAAAATCCTTTGGGTTAGTACAAAATAAAAATTCTCTTATTCTTCTTGGATATTTAAAAAAGAGAGATAATATAAAAAAAAGTTAAGTACATCAGATTTTTTTTTTGATCAAAAGAAAGAATTATCATTAAAGAAGTAAAAAAAATGGGATAAATTCTAGAAAATTTAAAATTCTTTCTTGTAATTTTATGGAGAAAGCATATTAATTTTAAAATATGATATTTAAGATGATGATGCACGTTAAAAATCAGCCTTTGTGCTTTTATCAAGAGGGTTTAAAATTCAAAGAGATTTTATATTTTTGAAATTATTTGCCCATAGAGAAACAATTTTTCACCATAAGTTTATGAAGACTATTTTTTAGTTATATTTTAACTTTTATTTTTTGAATAACACTTAAATTTTTTTGCACAAAAAATGAAGAGGAAGTAAAAAAAAAGTTTTAAATAATATATAATACTTGTATAATATCTAAGAAGTATATCTTGAAAACTAAAAAAAAGTTTTTTTTTCTGTGTAAAACAAAATTCTTCAAACATTGAAAAAAAGTTTGTTTTTTTTCAGAAAAATATGACAAAGTTTTGACTTTTTTTGTGGCTTATTTTTTATATAAATATGAAATACAAATATTTATTTATTTATTTATTTCATATAACACAAAAAAAAAGGTTATTTTTTTTTCAACAATAAAATTCAATTTAAGTAAATATTTATATCGAATGTAATAAAAAAAATATGAAATACAACAATAAATAAGGTCGATATTAATATGCAGTTATAAAAAAGAAAAAAATTTCCACCAAAGTGTAAAAGCATGTTAAACTTTTTATAATAATAAAAAGAAAAAAAAACCACATGAAAAAAAATATACTTAAATAATATTCATTTTTCACGTTGGTGTTAGTCTGCAAAGTTTTTTATTACATTAAATATGAAAAATTAAAAACTTTAAATATTTTATTATGTTTAGTTTCGCTGTGTCTCTTAAAAAAAAAATGTAACTTTTTTTTATTTTCTAGTATTTTTCTTTAGTTTCTTAATTAGCTTAGTTTTTATTATTATTTTTTTAAAATGCTAAAATGATAAAATAACTGCAGGTTTTTCTTGCTCGTTGTAATTTTAAAGTAAACTTTTTAAAATATTAAGTGTTTACTTAGTAATTAGTAATTTAAATATTTTAATTTAAGAAAACAACATTTTTTTATTCAAATTATTATAATTGTTATTGTTTTCTTAATTCCGTTGTTTGAAGCGAGGATTTACGCATCTAATTTTCGAGGTAAATTTTAATTAACCCATTTACACCCAAGCAAATGTAAACGGAAAGTCAAAAAATAATAGGTTCCCGTATAGGTAGATAGAGGATTTTGAGTTGCATGTCTAGAGTAAAATTTTAAAAGTGGTGTTTTTGCTATTTTTGCACTTTAAGCATCCAAATTAAGTCTACACGGGTTTTTTGGGTCGCTAATCAAGAATTCGGGGGAATTTTTTGTGAATGATTAATATTTCACCCTTAAATTAGCAAAAAAAAAACCCTTAAAGCAGTGACTGCTATAAATGTACCCCTTTTAGGGGTTGTTTATGCTAATTGAAGGGTTAAATATTAATTATTCACAAAAAGTTCCCCCAAATTCTTGATCAATGACCCAAAAAACCCTTAAGGACCTAATTTGATCGCTCAAAGTGCAGAAATTGCAAATGCACCCTTATTAGGGGTTGTTTTAGCTAATTTAAGGGTTAAATATTAATTATTCATCAAAAATTACCTCAAATTCTTGATTAGCGTTCCAAAAAACCCGCTTAGACCAATTTTTGGCTGAATCTAGAAGCTCAGTTTGCTAATATATGAAAAAAAACCCTTTTTTGGGAGTAGTTTTTGCAAATTTAAGGGTGTTCCGAAAACATCTCCCTGTAAAGACTCCGATTTTCGTGATCAGTGACCCAAAAAACATATAGTAGAGGAAATCTCATATTGTCCAGTGAAAATACACCCCCCCCCCCTCCGCGATTTGACTGGAGTAACAGTTGAGGGCTAGGTACAATGCATAAATTTTACGCCACATTACAATGCAATTTGCTATCTGACATATTTGAACCCACCCCCCTTAAATCGAACACTTTTGAAATCTCTTGATTTATAGGGTACCCCCTTCCTATAAACATGTTCTATATTAAAAAAAAGTTGATTTTTGACTAAAAATGTTTAAACTTTCATATTATTCAAGTTTTGTTACATCCTATAATTATTTTTTTCAACGAATGAATCTCTTTAATTTTTTTTTTGGATAAGGTTGTTAAAAAAATTTCAATTCCTAAAACTAGTGCAACATGAATTTTTTTGCAAATTAAAAATTTGAAAGAAATTATGAAAAGATTCCCTTGGTACTCTCTTGAATTAAAATTTTAGTTTTTGGGAATTTCTAAAGACTTTATTTTAAACCCTCGGCAAAAAAAGGTTAAGCATTGATTTTAATCTAAGATTTTCTTTAAAATATAAAATTATTTTAACGAGAATTTTAAGTTGCAAAAAATTAAGATTATAAGAAAATTATTTTTGGATATAATTTTTGTAAGTAGCAGTGGGTATACTAGAAACGTGCAAGGTAAAAAAACTTTAAATTATTAATTTGCCTTGTTTTATATACTCTCTGTTGTTATTATTATTATTATTATTATTATTATAAAATTTAAAATACATTATAAAAAAATAAAATAAAAAGAAAAAATTTTAAATCTTTTTAAAGCAAAGTATAAGGCAAAAGGGAAAGTTTTATAAAACCGAACAGCTGAGCTTTATGATTAAAAGCACTTAAAGGTAACCTGTTACTAGAAAAATAAGGACATGCACAAAATTCGTGAGACCTCTAAAACTTATTTTTATCATAAATTGTAATTTTGGCAACATTTTAAAAATTGGCTATTTTAGACTTAAAATTGGCATTTGTTTTATTAAATATCATAATGATAGAATTAATTATGAAAATTCACAGGTTATGGGCCTCAAAAGGCAACGCCAGGGCTGTTAGTATTTACGAGATTTTTATAAATTAGCTTAAATCTAGTAACTTAACCAACTTCAGGCAAGTAAATAATAAAGCTCGCCAGACCCCAAAGCATAATAAATTTAAATATATATCAGCGATTTTTAATCATTAATAACGCGTTGAACGAAACTATTTATAATTTCAATTATTTATGCAAAATAAATAATTAAAACCTGTTAAAATATAATTATCACGCAGTTACCTAAAGTTGGTTACGTTACTAGATTTTAGTAAAATTACTAGGATTTTATAAAATCTCGTAAGCACTAACAGCCCTGGGTAACGCTCATAAATGGAAAGAAGAGTCATCCGAAGTTAATAGGTTAAGTAACAAGTCAGTGATATTTTAAAGATAACCTAAATAATCCTATTTTGCAACAAATATACCTAGGCTTCCCTCGACAGTAAAAATATTCAGAAAATATTTATGGTTGTATCTATCTCTCCCCTAATCCAAATAAAAATATTTTTTTATAATATAATAATAATAATAATAATAATAATAAAAGCCATTCGAGCCATATTGCTTATTATAAAATAATAACAATATATAAGCACAGTTAATTTAATTGAAAAGTTTTATAATATATTGGACTTTTGCCATAATAAAAAATAAAGACAAAGATATTTTAGCTAAAAAAAATTGTACTTTTTTTTTTGTTCTTTTTTTTTTATCAAGTTTAGTAAACAGTAATTGATTATGATATAAAACAAAAATAGTAAATAAAATTCAAACAGTATAAGTAGAAAATTTTCTTTCAATTCATTATTATTATTTAATAACGTCAATAATGATTATAATTTAGTCAGTCAAGATAGTATATTAAAAGATTCCTGATGCAGATATCTATAGATACTTTTATTTTTTACGTTTTACTAAACTTTAGTCACGTACAAAATTTGCATTTATTTAAAATATAAAAAAAAAAAGAAATCGAAATAAGGTAAAAAAATAAAGAGTTTATTTAAAAATTTTTGCGTACTTTGCTCTATAGTATCATTTTTATACATTTTTTTTTACTACACTGTAAGGTTGATAAGATTAAATTTTAAGCAAAATTAATATTTTGTTTTTTTTGAGTATACGCTATTTTTTCGAGTGACCAATTAAAATGAGAATAAATCGAGGAACAGATTCTGATCACAAATCAGTTATTTTATTTTAAAGATTCATTTGGCTCGAGAATTTAAGTAAAGTAGCTTCACAGTGTACATATTCCTTATTATAAATCTAAGGCCAGTCTTTCCCTTTTAGCAGAGGGCGGGGGGAATTTTAGTTTTAGTGGGGGGAGGGGTCAAATTGACTTAGAATATTTTCAATTTAGTGACTTCTGGTAGCCTAGAATACTTTAGATTTATGGACTTTATAAGGCGATTTCATGGAGCATATTAACATGGAACATGTTTATAGGAAAAGGTGCTCTGGAAATCAAAAAATCAATGGGTCATATACGTCCATTTTAGGGGGGGGGGGTCAAATGGAACTTAGAATAATTTCGATTTAGGGAATTAGAATAATTAAAGTTTAGGGGCTTCCGGGCTTAGAGATTCAGAATAGTTTGGGTCTAGAACCTTAACATTTAGTAAAGGTGATAATTACAAATTATAAAAATAGCAAATTGTATTGTAATGTTGCGTAACATTTATCCATTATACGAAACCCTCAGATATATTAAATATCATGCATTTTGATTGTGTTTACCCAAACCGGTTATAAGTTTTTTAATTTACGGATGGCTTTCTAGCTGTTTATGATTAATTTTTAACCCTATTTAACCCTAAGTAATCTAAAAAGCCTAATTTCGTCCCAGAAAGCTGTTTTAACCCTTAAACTCAAATAATATCATATTTTACCCCAGTAATTTTTAAAAGCTCATACATTACAAATCAATCAAAAATTCTTAAAATTTGACGCAAATCAACCTAAAAGTGTACCGCTGCTAAATTGCAGAAAAAGACGGAAAATATATTATGTATTTTTTCTATTTATCCAGCTTTTTTCCCTTTTTTCCTCTCTATACATATAAATTTATTTCTATACAAATTTTCAAGTATGGACGATTGACTATGTGTATTCAAAAAGTTTTTGACAATCGAACGGATATTCTATTATATTATATCCTATATTTTTATTTAAAATTCTAAAGTTTTTTTTTTGAACGTAACGACGACAAATGTGGCTTTTTTTATTTATTTTATTCTTTTTTATAATAATATTGATGCAATTTATTTCACATAATTTACCATTTTATTCAAGAGCAAAAAGATAATAAAATATCTATTATTTATTTTTTTTATAACGATCATTAATTACACAAAAATAAAAAAAGTTTTTTAATAAATCAATCAACTTTTTTATTTTTTTTGTTAAGTACAATTAGGGAAATTTAAATAATGATCGTTTACAATAGAGTGCATGTAATTACAGTTCAACATGGGTAATTAAGTGTTGATGATGTGAAGATGTAAATTAGTCTACTCGTTATCAAGTGAAAATACATCAATGTAATCAAAATGTTAAAATAATAGTATCCTGAATTAAAGTTTTATTAGAATTTATGTTAAAATCCTTTATAATAAGTTCCTTTTAAGGGCATGAAATACCTACTCGGTCGGTAATTAAGGGTTTTTAGTTTTTTTATTAAATTATTGTTTTTAGTATTGTTTTTAGTACATTTGTTTTTAGTTTTTTTATTAAATTACTATTGCATGTGCGTAAAATTAATGATATTTTCAATTTCTTAGGAGATACATTGCGTGTGGTAAATAAAGTTTGTGCATTGATAATATTGTTTTGCTAACTTGGTAAATTAGCACTGCTTGTTAACAAATTCATTTTGATTTTATTTATTATCAACGCTAGATTATAATTTTGTATCGGTCATATTTCTATCCCCATTGATTTAAAAATACTGAAATGCTGAATTTTTAATAATACTTGAATAATAATTTTTGATATCGTGTCTTGAATAGTAATCGAGCTTGATAAACTGCAATTCGAGGCATTATTTATTTATGGTCAATACTGGTCAAAGGCTTTACACGATTTTGTTCCCGGAAAAGGCGTTTTTTCTGGCTATTTATAAGAAAATTATGTTTGTAACTTTCAGAGCAAGAAAATTTTTAAAACTTGTTTACGTATTTTTTCGGAAATCTACTATTTCAAAAACCTAAAAATTCACTAGATAAATACAACTTGAACCACTTTTACCTAAAACCTTTTTAAAAAATCACCGTTAATAATTAAATCACTTAAAATCATTAAAAAATTTCACATAACCTCAAGAATCACAAAAAAACACACACATAACCTAGAAAAAAACTACAAGTTAACTGTTGCAAATCATATTGTTAGACATACTAAAGTATAAGTTATTCTATTGAACTTTGTTGCATTATACCTGCTATTCGCATTATTAGAGTTTATAATATACTATGTGCAAAATAATTATATATATTGTAGTCATTTTACAAGCATCAAGGACAAAAACGCAAATATACATATATTTTATGTTCATAAGTGTATATTTTATATAATAAAATGTATTTCTCGATGTACATTACACAGTAAATTAACTTAAAATGTACTTGAATCATAATTGAGTAAAAAAATTAAATAATTTTTTATTATTAAACAAAAAGAAACTTTTTTAAAACTTTTTTTATTAACATTAGTCTAATTTCAATTATAATAAAAATATGGACTCTGCATGAATATTAAATTTAAACTTGTTAATAAGTTTTATATAAGTCATTGAAATAGTTTAATGATATACATTAACCTTAAAATTTTTTTTTTTAATATTTATGCAATATTATTACATTTATAATATTTCTTATAATACGTTTCTCAGATAAAATTATTACATAAGTTTCTGTTTTACTATTAATACACCTTTTTTTTTTCTTCAACTTTTTTATAGTACTTTATACCTAACCTTATATTATGCGTAGAATGTACTTTTAACATCTTTTTTGAGGTTATAAAAAAGAAAAATATTTTTTTTTTATTATCTTAATAAAAATATAGGTTAGGTAAAAAAAAACTTTTTTTATCGAAGAAAAAAATTATAACCTTTATTAGATTAACATAACCTCAAACTTGCATTAAAGAAATATTTTAATTGAATTTTTCTGTATTGATATATTATATTAATTTATTTGTATACTTTGAGGTTATATTTAGTAATTTGTAAAATTTAAATTATTGGACATGTATAAAGTGACAGTATATGTACATAATCGTTAAATTCCCTAACCAATTCTCTCTATGTACGGTTATATAGACTTTCATTTCATAAATGGCTTGGAAAATGATGAATATAGCTAAAATACTAAAACACACATACATATACATAAATAAAAACCTTATATTATATGTATATATATTTGAATCATTCAGCAGCCTATAGAGTATAATATGAGCAACCCATATATAGACATGATCGATCTCGTTCGGTTAATTAAAGAGTCAGGGGGTTGTAATTAACCCTCATCTCTTCTATGTTAGAGATACATGTTACTGTGTTAATATAGTATGTGTATCGAGAATATGAAAATATATTGGTTAAAATAGACTATAGTCACTACTTGAGCAGAATTTTCACTTTTAAATTGTACTTTTTTTTTCCTTTTATTTCTTGTGATTTTAAAGTTTAATTAATTAAAGTTTTAGAAAATTTATTGTTTTTTTGTCATTGAAATAAATACCTATATGAGAATTTTTAATCATTTTTATTATCTACATTTAAAATTTGGACATAAAGTTATGATGTTTCGTTTTTTTTCTAGTTAATTTATTGATAACATATAGAAAGCAGAGAAGTAGGTAAAGAAAGGTCTCTTTATATAATTAATTAAGTTGTTAACAAATAATGTCTTCTTTTTTCTCGCAAGAGAAATTTCTTTGCATTGATATAAATACACCTACATGAAATTTTACAGTTTTATGCTTGAAAAATTGTTGAGTAATATAATAAATTTCAGGCCAAAATAATAGTTTATTTAATTGTTAAGTTTTCTATTTATTATTTAATTACCTAATCAACCGAAAAAAATTTAGCTATGAGTTTGTGGTTACCTGAAATCACGGGAACTTAAATAGAAAATTGAAGTTTTTTTTGGATTTTCGGATATTTAGATAGGAAAATTATTTATTCACTCGTACCTGCATACCTATTTCGAAAAATTTCGGGCTTTTCTTGAACCCAGATTCGACCCATCCCAACCTGAAAAAAGCCCGAACTGCCAGGTTGGGTATCTGAAATTTTGGGTAAACGTAAACTTCTAATGCCTACCAGGGACAATTATGACCGAATTATTAAACTCCAAAAATTTTATATAAATTGTATATACAATTCCAATACAAAAAGATAAAACTGAAACGTTTAATTAAATTATTAATTTATTTTTTGTGGTATGTCTACTATTGTATTTATAAAATAGTTGAATAAAATTCACTGGAAATTTTATTATAAAAATACACTTGAATATAATATGATAAATACATGAGTATTTTTTTCACTTTATTAAAATAACATGTGCGAAGTATTTGTAGATATTTTGGTATGCTGTTGAATTGCTAAAAAATTCCTCGAATTCATAATTTTAGTCCTGAAGTACCAAGAAAAATCGAGGTACAAAAAGACAAAAAAAGTATGCGAAAAATGGAAGTTTTGAATTTTAACCCACTAAAACTGATTGCAGTTTATAGAACTCGAAATTTTTTAGAAAGAGTAGAAATGAAACCAGTTGAAAATGGTCATTTTTTACTTTGGTTTAAAAATATAAAAGTATAGTTGCTCGAAATAAAAAATTCCTTTGAACCGAGGTTATAGAACACTAGTATTTTAACAGTCCAATATTTGAAAAAACTAAAAAAAATACTCATATATAAATTTATAGTTTTCTTTTTTCACCTAAGAAATACTAAGAATATTATTATATACTTTGCTTAGTTTACTGAATTCTTAAATAAGATTCTTTTTTTTAAACATTTTTGCGAGATTTCAATTCTTAAGTTATGTACACATCCAGATAACTGCATACAAAAATAATAAAATTTTTTTTGCAAGTTTAGCATATTTTTGTGAGAAAAAAAATATACGCTTTTTGTGTTATTGAATATTGTTTGATATAACGATATTAAAAAAGTTTATTTTTTTAAAAATAATAAAATTACACTTTATGGGAGTATTTTTTTCTAATTTCATTGAATTTTATATAGATAATATCAAGATTATGAAATTTTAAGCCATTTAAAATACTGAGGTCTAAATATGATATTTTTGTGTCAATATTTGTTCAAAAATATAAAATTAGACGAATTTACCATAAATACGAGGAGCGTTCAAACATTAATAATATACAGACGTTTAGGGTCCCTAATTTCAGGCTAAAATTATACTAATAATAAATTTGTACTATTTGGCTCAAAAAACTAATATAACACATAGTCTGCTTATAAATCCATCAAATTTTTAAACTAACGTGTCTGTCAGAAACTTACGTAAAATTTGCACAAATATGAAAAAAAATGAACAAACAAATCCATTTCAAACATATTAATAATTAAATCCTTTTTTAAAATTGTAACAAAAGAACTAAACCCTTTTAAGTAAACCCTTACATAACAAAGCACAAATTTCTATAGCTATACAAGCACGTGTTTTTTGGTTCAACTGGTATTCATATCTCATTAGTAACTCACAAACAATACTTAATTAACACAACAAAAAAAAAATTTTTTTGATAAGAATTAAATTTTTCTGATAACAAACATACAGCATACGAACAAAATAATAACATTGACATAACAAATATGCATAAATTTTGGATATGTCTCTCTTGAATTTATTAATAAAAGGAAGTTTAGTATCATATTCGTTATGGTCTAATGAATATTATTACTCTTGTTTAACATTATCCTTTTGTAATTTAACGATGTAAATCGTATTCTACTCATATGAAAATTAACTTAATTATAATTATCAGAAATATTCACTGGCTATTATACTGATTGAAATTTAACTTAATTATGGTAATCATTGATTTTTTTTAGTAATCCCATTACAATTAATTCACTCTTATGTGCACTTAATCACTATAGAAACACACAATAACTGAATTGAATTAACTAATAAAAAAATTTTGCAATAAAAAAAGGATCTGAACGAAAATAAAGTCTGACTAGCACCACGTAAAGACCAAGACAATATAAAAACAAAAAAATTTTTTTTTGGTTCGAGACACCGACATACATGAGTAGATAAAATAAAAATATAAGAATCTTATGCTAGAGTGAATAAAAGGGATCTAACACACAGTAATTTAAAAAAAAATAGAGATAAAAATAACAATTGTAAGTGAAGTGTCTTGTATACTTATAACTTATTATGAAATATATATATATATATTGGGGTGAACAACTTGAAAAAAATATAAAGGGGGCTTTTTTCAATCGTGAGCTTGCATATAATAGGCATTTATAGATGTGATAATAAGGTTAGGTTGCATTGGTTGTATTGTAAATTTTTTTTTCTAAAATTTGTATAATTATTGAATTTTCTGTTTTTGATGTTAGATTAATTTATGGAAGTATTTTATTGCAAGGTTGGATTAGTTAGTTATGAATTTGGGTACTCATGCTGAAGATCCTGTAATGGAAATTCCAGGGATTCTTATGTAGACCCTTCTTTCAAGGTTTAAGTTGTAAGTATGATCCCCTTGCAAACTTTAATTAAGAAAAATGGCCCTTGATAAATCCTTTTACCGGAAAATGGTCAGTTTTTTCGCTATGGACCATTCAAGTATATTGTAATATTCGTAGTAAAATAAAAAAGTTATCCTTGTAATTACCAAATTCATTTATTTTTTCGAGTACGTAGATTATGAAAAATTTGTAACTGGTTTGTGTGTTCACACAACCAATAATCATAGAACATGTTCACTCATAACAGTTATAAATTCAAAACCCGAAATTACAAAAAAACCCGAAATATAAATTATCCTAAGTCCAGAAACCTAAAGTATTCTAAATTGTTGTGTTTATCAGACTCCCATTTCAAATTATTGTAGTTCAAGTTCATTTCTTTCAGACATTACTGAGTTTAAATAAACCCTAAGATGAACCGGGGCTAAATGAGACCTATTTAATTTTTTCGGGTCAAGGTGTAAACAAATTTTAAAAAAAATTTACTGGTAATTTATAAAATTTTTAAATTGAAACTTTTAATAAATTAAAAAATCGTTAAAACTTTGAAATTTAAATAATTCGAACTATCATATCAGTTAATTTTTTTTTGTACTTTAAAGCTCACACATATATCCATAGCCAAATATTTAATGCATGTATAAACAAATTGCTCTCTTGCGAAATTAACCGCTTGTTTTTCATTATAGATCAAAAGCTGCATATATGAAAATTTATATAGATTATAGTGTTTTTTATAATGAAAATGAAAAATAGGAGGTTTGAAATTAATTATAATTTGATTAAAAATTGATAAATATCATTATTTTAATACTACGTAACCTATAAAAAGAGATTTACAGTAAAAAAATAGGGGGGTTGAATAAAAAGTGGTTATGCAAGAGGTTCGTTAATGGAAATGTCTAAAAAATGAGTTGTTGTTTTTATTATATTAGGTATGGATATATTTTCTCATTAAATTTGTAACATACATGGAGGTAAACCTTTGATAATAAAAAAATAAAAATCGGCGCTATTTATTATTATATGGGTGTACGTTTTATTTGTTTTATTAATTTTTTTTTATATGTAGATATAAAAATCGAGAAACATATAGCACTCACCATTGTATGAATTTAATGTTTGGATATATTGGAAAATAAGTTTTGTACATGACTCACCTGAAACAGAAAAAGTAAATAAAAATTTTATTTTTGACTTTAATTTTAGATTTGTAGATTGTTTTAGTTAATTTAGATTTTTAATATTTTGACTATTTTTTTTTCGAAATGTACTATTTTGCAAATTTGATTTTAAATGATTGGATGGATCGCATATGAAAAAAATAGCGGTTACCACATGCAGAAATATTCTGGCTACCGGAATTTCCTTTCATTATAGTGTAGAGTAAATTGATTTTTTCAGACAAATTGTGTAACTGCATTGAAAAAAAAATTCTGCCAAATTACCTTAGAAATAAAGTGACACCAAATGTTTTAAAGCTAAAATTCCCTTGCAAAAAATTTGAAACCAACGACTTCAAAAACCTAAATCATATTATTAGGCATAAAATGCCTAGTAAAAACATATAGTTTATTATTTACGCAGTCTGTTACTTCTGCATATCACAGAATTCAGGTGAGAAAGTAATTTTTCGAAATACTCATAAAATTGATTACAGACAACAACCTACACCTTATTCCGTACATTTCCGTAAAACCATGTTTACATAAAAGCTTGAAAATGCATTCAAAATCAATATGAATAACATAAAATTTAAATAAATTCTAATGAATACAAATTTTTAATAAAATAAAGTAATCACTATAAGAGAATATAAAAATATATAAATTCATCACAAATTTTATATTTCCTTTTGTAAACACACAATTATTTTTATTATACATAATATTTTTTATTATTTTAATGACGTTCTTTGAATAATTCATCAACTATTAAATACTAAAATACTACACAGTATACAGATCGTACTGAAAATTTTAATATATATACGAGCAAATAATAATAATAGAATTTTTAAAATTATGAAACTACTTGAAAAAATTTTTTTTGAAAAATAATCAAGGGAATTAAAGAAAAATTTTATTTTGAAAAAATATTTATTTTTTTTTACTTGATTTAATTTACTTTTCTAATCAGGGGCCTGAAAGTACGTTTTTCCAGTTGCTGCGCAACCCTGGGTTATAAAAAAATAATGCCCCAAATCATGCTTCACCTCGGAAGGTAATTTACGTGTGACTTGGACCATTCTTTATTTTTCAATCCATGGGCCCATGGGTCGTATAACATACTATAATTATATTATATGCATTTGAGTTACTTTTATAATTAGATTTAGAAAATTGTTAAATGAAAATATATGATTTTTCAGGTCAAGTAAAAATGTCATAAATAGATTTTTGTTTTTAATTAGTTTTTTTTTTAATTAAAATATAATTAAAAAATATAGCAGCAAAAATATTTAATTTTTATATTTTTTAATTTTAAATAAATAAATTTTTATCTATAAAGTAATTACTGTATGAATAAATAACCTATAAAATATAAATAAATCTTTTTTAAATATTCTGTAATAAAATAGAAGAAAATTGCATTAAATTTTTGTAAAAAAAGCTCTGAAAGTTTTTTTAAACTGTATATAAGTTTGTATTATATTATAAGTAAATGTCAACCAAACGAAATAGATTAGTTAATTACAATAACTGAATATTCAACATTGTTGCGCGCATATTATATAATTTCAACTTTTTCGTAAATTTTCCCCATATATTCTTAAAGTCCGTGCGCATCTATCTTTTTCCCTCGATACTCATAAATAACTAAAAGCTATATTTTTCAAATTGTATATTTGTATTTTACTTTTTTATTGTTATTTTTTTTTATTTGATAATGCAATTATGCTCTTTTCTAATTTACGCTGGAAAAATTCTTTTTGAGGTTATTGTTTTCCAATTAAGGTTATGTTTTACATTGATTTCAAAAAGAAATCCGAGTAATATAGTCCGTTTATGTTAGATATATATGCTTATTTTTCTAAAGTTTGTGCATAGCAATATCATAGTTAAGTTTTTCGATACGCTGATTTCAAATTTTTAGGTCCCAAACCCGAATAGTTAGCCCTAAAATCGAAAAATTGTATTTTTTGCTCGATTTTGAAGGTTTTTTGACACGTTTCATAAGAAACTTTTTTAATTGTTCTCAAAGTTATTTCTGAGACTGCAGTGTTAAACAAGAATATTTAGGGGACCTCTCCGAAAACATCCTTCGAATACTTTTTACGGGCATCTATGGGCCGATTTTTTGCGATTTCTCTACATTTTACATGCAATATGTATCTAATTCTCATAAAAATGAATAAATTAAGGTTTCTGGAGTTGCTCAAATTTTTAAGTATTGATCACGAGAAATTATCCTTAATACCAAAAAACCCTATTTTTGGCCAGTTTTGAAGGCTATTTTGACATATTTCATGAGAAAAATTTCTGATTTTCTTCAAATTGATAGTTAATATGTTTTTAAAGTCAGGGCATAAATATTCTTGTTCAATGACCTCATTGTAGCCCTTGCTTTTTCCATACACTAATTTCTACCCGGGTTGTTGCGTTCAATATTTAGCGGCAATACATATTTCAAACGACCAACCAATCGCGTTATCTAAACCTAACCTTATCTATTCACCTTGCAAAAGCCCGCGCTCCACTCACTCATTATTTATATTGGCAATATGAGTGCAATAATGAAAACAACAAAACAGGTATGTACTTAGTGATTTAAAATTGCTTTCTGCAAGCAAATGGAAATACAAACATCAAAAAATATTTATAAATAAATATATTAAGTTTTATTTAGTAAATTTACGACATTATACTATGTATTACAGGACTACAAACAGGTGACTTAAAATAACAAATATTTTTAGGTTATGACCTGCATTAATTATTGCAACTGATTTATCTTATTTTTTATGGTAAAGTTCAGATTCATAATGTTTAGTCTGCATATTAATTTTAATAAAAAAATAATAAAACATTATACAATTAAATTCTTATTTTCTGTTACAATAACCTTTCTGTTATAGGTACTACAATGTTACCATGCTAAATCACAATCTTGATCATTATTACATTTATAAGAAACAAGCATTTGTCACTGTGAGAATAAAAATTAAAAACTATACAGTTGAAGATAAATAGTATACAAATAAAATGATGGCTGATTGGTATTTCAATAAAAAAGAACTTCAAATGAATACTCCATCACGAGCAGATGGTATCGACTATAAAACAGAATGTTGTTATCGTAAAGAAGGTGCTCGTTTTATCTTAGACATTGGAATTCAAATGGATCTTAGATACAATACATTAGCTACTGGCGTTGTTTTTTTTCACAGATTTTATATGCTTCATTCCTTTCAGTCATTTCCTCACTATGTAAGAAATTTTCACTTATTTTATTTAAATAAAATAAATGTGATTTATTTTTAAATAAATTAATTTTAATTATAGGTGACTGCATGCTGCTGTTTATTTTTGGCTGGTAAAGTTGAAGAAACACCAAAAAAATGTAAAGATATTATAAGAACTGCTAAAGAGTTACTTTCAGAAGAAATATTTTCTGTTTTCGGAGATGATCCAAAAGAAAAAGTTATGACTTTAGAAAGAATATTATTAAAAAGTATAAAGTTTGATTTTCTTGTGGAACATCCATACAAGTATTTATTAAAATATGCAAAATGTTTCAAAGGTTAAAATTCAAAATTTATAATCAATTGCATAAATTATTGTTCGAATCAAAATAATTTAATCAATATTTTATAGGTGATAAAAATAAAATACAAAAAATAGTTCAAATGGCATGGACATTTGTTAATGACAGGTAAAAAAAAAATTTTCTGAAAAAAATAACTAACCATATTAAAATATAAATTTAATTAATAGTTTGTGCACAACTTTATGCCTTCAATGGCATCCAGAAATTATAGCAGTAGCTTTACTTCATTTAGCATGCAAACTTAGTAAGTATCAGATAAGAGATTGGGTTGGTCGTAAACCTGAACAATTGAAGTGGTGGGAACTCTTTGTAGAAGATTTCTCTGTAAAAATGGTCGAAGGTAAAATTTTTATAAATATATTTTTATTTTTTAAAATTCAATTGATTTTCTTATTTTTTTTAGAAATATGCCATCAAGTCTTGGATTTATATCCAAAAAAAGAAAATAAAAATTGAGATAAAAAAAATGTATAGAATTAAAAAATAAACTAAAATTAATTTAAATTAACATAAGTTAATTCAGAAAATTAAATTTTCTGTACATATAAAATATTGAAATTTATGTAACTTCGAAAATGTAATAATTTATAAAATATGTAAATTAAAATAACTTATATTGTTTACCAATATATGTATATATAACCGCAAGCAAACAAAATTTTCAATTTACCAATAATCAGTATATAACTAGCCAAATTTAAATATTGACACTCTTAAAATTTGCAAAATTTTGTGAGCGTATTACACTAAATATATTTGTTAGTTTACCTCTTATTAGCATGTACATCCCTCGATAAGTTTTAGAAAACAAATTTATATGTATAAATTGAGTAAAACTTGCCTAGCATACCAAAAGATTAAATAGAAAAAGACTTTTTTAAAAGGCTTTTCTATCTCTCTAGTGTAGTTTAAATTCCAAAGTTGAGTGTGTACGGTTTGACGATTTACTGGAAACGAGGACTTGGAATCCAAATAAACGCAAATTTGCTTCAATCATTCTTTACATGTATATATATACCAAGTGATTTCGATGCCAATTCTTGTATATATAAACCTATATACTTTGAAAAGGAAAAGGATATGTAAGTTAAGAGGGAAGCGCACGAATAGATTTTGCAAATTTTAGTAGTTACAAATGTTTATTGGATACATTTAAGTTTATATATCTATAGCTTTAGGGTATATGCACGTATTACAAATTATATTATACGGAATATTATTAGATAATGTTTCTGTTATTTTATTACTTATGGTCAGTGTATATATTATTATGTACTATAAACATTTATGATTGCTATATAACAAACAAACGTATTATGTTTAAGAATTTATAGATATATATAAATTTTGCTTAAAATTACGTTGTAAAATTATTTGGTAGCTATTTTAATATTAAAATATTATGATTGTTATTTTGCTTTAATTAAAATATGTATTTTTTAAATATGAGACTATGCTGACTGGGATTAAGTCTGAAAACAAGTTCTTTCTAATCATGAGTTTTTAAAAATCTTGAAATTACTGTCTAAGTATGAGAAATTGATTTAAAGAGGTAATAATGTATTGAACTTAGACCCAGCTATCATAGTATCACTCGTATATAAAATTTTATTAGATTAATATCTAAAATAATACTACATACAGCCATAAAATATTTTATATAATATTAAAACAATTAAAAATTTATATTACATAATAACTTGCTATATAAAAACTTATGAATTTAGTAACGTAAACTTCTTTTTTTATTTTTATAATTTATAAGATAAACTTTATATATTAATTTAAAAAAAAAAAAATGTTATTTATTATATTTTTTATGAAAAAAAAATAAGAGAAAAACCACTACTGTAAGTAGAAGATAAAGAAGTAAAAGACGAAGGAGACATTGTTTTATTATTATATTTAAAGTGATTTTATATAGAAGTAAATTTTCTTAAAATATAAAAGCTATTATGTAGACTTTATAAACTTTGTTAAACAATGTAAGAAAAATTTCTTTTTTTAGGTTTTAGAAGAAAATACTATAAATTAATTATATGAATATGTACATTTATAACAAAAAAAATTGTTTGTTTACCAGGTGTTTATTACTTTAGGCAACAACTAAAAATAAAAAAAAGTTTAATTTAATTTTATCTTTTAAATAAAAATAACATTTATTGTGGCATTTATTTGACAAAAAAATAAAAGAATAAGTTTGTTTTATACTAAAGTATTTATTTAAACTTTTTAAAGCTGTATTTATACTTTTATTCGATTAAAAGTAGTATTACTTTTTTATCGATATATCGAATATAACAAAAAAAAAAAGTTTTATTTATTTCTTAATAAGTTTTGTTGTTGTGTAAGTAAAAAATACCATTTAAAATACAATTTAATATGTAAAAATAAATTGTAAAAAAAAAGTTTTGTCACGTACTTAAACTTTTCTTCTTTTATATTCAACAAGTTTTTTTTTCTGAAAAATTTGTTAAGTTTTGTTCAGAAAAAAAATTAAATTTTTCATTCATTAAAAAACACCATTTATATAAAATAAACTTTTTTTTTTATTTATTTCTTTCTTATATAATTATTTTAAAATTAGATGGCATTCATATTTTAATTTAAAAAAAAAATGAAAAATTGTTTTTTTTTATTATTTAACTATTGGTCACTGCTGTTGCACAAAATGACGCTTTATAAGTCTACTGTGTGTTATATATTCACATTTTTATTTATGAAAAAAAAATTGTAATATTTCAAAAAGGAAGAGAAAATATTTTTTTTTAAAACTAATTATTTAACCAAGAGTAATATGAATGACATGAAAATGAAAATGAAAATTTATGACTGGATATTTTTTCACCTTTTTTAAAATTCAATATATAAAAAATACACTGGTTGCAATAGACATTTTTTTTTTTAGATTAAAAAAATATAGGATATTTATTGATTTTTCTTTTTTTCTTCAAGATATGTGATAGAAAATATAAAAAAGACAGATTAAATTTTTTCGTACTTTATTCTTTTTTTGTTTGAAAATAGAATGTAAAGAAAAATATTTATGAAATCTTTTGAAAAAATTTTGTAATCTAATATTCAAATAAAGAATAGAAAATTTTTGTTTTATAGTAAATTAAATTTACTTTTTTTTTATTTATAGATTTTTTATGCTTTATTTATATGGGTTGATATATGTCAAGTGTAAGCATAAGGCCCCCACTGAATTTTGTATAAACCCAATTTTTTGAATGTTTTTCCAGAACAGGTACAAGAAATATTCATTTTCTTTATGTTGAAAGATAAACAAATAAAAGTATTCCAAATTATTCCAAAGTATTCCAACTATCGAGTTGATAAACCTAAACGCAAGTACTTAAATCCAAAGAAATGATACCTAAATCAATAGTCCACACATGAATTAACCCACATATATATTTTTTTTAAAATCATGTGTTAAAAAACTTCTGATGCTATATAATTTTTTTTCTATAAATCTTCAATTTATCCTTTTTACATCCAGACACTTTTTTCTTATTTTCTTTAATTTTCAAACGTATATACCATAAGCTTTTTTTTATTTATTTTCAATCGATTTGTTTTCATTGACGTTCTTATTTTTAGAATTGCAAAGAAAAAAAATCCATTAACTATTAAAAAAAAAATTTTTTTTTTATATTCTTATTTTCAATTATATTGATATTTTTCAGGTAGCTGAAAAACTTTTTTTGCAAGTAATATTTTCAAGCTTTATACTTATTTCTGTAACAACAAAATTCAACAAAGCGAATATATAAGAGAAAAAATAAAAAAAAATCTATACTTTTCCCTCTTTGATCGTCTGAACAAACGGATATTGGTATTGACAAGAGAAAAAAAAAAGGTAACTTGTATTATATAGGATATATTTGCTCAGGCCGTATGTGTGTATACTTACAGCAAATATTTTTAGATATCAAAAAAAAAAATCTATTTTTTATTAATGCTAAAGGCGTAAATTTTATTTTCTTTACTTTTTTTCAGGATATTAGCCTTTAAGAATATTGAGTTTTGAATAGAAAATTATTTTTTTGTCAACTTTGCTTGGTGTAAAGCTTTTCGAACTGGTCACGTGATGTGAAAAAATAACATTTGTTAGATGGGGACTGTCCACGAGAACCCCATACTTAAAGCATTGTCACGTAATCAGTCCGAAAAGCTTTATATTGTAAGGTAAAATCAGAAATTTTCAAGTCGTGGATAAAACTGAAACTTGGAAAATGGACTGCATGTGATGTCAGAAATGCATTTTTGAAGTTAATACCCGGGTAAAAAGTTAATATTTTTTTATACATTTTCGCATTTTGTTTATTTATCTATTTTTAATCGCGATAACCCTATTAATCTAATCAGTCTTTTTAAATGGCATTATAGTAAGAGTAAATATTTTTGGAGGTTGAGAGCCCTGCAGTAAATGACTTTACGGATCTCAAATGAGAAGCCAAACGTTTGCAGAATTTTTCGAGGTTTTCATAAAAAACTGATAAACAGTAATGGCTTCAGCAGATAATTTTACAAACAGCTAACTGTTTAGAAACGATTTGCAAATTTGTAAATCTATGATGTTATAATAAATTTAAAAACTATTCTTTGTACCTATACCTATATAATTTTCTTTATTATAGTGATCTATTGCATGTCAGCATGTTAAAATTTTATTTATATCTTTTTAAAAATATACCTAATAAACCAATAAAATAAAGCATTAAATTTTTGATTTCTATTGAATTCACTGCATTAATATTTTTAATAAATTATTTGTTAACATAATTTAAATTATATAGCGCGAAATAATATCGACAACGTAGTGCATATTCTTATTGAAGCAATATGGCAACATTGCTTTGTGAGAATATAATAACGCTCCGCCGTTGTGAGAATAACAAAAACACCAAACACGTGACAATTATAATAATAATTTCATCTTGTAAAAAAGGTAATTATAATTAATTTTATTTTATTTACTACAATTTCAACATTTTTTACAAGTATCGTTAGATTTATATTAAAATTACTAATTACCCAAATTACAATATAACCAAAATTGTTATATAATAGCAATAATAAAATGAAAAAAGAAATTTCTAATTTTCTACTACTAGAAATAAAATTAAAAACTGATATTTTTTTAGAAAAATTTTAATAAAACTGGATTTGCAATCTAAACTTTTAGTTATACATTAAATAAAATTAGAATGTGAATTTATATCAAGCATTAATTCATATTCGTCAATTTATAATTGAAGTCAAATTTATTCAAAACTTTAATTTTCTTCTTTTGGGATTAGGTGTTAATTATTTGATTTGTTTTTTAGTTTCAGAATGTTGATGCCCAAGAAAAACCGAACTGCTATTTATGAGTACCTCTTTAAAGAAGGTGTTTTAGTTGCAAAAAAAGATTTTCATGCTCCGCAGCATCCAGAACTTACTACTGTCCCAAATCTTCAAGTGATCAAAACTATGCAGGTATCAAAAATTAAATACTTAAATTTTCAAGCATTTTCTTGCAGGTAAAAAATATGTTTTAATTTTTAGTCACTTAAGTCTAAAGGATTGGTCAAGGAACAATTTGCTTGGCGCCATTACTATTATTATTTGACAAATGAAGGTATTGAATTTCTAAGAGGGTATTTACATTTACCCCCAGAAATTGTTCCTGCTACTCTTAAAAGAAAAACAACTACTGAAGGCTTTAGGGCAAAACCAGTACCTCGAAATGAGTTTTCACGATCTGCAGAAGATCGAGCTGGCTACAGAAGAGGTGATACTAGTGATAAAAAAGCTGATGTTGGGGCAGGTACAACGGAATTAGAATTCCGGGGTGGCTTTGGACGTGGTAGAGGTCCTCAATAAAAAATTTTTACAATTTAAATGTGTTTTTTTTATTTATAGAATCATTATTATTCAAGTTTTAGCCGTTCATTCATCCATCATTTTTTTTCTATTTTAAGCCAAATCTTTAAAATTTACATTTTTTATCTAAAAGACACTATGCACTTCCTTTGATTTAATCTATGGTACAAAACTTTTACTTGTATTCAACTTGTTTTATAAGAAACTACTACATTACAATGGTAACCAGACGTAAAAAAAACTTTGGAGTATTATATTTACAAAAAAAAAAATATCTAAAGGTATAAACAAAAAAAAAAGTAGAAGAAGAAGCTTTTTATGACAAAAGATATAGTATAGAGATTTAGTAAGTAAAAGATCGACATTAGAAGTATGTATTGTTATCAAGTGAACTGTCATAGTATGGGATGATAATATATCAGACTCAAGTAATAATAAATATATACCACAAAAAATATCAAATTTAAAAAAAAAGAAGAGATTCTAAGGGTAGTATATTGATAAAAAATATATATAAATTATTATTTCTAGGGGGAAAATGGCCATAATGGAGTACAATGTTGATTTTTAGAAATACACTTTTGAAGTTTTTTCGAAATCCAACTTTTGTGAAAATTTTATAAACTAATGATTTTGAACATAATTATTTAATGATTTAAATGTATTACAGATTAAATTATCATTCAAAAACATCAATTAGTACATATAATCCTATCATTTGGTATAAATCCCAATATATCTGATACTCCCCTATACATATATGAAAATCAATTTTTTTTTTAAGTATCATTCAAGAATTTATAAGAGATTGATTTTTATGTAACAAAAAAAATGATTTCAAGAGTTTTCTAAAATTTTATATTTTATTCGAGTAGTACTTGTATTTTATATTTATCATTCACAAGTTTATTAACAATTATATTATGGGTCAGTAATTTTTATTTAAAATTTAGCATTCAAAAAAATGGTTATATGAAATAAAATTTTTTATTTATACTCACAATAATAGTTTACCATTATGTAATTAAAATGAGGGCTTACCTGAAACAGAAAAATTAATATTTTTTTATTAATTAAAATTTAATAATTAAAAATATTTTATTAATAAATTACAGGTAAAAAAAAAATCGACATTAATTAAAAAGTTAAAATTAAATTTAATCATTTATATTTCATTGAAATAATTCTTTTATTGAATTAAAAAATAGGGCATAGTATATATAAATTTAATGTATATTTAATTGTAAATATTTTATGTTTTCATATCCACATATGTGAAAATTTATGTTAAAATTTATTATTTTATATGAAGTGAGTGAAATGACATGTGTGATGTGTGATTGTCTAAAATGTCTCGTGAGGTTATATTATACAAGAATAATGCATATATACGCTTCATTTCAGGTTAAATGAATGCAATTTTTATCGAATTAGCTTGCGAGGGTAGTTTAAATGATTATTTGAGGCAGAGATTAGGTATAATTTTTTTATAGATATAATTACCCAGCCAGGACCCAGCTGTAGTGTAAAAGAAGCCTACTTTGTATATTTGATATTTATTATCTCATATGGTTAAAAATCTAGAACACCACTCTTATTTTTAGAAAAACTATTTTGAGGTTATTATTAGGTATTTAGGAATAATTTAACCTTAAAATTTGTATTCAAATAATTGACGTGAAATAATCTATATATCAAATTTAATAATGCGAAAAGGAAATTTTTTGCGTTAAAATTTATATTATTCTATAAAAATAATAAAATTATTTTATCTTCCTAATATTGATTTAAATAATTGTATAATTAAAAAAAAAATATTTGGAATTTTTCATGAATTTCAAATAATAAAATTATTAAAAAATGTACATTATAGGAATTTATCGGTTATAATTTTTATTTGAAAATGTTTTATTTTAAAAATAAATACTTTTGGAGTTACCTATATTATATAGGAGGGAAAAATGTAATAAAATCAAGTATCAAATATATTTTTATTGATTTTTTATCTATATGCTATTTTTTTAAAATAAAAATGTGGGAATCGCTAATTATAAATATAAAAATTTATTATTCAAATAAAATTTTTAATTTAACTCTGAATGCTGAGCATTATAATTTTACAACCTATGCGTTTTGTTTGTTTATTTATTGGTAAAAGATTGATCGATAGGATTAAAAAATTAATAATTTACAAAAACAGATAAGTAAACAGAGGGACCAAAGTTCACCCGTTGAATGTAGGAAATCTTTAATAGTACTTTCAAAAATTTATTATAACCTAATATTTTGACAATCGATATAGGAGATTTTCAATTTTTTATAGTGGTTACCGTAAATACCCTCCTGTTTCGAGGGAGAAATTCCTTGTTCCACAATTCCATGCAGTTTTTTTTTTCAAAAAAATTGGCAATTCAAGGTTATAATACCGGTTAATAACCTAACCTAAAAACTTTCTATAATCTCAAACAAAACCACGAATAAAAAATGATCTTAATTTTAAAAAATAACAAAAGAAGAGCAAAAGTATCAGTGGTACATTAAGCATCTTAAAATAACTTTTAATAAAATTAAATAATAATACGATAATAATTTAAATTTATATAACTTTTTCTCTTCTTTTTCAGATAATGAATATTCATTATCAGCTATATATATATAAAATAACATTATTGCAGCTCATAATTTAACATAATAAAAGTTTATTAACTGTAAGTAATCTGTTCTTTTCTTTTTATTTTCGGTCTGGTTTTTAATTCTTAAAAAAAAGTTAATTTAATTAGTCAACTATTAAATATAAATGATTTTCTTTTCTTATTCTTAATTTATTTAATATTTAATTAATTTATTAGATACTTCCAGTATATAATTAAAACGACAATTATTATTATAATTTTTGTTTAAAAAAATGTAAAGTAAAAAAAAAAAAGAGCAAATATAATGAGAAAAGAAAAAAAAAATTAAATCGTATTATGTTAAGGAATTATAATTCAGAGTAATTCACTACTACGAGCATTACCTAACCTTAAAATAAAAGTCTTTTATAATAATAATAATGCACGGCGCGAGAAAGATCGTATGGAAGTAGAAAAAAATTATGAAAAACTTGTTATATTTAAGGTGCTTATATTTATTTAAGTTTTTTTTTCTTTAGTTATTTTTATGTATGAATACCTACTTTTTTTTTAGTAAAAATAAAGATTAAACGATGCATAAAATTGCATTTTAAATTGTTACTTTTTTTCAGATAGTCAAAAATAAACTTTTTGGAAATTTTTGGTTGAAAGGAGTTATTGAAAAGTTTGTTTAAATTTTTTTTTAATTGAAAATTTGAATAAAAAATAAGATTCTTTTATTTTTAATTAAAATTATTGATTTTTACCTGCAGTCTGTACCAACTGCAAAGAAAATATTTTATAAATTTTTTAAACCTGCTTTTTTATTTCATTTTTAGTTACTTATAATATAATCTATCTATATGACATATGTCAAGTGTTTTATAAATATAATTTTCTTCTTTTTTTTTAGGTTATGTTATATTTTTTTTTAAAAAAGAGAGTAAAGATAAATAGGTACACGAGTAAAAATATGAGTTTGTTAAATTTATACTCGGAACATATTTTTATGCATTTAAGCTTGAATTATTTGAAGATGTAAATTTTTTAGACCTCTTTGATTATACTATTTTGCAATGAAAATGTGACCAAAAAAGTAAAAAGTGGCCCAATAATGTCCAGATTTGGTCTTTATAGGTTTTTTAGGTCGTTGACCACGAATTTCAAGGAATTTTTCATGAAAAGTTACAGCTTCGTCCTTTATTTAGCAAAGCTACCTCTAAAATGGGTAATTTTTGATGTATTTCACGTTTTTCGTATACAGGACCCCAAAATTCGTAATCAACGATCTAAAAAACCTAAACGGACCAAACATGAACACCCCTTTTTAGGGATAGTTTTTGCTATTTTAAGTACCCCAAGTTTTAAGTAACCCAAATTTTTCATAGAAAATAAACTGAAACTCGTGATCCGAAAAACATGTTCTAGACCGAATCTGATGGTGACCGGAAAGTTTTGCTGCACTCAACACCCCCTGTTTATTAACTGGAGTATATTGAATTTAGCCTTTCTTAATCAAGGATAAAAAAGCCTACACTAACGTTTTAGTCAAAAAGTTGAATTATCCGAATAATGTTTCCATACAAAAATATGCCAAAAAATTTATATTTTTACTCATATGTATGAAATAATTAAAAAAAAAAAACTATTGATTTTTTTCTTATTTTTTCAAAGGTAGTAAAGTAAACTTATTTTCATATTCAATATTTTTTTCATAAAATAAATAAAAGACGATTTTACTCGCTTGTCTTTTGCAAGTGGTTATATTATATGCAACAAATACAACAAAAGAATAAAAAAAAAAATCAAGTCCAAGCTCATTAAATTGTTTAGTCAAGCGTATAGGTTATTTTTTTCTTGAAGCTGCAGTTATTGGTAAACAGGAAAAAAAGAAGTAACTGAATATACAAACATGATAAGTATTTATATAAATTTTTTTTTGTGGTTTGATATATTTAATATTTCTGACAGTCGATACTTTTTTTTTTCAAAGATTTATAATTTATTGAAGATTTTTTTTACATGGAATGTTTCATGCCAATCTAGCTGATAAAAGTAAAATTTATTTCAAAAAACTCTTGGCTGAGCTTAAGGATTTTCGACTGGGTCCTTTTCAAAAATTTAATAAAAATTGACACGAAAAACCCACAATACCATTAAATTTAATTTACCAATTAAACGTTTGAAAACAATTTGTAAACAAAAGAAAGCTCAACGATTATTTCTATTCTTTACTTCGAGATTTTAAGTCAACACAAGATTTTCTCTTAATAATAACAATAATAAGTCTTAATAGAATCAATATTCCACCTGAAAGTTTTTCTTTAATCTATTGATTTTCACAAATTCAAATATTGAATTTCCCAATAAAAATATTATTTTAACAGTATCTTAAAAAAGCAGTGATAAAATTTTTTAACCCAAGAATCATTAATAACTCATCATTAAATAAAAAATATTTATCTCGATATTTACATAATCGTAAATAAAAAACCAAAACCTCTTTTAGTAATTAAAAGTGTAGTACATGCCAAAATAAAAAAAAATTTGTCTACTAAATTGTTGTAGAAATAGACACACGGTTGAATGCATCGTATATTCACTTTACTCTTAACTTGTTTTATATATGAAACACACATTTGTTCTTTCATCCATCAAGAAAATAATAATCGTACCCTCTCTTTGTTATGATTTAACCTCATTTCTTGATATATGAAAAAAAAAAATTTTTATTTTAAAAGTACGATGAACTTATTTTTTTTTTGAAGTGTCATTTACTCGCATTTACTTGTGTGTTTGAGGAAGGGGGGCTTAAATGAAAAATGACAAATTTATGCTTACGCTAAAGATTATTAATAATGCTAGATTTGAATATAATAAAAAAATTGTTTTTTATCAAGCATTCAGGTGGTTTCCTATCTCATTTGAAATAATAAAGTGAAATAAGTAGTAAGAGTCAATGTTAAGTCAGCCATGTATATAATCTTTTGAATAATGAAAGTATAAAAATGTATTATTTTTTTATTTTGAATTTCATATAAATTCAAGAAAAGTAATGTATTTAAAATTATTTTTATGTTTATTGTCAATGCTAATTATAAATTATTAATTTGGAATTTTAATTTTCTGTTAATATTTACATTTTGTCGAATATTAAATTAAATTAAATTTATAATTTTATGGATATTTGTTGTTTTATGTATATTAATTTTAATTAATGATAAATAGATATTTTGTTGTTAGTCTGAGTGAAGTTTAGATTTAATTTTTATTGGTTTTGACAGATCATTGTGCAGTGGGATTAAAAACCAATTAAGCCTAAAAGGCTTAATCCGTACTTTTTTGTTTTAATGCAAAAATTTTAATTAGCTGAGAGATTCTTTAGATATTGACCAGGAAAATAAGGAATAGCTGAAATCTCACATAAATAATCTTCTGTGACAATACGGTGCCCAAAATTTTTTTTTTATGGACAAGAACTCAAGAAAAATCTCTAAATTTATTATTAATTTTTTTGTACAATAAAACAAAGTAATTTCAAAAACATAATAACATTCAAACGAAACACTTTCGCTCAGACTAAGTAATATAATTTTTTAATTTAATGTTTATTACATATTTTAACTTTAGTAAATTTAATTTATGAGTCATACTTTGAAAAAAAAAGTTTAATAATAAAATAATGTAATAATGTTTTATACCAACAGTTTATGCAGAAAATCTGTTTATAAACTTTTAGGTTAGATTACATAATTATGTGTAAATATTTAATAAAATATTTTTAATTTAATTTTAATATTTAATCTTATAAAATGACGAAAAAACTTTCATTTTATTTATTTAAAATTATTTATTTTGAAAAAAATATTTTTAATATTAAAAATTCCATAAAACATAAATAAAAACTAAATTTCTCTACTATTTTCATTTTTTTTTTAAACTTCATTCTTTTTATGAAGTATACAAATACTTCATAATAAAAAATATAGTACACTTGATAAATAAAAAAATAGAAAAAAAATTATTTACATTTTAGTGAATCTCATCTTAATTGTATACTAAAAATTCAAAAATAAAGTATATGATTTTTCATATTTTAGACTCATCAGAACGACGAGTATTTATATGATACTTGAATGAAATAAAATAAAGCTTTATTTTTTGTGCAAGCTAATAAAGAATTATCATATACTGTAAAATTTTTATGCTTGTACAAGTAAATGCGTAAAAATATAAGCACATTTAAGCAAATTTTTATTTTTTTCTTAAAATTTGTTCTAGTATTGGATTCAATGAGGAAAAGTACGCTCCAAAGGGAAAAGTAGACTACTAAAAGTAATAATGAATATTAGATAAAATACAGAAATTTTGATGGTGAAATTAGTCCTCTAAGATCAAAATTGTTCTCTAATTTAAAATGTGGTTTTTCAAGGGCATAATTTGTATTCTAAGATAAAAATTGATTAGGGAATTGGTTGCAAAATTGTGCTTGTTTATGAGACTGAAGAAAGTAAACAATGTTACAACTACAAAATGAATGAATTTTGATGATCAAACCTGACTTTTGTAAAGATTCTTTTCTTTGTCAACGGTTGCACTATAAAATTTAAATTCACTTCAAGTATACTTTTTGTTTGTTTGCCAAAGTACTAATTTTATCCATCAGGGCAGTAATCATTTAAAAAGATCAATTATTACTTTCAGACAATTAGTATTTTTCTAACTTTAGTGCAAGACTAATTGCATGTTAAAGATAAATCGCCAATCCCTCAGATCCTGACCCTAAAAAATTAGCCCAAGTACTTAAAAACAGTATTTTTTGCTCAACTTTCTAATGTTTTTTTGGTCATTTTTCATAAGAAATTTCCTAATTGTACTGAAAATGACCAAGTAGCGATCCTATTTTCCCCAGGTAAGAATTTTTTATTTGAAAACCCAAAAAATTAGTCACAATACGATTTATGGAGATTTAAGGGAGATAATAAAATATGTCTATTTTAAGGGGGGTGATAAAATGTGCCAATTTTAAGGGAATAGTCGAATTTGGCTCATTTAAGTTGGTTGTTTAAATATGTCCCGTTTAAGGGGATAGTCAAATCTGTCCGTTTTAAAGGGGGTAGTCAAATTAAACTTAGAGTAAGTTTGAATGAGGTATTAAAATTAGGAAAAATGTACGGGAATCGGGGTATTAGAATATTTCTGGTTTTAAGATTTATTGTTTTTTTTTAAAATAATTTAGGTTTATATATACTTGAAATCTAAAAAAAGTAATAATACTTTTTTTGTTAGGTCCAATTTCGTATAAGGCCCAAAATTTATCGAAAAAGGTTTGCAGCTACAGTTCTAAATCGCAAGAAATTTTGTAGACCTAAAACAACGACGTTCGGGTAATCTTAGAGCCCAACTGGAAAGACAGGTATGTTTCTTATAAATTATGCCATAAAAACCTTAAATAGTTAAATTTTTGAAAAAGTTTCAATATTAGACCCAAGTTTTCGTTGTTGTCATAAAAAAGCAGCGTATTGAAAAAGTTACCTTATAAATATATTATAAAAATTAATAAAAAGTAGCTCTAAAATTTACAGTTCCTAAATTAAAATTATTTTTCAAGCGTTTACTTAAAATTTTAAGTACAGCAATATCATAGTAAAACAATAATGAAGTTTTGTGTAATAATAAAAAACTTTCTTAATAACATTTTTTTTAACTTGACCCCTATAAACCAGAAAGTTCTTAAACTCACTTTTATAACTAAAAATCCCTTGTGAAAATTATTATACTCAATGATTGAAAAATCCTATATATACGTTGATAATTAAAAATATATACATATATACACTCAAAAAAAAAAAAAATCTGGTTAATTCATAACACTTAACCTTAATCTTTTATAAGTATGAAGAGAGGTAAAATAAAAAAAAAATTCATTATTACACGACGTACAGTATCAACATTTTTTTTTATGTACATAAAAAAATGTATACAAGATATTATCGTCTAGGTGTAAGAAAAATATAATATATATAGGTCATGTTGTACCTTTATATATATCACAGCTTTTCTTAAGAAATTTTTCTTACCTTCATTTTTTTTTTTTTTTTTTTTTGTTTTTGTTAGGTGCAATACGTGTAGTGTTATATGGATTGATTCAGGTAATTTTTGCGAAGTTAAATTTTTTACAGTGTCGTTTTGTAATTTTGTTAATATTTTATTTTGATTTTTTTAGAGAGTTTTGATTTATCTAAAGATTTTTCTTATTTTTAGTGTCTTTTTCTAATTTTTTTTTTCCAAGGATAATGCTAGATTTTGGCTGATTTTAATATATTGAGCTTTTTATTATGCTACTGTTTGTATCTAAATTGGCTCATAGTATAGTTTCTAAAAACCCTAAAGTTAATGCCTATTGTTCAAAGATTGAAAAAAAAACCTTAGAATTTCAATTTAGAATCTGAAAGTTTGATTACAGCCAGAAAATACAAAATTAAAACTTATAAAATTAATAAAAATTGATTGAACTTAAGCCAACGTTTGAAAGTACTTAAAAGTACTTAAAATAACAATATATCAAACAAAAAATCTGCTCTGTAGAACTCCATATATTAAATACATATTTAAAAAGCCTAAATTTTTTTATCCAATAATTTTCTCCTGTTTTTTAAATAATTAATAAGTTCATTGAACTTTTTTTTTTATAATTTCATAAATAATAAAATAATTTTATCGATTACTTAGTTTTTTTATTTTAAAAATAGTTAATTATTTAATTTAATAATCTACAGAGCTTTATGAATTAAAAAGGAAATGGAGTAGAGAGCTTTATATTATTGCTATGTATAGATTTTTTATTTTTATAAAACTTTGAATATAACAATAAATCAATAACAATAAAAATTTGTTGTTATTATTATTGCTCTTGTTATTTCCTCTCTTTGTTGAAATTTTGAGATACAGAGAAGAATTAATATTAGTTTGTATTTTAGTTTTATTGGTATTGGTAAGTGAAGGTATTCATTTGTAAGTGAAGGAGGTAAATGAAAATTGACCCCCAACCGGTGTTCTAATATTTGAAAATTTGATTTTTTGAAATTCTCTTCGATTAAGTGAAGCTGATTTTAAAACTGTACGTTAGTTAATTTGTGATTATTTAAACCGAAAAAATGGTTAAATTTTATAAATCGTTTTTATTCGTGTTTATTCATGGCTTTTGAATAAAACTTTACTAATTAATCTATGAATGAAAAGGGCTTTATAAAATTTTTTTGGTAAAGTTAAATATAATGATACGGAAGGAGGCGTTTTACATAAATTTATTATGGACATCTAAAATTATTGGGAGGCAAGAACCACTCCGTATCTCCCTGTAATCTCACTTAATTTTATCAAAAATCTAGCAAACATTCATATTTTGTCTTCTAGAAAATGGAAGGGGGAGGGGGAGTTGAAATTTACCAAAAATTGTCTTTTTTCAATTTATGAATGGCCCTAAGAAATTTTTTATAATACCTATGACTGAGTAAAAAGTATTTCAGTAATTTAATATCAGATTTGAGCCTTAACCCAGACTGAAAAATCTAATAATTTAAATTTCCAAGAAAAAATGCTCTTAAATGCAAAAAAAATTATTTTTTTATTAAATAAATCCTTTAAAACACCAGTAAATACAAATTTAGATTACATAACCAAAAAAAAATTTTCCAATAAAAATTCCTCCATAAAATAAAATTTTTACACCGCAAAAAAAATTTTTTTTTTTTATAAATATTTCAATTGTAAATTTTTATCACTTATATAAATTTCTATTTACTTTGTACATTTTATTTTTTTTTCATTCTTTACTTTTTAAATTTCCCTTGAGTAAAAAAATATAAATTATATTTTTATAATAATAAATATACTTATTATTGTACATAGACTTGAAAAAAAAACCAGCCTTTACTACAACAATATAAATTACATTTATTTTAGAAAAAAAGTGGTTAGTTTAGTGTGTAATGTATGCTTAAAAAAAAAAACTTTGAATATTTATATATGGAGAAAATGACAAAAGTTTAACGAACCGTAATTTTTAACCTTTAAACTTATTAGAAAAAAATTGATTTAGTCTGCCTGAGATTCAGGAAACTGAATTTTTTTTCATTTTAAGTAGTTTAAACGATTCAACAACTTTTTGTTTTACTTATTGATTTTTTTTTTTCAACATATTTTTTTGTTATCAAAATCGTGACTTGGATACCTATTTAAAAAAAAAATTTTCTATTTCTAATTTACGGTTTTGTCATACTACTATGTACTTTTTTTTTACGTTCGTTATTTTTTTTATCTTTTTTTATGATGAGAAATTTTTGCACAATAGAAATACAATAACTGCTCTTTTTTTTTTGCTCATCTTTTGTCATCACAAGGTTATATGATATACCTTTTATCTCATCGTCAAAATCTGCTTTAAAAGCTTTTTTTTTTTATATTGTTATTTTTTTTTCAACTGTCTTGCAGTTGTAGTTTTTTTTTTAGTAAATACAAACTATAAAACAAATTTTTATATCTTGAAAAATTGTGATAATACTGATTGTTTTTACATAAAAAAAAATAAAAGAGGTTAGAAACTTTTTATGTTTACATCAAAATAATACGATATCAATCTCTATAGTTTATACGCAACATAACCTATAAAAAAAAATTTTTTTACGATATTTTTTTAATTAAAATTTTATTTATTAGATTTTTATTTTTTTACTGCTTTTAATTTAATTTTTCATTTTTATATTCATGGAGCCAGTTTTTTAATTAGTTTGCATAATAATTTAGTCAAGTATAATTTTTTAAAACTGCAAATAAAATAAAATTTTAGTTTTGATCTTCTGAAATTAAAAAAAAAAACTGTACTGTATATCTAGGTTTGAAAATATTTATGGCTAAATCTACACAATTTATATGTATAGTCTAGACGTGGCTCGTATGAACTATGTGCATGCCGGATTCTAAAGGAATAGATTGTTGCTGCTTAGGTTTTTTTGCGTGCTAATTATAAAATTTTTGGTGCTTTTTGCGATTTAGCTCAATTTAGGCCATTTTAGTTTCTAATGTTATGAGTTCATGTTAAAAAAAACTTTTAACTTGTTCGTATGTTAACACAACCAACGAGAATGGATCATGTTGATTTATGAGAGTTTTAACTTATACTTCCTAATTATTATAAGACGTAGAACCGAAATTATGATAAGAACCTTTATCAAAATTATTATAAGTCTCTAGATCCAAATTATTTTAAGTCCCTAAATCAAAAATATTTTAAATCCATTTGACCTCTTTCCACCTTAAAATTTCAACTTTTCACCCCCCCCCCCCCCCCCTCTATGAAACGTCCATTTAAGCCCTCCCATCTTCTATAAGTTATGGGCCCTTTTTAAATATCCTTCACTATATGAACATACTCCATGTCAAAAGTTATCCTAAAGAATGGAAAAGTTTTAGGTAACTAGATTATGAAAATGTTAGACCCATTTGAAATAGGCTGTAAAAATACTCGTATGCTATACTCTTGTCCAAACGCCTATAAATACATTAACCCATTAAGTCCGAAGGCCTTTTTTACGTGTCGATTTGTGAACCGCTTCAAAAAATTTATTATAGACTAGAAATTATAAATAAAACGATGGTCCCTTAAGTAAAAAGAGTTGCTTTTTAAGAATCTGAGGTCAGATTTTCAATTTAAACTTCTGGAAAGTCAGTACAGCGGGTCAAAGTTGGCCAAAATTATAAAAAAAACGTTACGTAAAAGCCCTGATTATTATGTTACAAAACGCTGTAACTTTACTAAAAACCGCTACATTTTTATTTATATTTAATGTTTAGAACTTATATTTTCAACGCGAGAAAAAATTTCCAAAATGGCGGACGGAAAATTTTGAGGAAAATTTGTTGGAAAAAGTTAATAAAGCTAAAATTAAAGATAATATACGAGTAAGTATAAGATACTTTTATATGGACTCTGGATGCGAATAAAAAATTATATTTTTACTTTCCAAAATTAAATTTTTTTCTTGTGGTGAAAATATAAGTTCTACATATTAAATAAATGAAAATGTAGCGGTTTTTAGTAAGGTTACAGCGTTTTGTAACATAATAATGAGGTCTTTTACGTAACGTTTTTTTTATAATTTTGGCCAACTTTGACCCGCTGTACTGACTTTCCAGAAGTCTAAATCGAAAATCTGACTTTAGATTCTTAAAAAGCAACTCTTTTTACTTAAAGGACCATCATTTTATTTATAATTTCTATAGTATATAATATATTTTTTGAAGCGGTTTACAAATCGACACGTAAAAAAGGCTTTCGGACTTAATGGGTTAACTTGGACGCTGAAAGAGCATTTTAAACTACCAGAGAGGCATTCTAAAAATTACCTCAATTTTTACAGACTGCCGATCTAGAAGTTTTCTATTTTTTAGCCTGGACAAAAATATCAACATTTATTCAGCTCATCAAAAATAAATAAAAGTGGCAAAGTTCTTAATCATGACAATGGTTTTAGGAATATAATTTTAACAAATCGTTAATTACTGCATTGCTTCATTCAAAATAATATTTTGAGTAAAACCTGCGCAAACATAAAGTTTTTACGGAAGCGAATCAAAAATTCAACTTTCTTTTTCTCTTAATACTGGAGGGGGAGTTTCAAAGACTCGATTTATATTGGGATACAGTTGGTATAACATATAATATATAGTTTAGTTTCAGTCGCTTCATCGGTTACAGAGTATATTACACAAGTCGTGTAAATAAAATAAATTTAAATAAACGTAAGTAAACGTTGCAGACTGTTCAAAGAGTCATTTCTAATTATAAATTAATTGCTATTATTAAAAAAAAAAGATAAATATTAAACGTATTAGAGATTGATTTATTGAGTGCGAATATATTTTTATGTTAATTAAGTGAATATTTTTCGTAATTTTGTACTAAATACTGTGAACAGAGTGTAATAAACTTTTATTAAAATGGATTTAAAAGAAAAGCATAAAAGTTATAAATATCGAGACCATAAATCAAAACGTCATAGAAGTCGTTCAAGATCAAAATATGGCTCTTTAGAAAATGATAGAGCAGATAATTACAGGCATCACAAAAAACACAAAAAAAGTCATAAAAAAGATTACGATAGTGATGTTGAGGTAATAACTGCACCATCTACACCAAAAATTTCAAAAACAGAAAATGTCTCATTGCCTTCGGTATCAAACATTTCAAATTTTCAAAAAGATCACTTAAAAAATAATCTATCTGAAGCATCCTTATCTGTTGAAGAAACTAATAGGCTAAGAGCCAAACTTGGGTTAAAGCCTTTGGATGTAGCAACAACTTCACAAAATAAAAATCAGAAAATTATAAAGGATGATTTGGGAGAATTTTTTCATAAACCTGCACAGAATATCAGTAGTAAGCAAGAGTCCCAAAAAATTAAATATAAAATTGCTACTCTTAAAGAAAAAAGTCGAATTGAAGAATCTATAGCTGCTATTAAAACTTTAGGAGAAAGTGATGATTCAGACGACGATGTATCTGCTTGGATTCAAAAAAATAATACACTTGTTTCAGCAAAGAAAAAAGCCGAAGAGACAGCAAAAATATTCGATGAATTTGATGATCAACTTGCACTAGGTAATGCATTCAGTAAAATATGTAATGACGAACCAAATAAATCATATAATGAAAAAGATTTAAAAGGTATTAAAGTTGAACATAAAATTGATAATTTTCAGGAAGGAAAAACTGTAATCTTAACATTAAAAGATCAGCCAATATTATCTGAAAAAAATGATGTGCTGATTAATGCTAGCATGGTTGATAATGAACGTTACAAAAATAATTTGCTAATAAGATCTAAAAAACTTGGTTATGATGCAGAACCAGTTAATAAAATTTTATCAAAATATGACGAAATAATCGAAGGTGAAAATAATGATAGTTTTTTTATTGGTTTAAGGAACTCTCAAAAATTTAAAGAAAAACAAACTAATATCGTTAAAAGTCGTCTTGAGAATAAACGTTTCGAAACGTTGGAATTACCAGCGTTAAAATTAGCCCAAGACTATTACAACGAAGAAGAGTTAGAAAAATTCAAAAACCCTAAAAAAAAAATTAGAAAAATTCGAAAAAGTAATGTTATAAAAGCAGGTGATATTGCACCTGATCATGAAGCTAAATTGAGAGATTTAGGGAGCAGGCAACAAAAGGCTGATAATAAAAATGTAAATGAAACCAATATAATTATAGAAACTGATGACATAGATATTTTAAAAGTTGACTCAGAAAATATTAAAATTGAACTTGGAGACGATGATAGAGTACTAGAACAAAAAATTAGAAAAAGAACTGAAAACTTAAAAAACCCAATAATGTTTACGAAACCTGAGAATATTGCAGAAGTTATAAAACAAGAATTTGATAATGCAGAAGAAAATATTGAAGATAAGGTAGAAGAAATGGATTCTTTTTTAGTTGGAGAAGAAATTCCGGTTTACGAGTCAGATGAAGGCATAGATATGGATGAAGGTAATATTCAAGCACCCATAAAATTTGAGCAGGTTAAAGTGAAAAAAGAAGATACTGATGATCAAGAAGGCTGGAGTTCAATTAAAGAAGGTATTTTATCAGTAATACTCACTCTTATGCCAGAAATTCCAGACTCCGAACATTCAATGGGGTCAGTGATTTTGGATCCCGAACCTTCAGTGGAAAAAGGCATTTTTGGAGCATTTAAATACGCAATAAACAGTGGTTACCTTGATAAATTCGAAGATGAAAATCGACCAGTGTCCGAATTTTCGAAATTTGAACACATAAAGACACAAAATTATCTTATTGAAAATAAATCTTATGAACTTGATGATAAGTTTGATAAAAGAGCCACATCAAATGGACGAATCATAAAATTCCAAGAAAAAATTGGCTACAAACCAAACGTGAAATTACAATACTTTGACGATGATGGGAATAAATTACGCCAAAAGGAAGCTTTTAAACATTTGTGTTATAAATTTCATGGTATTGGACCTGGAAAAAACAAGATTGAAAAACGAATTAAAAAGAAAAATGCGGAATTGAGATGAACTGAATGATCCAGATATGTTGCTGATTTTGTGCTTTATTTGTTCGTGCATTTTTGTATCCAAAAATCATATATTAATTGCAAGCTGTTAAAGTATTGTAAAATAAAAATTTAAATAGTTTATAATTGTAATAGATATTTAATTAAAAAATTTTTTTTAAGCACATGCATATTTTGAATTCAAAATTCATGTGTAAACGATAACACATATAAATTTAAAAAATGTATTACAAAGACGACGTTGACAAACGTTTTTAAAAACGTTTTCAAACGTCTTGTTGCTTTGTTATGTACATAAAGAAATATAATACTATTTATCTTATAACTATATATGTATTCTTTTATTCTTTTACTATAAGTATATTCGTAGTAAATACTAAAACATTTATTAATGAATCGATAATACTTTCACTTTCGTAAAATAAATATTTTTTGAGCATTAAATTTTTTTTAAATTGTAATTGAAAAAACTAGCCACAAACGCCCTGATTTACCTTATATTAAAAATTGCAATTTTAGTTTTTCATAAATTAAAATCAAATTTTTTATGCCATTATAAAGAAGACAGTTTTTCACAAATATGTCTCTAAAAGTAACAGACATTGTAACAAAAATTCAAATATTATGATGCAATAAAATATTTATTTATTCTTCTACAATGAAAGAAATAAACGTCATTTCTGCTAATTTATATTCCTTGCAGATATATTAAAATGAAAAATTAAATTTTCATAATTTAAATATTTTTCTTCATTTATTAGATATTCATATTTATTGAAATAATTTATTTATATTACAATTATTTAGTTTTTAATTGGATTATCACTTCACCTTGTATTTCAGAACCTTCACCTCAAAACAAAGTCGTAAACTCTAACAAAAATTTTATGTAAATTCTATTTTATGCATTTTTTATGCTTTAGATGAATGGAGACTTTTGACCTAAAAATAATAGCACATTATGAGTTTTCTGTGCAGGAAAACTTCAATTGGATAGTGAGGATATTTTACCACCTGAGTTTTAGACTTACTAAATGGTAAGTCAATTTTAGATTAAGGTAAGTTAAATTTGAGAATGAAACAGTCAGACCTAGATTTTAAAAATTGCAATGCAAAGAGAGGAAAAAAAGTTTTTTAAGGCCTATTAGACCTAAGAGATCACAGGACTTTTTTAAAGGAAGAAATATTAGTATGATATTATAAAGAGGTATTATAACAGTAGTTGCATTATAAATATATAAAAAATAATTAAATATACTAGGGGGCACCATCCCTTGCAGGCTTCGGGTGCCAACCCCTGCGGAGTGAAAGGGTGATTTGAAGTTTTTACTTAAGGACCTAAAATTGGATCATTTTTGGTTAAAAAGAATCTCCGAGCAATAAAATCTTCGTGGACTAAGAGCACCTCCTGGGCTAAAAGGAACACATGAACCAATAACAAAAAATAAACATCGAACACGCTTAAATTTATATTTTAAATCACTGCTAGTATTATGTAACCAGGAAGTAAATAGTTTTCTAGAATAATAATTGGCATTCATATAGTTTCATTCATTATAAATGATTGATATTTATATAAATTTAAGCTCCTAAAATCCTTATCATTCTATAACCCTTTGTCGAAATCATTTTAAGTCCCTAAATCAAAATTATTCTAAGTACCTAAACTGAAATTTTTCTAAGTTCTTTTCTAAACCTTAATTATTTTAAGTCATAAATAAAAATTATTCTAAGTCAAATTGAGCCCCCCCCTGCCTATAAACATGATTTATATTTTTAAAAAATCAAAAAATTCTCTCAACCTCGATGAAAATTTACATAACCTTTAAAAGCTTTTTTATCGATAATGTGACAGCTTAATGCAATGCGATCTGTTTCCATGTTCTATTCTATTTGACTCTATTCGTAAAATTTTGCGATAATCTAAAATTAGTCTGAAAGGTAGTGGTACCAACTGAAAATACATTAAACATGAATTGTTAATTTTAATATGTCTTTTATGTTCAATTGGTAACTCTAGTTTACAGATATTTTATAATTTTACCGAATAATTTTGTAAAACAATTTAATTAGCGATGCGTGAAATTGAGCAAAATATTAATAAAATTGACCATAATCCTATATATTTATTATTTTAAATCAAAAAATAAAATTAATTTTAAATTAAAATTTTAATTACTCAAATATACGTAAACATAACCTATATTAATTATTAACGCTATTTTAGGTTAAAATTATCAACCGCTTAAAATATCAATATTTAATACAAATAATTTTCACTATTAATCAAACACATGAAATTATAAATAAAAAATAATATATATAAATACACACACATAATAAACCAAAAAAACGTCCCTATATAAAATAAATCTGCAGTAAATTTAAACAATTTTGAAAATTGACAAAGAGGAGTAAAATGACAATATAAAACAGAAAATAACATGAAAAATGATTGAATTTTCTGTTTATATGTACCTAAATATACAACAATGCCTACAATTTTATGTATACAATGAGAAAATATATGTGTGCTTCATTTCTTTTTACTCTACTATTTATGGTATTTGAAATTTCAACTCCTAGATATTACATTCACAATTCAATAATTTAAAAAAGAAAAATCATGACTTTTTACAGCAGATAAATAGGTAATAGTTGTGTGTAAAAATCAATAAAAAATTGATTTTTTAAAAATATAACCTATAAAAATTTAATTATAATATATCGGATAAATAAATTAAACATTAACTTTAATGAAAATTCAATTCCCTATTTGATTTTATACATTTATTTATTTATTATTATTATAATCAATGCGAATATTTGTATATTACTCATCAAAATCTCATCCCAAATGAGCTTTAAAATGTGTATATAATTTATTTTTCAGAAAGAGACAGATATATGCAAAATCAATATAATAAATTGTAGATTAAAATATTAACAATCCTATACTTTATTAATCCTTTAAATTTTATATATTAAAATGCATTATATTAATAATCAATATATTATGGAATTATATGAAATTATATATGGCTTATTTGCAAAAAAATTGAAAATTTTGCTTATCAAAAACTTTTTATTACTCACATGAGTCAATTGCATTTTCTAATTCAAGAGTTGAATTATTGTTTAAAACTAATCAAAACTGAAATTTTTAAGATAAGTTTTTACTCTGCTCTAATTTTGAATAAATTTATATTTTCATTTGGTACGTGAAATGAAAAATCAGTCCCTAAAGCTTACCTGCTTGAATTCTACACGTACAGCCTTATTTTAAACTACAGAAATAAAAAAATGTAACATTTTTGCTTATTTAAATAGCCATTCTATCAAAAGAATTGCAAATCACCCATATATAAAATTTTAATACTGATAATAATAAAATATTTGAGACACTTATATATATTTAGTGATCGATCAAAATTTTTTTTCATATACATGCAGATATTTTATATAAGATATGAAAATTTACATAATGTGACATTTTTCACTTATTTTTACCCCATTTTTTTAATATAGGTTTATGAAATACTTTTTTACCATTAAATATTTGCATCCTAACATTCGTATATTACATACCAAGTATGTTTCATGCGTATAGGGAATTTTTTAATTGTCAAGTGTACCTAAATTATCGAAAATTAACTGAAAGTTTTTAAGAGACTTTTGAAGTATGCTTTAACTTTTAGCGTAGGTAATATCGATTATTTCAAATAAAAATTAAAAAAAAATCAAATCCTATTATCGTCTGATAAAAAATTTTAAAGTAAAATAAAGAATTTGGAAATTTGATTTAAAATTCGTTCAGAATCCAAAACTGCAAAAAATTTGATTATTTTGGTCGAGATATAAAATATTGGTTTTTATTTATTCGAAGAAATCCAATTTGAAAGTTGTGAAACTAAGTTAAACAATTTAAATTAATAACACTATATAAATCAAATATTGATTCAGCAAATCACTTGGCTACCTAAAGTTTTCTTATATAATAACGAATGGGTGTAAATTTACTTATTTTAATTTAGGGAATTTTCGACACTGAAAATAAAGTCGAAACTCAAATTTTTTAATGAATTTTGTTCCAAGTTTTTGCTTTTTTGGTAGCTTGGATATTAGTTTATGAAAAAAAAATGCATTTCTGTTGAAAAATAAATCTATAACGAATCAAAAATCCTTGATTTTGTGCCAGAAACCCTCCAGTATGTTCTCGTCAAATTAAACCATTAGAAAGGGCCCTAACAAAATGTTTGTGGGCCTACTCCTACAAGCCTAAATCCGTTACTGTTTAATCCCCATAAACCCAAATACCAAGTAACTCAATTAACTCAAAAACTCCGTTTATACCAAAAAGCTCGTAAAAAAAATGATAAAAAAACAAGAATGAAAAATTAAATAAATTTATGAAATTTAAAATTTATGACTTTTAATATTATTCGCGTTAAAATTTATTAATATTTGTACAACTTAAATTTCTCATTTTGATGATATATATACTTTATTAAATTTATGTATTATAAACTTTTGATTAACTTGTTATCTCTATATCTATATAATAATACAATTGAATAAAACATGAACTTTTGTTTTAATATATTCCAATATTTCTCATTTATTAGTCTATAGTGTATATAATATTTCTGTACATTTCAATTTAACTAAAAAAATTTTATATTTTTTTTTGTTTTTAAAATTAGTTCACTTAGTAATAATCTCATGGGATTTTTGTAAAATTTTCAGTTGGTAAACACAAAAAGCGTCAAGGAAATCAAAAGACAGAAAGCTTGTCCAGTTTAAAATAATAATATAACCTAGAAAACATACACATACAAACTGAACCCCCTAAGAGCGTTAACTTGTGTCCCATTGGAATTTTACCTTGATGCAAAAACAAAGTAATATAACCTAAAATAGAGGGAAAGAGATCTTTTGGATAACCGACAATTCTATAATATACGAGTTTTTGCGTTTATCCGCAATGAATATTCTTCTCTTACTCTGCTTTCATAAATATAAAAAAAAAGTAGATAACTACTTAAGAAACTTTTTGTTATATTATATAACAAAAAATTTTTTTGAATTATTCATATTTGTACGGTATGAAGCTGTTTTATTTGTTTAGATTTATTTACTTTTAGAGGTTATGAATTTAATTTTTTTATGACTTTTTTAAACTAAATATTATTTTGCAAAATCTGTACACTGGTTTTTTATTTAGCTCACGATTTTTCTTTATTGACCTATTTTTAACTTTATTTTACTGAAAGAACTGTTAAAATAAATTAAGACATTTAAAATTTTGAAGATCTTTAAATAAATCTGTGGCAAGGATAAAATTATCGTTTTAAATATTTTTCACTGGTAAGTTATCTAGCTTGAATTTTCATTAAGATAAATAGATGTACGAATATCTTTTGGTTGTGAGGTTAGAGCAGTTATAACCGCAGAAGAATAGAAAACTAACCTTAAATTTGAGAACTCAAATTGTAGGTTATCCATAGGCTGTTTAAGAGCTATTAGCATATATATTTGTTCTGCAATTAAGGTAGTAGTACTAAGTAGTACTAAAGTCTAGAAAAGCGATTTTTTTTGTATTTTAAAAAAGTTTTCAGTTCATTTATTACATATCTATTTCAATTATGTTTCAAAATATTAATTAACATTTAAAAAAAGAAAAAAAAATAAAAAATCTTTTTTTAGCTAATTTATAGATGGTACCAAAGTCGACCCATCAAAAAAGTCACATTTGGATACCCTATCTCCGAATTAATAAGCTTAAAACTAAAAAATCAAAAAGGTTCGTATAAAGGAAGCTTTCAGACGTAAGAGCTAACCTCAGTTAATAAAAAATCGAAAATTGCAAAAAATGACAGAACTTCAAACATTTTTTTTTTGCACAGAAAGTGACTAGCGGCCCTCACAAGACAGAAATGTGGATAAACGTCAAAAGACCGTCAAAACGAGTATAATTGTACTCACATAACATTAATTTTTTCTAAAAATAATAAATTAAAAAAGTAATAAGTTCAAACACCTATAGTAACTAAAAATAACTTAAGTCTAGTGTTATATTTTAGTATAGGTTTTTAAAACATAAAATGACATAAAATCTATATTTATTATTTGAATAATAATAAGGTACTTTTTTAAAAAGGTACTTTTATTATTAGCTTGTAAATAATTCAGCTCTATAAAATAACCTAAAATAACCCATTTATACGTAACGGTAAAGATGGTTTTAGTCAATTTCAATTTTCCCGGTATTGATGGAAATAAACGTGCAGAAAAAGCACTAAAATATATTATAATCCCTATATAATAAATTTCTTAATCAAAAACATCATTTTTTAACATTCTGTAGCATTGATTTTAATTAAATAATATGATACAAGTAAGAGTCTTTCTTTGCCAAAACAGCAATGGTGGGCAGGTCGGGTCCTCGGATCGGCCTCAAATTTTTCCCATGTTTTTATAACATAAAGATAGGAAAATCCTGAAATTTTTAGCCTTCTAGATCTTAAACAGCCCGAGTTATGGCCAACCAAACTCATTAGGCGGCTCTCGGCCAGCGTTAGTGCTTTTCGGGAAAATGGTTAAAAATCATAAATATAAGCTTGAAATAAAATTCTGAAAGAGTATATATGTTGGGAAACCTTCAGTAAATCCATTTCTGCCATTAGTTTTTCGGAAAAACCCAGGGAAATTCCGGAAAATGGGAAAATGTGTTTTAAGAAAAATCGCAATATCTCATTTTCCGCCATTTTTTTTTTTGAAAATTTTTTTTTCAAAATTTTTCTCAACCGAAATCCCATCGATCTATCCTAAAAGAAATTTTGATTTCGGCCATTAAGGTCGATTATAGCCTGTTTTAGAATAATTTCACATTTCTAATACTTCTTTATTTAATTTTCCATAAGGGGTTAAAATAATTGAATTTTTCGCTTTCAGAATCGAATACCCAGGGAAAAAGTAGTCGTAAATAAAAAAAAAAATTACTATTTTCGATGAAAATTAACCAAGTTATGGTCAAGTAAAGATACTGTCAAAAACTACCATTTTTGTACTAATTCCAATTTTAGGCTCTAAACCACATTATAACTTAAAAAATGCACAACTTGCTTAAATTTTATCGTAAAAAGAAAAGTTTTGGATTATTATCGAATATTTTTTCCTTGGCTATTCGTTTATCCAATAAAAAAATTAATTTTATTGACAGAAATTTATTTTTTTTGTTAAAAAATGATAATAATCAAAAACAGTCTTTAACATGTTACATTAGTTTTTGACCAAAAAAAAACTTTTTATCAACTAAACTAATTTTTTTCTTGCATAAAAGAATAGCCAAGGAAAAAATATTCGATAATAATCCAAAACTTTTCTTTTTACGATAAAATTTAAGCGAGTTGTGCATTTTTTAAGTTATAATGTGGTTTAGAGCTTAAAATTGGAATTAGTACAAAAATGGTAGTTTTTGACAGTATCTTTACTTGACCATAACTTGGTTAATTTTCATCGAAAATAGTAATTTTTTTTTTTATTTAGGACTACTTTTTCCCTGGCTATTCGATTCTGAAAGCAAAAAATTCAATTATTGTAACCCCTTATGGAAAATTAAATAAAGAAGTATTAAAAATGTGAAATTATTCTAAAACAGGCTATAATCGAACTTAATGGCCGAAATCAAAATTTTTTTTAGGATAGATCGATGGGATTTCGGTTGAGAAAAATTTTGAAAAAAAAATTTTCAAAAAAAAAATGGCGGAAAATGAGATATTGCGATTTTTCTTAAAACACATTTTCCCATTTTCCGGAATTTCCCGGGGTTTTTCCGAAAAACTAATGGCAGAAATGGATTTACTGAAGGTTTCCCAACATATATACTCTTTCAGAATTTTATTTCAAGCTTATATTTATGATTTTTAACCATTTTCCCGAAAAGCACTAACGCTGGCCGAGAGCCGCCTAATGAGTTTGGTTGGCCATAACTCGGGCTGTTTAAGATCTAGAAGGCTAAAAATTTCAGGATTTTCCTATCTTTATGTTTTAAAAACATGGGAAAAATTTGAGGCCGATCCGAGGACCCGACCTGCCCACCATTGCTGTTTTGGCAAAGAAAGACTCGTAACTGTTTTTAAAATTTTAATTCAACCAAATTGTATCAAATCAATAACATACAGATATTTTTTCACACCTACCCTATTAAACATCCTCAATCAAGTTTCTGAATTTTCAATCAAATAATTTCCAATGCCAATCTATAGTAAATATAGGTAGGAAAATATATGAAAGCCTAATCCTTACTTTATGTGTATTATGTAATATAAACTTCAAGAAATTTCACTAGCCAAAGTTATTTATTAGTATATATATAAAGTTTCTATATTTCTCTCTGACTACATATGTTTTAGAATTGTATGTACGTCTATGTTGGTATATTAGTCCTCAAGTTACTTTAACTTTTAACAAATTTTTGATAATTTTATACAAACGTACTAAATGAGTACCTCGTACCAGAAATTTTCAAAGCGTTTCAATTAGTGTCGCAAAAGGAAAAAATATTTTTGATTTTTTAGATCGGCCTAGCTTTACTTAATGGTGCAGCTTTTAAAACATTTCATTTCCACGAAAAATAAGATTAACTTATTCAAAAGTATCTTGCTTGGAACCAACAGAGAATAGTGCAGCAAAATATTATTTTGAAAACTAACTAATAAACATCAATAAATAATATTGTTACTTTACCTTCCCTGCTGGGGATGCATAATTTACACATTTTTTATTTTATAAATATATAAATTTTTTAAAAATATTTTTCGCATGTACTTATGTCGACTAATTCTCAATTTTTTTAAATTGTTGTAGTCAGAAAATAGTGTATTTATGGCTCGTGTCCTGAAACTTAAAGAATGGTCCAAATCGCACGCAAACTGCAATTTGGGGCATTCTTTATTTATGGACAAAGGCCGTATAAAATTTTCTAAGCGATTTCAAAGAGGATAGATTAAGCATACGTATGTCAAATGCAACATGAATCTTCAAACAAAAATTCAAGTTTCTACGAGATATACTGGGGTGTAGAGGTAAAGCTCCAGTTCTAAGAGCTTGAGCGGCGAATTTTTAATTTCTTCTAGAAAGTTGGGAAATTCGGTATGAGATGAGATTTATTTGCCATCAAGAATCAAAGTAATAAAGAATAGTATCTTTGTTCAAAACATAGTTTTAAAAATTAAAACTTTTGAGAAATACAATAAATTAGAGAATTTCAAAATACCAATAAATTTCAACCTTGGCTCTCTGAAAAAAATTCTCAAAATTTCAGACTTTTCTTTAGTTTTACAATTTTGGCCTTAAAAAAAAGTATTTTTTGATCAAAAGTCTAATATACATATGTTTCGTATATTATTATTATACAAAAGGAAACGGATTTTCTGTCTGAGAATAAGAAAATTTAATCCTAATATACATCCCACAAAAACACACACTTAGACATTTATATGTAAAGTCCAGTTTTATTCATGTAAGACTTTATACTAGCAGTACGTATACAGTACTAATCTTCTGTTAATTAGGTAGAGAAATTTTCTACCTAAGGAAACTCTATAACTATAGTTTTATTCATAAAGAACAAGAGTATAAAGCTTTTTGCCACAGTACTACTAGTTAGAAAATTTAATATATTATTTGCTTATGTGCGGTTTTTACACATATTTTACTTTCCTTATAATTACTACTATTCCTTTTGCCAATATTTTTTTAAAGCAGTTTTTTAAGTAAAAAAAAAAAATTTTGCAAAAAAAGCACATTTTGCATTTTTTTTTCTGTCGCGTGCCTTTACATTTCTATAAACACTTGTCATATGTATGATGATGACGAGAGTTATAATATACAGAGTCAAGTGGACATGAGTATCACTTAACAGACAGAAAGTAGTATGTTATATAACATTAGTGTAAATTAAGGTCGTGACTTTTTTCTAAAACATGTAAAGTTCTAAAAAATTCTATTAGCAACAAGTCTAACGATAATTATGATACTTAAATATAGTGAAAATCCTTTAAAAAAATTTTCTTTTTAGAAAATGAGTTTTTCATATACGTAAATTTTTATTTACTTTAATACAGTTGAAAAAATCTTAAGACATAAATTTTATATGAAGCTTAATTAAAATTTATAAACATAAATTTTTGAACCACAAAAATAATTGCGTATATACCTTGACTCTGAAAATTTAAAAGAAAATAAAATAATAAATTTTAAGGTTATGTTGTTATTATTACACATAAAAAAAAAATATTTTCAATTTTACATGTCTACATTTATAATATTATAACGCCTTTTATATATTTTTGGATTCTTGCCAATTTGTATATGTTGTATTTAGATTTTCTCATAAAAACAAAGCTGTATATGGTTGTATAGTAGAATAATTTTAAATTATATGACAAATTTTAAGGTTATGTTTAAATGTATAGGAAGCAATAATTAATAATATATATTTTATATCTTTATTTATATATTTTAATATTCTCAAGCTTTATATTTATGAAGATAATTACTGGATTATAGGTTATAAAATTTTTAATTTTATTTTTATATTGAAAAAAGGGGTTAATTTTATTGAAAGGGTAATTGAAAGGTAGATTTTTTTAGGGGTTGTTGAAATTTTTTAATATTCCTGCCAACATTTTTTAGATTAAGCTATTAATCATCAATTTGAATTTTATGCTGTTTTTCGTGTTTTGGTTAATTGGATGGAATAGTCGGAAAACAGAAGTAAGTTATACATAACCTAAAAATTAAATTTTAGCGGGAAAGATTTTTATTGGGCGTTATGCTTCAAATTGGCTTGGATTTTACAGATTCAAATTCAAGTTGAATTGAGATACTAATTGAGGTTGAAGTTTAATTATTAAAAATAAAATTTGAAAGATATTTTGAAGGTTAGGTACATACACTAAAATATATTTACTCATGATCAAAAACTGCAGCACTTGTTTACAGCTTTCAAATCATTTTTTAGCCATTATTTTACTTTCTAATCAAAGTTTAATAGTTCCAAAAACTAATTTAGAATAATTTAAATTACATGAAATTGATTTTATAAGTTACGAACACTACCAATAAAATTTTATCCTCTTTTAAAACAGTTTTAAAAAAATTAAGTAATTTAAAGTAAGTCAATGATTACTTTATACGTTATAATCTTTTTATTAAAACATTTTCTATTACTATATATAGCCAAAATATATAAATTTTAAGCTAATATATACTTCTACTTGAAAATTCATGGTAAATCCTATTGGATGTACTTAGAGTTTCACAATATATAATGTAAAACTGTCTAATATATACCTACCTATGTATAGCTTTACTTTACTGTTAGTTTCAGTTTTGTTACATTGAATTATTTATGGAAAAGGGATAATTGACAAGATTTAGACTTTTATCTAATTACTTTTAACAGATTTGTGCTTTTATTTTTTTGGTTATTTAAGATTGTTTCTTTGTATTCTGGAATTATCTCTTTATTTTTTTTAAATTCTTTAGGATTTACTGAATTTTTGAAGGCTTAATTATTCGAAAATTGTTAATTGCGAGAAGTTAGTAGCAAACACAAATCCAAAAAGCCAATAAACTGTTAATATTTTTTGTTTGATGACCAATTTGATTAAATCATTAGGTTTCTAACTATTTGTTGATTATAGAGCCAAATTTTGGGGAAAAAATTTTCAAAATAAATATAAAAATTTAGTCATCAACGTAATTTCATGTTACAGGTTTCTCAAATTTGGGGCTAAGGATTTAAAGCTTTGAGATACTATTCAAATGATCAGAAAATCGAAAAGATTTTCAGTGCAGTTAGGAATAAATTACACATGGTTTATTTTAATTAGGTTAGAATTATAAGAATTTTGCATTCCCGAATCAAATATCGAGTCAAGTTTCGGCTAATACTAAAATAAAAATTCACATCAAATTTACACGCACGCATTCGAAAAATGTGGCGGGGGGGGGGGGGTAGGATAGGGACAAGGGGTCCCGAATGAAAATTTTTAACTGTTTATTAACAAATATTATATTTTTAAACATTTTAAAATAAAAAACAATTAAATTTCAATCCTTTTTAAACAAAATTTAAACAATAATAATAATATAAATAATAATAAATAATTATTATTATTATTAGGTTCTGCCACCTTCATCCCTGAAAAAAATCCTTGCTTGAAAGAGGTTGCTGAACTCAAACTTTAAAAAAGTTTGGTGCAAATTCTTGACCTTTTTCTAATATATTACAAAATGCAAAAAGGTTTAAAATTTGTTCAATAAATTAGTGATCAAAAAAGTACAAAACTAAATAAATCTTTTATAAAAAAAAAACCATTAATTATTCTCATTGATTAATCAGATGTTTAATTCTCTCCTATTCAATAATATATATAAATATATATTAAAGATATAGTTTAGTTTTAAATAAGTTATATAAAGAAAAACTTAAAACTTTTAAAACAAAACTTTTATCTATCTTTATTTTCAATGTATATACTACTTTTACACAAGTTTTTGGTTTATTTTAGGTTAAAATACATTTATTTAAGTTCAAGTGAATGATTATTCGTTATAGTTGACTAAAAGAAAAAAGATTTTTTTTTTATTTAGATTGTAATTTGTTTCTAATGAATCATTTTTGATACTTTTTCTTTAGATATAATGTGGATTTTTCTTTTTTAATAAAAGATAATTAAGATGAATGTTTAAAAGTTTTTATATTTTTGATGTATATGGGTTTATTTAAGTTATATTATTAGAAAAAAAGTTTTTTTTTAATGGACCAAATTTTGATACTAAAACAAGTCAAACTCTTTTGAATCTGAAAATTGTGGTGTTTTCGATTTGTTGAAGTTTTCGTAAAAATTGGTCTTCACAGTAATTGTCAATTTAAGCTAGGTGAGCATATGAGGTAGGCTCAAAAATTCAATATCGATTCGCCTCGTTCTTAAACTTACTCCTTAAACCAGACGTTGACACCATTTTGACAAAACCGCGTCTTTTCCTTTACGAGAAAATTTTTAATACAAAATAATGCTAAACATTCCATTTCCTTCCCTAAAATAACTTGAATTATCCCATATATATACATAAATTTTTATAACTCAGCATAAAGAATAAAATATTAAAATACATATATCAAATAACTCAATAATAAAAAACCAGAAAATAACAAAATAAATTGGTACAGTAGGTAAATGAAAAAAAAGAAAAGGAATTCAAAAAAATATGATACACACATACACAAAAACACACACATTATTTTTCAATATATAACATAAAAAAACAATATAATTAATTCATAGAGTGGAAATATTGTGACAATATAAAATCACTCTCACAGAAGGTAATTTGTGAATGAGTGCGAGAAAAATATTGTTGAAAAGTAAAGTAATTTTCTCTTTTTCACAAAATTTCTACAATATATCTCACTTTACTTTTCCAGATGAGTTTTCCTCTCTTTTATATATTATATAAATTTACTTCCTAAAAATAATATATATATATATATATAGAAAATTTTCATATAGTACTACAAGTGTGTGACGACGCAGATGTAACAGCTTGAATTAATCACCTCGATAAATAATAATAACTTTTATAGAGTTTTGAAAGAAAATTTTCATATACGTATAGAAAATTTTTTTGGTTATTATTAATAAGCAATTAATATTTAAATGTAAATAATGATAATGTGTGTGTGCGTGTGTGTTGGTATGTTGGTTTAATATTATAATTAGTTTGGAATATGTGTCAGGTTAAAATGTGTGTAATAATATGAGGACATCATGTTGTATATTTAATGACTTGTATTTTAACAGTCAATTAAACTTCATACTGCTATATCAATTAATTAATTGCTTAATATTTATTCACTCTAATATCAATCTTTTTCACTCATATTTTAAATTTTCTTTGATTTAAATTTTCTGTGTAATTATTAAAATGATATATTATATGACATTATAAAGTTTTGATGTTTGGTTTTTGAAGAAAAATTTTTAATTTTGAGGTTTTTTAAGAGAATTTCAGAAATTTTGAGGTATAAATACTATGAAAATAGCGATGGTTAAAAGTAAATAGGGACCCATTGACATGTGAATTTACTATCAACGTGACGATAAATTGATACTAGGGTAGAGTTTTTCAAATAACTAGGAGGCTAATTTACAGATTCGTTTACATAAGCGGGATTATAATTGAAAACAGGTTTTAATTCAGACTCTAAAAGTGAATCTTCGTTAATTGGAATCAAAATTCGCTAATTTTTACTCTTACAATTCATAATCATTTTTAATCCGAGGGTGTCATGTAAATTGCAATTAAAATCTAAAAATTATTTCAGATCTGAGTATGAGATTTCATAGTATATTATTTATATGGAAGTGCTTACAGAACCTTCAACTTTTAGTTCAATTTATGCTTCTATTAAGGTCTATTTTTTATTCTAAAAAAAAGTTTTCATTTTTAGCGGTCACAAAACACGATTTTAATAAACAAATTTTCTGCCATTAGACGTAATAAATAATAATCCCCAAAAAATCGTTAACAAAATTTTTCTTGCCATTTCAAGCTAATTATTTTCATAATGTATTTTGTAGAAAAATGATAAAACTAAAATTTATACATAAGCTGTATAATAGGTTAATTTAATCGTGTTTTACTAAATAATAGCCAATATTTTTGACTAAATGAATATCATGTATAGATTTTATAATATAATATATAAGGGATTATAATAAAAAAGTAGATTAAATTTTAAGAACATGTGTGTTTATATAATTTATTAACATAATTTTCTTATTTAAAATTAGATTTTGCTTGAAATTAATTAAATTTATACTTAATTAATAAAAAGTTTGAAAATAAAGATTAAAATCTGATGATTTGTCAAACTTTTGTATAATTTAATTTTGTTAAATTTTAAGGATTTTCTCGAAAACTATATATAGAATATTATGTAAAAGCTTATAAATGCTTATCTGGCTTTTTGCCTATATGTGTACCTTTATTTTGCCAAAAGACAAACTTTAAATATTATTAAAAGGCTTATTATATAAAAGACTAATACATGAATTATTATCATTATTTTCTAATTCTTCATTTTTAAGTTTTTTTGGAGGGAAATTTTACAAGGTAAAAGTTAACCTAAAAATTTTTAATATACTTTTTTTTTAAAAAAAGTTAATGAAAGAGCAAAAGTATTTTTTGTAAAATTGTTTACTTTAAAAAAAAAATTGATTAAAAAAAAATAATAGTTTGAAGGTTATATAAGTAATTAAAATTTATCTTTTACAAAAAAAGGTAGCTACATTTTTGATTCTATTAATAATAAATTGTATATTCCATTAAATAAAAGATAAATTTTGTATATTAAGAGAACGAATCCACTTAAATTAAATCAAATGCAGAAGAATATTATAGACAATATATATATTTTTTAAATTTAAATTTTATCGCACTTGAATAATATTTTGATTCAAGAGAATTTAAAAGTGGATAGGTACTTAAATATTTTTTTGAATTTTAATTAAGGTTTGTTCACTTTAAGAGATAAAAAATATTTTATATATATGCCTATTATTATTATCTGTATTAATGTTTTTTGTTTTAATATTAAAATTCTTTTATCTGAAATACTATATGAATCTAAATAGTTTTTAATCAATGGTTTTGTTTTAGATAAATTTTGAAAAATGAGTCCTATTCAGAAATTTTTCGTAGGTTAGGTAAATAATTCAACAAGCTTGGACAACCTAACCTTAAAATTTACTTGCAATCTAGCTCACTTAAGTCATAATAAATTAAAGTTAAATCAAAACACAAATAAATTTTGAGGTTAGGTAGCCTAAAAATTAAAATAATTGTTAATAATTATACTTTTTTGAGGTTAGCAATACCTTATACCTTAGTCCTTATAGTCAAGAAACCGTATATGTTAGAAGCATGTACTTTTTTTCATTTTATCATTTTAAGGATAATTACAAATATTCCTTATGAAATATGTCAAAATAACCTTCAAATTTAACCGAAAAATACAGTTTTCGGTATTAAGGCTGTTTTTTTTTGTCGGGACCTAAAAATTTGAAATCAGCTTATTGAAAAAGTTAACTATCACATGAGTAGCCTTGCACGAAACTTGAAAAAAGTACATAAATCTATAACACATACGGCTTCTTGACTATTAATGTATGCTAAATTTTAGCAGCGTACAAAAAAAATCAACAAGTAACCCGTAGTGGGGGATCCAGAATCAAGGAGGTCAGTAACCCCCCCCCCCCTTTTTAACGCAAATTTTGAATGCTTTTAGAAATTTTTTGGACATTTTTCAGCAATAAAACTTTTTTTTGGAGATTCGCCCCCGCTTTTCACCGCGAAAAGTGGTTTTCTGGAACTGTTGCAGCCAAATGTTAACAAGAAACACAATATTTACGTGGTCAGAATGCTGAAAGTAATTGTGTAATCCGCAGATTTGACAAATATAAGAATTCAAAAATAAATTTGGCGTAACACAGTATTTAAATTTAAATTTTCAAAGCTAACACTATTTACACCCAAAATGATTCAAATTAGTACCATTTTTTTAAACACAGTAACCTTTGATCAAAAACTATACATCCTACAGTATATTATTAAATAAATTAACTTTAGAAAAGTAAAAAATGAAAATTGACAAATAATAATAGTTTATATAAAATATTATAGACTTTTTTCAGAAAAAAAATATAAATGGATATCAATTGATTTCTATTATATAACTTATGACAAATTGAATAATAAAAAAAGAAAAAAATTCCTTTATTCTCTGAAAAAAAAATAACATACCTATATATAAATGATATTATATTACATAGAGCTTTATAATAATAAAAAAAACTTAAATGTGTCTATATAAATTTTCCAATTCAATTAATCACAAGACTCTGTATATTATAGAAAATAATATAATCTTTCACAATAAATAATAATCATTATCAAGAAAATTATTCAAGCTTTTTTTATTATTAAAAAAATAACACTTTTTCGATTAAATTGAAGGCTGAATTTTGTATTTATGAGTTTGTTTCTGTAGGTGATATTTTATACCCCAAAGCCATTTATCTTGTATGTATGTATGAGATAAGGTTAATATCTAATTTATTGTGTAATTGAGACATTGATGAAACTTATTACTAATTTACATCAATTTTAATCACCTCTTAAAAAAGCCTAAATTTTTAAAATACTGTCAGTAAATAAAATCTCTCGTATTTTTTTTTTTTTTTTGTATGAAAAAAAAGTAACGTATGCAGTAAAATCGCCTAAAGCTTCAGTATAATAATAAAAAAAGGAGATTAAAATAACAATGGGTAAAAAAAAAAGTTTTATGTAGTTACTCTATGAATTTATAACAATAATTCTACTATCCTAATTATGGTTTTAAAAAATTATTTTTTTATTTATTTTAGTAACAAAAATTAATGTACTAACCTTAGCAAATCTTTCTTGTGTATCTAAAATATCAATAAATAATTTTAATTTATCTTCTGGTATTTTAATATTATTTTTAGCATGGTGTAATAATAATTGTTGTATTGCTTGTGCAGTATTAAATGCAACATTATTTGGACTTTTAATTGGAGTTGTTGCAGCAGTCGTTGTTGTTGATTGTGATCTTAAACTTGCTGTACTAACACTATTTAAACTATTAACTGAACTATTTGAACCAGAATTGTTATGTAAGTGAGTACAACCTAAAAATATTGGATTACCATTTGGTGATATACCACACGTAAATGGTTTTGTTAATGAATTCGTCGAATAATTTGGACTTGTTCGTGTTGTTGTTCTTAATAAATTTTGAGCCGACGGCAATGATAAACGACGTTGTGCTGAATTTTTATTGTTATTATGGTTTTGATCTGGTTGCAATGGTGATTTTAGTAATTGGTAATCACTTGATGCTGCTGGTAATGATCTGTAATCAGAATCTGATGGAGATGGCGTAATTATCGGACCGTTACCTTGAGGTGTCGATGCTATGCTATGTGGTCTTCCTCTAAATGGTCCATTACTGCCAGGTGCCCATGTATTAGAGTTTATCGAATTCGTTATACTTGTAGTTATCGACGATCCTTGTGACGTGATGATTGGTGAATGGGGATATGGTAAGGTCGTTGAGTATGGCCTGCGTGGTATGGGTTGATGTAATACCAAACCGGAGGCACCCCAACTACTGAGGTCAGCTGTTGTTCTTGCTGGGGTTGTTGTATTCGTTGGCTGCTGATTTGTTGAAGTCGTTGTTGTAATTGCATTGTTTGTTGTTGTTGTTGATGTGGTTGAGTGTTGATTATTTGATGGGGTAATGCTTGTGGAGGTTGCGATATTATTTGAAGAAACTGGTGTTGAGGCAATACTATGTGGTCGCCTAGCGGGTACTTGGTTGAGGTGACCATTCCAGAGGGATTGAGGTGGAATTGCGTTCCTGGTTGTAGTGTTTGGAACCAACCTTGTACCGTTCCACGAAGATTCGTATTTTGATGCAATATCGGGTTTATTTGGGACTGGAGGTGGGTTGCTTGTATTCCCAATCTCAAGGCGTCTAAATGGTTTGGGACCATTGATGAGAGTACTGGTATTAATTGATTCTGATGTAATTGTTTTTGTGGCTGCTGTTGTGGCAGTTGCTGTTGTATAGCCATTAACGGCTCGAGACCACGAATTCGTTGACGTATTTGTGGCTGCTGTTGAGGACGTTGTATTTGGCGCTGTCGATTCAATTCCGTTGATGTTGTTACGGGTAGCGTATGAGGAAGTGGTAGTTGGTTGGTGCGTTGTGAGGTTATATGGTGAAACGGCGATACTGTGGGGCCTTCTTGGTAAAGGCTGTGGTAAACCGTTTGGTATTGATCTGGTTTTATTTGTGCCAGCGGGTGGTATTGGGGCTGGTGGTGTATAAAGCGAGAATCCATTAATGTGGTTATTCGAAGGACTTCTTGCTGTTGAAATTTGTTTTTGATGATTAATTGCAGGAGATTTAGGAAAATGGCCGTTAATTTGTCGTTCTGGTCTAATCGGCGTTGGTGGTTCTGATGAAGCAGGTGTCGGTGGAGGAGGTGATTCTCTTTGGTCTTCAAAATCGTCTGATAATACCGACGGCCAATCGTCAAACAAACCAATTTTCGATTTAGCCGATATTTCAGACAACAAACTATGCACAGCAGTGAAAGCAGATAATTGCGGATGGTTAGAATCAATTGGTATATTTGTCGTTGTTGATGAATTAGTACTGTTAGTTGTCGGTGCTGTGGTCGATTTAATCCTACTGAGACTATCAGTTCCATTGAAATTATAACTATTTTGAAAATGATTATTTTGCTGTTGCTGCTGTTGTAAAATTTCATTTACATGAAGACGTCCATTAATCGTCGGTCTATAAAATGTCGTACCAGATGATAAATTCAGTGTCGTAGGTTTTAATTTAACAGAACCATTGATTGGTTGCTGCTGTATTGTATTATTAACATCTCCTTTTGAATCTCCCATTTGCATTTATAGCCAAAATTATTTGGCTAAATTTTTTACTTTTTTTAGTAATTTTTAATTTTTTTTTTCGTTTAAAATAAAGGAACTTTGTTTTATTGAATAAAATAGTGATTATTGTCAGTTTATTTTTTAAGTTTTTTAGAGAAATAAAAATTGTTTACTTAGACAGTTTCTTTTTGTCTTCGATATTTTTCAAAACTAAATAAAAACAGGATTAAGAGATTTTTATTATTGTTTTTATTGATTTAACATTTATTTGTATAGAAAATTTATTAGATAATGAAAGAAAACAATTTTTATTTTAACCACAATTTAAAGCACCATATAAATTTAACTTATTTCTTTCTAAAAAATAGACATTTTTTTCAATTATTATAACAATGAATAATTTCTAATAATTATAAACTGATTTTTTAAAACAGTAAATGTTAATTTAATTCTTATACATTAGTTAAAAAAAAAAAGCTAAAAACAAAATAAATTTTAAAAAAAACTGCACTTTCTCGGTTCACTAACCCTGATAAACTATGCACAACAAATTTAATTAACAATAATTATATATTTATTTTAACACACACACATTATTTACAACACAAATAAAAAAATTTTTTTTTCATAATTTTTTTATTGTCAATTTAAGCCATTTTCGTTGTTTTTCATTTTTTCAAATTATTATTATAAAAAAAATTTTGAAAATAAAAAATAATTTTTGTTTTTAAAAATTAAAAAATAAAAATTTAACAAACAACATATTTTAACAGTGCAACGTACGTTTAACAACTGACTGTGTAAAATTTTTAGTGCTATACGCGTTTTACAGTTTATATTGCACATAAGCAGAAAGAGAGAGCTTGCAGTTTTAGTCGCGTGCTTTTAGAAGAGAACTGATAGATTATATGGACCAAAATATATATATCTGTCTTTCTCTTATTCATACTTGTTAAATTTACACCGGCTTTTGGTTAACTGCGCATGCGTAAACCGGTTAATTCAATGCGCAAAATCTAATGTAAAAAAATTGTATTTTATTTTTTTGAAAAAAGTTTGAGATTAAATATTTAAAAAAAGATATACTTTGCACAGGTGTGTGTACTTTTATACTAAAAAGAGATTATGTATAATTAAATTTTTTTTTGACTTAACAAAATTATTGAAATAATTTCAGTATAGTATGCTTTAGTTATTTTGTTATATATAAAATAATTTAAATTATTTAACGTTTTATCTCTGATATTATGTTAAATTATTTTAAGTATTTTGTAATTAAGAGATAATTTTGATAAACCTCTGTGTTTTTTTAATATTTAAAAGTATTTGTAAAATTTATTGATTAAATTTGTTTACAAGATGTTTTATTAATTAGCTCAAAGCTTTCTTTTTTAAAAATTCATGATTTTCTCTTGTATACTCGTAGTAGCACTTGCTTTATTTTTTAGAAAAGATATTTTTATCATCTCTTAACACCAGTCTGTATGTATGCAGACATAACATGCACTTTTTTTTAGTATTTATTTATGTATATTTTTAAGTAGATGTATAAAACAGATCAAAATATTTTTAAAAAAAGCTTGATAATTTTTTGATGTTTTTTAATGTATAAGATTGTAATGAAGTTTAATTGGAATGGAATTGTAATTAATTTTGATGGGTATATCAGTAAGCTTTGTATTTTTTAAATACTTTTTTATGAATTTCAGCTTTATTTGGCTCTAATACTACAGCTTTTCGTATAATTTTCGAAGTCAATAATTTATCACCATTAGAAGATTCAAAATTATCAATTTTTAATTCAAATTTTGCTGAAAAGTAGTTTACATTTTCGAATTATTACATTTTCTTAAAAGTTCATACTTTTATTTTTCAAAATAATATATAGCCGTATTTATAGTTTGACGAGGCCATTTCGCTTGTGAGAAAAATTTCAAAAAAAAAAATTTATAAAAAAAATGTAAACATTTTATGGCTTTAGGTTATTAAAATTTTTCTTATTATTAATATGATTTTGGGGCACTGGTTTTTTAATCACTTATAATGTAAATCAGAACCAAAATTACATTCTATTTTTAGAAAAAAGTACTAATTAACTCATATAAAATCTAAAATACTATAAAAATCTTAATATAATTTTGTAAAAGTATCTCTAAAATTTAATCTATTTTAATATTAAAAAAATACAGGGTTGTTACGATTAATTATTATTAAATCAATTAAAATACTAGTAAAAAAAAATCAATAATACAAAAAGGTTTTTAATTATTAAGTTCACTTATTGAAATTTTCGTAGTTAGTTTTATATATTTTTAGGATAAAAGTTCATTATTGAAAGCTATATTTGAAATAAAAATTTCCTGTATTCTTAAAATAATAAAAAAGGGGGCTTTATTGTTATTTTGTAATAAAAATCAATTTTTTTAATTATAAAGTACATAACAATACAATTTATTTAAGCATTCTTGTTAATAATAATAGTTATATAAAATTTATAGAAAATTATTGATTTATTGTTTTTTGATACATTTTATATAAATATTTTAGTTTTACACGGTAATACTGCGTTGTTGGATTTTTGGGCAAGAAATTGAGATAAAATTTATTTTGAGATAAAAATATTATTTTGTGATAAAAATGAGTTTCGAAAGTTAAAAATAGATTTTGCACGTGGTATTGAGCAAATTAAATTATTCGAGGTGATCTACCCAATTTTACAAAGTCAATAAATTAATTAAAACAAAAAAAAATTTAATAGAAGCTATATCAGCTTTTATAGATTAATTTTTCCCCTCAATTGTCTTTACTTCTAACCATTAATTAAGATTTTTCTTATCAATCAAGGCACTTTCTCAGTGTAGCATAATTTACCCATGTTTAATTTTTTGAAATCTCAAAATTATTATCATGTAAATTCCTATTTAATAAAATAAAAATAATAATAATAATCTTCTGTATAAACAAACATAATTCATGATATAAAACATGTTAAAAAAGAAAACAACAAAATAAGAAAAGTATTATACCAACGTTAATTTATGTATTTTTCTATTTAATAAATATGCACTAAACTCATAATATTCAACATATTATCCTCTAATAATAGATTTTGACGTATATTAACGTTAAAAACGAATTTTTTTTTTTCTTTACATTATGTAAAAGATTATACAAAACAAATTTCATTTACGTTATGTTTTTAGGTTATATTTTCTATTAAAATGCTTATTTTATTTATTTATGTACTAAAGTTATATTATATTTAAATAATTTATATTTTAGTTTGTTTTATTTATTTATTTAAGTGTGTAGTATTACTTTTACAGAATTTTCTGCATTTAGGATCCGTAGTCCCTACAGAGGAACACCGAACACACTTAGTCGGAGTAGGATTTCTTTACTTGTAGTGATGTTCCACCTGTTACCTTTTACCGTTTTTATGAAATTCAAGCAAAAATTTATAGTCAAGGCGCCAACAATGTTAAATGCATCCAAAAATTTTTTCAGCACTAGAATGGATGCACCTCATTGAAACTTATGTATTTTTGGTCGCTGAAATCAATTTTGAAGGTTTCATCCATTTTCGGATGGCCAGTTTTGAGTAATGGACGCTATATACTAAAAAATCGGCGAAAAATTAGCAAGATTGGTAATATCTTGAAAACAATAGCTAATTGAGCCTATTTTGGGTACCCCAATGAGGTTTTCGGGGTCGCTGATCACGATTTTGAAGACAGATTTATAAAAAACAAAATCGCGCACTCAAAATGGCATGTTTCTAACCTCAGAAACGGCGATTTATGCTGTTTTAAGCATATTTACGTTGTCTAATAAGTTTTTCGGACCAGTTATAAAGATTCTGAGGTCATATTTTTAATTTTCAAAATAGCGGGCTAAAAATGTCGGATTCCTAACCTCAAAATCGACAATAAATGCTATTTTAAGCATTAAAACGTGTTGCATTTTAAGTTTTTGGGGGCGGTGATCACGATTCTGAGGTTGGATGCATTTAACATTGCTGGCGCCTTGACTATTAAGTAAATTTTAGAAGATTAATACGGTTAATTTTTTACTACGTGGGTCAATCTCAAATCCTATTATTCAAATTAAAAATGGAGGGCTTAAAATGGCAACATCTAACCTCAAACTGAGCATTATTTGAACTCGTTAATAACTAAAAATTTGCTATAACTTATAGCTAACACAATTACAACTGTTTTTCTTCAAATTTTTTGTTTATTTCAAAAAGTTGCTAGTGCTCCAAGAAATTAAAAAAACCGCCATAAATAAATAACTATAATTCCACTTTTCTTAAAAATCTTTCATGATACGGTTTTTAGAGTAAAATTTAGAGTAAAATAATAACATTTAAAGTTTTTTTTGGGGATCAAATTTTTCTAAATTCAAGTAAAAAGTAAAGAGGATAAACATTTTTATTTTAAAATATAGTATACTTCATCATTATAACGCGTCAAAAGATTTTATATAATAAACGTACTGTAAACTCTTTAAGATACATAACCTTTAACTAAAAACAGCATTTTATTTTTCTTATTTTTTACGCTTCTACGTGCATAAATTTTTTATATAAAAAATGTATATGAATTGATATGAGTTTTAAAGATAAGAGAATATATTTTGAATATGAAGCTAATTTATTTTTATTTTTTTATGTAAGAAAGTTATTTAGCTAAAAAATTGTTGCTTTTTAGGTTAGAAAATAAAGTGATTCTGTACTGTGCATAAATGCATTTTTAAAGCGTAGTAATATACCCTGGTAACCGAATTTTTGGGATCTTCTTTTGACCAACCAAATGAACATTTTGACACAATTTCCGGATTCCTCGGGAGATCCCATTTTTAAAGCAAATTTAAGAAAAACTACTAAATCTTTGTACAAAAAAAACTTATAAGGGGTTTGTGTAAACATAAGCAAAATGCACGGAACATGTTTACTAAAACTAAGAGCTAGATACAAATATAATTTGCTATTTTCATAATTTGTAATCATCACCTTTACTAGATGTTAAGATTCTAAACCCTAATTATTTTGATTCCCCAAGCCCGTATTATTCTAAGTCCCTAAACCAGGATTACACTAATTTTAAGACTAATCTAAACTTGAATTATTTTTCTTCCTAACGGGACAAAAACATTTTTTTCGTCCCGCAAAGAGATCGAAAAAACCTAAGAGCATGGGGCATGCTGACTTATAACAGTTTAAACTTAGACTCCCTAATTATTATAACTCCTTGAACCAAAGGTATTCTAAGTTCCTAAATTCGAATTATTCTAAATCCATTAGATCACCCTAAAAATGTTCAATTTTAACCCCCCCCCCCTGAATTTAAGGCCTTTTTCAAATATTTTTCCCTATGAAGAAGCCTTATGTTATGAAAAAAAATAATTTATAATTTGCCTGAAAATAGAGATTTGGTCCAAAATTTCCTTGGATCCGAAGTTTTCCAGAATTTTTATCCAATGACAGAAAATTGGGGTTAGAAATTCTATTACTTTTATATTTTTTTTACTAAAGTATAAACTACATTGCAATAATAAAATCAAATTTCAGACAGTCTGTGAAGTTTTAGTAATAAATATAACTTTTTCCAAATATTATTAAACGTTAATTGTGGTTTTATCCCATCCAAATTTCAATATCAAAAACAACATAGTCCAATGTCACAGCTGTCTGGATGTACAAGAAAGTTAAGATTGAAATTGACATTTCAACCTATCTCTCTAGTAAATAAGACAATACGTTTCTGCACTATAATCAGCAGGATTTCAATATAATTGGTAGATTAAGCACTTATGCATGTTTAAATCTAATGCACAAATCAACGACAGAGAATTATAAACCACTGATGTGTAATAATAGCATCAAGATTTACAAAACGAAGAATTGCTCATATTAGAAAATGAATACTATAATTTTGTAAAATTTTACAACAAAGTTAGTTTAAAAGCAAAATATTTAAATAAAACCTTAATTTTGTTAGAAAAATTAGCATATAAAAATACAGTGAAAAAAAAAGTACGTCTACGTGATAGCTGATAGCATATAAACACATTAGTTAATATTCGTCACTTAGCACCTGTATATAACAATAAATGTACGCGTATGCATACAACAATATTTGAAGTGGTTAGTTTGATCCCACTAACGAATCTATATAGAAATATTATATATACGTGTCCGTGGAGATAAAATTAAACAAAGATAACACAATTTAATAATAATAATAATAACATATATGAATTTATACATACTCTTTAGTATAAACAATTGTTCAGTTCGATGTTGTATTATATCAGGGGGCGGACGACGAAATTCAGCTATTCAGAATAGCAAAAAAACTATTCAAAAAATTTTTTTTTTGGGAAATGGTTGGAAATGGGCTGAAATGAACTTATTTCAGTCTGAATCGTTCTGAATAGCTCTGAATAGCTCTGAATAGTTCTGAAACTAAAAAAATTTTTTTTTTTTTAAATCGTTCAAAATGGCTGAAAACGCAAAGAAAAGTTGATAGGAAGCTCTGAATCGGTCTGAATCGGTCTGAATCACTCTGAATCACTCTGAATCATAGTTTTTTTTTAATTTTTACTAGAAAATCGTTAATTTTGCATAAAAACAAATACTTTTTAAAAATCCGAATCACTCTGAATCAATTTAAAACTGAATAGCTCTGAATAGTTCTGAAACTGAATTTTTTTTTTTAATCGTTCAAAATGGCTCAAAACGGATAGAAAAGTTTATAAGAAGATCTGAATCAGTCTGAATCAGTCTGATTCACTCTGAATCATAGTTTTTTTTAAATTTTTACTAGAAAATCGTTAATTTTGCAGAAAAACAAATAATTTTTAAAGATTTGAATGAGTCTGAATCACTCTGAATCAAAGTTTTTTTTAAATTTTTATTAGAAAATCGTTAATTTTGCCTTAAAACAAATATTTTTAATGATCTTAATCCCTCTGAATTAATATAAAACGCAGTTTTGTTTGTAGGGAGTCGTTAAAATTGTATTAAAGTTTCTAAAAATCGCTTGAAACCTTTGCAAATGTAATGAAAAATAATTTCAAAGATCTTAATAAAATCTAAATAAGCCTGAATAACAGCTTTTCTCCGGAGAATCTTAAATTAATTTTTTGAAACTGTATAAAATTTTCTAAAATTCACTTAAAATAGCTGAAAGTGTAGGACACGTCAAGCCTTACAGTAGCTTAACCTAAGGAAGTAGGCTGTAATAAAATTAGGACACGTCAAGCCTTACACTAGCGTTACTTAAGGAAGTAGGCTATAATAAAACTAGGACACGTCAGCCTTATAGTAGCTTAACCTAAGGAAGTAGGCTATAATAAAATTAGGACACGTCATGCCTTACATTAGCTTAACCTAAGGAAATAGGCTTACACTAGCGTAACCTAAGGAAGTAGGCTGTAATAAAAAACTACACGTCAAGCCTTACACTAGCGTAACCTAAGGAAGTAAGCTATAATAAAATTAGGACACGTCATGCCTTACAGTAGCTTAACCTAAGGAAATAGGCTTACACTAGCGTAACCTAAGGAAGTAGGCTATCATAAAATTAGGACATGTCAAGCCTTAAAGTAGCTTAACCTAAGGTAGTAGGCTGTAATAAAAAATTACACATCAAGCTTTACACTAGCGTAACCTAAGGAAGTAAGCTATAATAAAATTAGCACACGTCAAGCCTTACAGTAGCTTAACCTAAGGAAGTAGGCTGTAATAAAAAACTACACGTCAAGCCTTACACTAGCGTAACCTAAGGAAGTAAGCTATAATAAAATTAGGACACGTCATGCCTTACAGTAGCTTAACCTAAGGAAATAGGCTTACACTAGCGTAACCTAAGGAAGTAGGCTATCATAAAATTAGGACACGTCAAGCCTTAAAGTAGCTTAACCTAAGGAAGTAGGCTGTAATAAAAAATTACACATCAAGCTTTACACTAGCGTAACCTAAGGAAGTAAGCTATAATAAAATTAGGACACGTCAAGCCTTACAGTAGCTTAACCTAAGGAAGTAGGCTGTAATAAAAAACTACACGTCAAGCCTTACACTAGCGTAACCTAAGGAATCCTTTTTAAATCAATCTAATAAAAAAAATATATAATGCAGAAAATATAGTAAATTTAATAACTATAGTGTAGATTAGTTGGTAATATAGTAGTAATTAAAGTTTTTTTATTGATTTAAAAAGGAAGGGTCAAAAGTATTTTTAAAAATAAATAAAAATGAGCATTTTTTAATATTATATCCTACTTCCCTAGGTTACGTTAGTGTAAGGCTTGACGTGTCGTTTTTTATTACAGCCGATTTCCTTAGGTTAAGCTACTGTAAGGCTTTACGTGTCCTAATTTTATTATAGCCTTATTCCTTAGGTTACGCTAGTGTAAGCCTATTTCCTTAGGTTAAGCTACTGTAAGGCATGACGTGTCCTAATTTTATTATAGCCTACTTCCTTAGGTTAAGCTACTGTAAGGCATGACGTGTCCTAATTTTATTATAGCCTACTTCCTTAGGTTACGCTAGTGTAAAGCTTGATGTGTAATTTTTTATTACAGCCTACTTCCTTAGGTTAAGCTACTGTAAGGCTTGACGTGTCCTAATTTTATTATAGCCTACTTCCTTAGGTTACGCTAGTGTAAGGCTTGACGTGTAGTTTTTTATTACAGCCTACTTCCTTAGGTTAAGCTACTGTAAGGCTTGACGTGTCCTAATTTTATTATAGCCTACTTCCTTAGGTTACGCTAGTGTAAGCCTATTTCCTTAGGTTAAGCTACTGTAAGGCATGACGTGTCCTAATTTTATTATAGCCTACTTCCTTAGGTTAAGCTACTGTAAGGCTGACGTGTCCTAATTTTATTATAGCCTACTTCCTTAGGTAACGCTAGTGTAAGGCTTGACGTGTCCTAATTTTATTACAGCCTACTTCCTTAGGTTAAGCTACTGTAAGGCTTGACGTGTCCTACACTTTCAGCTTTTTTAAGTGATTTTTAGAAAATTTTATACAGTTTCAAAAAATTAATTTAAGATTCTCCGGAGAAAAGCTGTTATTCAGGCTTATTTAGATTTTATTAAGATCTTTGAAATTATTTTTCATTACATTTGCAAAGGTTTCAAGCGATTTTTAAAAACTTTAATACAATTTTAACGACTCCCTACAAACAAAACTGCGTTTTATATTAATTCAGAGGGATTAAGATCATTAAAAATATTTGTTTTAAGGCAAAATTAACGATTTTCTAATAAAAATTTAAAAAAAACTTTGATTCAGAGTGATTCAGACTCATTCAAATCTTTAAAAATTATTTGTTTTTCTGCAAAATTAACTATTTTCTAGTAAAAATTAAAAAAAAACTATGATTCAGAGTGAATCAGACTGATTCAGACTGATTCAGATCTTCTTATAAACTTTTCTATGCGTTTTGAGCCATTTTGAACGATTAAAAAAAAAAAAATTCAGTTTCAGAACTATTCAGAGCTATTCAGTTTTAAATTGATTCAGAGTGATTCAGATTTTTAAAAAGTATTTGTTTTTATGCAAAATTAACGATTTTCTAGTAAAAATTAAAAAAAACTATGATTCAGAGTGATTCAGAGTGATTCAGACCGATTCAGACCTTCCTATCAACTTTTCTTTGCGTTTTCAGCCATTTTGAATGATTTAAAAAAAAAAAAATTTTTTTAGTTTCAGAACTATTCAGAGCTATTCAGAGCTATTCAGAACGATTCAGACTGAAATAAGTCCATTTCAGCCCATTTCCAACCATTTCCCAAAAAAAAATTTTTTTGAATAGTTTTTTTGCTATTCTGAATAGCTGAATTTCGTCGTCCGCCCCCTGTATTATATCGTCTGTACATATGTATGACTGTTTGATCAATGAATGATAAGAAATTTCATTGATTTTCTATGTGCCGTATTTTGTAAAATATGATAAAATTTAAATCAATAGTTTTGTTTATAAATATAAAAAGGGGTTTGTTCGATTAGCTAGCTGGCTTTTTTGCTTGTCAGTTTGAATATTGTATGGGTGAATGAGAAGAAAATTTTTATACAAATCTTTGACACCAAAATATGTTTATTTAAAATTCACATTTTATCCAAAATTTCCTTTTAATTAACAAAAAATATAAATTTACATATTTAAACCTTTTTTACTGATAAACCAGCATGATTAATATTCATACCACGTACAAAAAGCCAAGAAATTTAACTTTAGATTTATTTGCATATAAATTATTTATCTTCAAATTGCAACCAATAAATAATTTTATTTTTATTTATATAAAATAAAATGTTTTTATAAATAGAAAATCTTGTATTTTATTTATATAAATAATTAATCTTTGATTTAGAAAATGTTTTAATATAGAATATCTAAGATAAAACCACAAAAAGCTTAAAATCTATACTGCAACCGTTTCAATTTTCATTCACTTGACTAAACTTAAACGTTTAATTTCTAACTTAAAGGTATAAAACCACATTTCTAGATATAAACTATTTTCTGTTAGTTTAAATATTTAAGGTGATGAAAATATTCAATTTTTTTTTTCTAACTCAAAAATATTCTTTCAAAAATTTAAAAAACAAAAATAGAAAAAAAGTCAAGATAATTTAATGGAATATATACAGTACTAAACTACAACTCGCATTAAAAATAAAAAAGAGAATTGCGTTTCTTTAAGTGAAACAAGTGGATTTTTTTTTATGTTATAAAAAAATGAAAAGAAATAAAAGAAAAGAATTGTTGGGGTTAAGTAGTAAAATGTACTTGACTGAAATAATATGGGTTACCAAGTTAAGGGGCTTGGGGACTTTTTTTTTTTTTGTATGTACTTATATGCATTTTGTTTTAAATATAGAAAGACTAGAGAAAAAGAACTTTTTGAAAGAGAAAAAAATTTAATATAAAATATTATAATAAAAAACTTTTTAATTAATTAATGTTTAGGTATACATAAAAAAGGTTTATTATTTTTATTTATGTCTGAGTGTTGGAGATAAAAATTGTTGGTACTTTATGACTTTTACTTGTTAGATTAGATTCAATTAGATTATCTCATTAAATTAATTTTCATTTAGTAGATTAAGAAATATTAAAATTGTTATTTTAAGATTTACCAAATGGTGTACGTTATTTAAGTACTGAGTAAGTATAAGATTTACAGGAGCTTGCAAGCTCGTTGTGTAAATTCTCAAGATATGTGGCAGTTTGAATGTAAGGTTGCAATTTAATTATAAAAAAACTATGGGAATTATTGAATAATCAAGGAGCCAGCAAAAATTTTCCACATGATATTGTCACCAAAACTGTTTTTGAAGATTTTATTTATATTCCCTTGTCCAGTTTTGAGTAATTAACGTTATAACGCCCAAAATGCAAATTTTTTGACCCCCACCCCTTCTTTTCCACGCAAACAACAATTCTGAAATCAGATTTTTAAAATTTAGTATGTCAAATTTCTGACCTTAAAATTCGCAATAGTTTGCTCATGCCTACCCCTAGAATAAGCTAGACCCTAGAGTATCAAGGGGGAAGAGGCGCAACTCCCGGGAGTTACTCTTATTATCCTCTAATGGTGTTTTCATAACACTTCTAGTAATAATTTGGGTTAAGGGTCCTAGAATAATACGCGTTTAAGGAATAGTTTGGGCTTAGAATCTTAACATATAGTAAGGGGATAATTACAAATTATAAAATTAGAAAATTGTATTGTAACGTTGTAAGTTTATGTAAGTTATTGTAAGTTTTTGCTTAGAATTTCAGGGTGATATTCGTCTGAGTGGAGCAGTTGTATAAGGGGACAATTGTCTACGGTGGCAATTGCTGAGGGGGGAGGGAACAGGGTCGTCATTTGAAAATTTATATTGATAATAAAACCTTACCAATAGTGTATATGATTCCACTTAATTTATCCTAAACTAAAATGTTAAATACATAGGCAACCATGACAATTTTGAGGTTTTTCATCTTTATTTTTTCGTCATTTCCAATTGGGTTTCATTTTTCTTTGCTAATTTTTTTTTAATTCATATAACAAAATCCTGTATTTCAAAATAATATACATCGATAATAGGCAGAAAAATATCCATGATAAATTTTTTTATGTAGAGCAAGTCATTCGTTTTAATTTAATTGACATTAGGATATTACATAGATTTTATCTCAGATTTATCAATTACCGTATGCCCTACTTCAAGAGTATGAAACAGTTCAATTACTAATCTTTTTAACTTCACAAAGCACATTATGTTATTTCAAGCTGGATTTAAAAAAAGCACAAATAAGCATTTCCGTACGAATACTTGACATAAAATAAACAATTTTTTTGACATTAAATTATTTTAAAAATATCAAATTTTCTTATCAAGTTACGTGATTTTTTATAACGTATCGTAAAACTTTTACATAAAATTTAAAATTATTTTTGTGTGTTTTTTATCTTAACAAAAAACAAAGCGTCGAAAACGATGGGTCAAAGAAAATATCTCTGAAAGAGAGTAAAGTAGCGTTTACTTTAAAAGACAAAGGGTTTTTACAAAAGGGATCTTTAAAGCAAATATTTTTATGGCAAATAAAAAACATTTAAAAAAAATACTGATTATGCAAAAAATATTTGAAATTGCAAGATTATAATAAAATTAAGTAATTAAATCTTAAAATTTTTAGTAATTTTACTCACCAAAAACAGGTAAAATTTCATAATATCAAAAAATTTAAGCTTACCTGAAACAGAAAAAAATGGAAAAAATTAGTTTAAGATAGAATATACACAGGTATATTTCATAATAATTAAGTTAATATACACAGGCTTTAAAATCGATTTATTTCAATTTTCCTATAAAATCTAATAGAATAATAAATTATAATCCTTCTTGATACTTTCTGTCTATACTTATTTGGTATTAAACTTTATAATATAATAATAACAAATAAAAAATAAAGAAATAAATATATACCCATACAAAAAATTTTTATATAATTATAATTGATAATCAATATTAATATTGGGGAAAGCAGGGTTCAATTGTGTCTTTAAAAGATTTGAAAAACAGTACTAAAATTTTGATATGAAATTAGAAAATAAAATGTCAATGGTATTAATATAAAATATAAAAAACAAAATTACTACAGTATTTACTAAGCAAAGTAATGTTTTTCTTGCTGCGGTTAACCATCTCTTCCGATAAACATATTTTCAAAGGTTAAATTATAGTTTACTGAGTAAACAGCAAAATGTCAGTAACGTGGTAGAGAGTAAAATTTTACAGAATATTTTTTAGTCATAGTTTTTTCTATTTTTAATTTTAGATTTTTTATGGTCTTCACAAACCAAAATTTGGCACTGAAGGAAATAAAAGAAAACTTTTAGGGAGCATTCAGACGAGCAATGTTAACTATCACCTGCAAAATTTACACCCCTTTTTTATTATGTAATGTAAAATGCGAAAATAGGACGAGAGGCTCCCTTAATATGCAACAAAAAAAGCTTCTACAACCAAAAGTAAAAGGGGTTAAAATAAACGTATTTAGTGACAGAATAATTTAAATTAATTTTGATTTTACAGATTTTTGTTATGAGTCAAAATATTTAATAACCGATGGTTCTATTTATCCAGTAATTAATTGCAAGTTTTTTCAAAAATTTTCAAAAGTTGCGAAAATAACAAATTACTTTAAAAAAGACGAACCGCGTTGAATGAATAACCTGGTAAAAATGAAATTTATTTAGGTCACAAAGTTTAACATCTACTACCCATCATCCCTTAAATAAACATCAATTAAACGTATTAAATCAATTAAAAAATTATTCCAACACCTATGAACCCATATCCCGAGAAAGCATCATTTTTATATCTATAAAATAAAAAAGTTATATAGATATAATTGAATTACGATACATAGAGAGAAGAAAAAAGTTTGCGTTAAACTTTAATAAAATACATTATCTTTTTTTTTCACCTCTAAAACCTATAATACGTGTTTGAGATTAAGTTAAAAAAAATTTATATATATATATATGTGTATTTATTATTACTTAAATAAAAAGCAATATACACAAACATGCATGGAAAAAAAGCCTTCTTTTCTTTTCTCTAAAGCTCTAAATTGCTCAAGGCGTGTCTATATAAAATAATAAAACGCTTTTTATTTTTCATGTTATATATTACAGTAATTAAAATCTTAGAAAAATTTTTGACCGCAATATTTTTTTTTTTGGGTTACAGTAACTAAGTACCAAAAAAAGTAGATAAAGGAAATTTTTTTAAAATTACTGTAAAAAAAATACTTTTTGTATAAATTAATGGTTTAATTGAGAGGAAAATAGATTATATATGTCGCAGTCACTTTGGTGAAATCAGTGACTTTATAAAATTACTAAATATTATATTTAAAATTTTATAAAATTACTAGTCAAAATTGGAAATTTTATCAAAATAACGAGACTGTTTCGTAACTTTGTTGACATTTAGTAACTTTGTTTACAACAATACTAAAAAATAATATTCAAAAAAATTTTTTTATCATAATTAGAAAACGAAACAAATTAATGCTAAACAGTCTCAATAATTTTAGAAATTTTCTAATTTCGATGTACTCCAGTAAAATCAGGTGTTTAGTTACCAGCCATCGACAGATTTGGTCTACTTTTTTGGATCTCTGATCACGAATATCGGGGTTTTTTATGAGAAATTGGGGTCACGTCCTTAAATTTGCAAATACAACCTTTAAAAGGGGATAATTTTGACGTATTCGCTATTTGAGTGTCCGGATTTGGTCTACATAGGTTTTTTAGACCACTGATCACAAATTTGGGGGTCTTGAGTTTATGTATCCGAACTTGGAGTGTCCATGTCAGGGGTACTTTTGCAATTTAAGGGTGAAGCGGCAATTCGTAGTAGGCAAGACCCGAAAATTCAAGATCAAAGACCCAAAAAACCTATAGAGGCTAAATCTAGGGAAGGTCAGTAACTAAAAACCCTCCTCAGTGATTTGACTAGAGCATAATTGTAAATATAATAAGATTACTAATTTCGATTTTTTTTGTTCAATATTATTTCTTAAAATCGTTTTCTACAAAATCGAAGAATTTTATAAAGTCACCGATTACACCAAAGTAACTGCAACATATATTTAATACTGATACTACTACAAATTAATATATGTATATTTCTCACACGTCAAAGTAAAATATATATATATGTATATATATGTACATTAATTAAAAATTTTCTTTGTACTTATGAAGATATTCTAAAAAAAATGCTCTTAAAAAAAAAGATGGTTGAAAAAAGTCTTTGATCTTTTTTATCTTTTTATGTGTATTAGTAGTAGTTTTATTAAGGCTCATCTTCTTTTTTTTGTGTAAGTGTTTAAATATATGAATGTATGTGTTTTTGCTGACTGATAAAAAAATTACAAATTCAAATATATTTTTTTAATGAGAATGTATTTTTTAATAAGTGTAAGCTTGATTTATTGATTTGGAGTGGTGAGATATTAAAATTAACGTAATTAAGACATCTGGGTGATAACATTTTGTTTCTTTTAAGTTTTCATTTTCAGAAAATCTATATAAATGATCTTGGTAGGAAAATTACTTACTCCAAGCGCCTTATGTTCGCTGATGACCTCCAAATATATATTCAAGTACCTCACAAAGACTTCAACCTTGGTGTGTCCTTGCTCCAAAACGATCTCCACGAAATAGAAAATTGGTGCTCCTCCAACAACTTTAAAATTAATATTGATAAATCCAACTTCATGATTTTTGGCAAAAAATCCTCAAATTTCTTAGACACAAACACTTCGTTTTACTTCAATGGTACTAGAATTCAGCTATCAACAACTGTCAAAAACCTTGGCCTCCTTATTGACCAGGATATGAAATGGAGATCCCACATAAACTATATCGTAAAATCAGTAAATCATGTCCTCTATAGACTTAGACATTTTAAGCACCTGATAAATTCAAATCTACGAAAACAGCTCATCACTGCACTAGTTTTTCCTATTCTTGACTCTGGTGTTTTTCCCATGGGGAACCTACCCGATATGCAATATAAGCGTCTACAAAAGTTATTAAATGCCTCTGTTAGGTATGTATGTGATATTAGATATCCGACTCGCACTTCCCCTGATAGAATCAAGCTTGGTTGGCTAAACGTAAAACTAAGAGCTAAATACCTAAGTGCTGTTAATATCTACAATATACTTAATAATGGAAAGCCATCTTACTTGAAGGAGAAAATAAAAATTTATATTCCTTCCAGAAACCTCCGTCCTAAAAACCGCCCTCACTTAGTCGTAGAAACTTCCACAAATCCCACCTACAACAACTCTTCTCTGGTCTATATGCTCTCTTTCTGGAACTCCCTCCCCGAAGAAATCCGTCTGTCAAGCTCAGTAGAAGTCTTCAAATCTAGTCTTCACCAACACCTTCTAGAGATTGACAGACGTGACTCAAATCTTCGCTAAATTCAGTTTTATTTCTTACTCTCTTTTCCTTTACCTTTTTCTCTAGCCTCTTTTCTCCAACCTTTCTCTAAACCCCCTCTTACTTATACTCAAATTTATTGTATCCATTTGTTATTATTCATTAAATATTTGTTAATCAATTCTATATTTTTATCAAATTTATATTTATCAAATTTTATTAATGTGTAGCAACTTAAAAACTTTTGTAAATGTACTTCAAAATTTTGTACAACCTTGTACGATAATCAAATTAATAAAAAAAAAAAAAAAAAAAAAAAAATTTAAATAGAATTTTGAGTACAACAAACTGAGGAGATTGAAGGTTAAATAAAAAAGACAAGGTTTTAGTATTTCCTCAGCAGAAAAAATTGAACGAATTTAATTCCTTAAAAAATAGTATATTTACACCTCGTGTCCAGAAAAGTAAAGAATGGCCCAAATTGCACGTAAATTGAATTAAACTGCGATTTGGGACATTCTTTATTTATGGACAAGGGTCGTATACAATTTTTCTACGTCATCAGTGAGAAATATCTCCACTTTCATGGCTACTGTTCAGAAAAAATCTTTTACAACATTCTTCTCAAAATTTTTGAGCCAAGAAAATAATATGTAAAATTTTTTTATTGTCAGTTAACGGAAAAATAGAATTGGTTTGAAAAAAAAATGGTATAGAATCCTACCAAAAATTCATTTTTTATTAATTCTTAATCCCAAAAGCTTTTTATTAACGAACAAAGAATAATTTTTCAATTAAAACCCGTAGAAAAAAGTTTTAATAACATAAAATTTGTAAATTAAATTTCAAAGTAAGAATTTTCTCACACCTTTTAACTAATTTTCAATTTTATAATAAGATTAAAATAAAATATTTTGTCACTTTTTAGTTTTCTGATTTTAAAATATGATAAGAAATATTATTTTACAGAAATAAGTTTTTTTTTCTTTAAAAACTAATCAAAATGATAGACATTTAATTTCCTTTTTTTTAGACGAAGAAGAAAAAAAAATAAATAAAAAGTTTTACAATTAAATACAAAAAGCAAGAAAATTTTTTTCAGGTTTTCAATTAAAAGAAAAATCTTTTTACAAGACGTATTTTTATAAAAATTAAGTTAAAAGTATTTTGAAAGAAATTTTGTTTTTAACACCTGACTGGTTGTTGAGTAAATTTTTCACAAATCTTCACAAAGATTTGATAAAATTATTATGTTTCATAAAACCTGGGTATTTTAGGGGCCCATAAAAGAGAACCAATTGCACCGCGAACTTTGTCATCAACTATTTGAGTCTACTTTTCAAAAATCAGTGAGTTAACCTTTCCAAAGAGTCCATTAATCAAATCCCCATTAAAAAAAGCTCATTACCCAAAAACCCAATATTTATCTCAGAACCACCCATATACCTATAAATTAAACTGTCGGAAATGTTGGTCAATTTATTGTATAAAGAAAAAGTAAAAAAAAAATTAATAACACATGTAGTAGAAAATAAGACATTTTTATAACAAAAAAAAAAGCCATTCTAAAAATGGTCAAGTTATCTAAAGAAAAATTGTTATAGTAGTGTAAAAAGCCGGATGTAAAAAAAATATATAAATATATATAGGTTAGAATACATAACCTATAAAAGGATCTAGAACTTGGTTTAGCGAGACATGACGATGTTAAGACAAGAAAAAAAAATTCAAGAATAAATGGATTTTAAAACTTGATAACACATATGGTGTCTATTTTATGTTTACCTTATATATTCTCAACTTTCATTAAATGGTTTTTTATTTTGACCTATAAAATCTAATATGTCAGTTTTTTAAAAGGTTTCTATAAAATAAAATAAATTGATTGGTTTTTCTTTTTCACAAATGCAATTTTTATTGTTTAACATACAAATGTTGATCGATCCAAGATTTATATGGAGAAATTTTTGTGATGGCGAATTTATTATTGAATTGATCACAAGGATTTTGAATGTATGATACAATTCCAGCTAATTTTCCATTGATTATTACTGAACTACCATAATCATTAAAACAAAAATTGTCTGCTAGAAACTCAGAATGTTTAGCACATAACTGCGTTGAATCATTCAGGAGTAAATTATGACAATTTTCATTTTCCAAAATTGATAATTGTAATTGTAACATTTGCTCTAAATACTCATTGTTGTTCATTAAGTATCCCCAACCAATTAGAGAACCAAATTTATTAGAAATCTGCTCAGAATCATCAAATAACGACACTGGCTGACTAATATCATCAAATTCAATACTTTTACATAATTTTAATAACCCAATATCATTTTCAGCAATAGTACCATTTTCTGATAATTTAAAGTCTGGATGTCTGATAATTTCATGAACACTATGGAATTTGCCACCTGAAAGTCTATATGAACTGCCAGTTATAATATAGTAATCTTTAGAATCATCGGTATTTAATAATCTTGCTGATGTTAAAATGAAATTTGGTGATATTATCACTCCTGGAAATGATGTTTCTTCATATTTTGGTTTGTAAGCGTGGGTTATTGATACTTGGTAAGGATGATCATTAACTGTTGTGTATCTTGAGGTACTTGACTCAACTGAAATAGATTTTTCTTAAATTATAATTTTCGGATTTTTAGCTCTAAAAATTTATTTTTTAACAAATTCTCCACAATTTTGATAAAAATAAATGACATTCTAATATATACTTTTATTATAATTAAAAATTACTAAAATATTTAACTATTTTCAGTAAAGCTCTCAAAATGAATTTTCCCATATAAATTAAACCTCAAATTAAACATTACAGAGAATAAAGAAAAAAGGGACACTTAATTCATTTATAAACTTTGAGCTAACTAATTAACAATTTTACCTTTTTCTTTCTCTCTTTTAACGTAATTTACAATTTTTTATATAAAAACTTTAAAAATTATTTTTTTTTTACTTACCATTTAAAATTACAATTAAAATAGAACACGTTAATCCAATTATTAAATTCATAATTTTAATTTTTTAACTTGATGATTACCAAAAAATATTAACTAAACTAAAAGATTTTTTTTTTTGACTATTTATATAAATAAATAAAGATAATTTTGTATCCTAAATTTCTTATCTTATCAAAAATTATTTAATTTTTGAGAGTTATAGATAATTTGTATTTAAATTCATTTATGTTTTGTGCTATTTTTTTATTTAAACATATACTTAATTCAGGTTAAATCAACACTTAAATTAATTAAAAATATTATTTTTTATTTGTCAGTCAGAAAAAAATCATATATTTTTTAAAAAACAGGTGAGTAATCATTAATTACTTTTTAATGAATCATTTGAATAAAAAGTATTTAACATATGATAAAAATTGTTGAAAATATAACAATAATTGTAAGTTCATTTTTTTTAAGAATATATATTAGGCAAAATTTGTGAAATGACCCCTCTTTGTCAAATAAACCTATCAAAGTTAGCTCGTAAATTGACAGGAGTCGAAAATATGAACATTTTAAACTTTACCTATCCTGAAGTAGCAGTATCATTGTTTGCTCCACTGATATATTGAGATTCAATATATAATACTTCAGGATTTTCCTTTATAATAAGGCTTTTCGGGCTGGTCATGTGGTAGGAAAAAATAACATGCATTAGATGGGGACTGTCCTCGGGTATCCCATACTTAAAGCATTGTCACGTGATCAGCCCGAAAAGCCTTATACAATAAACCTTGATGCCACAGATTAGCGCTCTAGATACAGATCTAAAATCTGGATACAGCTCAAAAATTTATGCAAATTCTATTTTATTTGAAATTTTATTTGTAATAATTATTATTTTATAATGAGCATTGAAAAATTATATATTTAAATAACATAAACCAACTGTAATTTAAAATACAAATTTCTATAATACTAAAGGTTTTCAGAACTTTTATGCAATTTTACAGTTTATAAAAATGATTAATCAATGCTCGAATACAAAAGTTAATACCTGAATTTTATGAAAATAAGTATTTACCAAATTAAAGGTTAATGAATTCAAAATAACTATAATAAATGAATTTTCAAAACTTCAAGTTTTTATTTTTTTTAATATTAAATTAGCAATAAGTCTATAACTCTATACTTAATTCCAACTGAAATTAATTTTTGTTTAAAGTTTGGAGAAATACCTTACTCTTATATATATTATACCATTGTGACTTTGTAAAATATACACTTTCAGAAAATAGCAAAGATTTTTGATTTCTAAGACCCATACAAGCCCCCTATTTCTAATTTAATTCAATCTATGTTGCTTGCTGCGAATACTCACTTAATCTCACTAATTTTTTCATTTTGTAATTACATAGATAAATCAGAATTATTATCTTCTAAGAATTTATTTTAAAAAGTAAAATTTAATTCTTTTTAGTGACTCTGATAATATGATAATATGAAATAAAAAAGCTGTATAAAATAAAGTTTTGACATAATTTTTATACAAAATTTGAAAATTGCTATTTTTAAATTTAAACTTTCGCTCTGATATACACCCAAAGAAATTCATCACGCCATCTGCGACAAAACTGTAACAACTAATGCGATGGTTAGCTGTCGCATTTAATGCAACAAAAATGTTACAAAAATATCAGTTTTAGTACCACGTGACATATATTATATTAATATTATATATATCACGTGGTACTAAAACTATTATTTTTGTAACATTTTTGTTGACTTCCGTGAAGTTACCCCCCATATAAAAGTCGATAATACCAATCGATTGCGCTTAATTAGCCCTTTAATTTGGTAGGGTCAAAAGGTTTGCGCGTCCCTTAGTTAATTAATTAATCCAAAAAAACTTGCGGGGGATAGTTTTCATCCCCCGAAAAATTAAAAGTTATTTTAAAATATTTCCTTTTAATATAATTTATAAAAAAAGGTACCATTCGTTTGCGCGTCGTTTGCGCTTTCATCCCCCGCAATCAGTTAATATTAATAATAATTATTTAATTAATTAATAATAAAAATTAATATTTGCATTAAAAAAATAAAAATCCACGGTAGTGACGCATGCGCCGCGACATCTATATTGTTAGTTAATCGAAGTCAGCTGTTTGCTAATCATAAGTATACATAAATAAAAATACCCTAGTATATACATAAACATTAAAATTAATTAATTATTTATAAAAAAGCTAAAGAATAGTTTATATTTTGTGTAAACCATATAATTGTAAAAAAATTGCCAACTGTTAATGATTATAAGTAAGTATAGATTAAAACATAAATAATTAATTTGGACATAATTTTTATTACAGTTTTTATAACTGTAATTCTTTCAATAAATAATTTTAGTTATGTTTTTTTTTAATTACAAATTTATTTATTAGGATTCATAATTTTTACCACCATCACAACTTACATTTGGATTTCTACTGGCAAACTTACTTTTAGTGCAAAGCGTAATGAGTTGAGTAAATTTTTTGAATTATCTGAACTCTGAAGAATATATAAGCAAAAAATATAAAAAACCTCATAGGAAAAAGTAGAATGAAAATCATGTAATTGCATGCTGAATGTGAAAAAACTTTTATGACCATAATGCCAATAACTTGTTTTGTATAAACTACAAATGTTCATAAGCTCTTGGAATTTAAATTAACTCATTCTGGTAAAAACACCATCTGCAGTATGATGAATGGGAAAAATAATTCATTTTATATAAATGTTTGCAAGTTGGAGGTTTATGTCAAGATAGTCAATAATTAATTATGAATTGCGATGGTTGCTATCATATATGTGTATTGGACATTCCTGTCTTTCATTTTATCTTGCAGAATTAGAGATTAAGAAGAATAATCATAGTGAAACAAGAATGCACTACCAAAAACTGAAACGCTATTCTCAAAAAAATTATTTTGCCAAAAGATATGTTCTTGGTTTCAGGCCTTATTGTTTATATCCAACATGTGTTTGAAAAATGTGTTTTAATATTTTGCATTAGTTAGATTTTCATTTTGAAATTTACTTAAATATTTAACATTTTTTTTCTAACCACTACATATTATTTTAGATGTCTCTTTTATTTATGATGACAGAAAAAAGGATTAGGATAATGGATTTGATAAGCTATAAACTTGCAGTCCTGGTTAATTTTTCTGCTGAGATACAAGATCCTACAAATCATTCAATTAATGTCTTATGTATATGAACAATCAATTTTTTCTGCTACAGGCTTATAGTTATAAAGAGTAATGGCTAGCTTTAATTTTTAGTAAACAATAATCGAATGTTTTCAGCAGTTTATCTTTTATTTTTTAAGCTGTAACGCTGATGATTCTAATTCATCGGTTGAATTATATGGAGAGTATATCAGAGCTTATTGCTATAGATTATAAAAAGAGTTTGCCCACCGATAAAAAATTTTGATGTCTACTCTAAAATGCTCACCATATAGGTCTTCCGATGAATATGTAATATCATTATTTTAACTGCAGGCTTAAAGTTTAGAATTCAACGAACAGCTCATGTTTGGAGCTATAATGCTGGTAATTCTACATTATCGGTTGACTCATACAGAGACTATTTCAAATTTTACTGCGATAGAATGTAAAAAGAGATATGGCCAGCAATGAAAAATTTCGATGTTTCTCTAAAAGACTCTCCATAATGAATTAGAATAATCAGCATTATAACTCCAAAAATAAAAGAAAAACAATTTTAAGTCTCGATATTTATTTTCTAAAAAAATGATCTTGTTACTTTTTAACTTCAAGTCTACAGTTGACATATTGGTATTTAAAATGCTCTTCATATGGGTCTTCCGATGGATATTATAGTTGTTTTTTAATAATTTTTGGAGTTGCCTATAATGTTGCAGATTATTTAAAGCTGTCTCGAATGTATTGGAAATTAAGTTTTTGCTCAGAGTATAGTTTCGGACTTTAGAACTTTGTTGATCTTGAGTTTAAATAACTTTTTATTATGCATGTTATGACTTATTATGTTAATTAAAATAGTCTTAAAAAAACTCTTTTCTGATTGCAAATTTAGGTATAATAGGAAATTAATTTTTATTTAAAAAATTTTAAAACTGTTATCTATTTGTAATTTGTAGACAAACTAAAAAGGACCAAAAGATAAAAGACCTAAATTATTTATTATTGTACATATTTTTTATATTATTTTAGCTTATAAGCTTTGCTAGTGGTATTAATAATATTTTTTATTTCATTATTATTTCAGTAATGTAAAGAAATCAGGGGATGAAATAATTTTTTTTTTTAATATTTAATTGTGATTTTATATTTACAAAAAAATTGCACAAGTTGAAAACTACTTTATAATATATATGTATTATAGGTTTATAATTTTTTATTATTAAATGAAAAAAATAATTAATTGTTTTGATTATTTTAATATATAGGTAGATATTTTATATATTTTTAATGCTTTGAATAAAAATTTTTTTACACATCAATTTTCTTGTATGAAATTATTTACTTCTTGAGTAAACTTTAAATGGTAACTGGTAAATTTACTATGGGTAATTAGGATCAAATAATTGAAGCAAGGAACTTCTGGATAAAATTAAGCAATAGGTAATAAATAAAATTTTATCAGTCTTTGATTGAAGAATATCTATCATTACAACAAGTAACTCTTTATGCATGTTTAATTTTTCTGAACTAAGTGGGGGCTTGCATGAGTCGGAATTCGGAATTGTATTTTAATGATTTTTTTACATATTTTGAAACTATAGACCCAAAAATATTAGACACGCATTTTATTTTTTTTAATAAAATTTTATAGAGTAAAAACCATATTTTCAGATATTAATATATACTTTTATAGAAATAAATTAGATTCATTTGGCGATGGTTGGTGATCCCTTCTAAAAAAAACTTTGAACCTTTCTATGAACACCTGCAAAGCCGCGTCAGTTTTGGTTTAGTCGTTTGTCCATACTGTGGATGCAAAGTTGGACCGAGTCCAAAATCGTCATAGAGGACACAGGACGTGATTTTTTTTGCTATTTCTTGGAAGTAAAAATTTTGGAAAGGTCTCAATCCAGCACGCTCAACCTCTTTTGTTTAAGCATGGATTTAGCCAAGAAGGTTTAAATTAAACCTTAATTCGACTCAATCCACGCTTAAAAAAAAAAAAAGTAATTAACTTCAAATAAATATGAAAATTAAAGCCATAAAATCTTTTGTTTCTATTTCTACTGGTTTTGTCCAATCTTATATATATTTTGCATTAGTAGCCAATTTGAGCCTGAAGGTTTTGGAAAGTTTAAAATTTTCTTTAACCCTCCTGATCCTCTGTGTTTTTGCTTACGGGTTAAGGTTTTAGAAAGGTATTTGGCTAAAATGTCCGCTCAGTTTTGCGCCAAAAAATCCGGAGCAGCGGAAAACGAGCATTTTTTCGAATTTCGGTTAAAAATTCATATCTCCGGTCCTAATGGATATTAAGGAAAATTATTTTAGGGTTTCAAGCTTCACATATATATCTTCAAAAAAAATCTACCCATATTTAGATCCCTTGCAAAAACCATATTTATTTCATAACCTGAAAATTGACCTTTTTACAAGTAAAAAAATTTTCTAAAATTGAAGGTTTTTTGGGATAAAAACCCACTTTGGGGCATTAAATGTTAAAAAATTTTTAAACAAACTTAAGTTATTGAAAAATATACCTCAACCTTTGTATAAGTAAAGAAAAAAAAAATTGCAAAAAAATTAAGTTTTTTAGTATATATACAATTAAATTTGGGAAAAGTAAAAAAATGTATTTTTTTAGTGAAAACGGGTCAAAAACACGTATTTTTTTATGTTACATTCATTTGTACATGAAAAAAGTATAATATATGAAGAAATTAGTTCATTTGGAGCAAAAATAACAAAAATTTATTTGAAGTTAATTACTTTTTTTTTTTTAAGCGTGGATTGAGTCGAATTAAGGTTTAATTTAAACCTTCTTGGCTAAATCCACGCTTAAACAAAAGAGGTTGAGCGTGCTGGATTGAGACCTTTCCAAAATTTTTACTTCCAAGAAATAGCAAAAAAAATCACGTCCTGTGTCCTCTATGACGATTTTGGACTCGGTCCAACTTTGCATCCACAGTATGGACAAACGACTAAACCAAAACTGACGCGGCTTTGCAGGTGTTCATAGAAAGGTTCAAAGTTTTTTTTAGAAGGGATCACCAACCATCGCCAAATGAATCTAATTTATTTCTATAAAAGTATATATTAATATCTGAAAATATGGTTTTTACTCTATAAAATTTTATTAAAAAAAATAAAATGCGTGTCTAATATTTTTGGGTCTATAGTTTCAAAATATGTAAAAAAATCATTAAAATACAATTCCGAATTCCGACTCATGCAAGCCCCCACTTAGTTCAGAAAAATTAAACATGCATAAAGAGTTACTTGTTGTAATGATAGATATTCTTCAATCAAAGACTGATAAAATTTTATTTATTACCTATTGCTTAATTTTATCCAGAAGTTCCTTGCTTCAATTATTTGATCCTAATTACCCATAGTAAATTTACCAGTTACCATTTAAAGTTTACTCAAGAAGTAAATAATTTCATACAAGAAAATTGATGTGTAAAAAAATTTTTATTCAAAGCATTAAAAATATATAAAATATCTACCTATATATTAAAATAATCAAAACAATTAATTATTTTTTTCATTTAATAATAAAAAATTATAAACCTATAATACATATATATTATAAAGTAGTTTTCAACTTGTGCAATTTTTTTGTAAATATAAAATCACAATTAAATATTAAAAAAAAAAATTATTTCATCCCCTGATTTCTTTACATTACTGAAATAATAATGAAATAAAAAATATTATTAATACCACTAGCAAAGCTTATAAGCTAAAATAATATAAAAAATATGTACAATAATAAATAATTTAGGTCTTTTATCTTTTGGTCCTTTTTAGTTTGTCTACAAATTACAAATAGATAACAGTTTTAAAATTTTTTAAATAAAAATTAATTTCCTATTATACCTAAATTTGCAATCAGAAAAGAGTTTTTTTAAGACTATTTTAATTAACATAATAAGTCATAACATGCATAATAAAAAGTTATTTAAACTCAAGATCAACAAAGTTCTAAAGTCCGAAACTATACTCTGAGCAAAAACTTAATTTCCAATACATTCGAGACAGCTTTAAATAATCTGCAACATTATAGGCAACTCCAAAAATTATTAAAAAACAACTATAATATCCATCGGAAGACCCATATGAAGAGCATTTTAAATACCAATATGTCAACTGTAGACTTGAAGTTAAAAAGTAACAAGATCATTTTTTTAGAAAATAAATATCGAGACTTAAAATTGTTTTTCTTTTATTTTTGGAGTTATAATGCTGATTATTCTAATTCATTATGGAGAGTCTTTTAGAGAAACATCGAAATTTTTCATTGCTGGCCATATCTCTTTTTACATTCTATCGCAGTAAAATTTGAAATAGTCTCTGTATGAGTCAACCGATAATGTAGAATTACCAGCATTATAGCTCCAAACATGAGCTGTTCGTTGAATTCTAAACTTTAAGCCTGCAGTTAAAATAATGATATTACATATTCATCGGAAGACCTATATGGTGAGCATTTTAGAGTAGACATCAAAATTTTTTATCGGTGGGCAAACTCTTTTTATAATCTATAGCAATAAGCTCTGATATACTCTCCATATAATTCAACCGATGAATTAGAATCATCAGCGTTACAGCTTAAAAAATAAAAGATAAACTGCTGAAAACATTCGATTATTGTTTACTAAAAATTAAAGCTAGCCATTACTCTTTATAACTATAAGCCTGTAGCAGAAAAAATTGATTGTTCATATACATAAGACATTAATTGAATGATTTGTAGGATCTTGTATCTCAGCAGAAAAATTAACCAGGACTGCAAGTTTATAGCTTATCAAATCCATTATCCTAATCCTTTTTTCTGTCATCATAAATAAAAGAGACATCTAAAATAATATGTAGTGGTTAGAAAAAAAATGTTAAATATTTAAGTAAATTTCAAAATGAAAATCTAACTAATGCAAAATATTAAAACACATTTTTCAAACACATGTTGGATATAAACAATAAGGCCTGAAACCAAGAACATATCTTTTGGCAAAATAATTTTTTTGAGAATAGCGTTTCAGTTTTTGGTAGTGCATTCTTGTTTCACTATGATTATTCTTCTTAATCTCTAATTCTGCAAGATAAAATGAAAGACAGGAATGTCCAATACACATATATGATAGCAACCATCGCAATTCATAATTAATTATTGACTATCTTGACATAAACCTCCAACTTGCAAACATTTATATAAAATGAATTATTTTTCCCATTCATCATACTGCAGATGGTGTTTTTACCAGAATGAGTTAATTTAAATTCCAAGAGCTTATGAACATTTGTAGTTTATACAAAACAAGTTATTGGCATTATGGTCATAAAAGTTTTTTCACATTCAGCATGCAATTACATGATTTTCATTCTACTTTTTCCTATGAGGTTTTTTATATTTTTTGCTTATATATTCTTCAGAGTTCAGATAATTCAAAAAATTTACTCAACTCATTACGCTTTGCACTAAAAGTAAGTTTGCCAGTAGAAATCCAAATGTAAGTTGTGATGGTGGTAAAAATTATGAATCCTAATAAATAAATTTGTAATTAAAAAAAAACATAACTAAAATTATTTATTGAAAGAATTACAGTTATAAAAACTGTAATAAAAATTATGTCCAAATTAATTATTTATGTTTTAATCTATACTTACTTATAATCATTAACAGTTGGCAATTTTTTTACAATTATATGGTTTACACAAAATATAAACTATTCTTTAGCTTTTTTATAAATAATTAATTAATTTTAATGTTTATGTATATACTAGGGTATTTTTATTTATGTATACTTATGATTAGCAAACAGCTGACTTCGATTAACTAACAATATAGATGTCGCGGCGCATGCGTCACTACCGTGGATTTTTATTTTTTTAATGCAAATATTAATTTTTATTATTAATTAATTAAATAATTATTATTAATATTAACTGATTGCGGGGGATGAAAGCGCAAACGACGCGCAAACGAATGGTACCTTTTTTTATAAATTATATTAAAAGGAAATATTTTAAAATAACTTTTAATTTTTCGGGGGATGAAAACTATCCCCCGCAAGTTTTTTTGGATTAATTAATTAACTAAGGGACGCGCAAACCTTTTGACCCTACCAAATTAAAGGGCTAATTAAGCGCAATCGATTGGTATTATCGACTTTTATATGGGGGGTAACTTCACGGAAGTTTTTTGTTGCATTAAATGCGACAGCTAACCATCGCATTAGTTGTTACAGTTTTGTCGCAGATGGCGCGATGAATTTCTTTGGGTGTAAGTAGAGGGCGTGCAATTTTTTTTTGTTTACATTTTTTCAATAAACGTGTATCTCGCCATTTTTAAAAAACGTCCATATTATAAGATGATTCTGGCATTTTCTTTATTGTTATTTTTTCTGCAGTGAAGCATCAATTATAAAATCTAGTAGGTATATTTATAAGATTTTTTTTTTTAATAATTCTTTTTTCTTGTATAAAATGTTATTTGTATTTATTTATAGTTATTATATCTGACTGCTAAAGTAAAAATTTGTATTGTCTTTATTTCTTTGACTATGACTGATGGGTCGTTTTTTTTGAAAACCAATTTTTGTATTTAGAATTTAATTTATTACAGATCCTAAAAATGAACAATGAAAGTTCTAGTGAAGAACTTAGCATTTTTAGTTCTGATGACGATAATGAAAAGGAAAGTAACCAAAAATTTCCTGTTAGTAAACTTGTATCTCTAAATAAAAAAATTTCAACTTCAAAATGGGTAGTACCAGTTTATCCAGACCAAGAACTTTATTTATTGTTGCAAGGGTGTATCAGTTTATTCAAAGCAAATGTTCATGAAGAAAATGTAATGTGTCATATTTTTATCAAAAATGAACTTAAATCATCTTTTGATAAACTTATGAATGATGATGCAGTTAAATCTTGGACCTTAGTTGTTCATAATAAAATAAATATTTTATGTCATCAGCTTTTAGAGCTTATTGTATTAAAGTTAGATGAAGACTATTTTCCGCTTTTAGATTTACTTGCTGAAATTTTGAGTCCAGATAATGAGTACGTTTACATTACAAAACTTCAATATTTTTGAAAAAAATAATAATTTTATGTTTTAATTAGATTTCATTCTCATAATGCAGCTAAAACTTCAAAGGAATTGCTTTCTGATGACAATAGTGAAGAAAGATTTGCCAAATCTCCTGAAGATTCAGAAAATAAAAGAGGATGGCTCATTGATTTAATTAATCAGTAATTAAACTATTTAATCTTGTAAAAACAATATAAGAAACAAATTCAAAATTAAATTTTTTTTTTTTTAGTTTTGGAGGTTTGAAAGGATTTGATATTATTTATGAAAGATTTAAAGATGGAGAGGATTTAACAACAGAAATTATAAGTAAATTTCTGAAACCACTTGTTTTATCTTACGAATATTTAACTGCTTCCACAATAGATAAATATTTTATGCCCATTATGGTAAGCTTCTTGATCAAAATGAAATATTTTATGTACCTAATTAATTATTAAAAAATTTTATGTATTTTACGTAAAAACAGGAAATAGTTACAGATATAGTAAATAACTTGGGTAAATTTACAAAGAAGGAAGAACTAAATCATTCAATGGTAGTCATAAACGAAGCAATAAGATGTGCTTTGTCAAGAAAATTTTATAAAGAGAAAGTAACTGAAAGTCCAGAAACATTAAAACTTAAAAAATTGTTTAAAACTTTTAAAAGATCTTCTTTGAATGAAAAATTAAATATTTTAAATGAAATCAACAAATTAATCGGAAACACAAACAGTGGGCCTTATTTAAGTCATGAAGACGAAGGATTGCTAAGTGTTGATAAAGTAGCGGTAATTAAAAATTTATCTTGGTACATAAAATATTAACAAATTATCAAGTATTGAATTATCAAATTTTAGAAATGGATTCAAGATGATAGAGTTTTAGAAACTCTTCTTTGTGATTCCTTATTTGATCTTAATTATGTAAACAAATTAGAAAATATGTTTAAACTTATTGTTACATACAAGATTCTTAAACCAAATTATGTAAACAGTATTTGGGTATGTCAAATTGGGAAACATCAAGCCATTGTTAAAAATATTCATAATTTGTTAGCAAAACTTGTTAAAGATTTTAACTGTGAACAGTTAGGTCAATTATTTGAATGTCTTCAAGTAAATATCAAGATTACAAAATGTTTCTTAGAAGCTTTATAATTTTTTTTACTTTATTCTTCTTATTTAATTCTAGTCAAATTGGAAAATCGCTAATGGAATGGAACAGAAAAAAATTTTTAATTTTACTCAAAAATTAATTAAAAATGACAACAATGGAACTATTATTGATAAAGTAAGAAAATTCTACTTTATAAATAGATAATTAAAACAAAAAATTCCATAAATTATTTTTTTATTTTTAGGTCTTATTACTATTTTGGAATTTGTCTCGTTCAAAAGATTTATCGTCTAAACTAAAAACTAAAGCTTTAGCTTTACAAATAAAAATTTTAAGAAATGTTAATCCAGATGAACAAGATGATAAAAATATGTATTGGATTAATAAATATTCTGAAGATGTGCAAGAAAATAATAATTATACAATTCCAGCTCTTAGGCAATTGCGCAAAATCATTTTTCTTTTAGATGCATCAAATTACAAAGAAAGTCAAAAATACAGGTGAATTTTTGACAAAATGTTAGTTTTTATATTTTAATAGTTAAATTTATAAATTTTTTAATATAGGCAAGAAGTAAAAAAAAATCTGGACCAATCTGTTATAATGCATGTGAATAATTTGATTTTTTACATGGAACAAGTAAAAAATTTACTGAAAGAAAATCCTAATATTGATCCAAGTACATACACTTCAGATAATTGGTTTAATCATATTGTCCAAATTCAAGAAAGACTGACTTTTATAAAATTTATTTTTAAGGTACCTATAAGTAAAACCAAATAAATTTATTTTTAATTTAATAAATTAAAAATCATTTAAAAAACAGAATGGAGAAGTCTGCTTATGTGAAAATGATGCAGTGAGAATTTGGCAATGTCTTGTGGAAAATCCAGCATTTTTATTAGATAGATCACTTGGCTTTAAATGGTTTATCAAATTGATGAGTGATGAACCATATATTGATCCAGTATGCCAGAAAAGTTTTTTTGAAAATTGTATATTAAAATTTGACACAAAATTACTTACTAAAAGTGGGTTAAAATGTTTTGAAAGATTTTTTAAAGCTGTCAACGCGACAAAATATAAATCAGAACAATCAGAACAAAACAAAAATCTTGCAGATCTAAAGTTAATCGGTTTAGATTATTTATGGAAGGTTTGTAAAATCCATTACGAATTTTTTTTTTATTATCTTAATAATTTTAAAAAATTTTAATTTAACAGGTCGTAGCAATTAATTCCGGATTATCTTATCGTGGAATTAAAATTATAGAAGAAATAAATAAAAATTTAGGATTTCAATTGAAACATGCTTTTATGGATTTTCTTACTAATTTCAGTGCAGAATGCAAAAGTCAAATAAAACCTTGTGTTACAACCAGTTCTTTTACACAGGAACCTATTTTTCAAAAAAATGGTTACAATGGAGCTGAATTAATAAAAATGCATAAAATTGTTGAACTTATGAAAGAATGTATAAATGAATAGATTGTTACTTTTTGTTATTTACTTTATAAATATTTTTTTGTTAAATTTAAACAATTTTAATTAATAATAAAATAGAGAATGTATTGATAATTCAAAAAACTTATAACTGGTTTATGTGTTCCATGTTCAAAATTATTAAAAATTAATAGCTTTTATATGCAATCTAGATTGCATATAAAACACACAATTTTACACACAAAATTTGCTAAAAATATATTACAGTCACATATCCAATACTTTTATATAATATACCAACATAAATCTAAATACGCTTTTGTAAAAACTTTTTTTTTTAACTTATTTTTATTAAGAAAATAGATAAATTAAAAAAATTATACCAAGTAAATTTTACTAAAATCAATTCAATCATTCCGAAAATTGAAACATTTCAATAATTTCAAATTTTACCTCCCAATTTATAAAGAGGGCGCGAGAGTCTTCGGTTGTTTACGGTTGCTTACGATTGTTTATATTTTTCTGCAAAAAGTTAATCCACCATTATGGCATTATCGCTTTTTTGGAGTATAGTTAACATTTTTAAGCCTTCCAGAAAATCATTTAAATAGTTGTAAAAAAAGGCTCAATGTAAGTAAAATATAAATATTGCATACTGTGATAAATATTTTTCAGCTCTAGAAATAATAAAATGGAGGGAAACCCAGTTGATTGTAAAAATCATGGCAAAAATAAAGGTATACCTTTATATATACCTAATAAAAAAATAATTTTTTTAAACTGCGACTCAAAAATCGTGAATTTTAAATTATTTTTAGGTTCAGAAAATGAGAAAAATTCAGGTCACATTGAAAATGAACCGACTGAGATTAAAGTTGTTACTGGTATGAATCTTTATTATATATATTTTTTTTTAATAATTACCTAACAAAATAAAAACTTTATTTCAGATATGAATATGCTTAATAATGATTGTCTCAGAAAAATATTTGAGTTCCTGCCAATTTGTGATAAAATAAAATTTGAGCGAACCTGTAAGAGATGGCAATATGTTAGTCAATCAGCCTGGAATGATTTTAATAAATTGGACATTGGATCTTTGATAAGCGATTTTCTTAGTAAATATGGAGAACAATTTTATCAACAAATTGTTCAACAATTCATATCGCGAGGAGGAATATTTATAAAAGAAGTCAATTTAACATGTTCTGAATCATCAACAGTAATATCTTATGAAACTGTGTTAACCTATCTAATTCAATTTAGTGGAAATATTGAAAAATTCATTTTTGATGATAGCTGTAAATATTCATCAGAATTTGAAAATTCTTTGAAACTTTTATTTTTTAAAAATAAAAAATTAAAATCATTATCAATTCCTAATGTTGAAATAACTGGCGAATGTTTATTGTCTTTGCCATTTAGATTTATTGAAAAAATTTCCATTTTTGCAAATAAAGATTGTATAAATGCCGATCATTTAAAATTAGCATTTTCAAAAGTAAACAACTTGAAAAATTTAGAACTACAATCTAATTATGAAAATATAAAAGTTGTCTTAGAAGAAATTGCAATTGAAAAAAATAATATTACTTGTTTGAAATTATCAAAACAAGATAAGGAAAATTTAGGAAAACCTGATTTTTCAAAATACTTTTCAACTATGATCAATTTAAATGAAGTTCAATTAAATAATATAGAAGTAAATAAAAATGATTTGATTAGTTTACCAGCAAATATGATTAGAAAATTTGATTTTACTAACTGTGTTTTTCACAATGACAATGAAACGATATCTTGTTTGCCTAGTTTCATTAATCTTGAAGAAATTAAATTTTTGGGGATCGCAATTAACAATGAATTTTGTGATATATTAGCAAAATGTACAAATTTGAAAATTATCGGCATATACTGTGGTCTTGCAACATCTAATTTTGAAATTAAAAAAATAAGGAAACTACCAAAGCTTAAAGAATTGCGACTAGAAGCAATAAAAATAATCATTGTTGGTGAAGAGGATTAAAATTAAATTAATACAGAAAAAATTTTGAATCATAAATAAAATTGTTCATATTCATATTGAAGTTAAAATTTTGTTCTAAAAAATTTTTAACTTACATATATTTTTTTTTTGTTAATATTTTTAATTCTTGTTAAATTAATGATAAAATTTAATACCATTAATTTTTTTTTTTTTGTTATTTTATAAGTATTAATTTTAAAATTAAATTGTCTAATTTTGAATTAAGAGAATTTAGTTAATTGTAATTTAATATTCATTATTATTAAATAAAATTTATTATAAATTGGATGTTTTTTTCCCGTTTACTATTTTTTTAAAATAATTCATAAGATTTTAAAGCATTGAAAATTAAAAATACTTATAATATATTATATGTACCTATATCATTTACAGAAACTGCATGTTTTTATTATTTTTTCAAAATAATTACTAATAAATTTTTATTTGAAATTTTAAAGTTTTAAAATTGAGTATTCCAATTAATGTTTACATTTAGAGGGCGTATTCAACTCTCTCAGAATCTGCTCTAATATGACACACTCTGCGTATTTATCGTTTTGTTTTTTTTGTTTTCACGTGATCGCGGGTAAAATGTTCCCAATAATCGCAGTTTTCGTTATATTCATACTTATTTGTTTAATTAATGTTTTAATTTATTTATTTTTTGTGTATGACTAAGAATAATAATATAAAAATATAAAGTTGTTTAAATTTTTCATAAGGTACAGTATAAATTAAATATATCTATTTTTCAATTTTTCTCAAAATTTTAAAAATTTTGATAACAATAATTACAACGGTTTTATTATCATTATTATTTAGATTAGGTTTATTCGTTATTCACTTTCTTGTTTTGCTAATTATAGATAAAAATATTTGATTAGTTACATTAACCAAAAATATAATTTTAATTTAAAAGAAAAATTTTCTATCCATTTTTTATCTATAACAATATTTTTTACACATTAATTTTGCATTGAACCTGCATCAATTAAATGTTAATCAATCTGTTTCATTGAATCCAGTCAAATATGTCAATTGAATTTCCTGTACATAAACTAGAAGTTCTAGAAGAGTTCATTTCTAAAGCAAGATTGCTCGACCCAATATTACCTGGACATGAATTAGATTGTCTTTTAGAGGCTACAATAAATTTGTGTGAAAAGAATCTTGACAAGGAAAGTTTAGCTTGTCAAAGATTCTTAAATGATGTTCTTCTACGTTGTTTTCAAAAAATCTTGAATGATAAGGCAGTAGATACTTATAAACCAAATATCCATCAAAATATTAACAGACACTGTCATCGGCTCTTAGACATTATTACTCTTAACTTAGATAAAGATTACACTTCTTTGTTTGAGTTATTGGCTTTAGTATTTAATCCAAATAATAGGTAAGTCAAAGATTAAGCTGACTAAAACTCATTTTTACTAAAAAAAATTATATTTATTCAATAGATTCCAGACACACAATGCAGAAAAAATTTCTAAAAAACTGTCATCTAGTAATTTAAGTAAAGAAACTTTTGCTGTATGTCCTGAAGATGCTGATAGAAAGAGAGGCTGGCTTGTTGATTACATAAATGTGTAAGTTTAGTTAAAATTTCTACAAATTTAAGAAATAAATACAATATTTACTTTATTTTTAGGTTTGGTGATCTTAAAGGATTTAAGATTATATGCGATAGAGTTAATAATAAAGAAAATCTAACAGTTGAGTTTATTTCTAAAATCTTAGAACCATTTAAATTATGTAATGAGTTCTTAACTGTTGAAACAATAGATAAATATCTGATGCCCATTATGGTTTGTTTATAAATTTCTGTAGTTTTTTTTTAATCAACCAGTTATATTATACTCTAGTTTTATAAATTAATAGACAATAGCGTTGGAAACATTACATCAATTGAATGATCAAGAATTAAGTAATGAAAATATTTGTGTAGCAGTTAAAAATATCATTAATTCAGCCAAATTGTTATTAATACCTTCTAAAGGAGAAACGGTTTACTCTTTAGTGAAATTTCTCTTAAAGATGATTTTAAAATACTTCAGCAAACCCACTTTTGATAATAAAATGCAAGCTTTGGATCAAATCCAGGAAATTATTACACTTATTCAAAGTTCCCCTAATTTAGTTAATGAAAAAAAAGAAACTTTAACCATCCGAAAAGTAGCAGTGAGTATAGAATTTTTATCTCAAAACAAATAAACAAAATCAAATAAATTTATTGTTTGTCTTTGGATCATTAGGATTGGATCAAAAGCAAAGAGATATTGGAAATATTATTGAAACATGATTTATATAAAACTGAATATGTTATTAAGATTGAAAAAATATTTAAACTAATTATCGAAGAAAAAGTTATAACATATAATGATTTGAATTTACTTTGGGAAACACAAATTGGGAAAAGTAAAATTATAGTTAATAACATTCATACTTTAATTTCACAAATAGTTTTTGATTTGAATCCAGAACAATTTGAAGAACTTTTTGACTGCATTAAGGTATTAATTGTGTAAAAAAGTTTTAAACAAGATGATTTTAATATAATTTTTATTTTAGTCAAGTTGGAAAATAGTTAATAAACTAGAGCGAGTAAGTTTTTTTAAATTGTTTGAAAAATTGAATAAACAAGATATTTCTGGTTTTATCACAAGTAAGGTAAGATTTAAGTAAAATTTTTAGTCCTATATTATTTTAAAATAATTTTCTTATTTTGCAGATATTAAAGCTTTTTTGGGATTTGGCGCACTCTGAAGAACTGCCAACTAAATTAAAAAATGAAGCCTTGAGTTACCAGGTATTAATTTTAAAGAAATATAGTTTCGTCGATGATCATGATAAAAAATTAACATGGATTGATAAACTCATTGAAGAAATGAAGTCAAATGATCGATGGATGGTACCAGCTCTCAGACTATTACGTAAAATTATTTCACTTTTTGAACCAAATTCATCCTATGATCAAACAGCAACTACTAATACTAATAGGTACTGTATTATAGAAAACATTTTTTTACACTTAAATTATTTTTTTCAATAACCAAACTAACTCAATTTAATAAATTTTTTAACAGGCATGTTATCATTACGAGTTTGTTAGATAGTAATGTAATATCAATTGTGGTTAAGAGTTTGGTTAATTACATAAAACATGTTAGAGAGCTAGTAAATGATGAAACAATTATTGATTTAAATGAATATTCTCCTGATAATTGGTTTAATCATACAGTTCAAATACAAGAAAGGTTAAATTTTTTAAGATTTTTTCTCAAGGTAATATAAAATTTAATCACAACTAATCAAAATAAAAATAAATTTTAATAAAATTTTTTATTTAATAATTAAAGAACGGAGAATTGTATTTGGAGAAAAATGAAGCTACAAAAATCTGGCAGTGTCTTGTTGAAAATCCAGTAACATTACTGGATAGAAAATTAGGTTTTAAATGGTTTTTCAAAATAATGGGAAATAATCCTGATTTAGATCCAGTAATTCATAAAGAATTTTTTGAAAATAATATATTGAAACTAAAACCAAAGTTATTATCAAAAAGTGGTGTCAAATGTTTTGAAAGATTTTTCAAAGCTGTTAATATAAAAAAATATAAATTAGATAACTATGAAGAAAGCACCCCTGATAATCATTGTAACCTGATTGGAGTGGAATATTTATGGGAGGTATGTTTGTAAATAATAAATTTTCTGTGTTTGAATAATTAATTATTTTCAATTTCATTTCTATTATTCAGATTGTTACAACATGCCCTGAAGAGATAGCCAACTATGGTAACAGAATACTGAAAGAATTAAAGGAAGAATACCATCTTGAAAATTTATTTGCTGGTTTTCATAAAAATTACATTATCAGTTGCATCAAGAAATTAAATCTACACTGCAATACACTAACATCGCTTAAAAATGAAAAACAGGGTAAAAATGAAAAAAAAGAAAAAAAGTTATTTCATGCTCTTCGTCTCTTAGAAGAATATATAAGCGAATAAAATTTTAATTAATTTAAAAATTTCTATATTTATGTAAAGTATATTTTTAAAATATTTAAGTTAAAATTTATTATCTAAGCATGAATTTTAAAATTTTTATACTCTTTTATAATTAATATTGATAAGAGATTGAAAATATATGCATATAACTGATGTAAAATGTAAATAAGTCAGTATTAAAATTAAAATAATTTATTTTATAAAGTAGAAACTAGTATAATTATATTTAAACATCTTAAATTATTTTCCTTTATGTAACAAAACTAAAATGCATAAAAAGCTCTTAAAACTTATATTAAATATAATTATAAAAGAAGAAAAGAGAAAATGTAACTTTTTGTTTTAAAAAATTATTAAATTTTTTTTTTATATTAGGTAACGAAATAAGATTTTAATTACTATAAGTATAATTTTTATTTTTTTTACATAATACACATAGCAAATAATAAAAAAAAATGTACTAGTTGGGAGATAATCAAACGTAATTGTTAATTTTCTGTACGACAATTTTCTGGATAATTTCAAATATATAAAAGAGCGAATAAAAGTAGTTTTGTAGAAAATATATATCATAAAAAAAGTTTTTTAGTAGTAATTATTTTGTTATATTTTTATTATTATTATTGTAAAAGAAAAAGTTTGTTGTTAATTGATAGAAAAAGAGCGATAACTAATATGTCAATTTATGGTATATATCGATAAAATAAAGTTTTTTATATAAAAAAAAGTTTTTCTTAAAAAAAAAAAAAAATTATTTCTATATAAAATAATAATATCATCATTCTTGTTATGAAATTAAATATAAAAGTTAAAATAAACGTGAAAATTCAACGAACCTTGAATTTTTATGTAAAATACAAAAAACCCCTTTATATTTAACTTTTTCATTAAAAATCATATTTTATGTTATAAATCTGAGTTAGGTAGTACAACTATGCTATATATATGACCTAAAGACAAGAGAAAAATTTATATTTAAGTATTTGTAAAATATTCCTAAGAGAAATTTGAATAAAGTGGTGATATTCGCTCGAGGGAATTTTGTATTAAAAAAAATTTTTTTTTAATGATGTCTTTTATTTATTTATTTGTGTGTTTGTGTGTTATAAAATTATGTTTAATGAAACAACCAAAAATTTTTGTGAAAAAAAAATAGTTTTTTTTTTTTAAATTAATAAAATGATGAACAGAGAGAGATTTTGTAAAATTTATGGAATTTTAGGATTTAATAAAGCTTAAAGCACATAAAGGCATATTTTACATACCGAAAATAAATTCCTTTGTGTACAAATTAATCAAATGTAAAATTTTCTCTATAACGTTTAAATATATTGTTAAATTCTAGTAAAATCATGCAATTTTAACAAACAGCGAATATAAAATAACATTTCTGTCAAACCGATATAAAAAAAAAGTATAGAAATAATTTTCACATATGCGAAAAAATTGTTAACTTAAAAAAAATATATTGACAAAATATGTCAAGAAAAAAATAAATAATATATTTTTTGAAAGACATGGCGAAGATATGCAATTGTTAAATAAAAAAAAATTTACTTCTCAAAAAAATTTATAAATTATTGGTACTGACAAACATGTTTATACCTTTATATATAAACATATTTATATCATGTCAAAGTCAAAACTGCCTTACATTTCTATAAAGTTATAAATATTTATATGTATACAAGGGAGAGAGAACTATAAAGCTTCGTCATCTTTATATATAATATTATGTTTGGCATCATAATTATACATTTTCTTAAAGCATAATAATTTTATATATGAGAGACTCATCCTTACTCTTTTAGCTTTATATCATATCCTTGTATAAATGTTAAAAGGCGTACTACGTCTTTTTTGTAAAAATTGTTAATTAAAATTGTGTGTTTTTCAAGATGATTTTAAATTAAAGCAATTATTTATTTTAAGCTTTTATGATTGTAGTGCTGTAATAATCAATGATGGCATGTTATTGAGATAATTTTTTTCTGAGATACATAAGACACTTGATTTAATTTTTAAAAAAATTGGAAATGGAATTTTTTCTTTAATGATAGAAAAAGCAAGGTTAAATTAAATTTTTTATGAAAAATATTTTAATTTTAAATCCCAAAAAATTAATATCAACATTGGGATAGAATATCCTTGCTAGTATCCTTTATCGAGCTTTATTGTATAGAGCTTTTGTAGATAAAATAGATGCGTTTTCTACCTGTTTTAAAGAATTTACCGACTGCAGCTAGTATTTTGAGCTTTTATCCAAACTGTACTACCTATTATTCTGTGTATAAAAAAGCTCATTTATTTTAAAATGGTAAAATCGAGTTTAAATATCGAAAATATAACTGTTCTTTTATTGATTAGTTTATAAATCAAATTTTTTTTTCAGTATAAAAGAAAAAAACGGCAAATGAAAATTTATTTAAATATTATGTGGGATGTAGAACACTGAGTTCATTAACTTCTTTGTGAATACGCAGAAGAAATTAATGTAAAAAACAATAAACATAATTTAAATAATTTTAGAAATTTTTTTTTTCTCACTATTTAGAACACAATAGGTCTGATCTTTTTGTCCCAAAAAAGTTAACCTGGAGCAAAACTGGAGTAAAACTAAAAAGAACGCGCGTTCTTTTTCATGTTGGTAATACAAAAAGCAAAACTTTTTTTGAGGTAAAATTTGTTCACTGAAAATTAAATGTCACAACATGTTTAATATAGCTTTTTATCGATAGCAGTAAATAATTCTATTATTTAAAATAAAAAAAATTAATAAAAATTTAAATAAAATACTATCTAAACCTAAAAAATGTTTTAAATAAGCGCGAATTTTTTTTCTGTGTTTAACTCTAGTTCTACTTTTCTGGGACAAAAAAAAACAGACCTATACTGGACCTAACATGATTTCAAAGGTATTTTTTATTTAAAAAAAAAGAATGAACGAAATTCGGCAAAATTTTTAAATTTAAAATTCCCTCTACTACTCCTCTGTATTGAACGATGATAGCCGAAGGTAAACGATGACTACTCCACAAGCCGAATACTCCGTCAGAGTGCAAACTCTGATAAAATCGACACGCGTCCTGAAGTTTGAAAAAAAGGTATACCTAGTTAGGCATTATAATGTACCTATAATACTTTAATTAGAAAAATCAAAAGCAGTGTGTTTATTATTATTAGTAAATTAATAAATACGCATAATTTTTTAAATAGTCAAAAGTAATAAAAAATAATTAAGAAAATTGAGTGTACCATATATTTTGGATTACTTAAAGGTAAGGTTATAACTAAATTTTTTACATTATTGTTAACTGCGTGGTTACTTGTTAGTTAATGGCCTTTAATGCTCTGTTTTTCAAAATTAAATCTTTACGAATATTATATTACTTGAATTGAATTTTAAAATAACCGAAACCGCAAATGCTATAAGGTTTAGAAGAAATGGCATTATAGGTATTTCTAGATTATAAAATTACGCTCTTAAAAAGTATTCAATCATTTACATCAATTTTAGAAACTCTAGTAAAAATCAATAACTAAATCTTGTGTTCAAAAGATTTTTATTGATTTTTTTTTTAAATCTTTTGTTTAGGTTACAAAGTGCAGCAGTTCTGACTATACCAACAAACAATAACCGATAGATCATCAGTATACTTTTTTATTTGTTTGTAAATAAATGTTGCAGAAGATTTCGGAGAAAAAAAATTAACAAATAAAGGTATAAACCAGTAAATTTTTTACTCCAATAATATATTTATTAAAATTTAGCTTATTTTTTATTTAATTTTATGAGTTATAAACATTTATTATTTTATTTTTATGATTACAGAATAATGCTTAAAATATACATAATTTATGAAGATTTTTTGTCCTGAAAAAACCATCTTGTAGTATATTTCAATTATTTAGATTAAGAAAATTAAAAAACTATGGATTCCAAAAGTGAGTTTTTAATATTAAATTATGTTAACGATAACTCTTTTAATACAATTTATATAATAATAAAATTTACTTTTTAAAATTCTTTTAGGTTATAAAAAATTAAAAATAAATAATATCCCAGCTTCTTCAGCCTGTTTAAATCAGAAAAACATTAACGATTTAAACACTGATGTATTAGAGCAAATTTTTAAGTATTTGTCAACAGCAGATTTAATTATATCAAAAAGCTATGTATGCACTTATTGGAGGGAAATAATTCGAATAAAAGAGTTAAAGATAGATAAAAAATGTAAAGATGAGTTAAAAAAGTTTATTAAAAGATTCACAACAAGAGAAAATATTATTGAGAAAGTTATATCCAATGAAACAACTGATATTATCAAAATAAGTGGAGATTCAGATTGTCTAAACAAAATAATCATCGCAGATATGCTTTACTTTGACTTTTCAAAACTATTTGAAAATGCAGTTGAACATTGTAAAAATTTGTCGCATATAAAATTGGAAGGTCCAAGACCTCTTTTTAATGCTGATAAACTAGAATCACTATTTATCAAAAATAAAAATATTCAAAGCATAGATTTATGCAATTTGCAAATGAATTGTGATATTTTTAAAAAATTGAACCCTAAAAACATCAAAGAATTTAGGGTAAGAAACTGTTGGTATAGAGAAGGTTCATTATTTAATTTTCTATCAAAATTAGAAGCACTAAAAATATTTGAATCAAATAATAAAAAAATCAGTCATTGGGATCAACACAATATTAATGAAATTTCTGGATTAGTTAAAAGTGGATGTACTACCATTTATGAATTATCTTTGGCTACATGTTCTGATGATTTACTTACAAATTTGTCCATACTAATTTTAAATCAAAAGAAACTCGTGAAACTTAAATTGGGTGATACAAGAGTCAATAAAATTTTTTTAAATATTTTGCCAAAAGAATTTCTTGAAAGTTTACAAATTAATTTTAATGGAAATTTATATAATAATTTTTTGAATCGAATAGAAAATCTGAAAGAACTTGATTGTTCTATTGACAAACTCGATGATGACTTCATGAAATGTTTAACAGAGTTAAAAAATTTAAAGCGTTTAAGTATTTCTTATAAGCGTTACTATTTATCAGTAACTGGAGACACTTATATTGAAGAATTAAAAAACCTTGAATCAATTAGAATTGAAGAACAAAAACCTGAAAAATCAAGTATGAATATTATATTGTCAGCATTAAGCGAATGCTGGAATTTAAAAATTTTAGACATTTCTACATGCATATTTAGTACAGATGATAAAGGAATAGAGCGTTTATGTTGGATCATAAATTTGCAAAATTTGATTATATCCAGTGTAACTATTAAAGATACACAACTAGTTAAATTATGCAAAAGATTATTTAAGCTTGAAGTAATAAAAATAAAAAGATGTGATACAATGTCTGATGAATTAATTAGAACAATAAAAAATATTAAAAAAATGCGAAAGGATAAACATAGTTTATCAATAACAGATTATAGTAAAAATTTAAAATATTTTATAAAGGGCTATAGATGTTAATTATATTATAATATTCTATTAGTAAATACTAAACTGATATTTTTGTTAATTCTCTTATTTTCTCTAAATTTCATCTGTAAAATTGTATTACTATACATAATTAATTTAATTAGTAATTAAAAATTATTTTTAGATTTTTTGAATTATTATTGTTTAAATGAAAATAGAAATATTCCTTATCTGTAAAAAGTACAGATATTGTAATATGTATATGAATATATTTTTTTTTTTAAATTAATCTTAAAGATTAAATTAAATTGATTTATTTTTTTATTGATTTATATTTTTTGTTTAAAAAACAAAAAACAAACAATTTTTGTTATCAGAAAAATGATTCTTATGTAATGAAATGTATTTATATAATTAGTATAAAATAAATATAATGATTTTTTCAACTTGCTTAAATTTTATTGTGTTATTTATTTTTAATTTAAAAAAAGAGTTATAAGGGTTGGTCATTGGTAGTTTTGAGCCTCATCTAGTTTGTATTATAATAAATTAGAAGAAATTCGTTATTGCTTTTGGGATAATTGTATTAAAAACCTGCAGCTCTCTGAATTTTTTAAATAAATAAAAATAATTTGTTAATGTATTAAATATAATATTTAGTTGTAAGTATAAATTTTTTAAAACGAAATATTATATTTTTTTCGTCTGCTGCGGCTTTTTGAATAAATTATTGAAACCATCTTTTATAAATGATTGAGATCTCTTTTTTTACAATCGCCATGAGAGCGAGAAAGATAAAAAACTTATTTTATCTCATTTGCTCTTGTTATTTTTTATTCAAAATGTAACTGCACCTGCGAGCCAAAAGATACCTGAGCACCAAATTTTATCTTTTTAATTTTAATTAATAAAAATGTTAAAACTTTGCTATCTTTATAACATCAATTGACCAACCAGCTAATTTTTATTAAAAATTAAATTTTTTATAGTACATGAGTAACTGAAGATCTAGGACTGACAAAATTAAATAGAAAAAAAATGGATTTAGAAGGTATTATAATGAAATTTAATTATTCAAAATACACGTTTAGTTAATAATAAAAATAATTTTTTAGTTCAAAATGAAGTCGAATTAGGATTTGAATCAGCAATTACTGCTAAGACTGAAAGTTCATCCAACATTAATAATAAAGAAGATGACTCATTTGAAGAAAAGGTTGAATTTGATGATCAATCTGTGATAAGTATTAGCAGCTCAGAGGATGAAAATCTTTTTGCTGAACAAGAAATTGAAAATCAAGATACATGCTTAAACAAAACTGTCAGTCATAATTCCCGTGTTACAAAATTTTGTTTTGAAAAACAAGCAAAAATTAAAAACAATCCTTCAAATGCAAATTACAATATAGAAAATTTAGATGACTATTCCTTGATGTTAATATTCGATTATTTAACTCCTGAAGACAAATTATATGCTGCATTAACTTGTACAAAATGGGCAGCATTTTTGATGAAAACTTTAATTATAAATCAAAAGTTATTAAGTGAATGTTCAGTAATTTTTATAGGTAAAATTTTACAAAAATGTGGAACTCGTGTGAATTTTGTAGATATTGACATGTCTGAAAGACAACACTCAGAAAATACAACTATTGTAATATTAAATAAAATTTCATTATACTGTAATAATATAAAAAAATTCAAATTGACATTATTTGATGGTGTTAAATTGAATAATGACCTTGGGTTATTGTTTAGAAACAATCCTCAAATTCAAAGCATTTATCTAAAAAACGTATATCCTACTGATGGTAGTAGTTTTTGTCAATTAAGACCAGATGTTATTGAAGAATTAAGTATGTTTGATTGCATATTTGTATCAGAAAGTAATTTTTTTAGTTTTTTGTCAAAATTGAGGAATTTAAAGAAACTGGAATTACCCGCAATCAAATCAGTTGTTTCTAAAAATAATTTTATATATAAATTTATGAAACCTATTGATATAAATTATGCGCTTATAATAGAAGCGCTAAATAAAAGTGACTGTCAAAATCTGACAGAATTCCACATAAGTGAAATTGGGACTATGACACCCCTTTCTCTTTTATTATCCAAACAAAAAAAACTTAAAATACTAAAATTAGGATACAGGGTTAAGTATAGTAAAAATTTCGTAGATAAATTACCAAAAGATTATTTACAGGTTTTAGAATTATCCTCGCGATCGAATTTAAAAAGTTATAATTTTAGACAATTCCCAAATTTAAAAAAAATGAAAATTATTATTCCTCAATTGACGAAGGCATTCATTCAAGAATGCAAATATATCAAAGATTTAGATTTGGAAGTAAAAAGTGCGAGTGTGTCAAACATTGGTGAAGAAAAGTTTGAAAACCTGGAATCGCTAAAATTACAAGTAACAGATATAAACATGAATATTGATAATTTGTTGGAAAAGTTAGTTTTTAGTGAAAATTTGAAATGTTTAGACATTACCTCGTGCTTATTCACGTATTTTGGAGTAGATTGTCTATGTTTATTTAAAAACTTAAAATATTTATATGTTCATGACGTGATTGTAAATTCATTAATTGAATACGATAGCCTTCCTTATTATTTATTTAGAAAATTGAAGAGTGTAAATATTTTAGCTCATGATATCAAAGACAATTAATTTAAAATTTTTCTAATAAATTTAATGTAAAAATTTCGTATACTTAAGAAAATGCTTACCTTTTTTAAAATAAAATACATATATTTACTTAAAAAGTAGTATTAGTATTTATTTTTTTCCCTTATTGTTTCCTCTTGCTTATTATTAACATGGAACATTTTCATAAAAAGGGGTACTTGGTAAAATCCCGGTTTAGCAGGGACAGGGTGAAAAATTGACGTTTTTGGGAGTAGTAGTAGTATATAAATTCTTTGATAATAATTAGGGAGTATAAAATTATAAATTAAAACTGTTATAAGTGAACATGTTCCATGCTCGTTATCACACAAACCAGTTATACGTTTTTTTTTATACATTTAAAAGTTATCTTGAGGAGGGATCTGGCAAAAAGACTTTAATAATTTAACTTAGAGGCTTGAAATATTTTCAAATAAGGGACTTGAAATAATTTTGATTTTGGTATTTAAATTAGTTTATTTAATGCTTTTAAACTCATAAAACAACCCCATCATTATTTGCCAATTAATAGTTCAGATTTGTTATAAACTTTAATAGTCATTTTATTTGAAAGAACAATTTTAATGCGAAATTTTCATGAAAGGACAGTTATTGTTCTCGTTAACGGCGTAATAAAAGTCGATTTAGGTAAAGTAATTATAGGTACTTTACTAGGTTGCTCTTTTTAACTATTAAAATTCCGATTAAACTTCAGTTTGAATTTCATTTTAAAGAAACGTTTTGATAGGACAAGGATATTGAAAAAAAAATTAAAATTTATAAAATAATTAATGAATAAATTACTCACAAAAAATAATTGACGAATCGAATAACAAACAAGGATTTGAAAAACTCACCTGAAACATAGAAAAAAAAAAATTAAATAAAATTTTTGCAGTTTATATAAAGCAAGTAATATGCAGATAAAAAATTAAAGTTAATAACGGATTAGATTTTTGATTATTATGTTTGAAATTAAAACTTTAGCATTAGTAATCAAACTAAGTTTTAAAATAAAGTTCCGCCGAGGGCCTAGTTAAAATTCGTCCACCATGCGCGCCTTAATCAGAAGGAAAACAGTGGAGGGTAGAAACCATACACATCGACAGAGGAGATTTTTTCTTCTCCTCACGAGAGGAGGAGATTTTTACATTTCTCACCGCGGGAAGAGAAAATTTTTTTAAATTTAACCTAAAAAAATCAAAAATTAAATTATTATTCGCTAAAGTTAATATATTTTTACAAAAATGTAAATATTTAATTAAATTAGATATCATTGATTACTGAAATATAAATAATTGATGATTAATTAGCCGTAAATAATATTTCAAGATATATATTTTTTTATAACATAATAATATGTAAGATAATAAACTTATACTTAAATTTATATTTTAATTTCCATTTATTTTTACTTTAATTACTTTTTTTCAGATTTTCAATAAGTAGATTTTATAAAATAAGTTTAAACAGAAGTTTAAAGAACAGAAAATATTCAGGTAGAAGAATGTAATGTTTTCATGAACGAAGCTTTAATTGGGTTGTTGATGGCAGGTCTTTGTTACAAATTGCTACAGGGTCCGAGACAACCATCCCGAATTTTCGGAAGGGAGAAGGTAAAATTTTCCTATTATGTCCATGCTAAATCCCCTCCCTAAATTCGGGATGGTTATCTCGACCCCACAAATTATAATGATTGTTTTGGAGTTTTTCATTCATAAGTCTATTCTTGCTTCTATATAAATGTGTCTACGACCAAATGATTCAAACCTAATTATGGATCTCATAATTTTTGTGGTATCATAAAATATTTGAGATCTTCTAAAATTAAATTCTGCTAATAACTCAAAAAATTCACATTAATAAACCTCTTGCAAATAATATTATGCATCTTATACAAAATTCAAATAGATCCAAAGTTCAGTTATTATTTTGCATCTATAGCTTTAAAGCGGTGGTTATGTAACTTTTTAAGCCCAAATTCAGTTGTCCTATTTCTTATAGCGTTAAATGAGAATACTTTATGTATACTAAATATAATAAATAATATTCTTGCATCCTACGATATCAAGTATATATAGATCTATAATAAGTACATATTTGTTAATTACATTTATTACAAATTAATTATACACTATAAGACTATTTATAAAAGTATAATTTATGGTTTATCTATTTAGGTAATAGTTGTAAATAATTTTGGACTCATTCGAAAATCAGTTTTTACTTCCACAAATAATGAACTGACATCAAATTCAATATATGTGTTTATACTTTTCAGTCTAAGAAATATGACAACTAAATTTAGATATCGTATACACATATTTACATAAAAGCAAGAATAGACTGCTGAATGAAAAACTCCAAAACAATCATTATAATTTGTAGCAATTTGTAACGAAGACCTGCTATCAACAACCCAATTAAAGCATCGTTCATGAAAACATTACATTCTTCTACCTGAATATTTTCTGTTCTTTAAACTTCTATTTAAACTTATTTTACAAAAAATCTACTTATTGAAAATCTGAAAAAAAAGTAATTAAAGAAAAAATAAATGGAAATTAAAAATATAAATTTAAGTATAAGTACTTACATATTATTATGTTATAAAAAAATATATATCTTGAAATATTATTTACGGCTAAGTAATCATCAATTATTTATAATTCAGTAATCAATGATATCTAATTTAATTAAATATTTACATTTTTGTAAAAATATATTAACTTTAGCGAATAATAATTTAATTTTTGATTTTTTTAGGTTAAATTTAAAAAATTTTTCTCTTCCCGCGGTGAGAAATTTAAAAAATCCTCTGTCGATGTGTATGGTCTCTACCGTCTTCCGTAATATCCAGTATTTTATAACACGTGGTAAATGTATAGTTTCATTTTTGTTTATTTACATTTTGTTTTTAAAAGTTTCGTGTTCTATTTGTATCAATTTTTTATTCAACTATTTTTTTAAAACATTTTTTATTATAGTTGTCGTGTTTTTTTATTCACTGACTTATTTAAAACAAAATTCTAGTAATTGGTAAGAATTAATTTAATTTAGGGTTTAATATATTTACAACTCGTGTCTAGAAAAGTAAAAGTAATGGTCCAATTCACACGCGAAATGCGATTTCGGGCATTTTTTACTTAGTAAAGAGGCCGTACATAATTAAATGTATGCATTTTTTTTCTAAAGTTTATTCAAGGCTGCTTAATGGGATAGGTAACTTAGGTACCGACCCCAAATAATTAGCCCTAATATCTAAAAACTGTTTTTTCACATGAAACTTTTTTATTTGTCCTCAAGTTAATATCAGGTAATAAGTTTTGAGGTCACCAAATAAGAATTTGTAGTCCTGACCTCAAAAACATATTACCTAATATTATCTTGAGGACAATTTAAAAATTTTAAGTAGCGTCCCATAAATAACTAGCAAGTAAATTTTAAAAAATGAATTTTTTTTTAGCATATAATTAACTGTAGATCAATAAAAGGAAACTTCTAATCATTAAGATAAAAAGAAAAAAACAATGGATTTAGAAGGTATATATTTAATGAAAATTCAAATAAACGTCAGACAATTTATATTTAATTAATAACAAAAATAATTCTATATAGTTCAAAGTGAGGTTGAAATTGGTGAATTTGATTCAACAAACACAGTTAACCTAGAAAATTTGACCATTCAAAACTTTTTAAATAAACCAAAGTTGATTGAATTAGAACTTTCTTCTAGTGATAGTAATACTGATAATACAGAGGATGAAACTGCCCAAGAAAATTCATCTGATCAAAGTTTCTCAACAGAACCAGAGTTATTTGACATAGAATCTTATTCTAGTGACAGTATTGATAGTTTAGAGTGTCACGTTGTCGCAGAAAGTTCATCTGATCAAAGTTTTTCAACGGAACCAGAGTTATTTAACATAGGATGTTATTCTAGTGACAGTGTTAATAGTTTAGAGGATGAAACTGTCATAGAAAGTTCATCTGATCAAAGTTTTTCAACAGAACCAGACGTGATTGAAGTAGGTCATTCTTCTAATGACAGTAAAATTGTTAAAGTAGGGGATGAAATTATCATAGTCAATGATGAAGTTGAAACGAATCAATCTGTAATAAATATGGACTGCTTACAGGGTGAAAGTCTGTTTGTTGAACAAGAAATTGAAATAGAATATGAATCTGTAAATATAACAAACATTGAAAATTCAGATAATACAAATGTTAATGCTGAAACTCAGATAGAAATGAAGAATGATTCTTCAAGTGCAACTTTAAAAATTGATAAACAAAATTGATAACATATAAATATTTATGTTATATAGATAAAGTTAAAGCTACTCCATGACTAGTACGCAATGGGAAAATTTTGATCATAAACCATCAATAATTAAATGACAGTGGAGAAAATTTTATTGATGAAATGTGGAACTTATGTGAACTGTACATAGATGTTTTAAAAAAAAGTCTCTTATCCGAGCTCTTATTATGAATCTCCCAAAACATTCAATTATATTTCTCTAAATTGTAAAAATATTAAAGAAATAAAATTGATTTCATTTAAGAGTGTTAAATTAATTAAATAATGATATTATTATTCTAATTGGCTTATTTTTCGAAAACTGAACTTAGAAACATTTTTCTAAAAAACGTATAAATTGTATTAAAGGAAAGAGCTTTTAGATTTTGAAATCATGGTTATGCATATGCTGTGTTTTTATTTTATTTTTTAAATATATTAGCACAGTTTTTATGATTTTTGTATTTGTAAATTTTATGCGGCAAACAAAAAATTATTGTAACCAAAATTGTAACCATACAAGAATGTCTTGTAAAATTTTAATAGTCAATAATTTTTTATTTTATAATAAAATACTTAATATAAACAATATTATTTTATTCATCCCCAGTACACGTACAACATTACAAAAATTTTTCCACGTTTCTCAATTTTTGTTAACATTAAATATTACTTTAGGGATCTATGGGCAATTGACTTTTTAGAAATAGTTATCTCTATAAATGAACAGATTTAAAATAATTAGTAACTATAAAAAATACAAACATAACTTGGAATAGTGTTAGTTATTTTCTCAAAAATGCACTAAATCTTGAACATTTGAATTAAACCTAAAGAAAAGCCAACAAATACACGTAGGTTGTTTCTTACAATTAAAGTGAGCACGAGCAAGAAGTCTTTAATTTTTAACTAATTTTCAATCTCAGGAGTTCATTTTTTTCGTTTTCCAAATTAGAATCGATTCACCGACGAAAATGTTTTAAAAATTAAAAACTTAAAATTTTGATGTCCCTGCCTAAACTGATTGTAGATTATTTTAAATATTTTTATTTAAATAAATAAAAATGTTTTTACTACTTATTCTCATAATCAAAAATTGATTTGACGTAAATTTTTTTTTTTTTTGTAATAATAGTCTTTGTACATGTTATTTTTTACAGTTGATAAAAAAAAGATTTTCGCTTTTTTTTCGAAAATAGGTACATAAATTTGTATTTAAAAAGAGCGCCCTTAAAAAATCACCCCCACCTCTTTTCTGATATTTTCCATTTAAAAATTTACTGCGTGTTTTAAGTTTATTGATTTTATTGCTCAAAAGAAAAATATTTAATATTAACATCTTTTACCTATTTAATGAAACCAAATTTTTTATTTCAAAATACTAAAATTCTTAAATATATTTTATTTAACGTTATTTTATTATTTATTTAAGAGCATAAAGTCTAGCATAACCTTAAAAATTTATAAATTCATTGATAATTTCAACTTGATTTTAATTATTTTAATTTATTAATAAATAAAATGCGGTACAATAATTATTAATTGTGATAATTTTAATAGTACTGTATTATTAAAAATACTTTAAAACTATAATTTAGAAATTACAACAATAAGTAAGTATGCCCACTGTATATATATAATAAGTATGTAGTCTAGTTTTTATTATAGAAAATCATTTGTTATTTTTATTTATTTTTATTTTATCAAAATTGCAACTTACACTGAATATTTAATAACATATAATTAATAAATTTATTGTCTGTTAGAATTTGCAATACATTTTGTAAAAATTAGAAATAGTAATTAAAAACACAGACTCTATTTTTTGTAATTAAAGTTTGTTTTAATAAAATGATGATTTAATTAAATAATTTTTTTTTGCCAACTAGTAATTTTCACAACATGAACCCAAAATTGAATTGCAAGAATAGCAAAAATGCAAAATTTGTTTCCATTGATACAAATACTGCTGGTATGTATACTCTTATTCTATTTTGCCATACTAATATTCGCTATTATGAAAATACATTAATAATAATACTTTTTCAGAAACAAAAGAACCTAGCAATGCTTGCTTATGTCTAATTTTTGAACATTTAACAATTAGCGAGAAATTCAAAGTAGAAAGAGTTTCTAAACAGTGGCAAGAAGCAAGTAAATCAAGTTTGAATAGCTTTACTCGGTTAGATGATGAATTTTTCAATGATGAAATATATGAAATGTTTGAAAAGTATACATTGAAATTTTTGAAAATAATTTTTGCTAGTATTTTTTCAAAGATAGGAGTTTCTATAAAAGAAGTCAAAATAAATTTAGGAGCGATTTGTGATATAGATTGGGATATCATTTTTAGTTCCATTGGACAGTTTTGTGAAAATATTGAGCATTTTACTTTACTTGGTCCTGTTTCAGAAGAGGATAAATTTGATGATATTTTAAAACTTATTTTTTCAAAAAATAAAAATCTTATGTCTGTAATAATACCTGGTATTCTAATTACTGGCAAATGTTTATTAAGTTTGCCATTCCATTCATTAGAATCAATTGATATTTTTGCATGGGAGTTTACCATAAATCCTAAATATTTAAAAGAATCTTTCTCGAAGTTAAAAAATTTAAAATGTTGTCGGTTAAAATTAAATTACAAAGATATTGAAATTATTTTAAAAGAAATATGTGTATGTCATAATAAAATTACTCATTTAGGAATTGAAAACAAAACATTGACAATTTATACTCCACCCAAGTTTTCAACTTACTTTGCAAAATTAGAAAATTTAAAAGAAATTGAATTGATAAATGTTGAGTTATGTAAAACAGATTTGCTTAGTTTGCCAATGAGTTCAATAGAAAAACTTAAATTGCATTCATGTAGATTTAGTAATCAAATAAATGATAAAGAGGAATTTTTTTCATGTATTGATAATTTTACAAATCTTAAAGAAATTGATGTTAATATAATTGGATTACCAAACGACGAATTTTGTGAAAAATTGACAAAGTTAAGTAAGTTGAGGAGCATAAAATTAAGGGACTGTTGTAATGTAACAGATACTGGAATTATTAAATTATGTGAACTTCCAAAACTTGAAGTATTACACATTGCAGACTCTTATAAAATAACTAATGTCATTTTACCTTATTTAATGCATTTTAAAGAATTACGCATTACCAAAATTCGAGAAATAACAACCGATGGTTTATGTAATTTTATTGAAAAAGTAAAAAATATTGATTTGCTTATTATTGAATGTTTACCAAGTATAATTTCAAAAAATTATGGTATAAAAACAGTACTTAACATTGAAAAATTATATGAAACAGCTGTTGCAACATCAAAATTATGTAACAACAAAATTTTAAAATGTAAAAAATTTGATTCGTTTATTGAATTGAAATTTTTAAAATTTAAATAATTTTATAATTTTAAAATTTGTACTCCATTAGTGTTTAAAAAAATAATTTAATAAAAACTTGAACTAAAAATTTTGTAAAACGTATTTTGATAATTATTTTTATTTTATTTAATTTGTAAAAATGTTTCAAAAACTATTAATTATTTTTAAAAATTATTAAGTGTATGAAATTAACAATGAATGCATTTGTTTAGTAAAGGATTATTTTACTTCCAAAGAAAAAATTTTATATCATAATTTTTCTATTTTTTAATGCTCTATATTCTAATTAAGAGCATTAAAAAATAGAAAAAAAAATCCTATAATCCTTGCTCTGAGACTGTCTCCAGTTAGGGGTTGGAGCATGAATTTTAGAGGGAGAAGCTTAATATTTTTTCCCTTTCTATAAAAAAAAGCATTTTTAAAGTAATTCTTGTTCAAATCAATCATTCAAAGATTCATTTGCAACATTAAAGGTGATATTTTCTCTGGTAAATAAGTTCAAATGGGTATGTATTTCATTTTTCAACTAAAATTTAATTTATTATTTTATTTGTAAATAAAACTAAATAAATAAATATAAATAAGAATAATTTAAATATTTTTGTCAAAATTTGATATAGTAATAACTTGAATTTTATCAAGAATTTTATATATCAAATAACTCGCAATAAACATAAACAAGTTATAAAATTTATTATTATTCCCCACTATCAAAATTTAAAATTTTAATAATTTATATTTAAATTGGTAAATTTCGTAAAGTGCGCAGTTTTCCTAATTTTGATAGATTTTTATAGATTGCTTCTCCTTCTTATTGTATAGGTTTATAGACAAAGTAAAATTATTATTACTAGTAACAAAATTGTTTTCGTTAAAAATTAAAAAAAAAAATTTACTGTATATATTTTTTGTATTTTTGTATTTATTACTAACATACTTTTTTATTTGATAATCGCTTAAGCTATCTTAATAGTTTTTTTAATCCTCAAGTGACGAGTTGGTATTAACACTAAACACGCGTAAATAACGAAGTAAGTGTATGGTATCGAAATAAATGTTAGTAAATTTAAACTCTAAAAACTAATTACTTTTTGTAATTACTAAGTTGTGATTTAAAAAAAAACCTGTAAAGTAGCTAAAAAAAAAATTAAAAAATAAATTTATAATGCAAGCAGTAAAAGAAGAAAATTGTAGCAGTTTTCACGGTATCGTTATGGAAACCGAAAATGACTATAACAGTAAGGCTTGATAAATATTTTTTAATTATAAAAATCTTTGATTTTTCGAATAAAAATAATTGTTTTGTTATTTCACCAGGTATAAATAAACTAAACGACGACTGTCTCCAGGAAATATTTCAATATCTTTCGCCAATGCAAAGGGTGAGAATGGAAAGAGTTTCCCATACGTGGCAAGTTATCAGCAAGTCCAGTTGGAATAAATTCACCAAATTTGATAACCAGTTCTTAGAAAATGAAATTCTAACAAAATTTGATGCAAAATATAGTGAAATTATTGTTTCTAGCCTACTATCTAGATGCGGATGTTTTTTAAAAAAAGTTGATTTAATATTAAGTTTCGAAAATTTGCAAAAAACTTTTTTTTTATTTATTTTATCATTGGTAAATGAGTTTTGTGAAAATATTGAATATTTAAGTTTAAAAATTGAAATCGTGTTTGACTCAGAAAAAATTGATGATACTTTAAAATCTGTGTTTTTGAAAAATAAAAATTTAAAGTGCGTGTTGTTACCTAAAGTTATAATAACGGGCGAGTGCTTGTTGTTTTTGCCATTTGAGACAGTAGAAAAAATTGAAATACGTGGATTACAAGGTTTTATTAATCCTGTACATTTCAAAGTAGCATTTTCAAAATTAAAAAACTTGAAAAGTTGTGGAATAACAATAAATAATTATCAAAGTATCGAAGCAATTTTAAAAGAAATAGCTAATAATAATAAAAACAATTTAGTTCACTTAAAAGTAAGACATGAAAGTAAAGCATATTTTACAAAGCCTGAATTTTCAAATTATTTTTCATCAATGAAAAATTTGAAAGAAATTGAATTAAGTAACGTGCATTTGAGTAAAAAAGATTTAGTTAGTTTACCTATGAACCAAATGCAAAAACTGATCTTAGACAATTGCAAATTTATTGAACATGAAGATTTAGATGATACTATTTCATATTTTTATAATCTTGAAATAATTGAGATTAATAGAGTGGATTTCACGGATAAATTTTTTAGTGCAATGGCGGTTAATTGTAACAAATTAAAAAACATAAAATTAACTTTTTGCAAAAATTTAACTAACCAAGGAGTGATAGAAATAAGTAAACTTCAATATCTTGAAAGTTTAACCATGTTTTTTTGTGAAAATGTAACTAATTTAATCTTAACAAAATTATCACATTTGAAAAATTTTAAATTTTTTAACAACAATGAAATTACTGTTGATGACTTGCGTGATTTTTTTGAAAAAGCAGTGAATCTTGAATCAATCTTCTTAAATTCTCCAGGAACCAAAATAAAAGAAAAGTGTTTTGATGATGCATTTTTAATATCTCTTAAACGAAATAAAAATATTGTAAGAAATGAAGGTGCTAAAAGTTGTATTGATTGGAAATTTGTAAAAATTAATGAACTGTAAATTTTAATTAAATTTTCATTTCTTTATGGGACAATTAATTATTAATTTTACTCCAGTTAAAATGTGGTTTAGGGTGTTTAGTTACTGGATAGTAGACCATATCAATTAAATTTATAGTTACTTTTATATTTCAATATGATAAAAACAGTGTATTTCTTTTATATTCATAATAATACATTTGATTGTATATTGACAAAGGGTGAAGTACAAGTAACATATTTTTATAAATATTTGAGTAAATTAATAATAAATGACATAGGTGTCCAACCTAATATGTAAATTGTAATTATATCAATGTAAGAAAAAAATCAATGTTTACTATGTAAAAATATCCATAATTTTTAAAATTTAAATTTTTAATTTTTTATATGTATTGTTTTAGCTTTTGATAAGGGTACTAACATACCGAAACGTCAAGATAATAAAAATTATTTTATCACAACAACAATATATACTCGTGAATATGTCACTTAACCCTTTCATAATTATATTATTATCTTCATTCTGAATAAACTTATTTTATGTACCTACTATATTGCAATTGATCAATTATATTTTATAACAAAAAAAAAAGTTAGCAAATATTATTTTAGCATAACAAAAATACCTTATAAATATTATACTATTTCGCGTGATTAGTATCTTATTGCAGTATAAACTTTATAAAAACGTTATTTACTATTGGTACAGTAAATACTACGTTTTTGAATTTTAAATTGTAAATTATTTGGACCCTTGGTCACATGTTGTAATTTTTTTGACTTCATAACGACTGGGAGAATTTTTTAGTAGCAACATGAAAACTTGATTGAATTTTCAATATATTTACCAGTGTAATGAAAAAGGGTGAAATAAGGTAATATATTTACAGATAAACATAAAGTGTATATTAAAAACGTCCTTCGCATCTGTTTATTTACTTCCTAAAATATTTCGTGATATTTTTTTTGTCATACAAAATAATGAGTTAGAATTTATTTTTCATAATATTAATTAGTTCAATTATTTGTCCGGCACATAAAGAGCTGAATTTATTTTTGTTTTTCATAGCTAAACTAACCCGAGTCTTATTGCGTTAAAAAAATTTTTATGTATCGATTTGAAAATTTTTTTTTCACATCATGAAATATTCAAAATTTAGCATTATTTTTATATTATTTAATTTAATGTTGGTATACAATGAAGGAAAAATCTTTCGAAACGTAAAAGAAAATTCTAGTTATTATCTGGAAAATCTTGAAAAAGGTATAAATTGTGTGTCAAAATTTTTAAGTTACAAGCTAATGAAAACTCGACGAATTACACTTTTAACACCAAAAAATATCAGCCACACTTTTACGTCACCTGAAAATGATTTAATTATAAGAAGCTTAATGGAATCTGAGTTGGCGATATATTCTGTATCAGGAGATCCTGATTCGAAAGCTCTCTATTCTTTTACTAGCTCATATGCAATTATATTGATTGATAAACCAAGTATTTTGGAATATTATAAATCCACAGAACTGTTATTTATTTGTTCAAGGAATTGTTTGTTGTACATGATAATTTTAACTAGACCTTATATTAATCAAGAAAGCTTTTTAGAAGATGTTTCATATTTGTTAAAAATTTTATGGATAAGGAAACTAAGCAATGTGGTTGTAACGGGTTTAATAGATTCAGAATTTTGGTTTACTAAATCTTTACAATTTAGATCCAACGAAATTTGTTTTCCTGAGGAGCCTAAAATTGTTGAATCTTTTTGTGTACCAGAAAATAATTATGAAGATTTAGCTGATAGATTATTTCGTGTAATAGAATTTAACCAGTGTATTATAAAAGCTGCTTTTGTAGACATTTTTCCTTTTGCAATGAGCCTAGGTGATAACAGATACAGTGGCCATTTATGCTTAGTATTCAATGAAATTTCACAACACTTTGATTTTCAAGTAACATACGATGCTATATTACCTTATACTGTTACAGATATTCATGAATTAATAGTATCAAAATTAACAAGTGATTGTCAATTTTATCTGACTGGTTATATAGATAAACCCCCGCTGGCAGTAAATTATATGTTGCCATATGATGTAAGTAAACACAAAAAATTTATTTTTTTGAAGCTATTAACCCTCTGTGGTCACAATTCCTGCGAAAACCGCAATGGACACTGTGGGTCATTATGACTCTAGCCGGTTTTTGGTCAGGGAATTGAACTTAGACCTACCCTAAGGGTTCAAAACTAATTAGATGTATACTTGGATATACAAATTACAATACTTCACAGGTATTTAGTGAAAATTTTAAATTTTAGTATGCAAAAATTATAAAAAAACCAAAAAAAATCGAAAAATGGCCATTTTTTACAAATAGTGGTCTAATTTTTTTGTTTTTTGATATTTAAAAAAAAACCAACTTTGTTTTAATCGTTAAGGATACTGCTTTTATCTAATTAAGTTAGTTTTTTGATTTGCTTCAAAAAGTATATTTATTTTGAAGAATGAAGGAGTGCGCGAGGGATCGGTAGACGTAGTAAATGATGTACAATATTTTTAGTGAAAAAACTTATTTCGCATGTAGTTTTTATTTTAAAAAGTATAAAAATATTTATACATTTGATATTTTTTGGTATTTGGGTTCTGGAAGGGTATATCGGGCCATTGAAGTTTCGCCGTTTACCCGCGCTTAAATTTGACAGAGGTCCAATTTTATATTCAGAATTCCTTTATTTTAGTGCTAACATTAAGAAGGGAAAATATGAATTTGGAAAATATTTATTTTTTCGATTCACGTTTGTTTTTTTAACTTTAAACACAAAAAAAATATTTAAAAAAATTTAGCTTTTTTTACGATTTAGTCACTGTGGGACAAACTGACAAATTTAAGCATTAACTTCCGACGGTTGTCTAAAGTAAACTAACGCCCTGTCGAGTATTCCCGCCACCTGAGGTACTAAACGAAACCTCCCTCGAAACACTTATGACACCTAGGGTCCTTCCACTTAAATTTTTAATACTGTTATACTTGGCCAAAAAACGTCTGGGGTTATTTGATACATGTGTGACCACTGAAGGTTAAACGTCATTTATAACTTTGAAACTGTTTAATATTTCAAATATGACTTTGAATTTATAGCATTTAAAAAACCTTCGTTTTTTGCTATATAAATCCGATATCCAAATATTTTAATTTTGATTTACACTAGTAAATTTATACCAAAGTGTGATTCGCCGATATCCTTTAAACTTTCAAGTAGTAAATGGGAAAACATTAGATATTTAACTTGTATTTGGAAAATTGAATTTATCGATCAATAGGGCAAAAGAAATAAAAAACAAAATTATTTTTTATATATCTTGTGACGTTTCGTGGTTAATATTCCACCTCATCTGGGGCTGGATGCTAAAGTCGTTGTATGGTCTATAGCTTAAACGTGTAACTTAATACTTAATTTTTATAATATTATTAATGCCCTGTAAACTTAACCTATGTTATTTCTATACGAAAACTAAAAAACGCGTATACAACATAAGCCAATACAAATGGTATCTGTATTGCATTCTGTGTACATATACTATACGACACCTATAATATGATCTATAATACTTTTCTATACAGATAGTTGAACAATTATGTATAGGACTATATTTAATTTGTATACACCTGCTATAGACCATACAACGACTTTAGCATCCAGCCCCTGACAAAAATATTAATTATAAAAATATTATCTATGTAAAATGATTTAAAGACTGTTATAATTAATATTTTTGTCAGATGAGGTGGAATATTAACCACGAAACGTTACAAGATATATAAAAAATAATTTTGTTTTTTATTTCTTTTGCCCTATTGATCGATAAATTCAATTTTCCAAATACAAGTTTATACAAAAAAATGGGCGATAAAGTCATTAGCAATAAAATTAGATATTTAATTTTTTTTGGTAAAGTTTCAGCTTTTTTTATATACTTTAGTCATAATTGTATTTTTAGCTACTATAATAAAGTTTTGCATTGTCTATTTTATTTGGATCGTTAGTTTCGAATTTTTTATACTCAAGGGTGGAAAACTTTATTCGTGCATTACCGCCGTTGCGCTGTGCCAAAACGTGCACTTGAGTTTTTTGGGGTTAGAATTTTATAAGACATTAAAGAAATATGGTTTCTAGACTAAACACTTATAAATTATTTAGTTTTCTTGGTCATTTTTGGTGGTCAAATTTTCAGAAAAGGTCTACAACGGGTAAAATCATTAAAAACAAAATGATTCGGCCAAAACGTCCCAGTCCCTTAAATTTTTTAAAACTTATTACAGTTTGTGGCTTAAATTTTATATCCGAGGTTTTTCAAGGTTTCTCATTCCTATTATGATAATAATAAAAGCATAAAATTTAATCTAGGAACAAGTTTCAGAAATATAAACATCTGGCACGTTTGGGCAAAAAAGTATGGTAAAAAATGCTTGTTTTTTATTCTAACCTTTGCAGACCTTCTCTTAAAATTTGCCTACCAAAAATTACCTAAAAACTAAATATTTCCTAAATTTTTATTCCGAAAAACAAATTAGTTTTAATACAATCTTCTAATTTTATAAAATATAATTTGTGATCATCAACTTACTAGCTGTTAAGATTCTAAACCCAAACTATTTCTAATCTCTAAACGCGTATTATTGTAGATCCCTAAATCAAAAATATTCCAGTCCCTAATCCCGAATAATTCCAAGTCCCTAAATCAAAATTATTTAAAGTCTCTAAACCTGAATTATTCTAATTATTTTAAGTCTCTGACCCCCCCTCCTCCCTCCTTAAATTGGACAAATTTGACCCTCCTTTTTTTAATATTTTAAGGCTGAAATAAATAATATTTTTTAATAAAAAGTATAATCAAGAACTTAACTACAGTAAACCTATTCCATGGTTCTGGTAGTCTTTACACAAACCGGTTATAAGTTTAAATTTTATTTAATTAATTTGAAGCATTTCAAAAAATTAAATTAATATTATTAATAGCCTCATTAATTCATGTTAATATTATTCTAATTTACATTCGAACCCCCCTTCCCTTGAAACGGACAAATTTGACCCACCCCCTAATTTTCAAGTTTTGAAGTACCCCCTCCCTATAAACATGATCCATGTTAAAAGATAACCCAAAATAACCATTTTATAAATAAAAAATTTAATAAATAAAAAGCGAAATTTCACTGACCCATAAATGCTAAAAATTGTGTATTATCCTTGACTATTTTTAGCTTTCATTAAAAAAAATGTTTTACAGATAACATCAGTAGTTTGGTTATTACCAAAATCATCAAAAATTTCTTTAAGAAGTTTACTATTACCATTAAATGACGATACTTGGTTAACTTTAATGGCATTATTCATTATTTCTGGAATTGCGATTATATATTTTAAAATTGAAACAGAAGGTTTAATTGGTTTGTTTGGTTTACTAATTGGGGTATCTCAGCCTAATCAACCAAGAAGGATTTCACATAGAATTTTTTATCTTACTTGGGCATTAATTGGTTATCTAATAACTCAATATTATACAGCAACGTTGTCCAGTAATCTATTAATTGGTTCCAATCATAAACTTGAAACTGTTAAAGACATGATAAACTCAGGCCTAGAATTATCAGCTTCTGTTATCTTTATGCATATATATGGTACCCCAGATTCAAACATCAAAAACAATGAAATAGATTTATACGTAAAAGATAACATAGTATATACAAGCTTAGATGACTTTGAGATAAATTATGGCAATTTAATAAACGGAAGAAAAATTGATAAAGCTATTTTGTTATTAAAAAATTTTTCAATGATAAATTATAATACAAAAAAGTTATACTATGAATTACCGCAAATCGCTTTGCCTTTTTTTATATCGATTGCTGCAACCAGAGGTTTTCCAAACGTAGATAATATGAATTACTTTTTATTAAGATTAAGTGATTCTGGAATTATAAAGTATTGGCTGAAAGATTTTATAAGTAGAGATCCAATTGATGATGAAGTTGAATCGATTCAATTTTTAAGTTTATTAGAATTGAGACCATTATTTATTTTATTACTTATTGGTTATATAGTGGCATTTATTATTTTTTTAGTTGAAAATTTTTATTATCATTTACAATTGAAAAGAAATTTTTATAATTATTGTAGAACAAACAATGTTAATAAAAGAAATAAATTTTACAAAAAATATTATAAAAATAAATGTTACAATATAAGAAAATCGATTCTTCATAGATTGTGCAGGAATAAAAGATATATTCGCAAGTGAATTTTCATTTTTGATTTTATAAATACAAAAATATGAAATCTACATTCATATTTTTGCTTTGAATTTTTTCTTGTAATTACTAGTTAAAATGATTTTAAACTTTAGAAGAACGTGTTTTTTAACGAGAACTCTTAAACCTGTAAGTATGCTGTCAAGTCTATTTTCGAGATGCGATTGGTTTTTTAAAAGAAATTGATTTAGATTTAGTAAGCAAGCAAATGAATTTCATTCACTTTATTTTAACATTGGTAAAAGAATTTTGTGAAAATATTGAATATTTAAGTTTAAAAATTAAAATCGTGTTTGACTCAGAAAAAATTGATGATACTTTAAAATCTGTGTTTTTGAAAAATAAAAATTTAAAGTACGTGTTTTCACCCTAAGTTACAATAACGGGTGAATGCTTGTTGTCTTTGCCATTTGAAACTTTAGAAAAAACAGAAATATGCGGGCTTCTAGTGTTTATTAATTTTGCGGACATTTAAAATTAGCGTTTTCAAAACTAAAGAACTTGAAAAGTTGTGGAATAATAATAATTAGTTTTTAAAATCTCAGAAGTAGCTAATAATAACAAAAGTAATTTAGACCTCTTTAAAATAAAATGCAATACCCTGTCAACATGAAAATACCGAATTGTCCGTACTAAACTACAAAAAGGGCTTTTTCGTATTTTGTAAAATACTAAACAGCGTTGTTAGTATTTTATAAAATTTTCACGAACTCTTCTGCGTTTACAAAATACTAAACATCGTCGTTTGTATTTTTAAAACTACCATCTACCTAATTTATAATTTTACACAAGAATCGGCAACTAAATCGTATTTTGTTAACTACAAACGAGGCTCATTTAATATTTTATAGAAAAATATACACATATACAAATATACACAGATTATAGTTAAAATAAAGTGATTGTAATTATTGTTTTATAATTATTTATAAATTATAATAAGCCAACCATAATTTCTATTTTTTTAAATACAGTTTATTAGCAAAAATGGTCCAGTTTCCAACAATAGGCGTTTTTTGGTTATGTATAGCAGTTTTTTTTCGAATTTTCAATTATTATGTTTTTATGGTAGATAAAAACGATAACATAACCTACTACTTCCTTAGGTTAGACGTATCGTTATTCGTTTATTATTTTTGACTACTTCTTTAGGTTATGTTAGTGCAAAGCTTGACGAAATTAGAAATTATATGGTTGGCTTATTATAATTTATAAATAATTATAAAATAATAACAATCACTTTATTTTAACTATAATCTGTGTATATTTGTATATGTGTATATTTTTCTATAAAATATTAAATGAGCCTCGTTTGTAGTTTACAAAATACGTTTTAGTTGCCGATTCTGTGTAAATTTATAAATTAGGTCGTTGGTAGTTTTAAAAATACAAACGACGATGTTTAGTATTTTGTAAACGCAGAAGAGTTCATGAAAATTTTATAAAATACTAACAACGCTGTTTAGTATTTTACAAAATACGAAAGAGCCCTTTTTGTAGTTTAGTACAGACAATTCGGTATTTTCATGTTGACAGGGTATTGCTTAAAGCCTAAATTACAGCAATGAAAAATTATTTTCAGCAATGAAAAATTAAAAAAAAAATTCATTTGAGTTATGTGCATTTGAGTAAAAAAGACATAACTAATTTTCCAATAAACAAAATATACAAAAACTAGACCATAAATGATCTGAATTTCCAAAAATTAATTTACAAAATTTCTGAATTTCCATCACAAATTCAGTAAAAGCTCTACCTTACCATTGAATAAAAGCTTTTTGTGCATTCAAAAATCTGCAGATAAAATGGAAATATTTATTACCATTTTAAGAAAATTTACCAACACAGCGTAAAAGCTGAGCTTTTCCAACCCAAAACAAGTGCTGACACCTAGAATATTTTCCAAAGCGCATGCGCAAACAATTTCAATCGTTAAAAAGCTCTATATATACCAAATACATAATAATAATTTACCGGTTTATTGCTACTTATAAAATTTTGTAGCTATTTATTCGCATAAGTATTTACATTACATTTTGTATTACGTGCATTTAAAATTCAAAGCATGTACTTTATAAATAAATTGTCTTCTATTTTAATTTAAAAACAAGAAACATTTAAAAAAATAAAATGATACAATTAAATAATATAGCTTCATTTAACAAGAAAATAAATAAATTAAAATGTTAGAGACAAGTTAATTACCTATAAATAAGATTAAATTATTATGATTATCATCAGTTTATTTTCTAGTTAAATATCTAAAATTCAAATCACGTTATATCAGTCACGTTATAGTTTATAAGAAGAATATAAATAAAAGATGAAGAAGAAAGAACAAGACTTTATCGAAAAATCTTTCTATTTCTTCATAGTTTAATAGATGCAAAAAAGCTCAAAAGCTTCTCGGTTTCTTATCTCATTTTATTTCTTAGAAGAAAAAAAACATCCATTGGTAACGGTAACAGAGCTCCTTGAAATTTCTGAGATCGATAACGCATCCTGTCCCATCTCTCTTTTCATTCTATGTTTTCATTTCTCTTTTACTCTTTACTTTATTTTCAAGTTTAGATTCACCCATGTCTATACAATTTATACGCACTTGATAATTCCATATAAATATTTAATTATTATGCTAAATATGTGTATTTACCTATACCATTTTTTATAGCTCGTTACTTAGAAATAATAAGTTTATGTATGCATAAAATAGTAATAAAGTCTTTAACAATTTTCTTGTATAAAGAAAATTAGATTTTTTTTTTCATTGTGTTTTTAAGGAAGTAATTTAAATAATATGTCGTTTAAGTAATGGAAAGAAAATTTTTTATTTTTCTTTGGAATAAAGGCTTTTTATATTTAGAGATTAGATCTAGAATATTTTTTTTTTATCTTTATTTTACTTAAAAAAAATTTTTATTTTAAAAAATTTACAGAAATCTTTAAAATTTTTGTGATAAAGGGCGTCTAAATTGCTTTAAAAAACTGGTAAAATTGCGAAGCATTATCGCAGAGCGACGGCAGAATTGGAGATTTTTTTGATTTTATTTCAAGATTTGTAAAATTTTGATACAAGTTTTTTTTTTATTTTCTTAAACTTTCACGTATAAACCTGCTAACTGAATTTTTTATGCTTTTAAAAGCATTCCAGAGCTCCGTAATTATCAACATTTTCTATGGGGAATTTGGCAAATTTGGGCTGATTTGAGCTAATCGATTCCTGATTTCTTAAGGGAACATTCTCCCAGTTTTGAAATTGAAAATCGATTTGTGTTCAAAAAGTATTCAAGAAAATGGAAAAAATAATTAAATAAATTCCGCAAATAATAAAGAAACGACAGCCCCTAAAAAAAAATTACCTGTATGCAAGAATACAAGATCCGAAACTTTAAACGCGTTTTTCTCAAAACGAACTCTTTGAAAACAGCCCGCACGATAACAAAAAAACTATTGGTCTGATTTCAATTTTTTTTTCAGTTTGTTATGAAATTCTACAAGTTATGACCTACAATGAACCTGATCGGAAAATTTTTTTGGTCTCTAGGCTCCGTTTTGTGGTTAGAAATTCGGTCAAATTTCTATTTTTTTTCTATTTTCTTCATAACTTTTTTAATTTTTAATATTTTTCATTGATTATAGGTCATTAACTGTAAAAACTTATCTACTTTAATCAAGTGTTTTTTTTATTTCCGACGATCCTAAATGATGTGGGCCGATTTGGAACTTTTTTTTTAGGCACCAACTTCAGCGCCATCTCTTATATGTAAAAAAAGAGAAAATAAAAAAAAATTTTTTTTTGTGTTCATTATAAGTGTATAAAGCAGATGTAAAAAAATCTTTTTATTATGTAATCAACTTTTTGAGCAAATTAATCTAAAAAATAACGTCATTTTTACTCAAAACTGGGAGAATGTACCCTTAAAGCCAAAAAGCAATTAAAAAAATTTTCCTCCTACAGAAAATTTCCTTTTAGTTCCTAAAAAAAAATTATCGAATATCAAAAATCGAAGACGATAGCAGTGTAGAGGAACTAAAAAGAAAATTTTCTGCAAGAGGAAAATTTTTTTAATTGCTTTTTGGCTTCAGGAAATTAGGAATCGATTAGCTCAAATCACCCCAAATTTACTAGATTCTCATAGAAAATGTCGGTAAATACAGAGCTCCAGAATGCTCTATTTTATAAGAATATTGGAATACCAAAACTACTTTCTTGAGTTGGACCATATTTAAAAAGTTTAGATGTATTTGTACAAAAGTCCAAACAATTTGCGAATGGCTTAAGCTTTGTTAGAAGTTGGAAGTAATGTTAAAAACATTTTAAAATTGACTTTATCTGGAAGTGAATTAGATGAACTTTGTACTATACTATCTTTTCAAAGCTAAAGCAACTTAAAAGTGTAACAATAAAGTTGGCTAATATTGATTACAAATGTTTCTTAAAATTACCTTATGAATCATCAGAAGAATTTAATTTAGATCAATGAGAAATTGATAATTCAAAATATCTTATACACACAAAAGAACTTTTTAAAGGAACAATATTTGCATTAATAAAATTAAAATCTGAATCTAAGGTTAAAGAATTAAATTTATTTTCAAAAAAATACCTTAAAATCACATCTTTCCTATTAATATTTTCAAATGTATAAAATTTTCAATGTTTAAGAATTTTAAATATTTATGTAGATGGTGAAATTTTATCATGCCCACCAAAAATTTCACTTGAATTCAATTTCAAGCGATGATTTAAAAATGGCTTTTGGATATTTTAAAAAACTGTACCATGTAATTTTAAATAATAAAGAAATAATTCATTTATACTATTAAAAATTGCAAAATAATTAATTAATTTTAAGTTTATTTATTTTTTTTTCAATTTTAATTAATAGTACTTTGTACAGGGTTTTCATATGAACGATGGGTTTATTAATATAGCTGTGCAAATAATATACTTTGACCAACATGAGCCTCTTAGTCAAAGTATTTATTTGTGTGACTATTTTCTACCATGTATAAATGAAAATTCTACATATATTAAAAAAATAATGAATTTTGAAAAACAAATAATTAAAAATTGACCCGATAAGCAGATTATAAATAAATTATAAATTCTAAATTGAAGCAACGATAAAATTAAAACTTTGAATATTGAAATTATAAAATATATTCATTTGTAAAATTTTAAATAATGAGCTTTTGATAATTTTAATTTAATTTAACTAGAAAATCAATGTTTACTTTTATTTTAGTTTATTATCGAAGTAAAAATAATTTTAAAACATTTCTATTATTAAAAAATATAATTTATATCTTTTGTAATCGATAAATAATTATTCCAATTGTTCATGAATATAAGCTAATCAACAAAAATAAAAAGCAAAATTGCAATCATTTTAGTTTTTATTATTGTGCCTTTTTTAGAAAAAAAATAATAAAAAAACTTGGTAAAAATAATAATTATTCATGCGAATGCAATTGTAGTACGTAGGTACAGAATAGATACAGAGAAAAAAAGAGATTATCATTTCTTTCAGAAAAAAAATAGATATTTTGTGTGTGTATATTTGAAAATGTGTATACAAAATATATGCGGGGTCAATATATTGGAAATACCAATTCTCTGGAAGCTTAACTCAGGCGAATATCTATTTTATATATCAGAAATACTATTATTGTGCTTTTTTATACATTAAACTGATAAAGTAATAAAATATTATTTGAGATTAAAAAAAATAAAATATTGTTTTAATTTACCTTAAGTTGTAGTTGAGATCTTGCCAACCCTGCTTGATCTCTCCTGTTGCTTAATCTATCTGCTTCAACCTCAAGGCCCTCCGTTGAGGATTCTGTTTCGCTTAACCAAGCCAAGAACTTGTCTAAAGAACGATCGAAATTGTGAAGAGAATTCATTGCTGAATGTAACAGCTTGCCACGATTGATGATACTATAGATAAAACAGATTTAATTTTTTTGAAACAGACGAAAAAAAAAGTACAAATAAGTTTTGAAATTGTCTAAGGTTTTGTGTTAAAAAGAAATTTTCTTTTTTTACTTAATACTTTTGCTAACTTTTAAAAGTAATGTATCTCAAGAGATAAACTTTTTTATAAAATAAAAATAGATTTTTTTTTTTTTTTTGAACAAGTTAGTGTAATTTTTCAGTTATTTTTTTAAAATTAAATTTATAAAAAATTTTTTAAATTATTTTTTTTTCTTAAAAATTTTACCTTGAATTTAAATTGTTGTAACGTTGATTGATTGTTTCAGTAAGTTTCTTGACACGTGTCGTATCATCCTGTTGATAAACAGCAATTAACTTTTGTGTCAACGAGTTAAACAACTCAATTTGGTGTTTGAATTGATGAAGCTCAGCATGAAATGACTAGGAAATTAAAAAAGTTTATTTTATTACTTTTTTATAGATTTTAATTAAATATAAGTTTATAATAGAAATTTTTATTGTTTTTAATAGAAATGGATTTAGAAGTTTTTCAATTTTTAAAGCAAAAAAGAATTAATATATTTTTTTTTTAATTCAGGACCCGTTTTTATAATATGCAAATTAGATTTCCCTGATAGCTTAAAGGAAGAGCATTTAGACTATCAATTCGAAAGGGTTTAGGTTCAAGTCCAACTCAAGGAGATGTTTGTTAAAAATTTTTTTTATAGGTAATTGCAATTTTATCCATAAAATAGAAATCTGACGGATACTACAAATTTACAAATAGAAAAGTTAAAATAAATAATGTGGGTTCAATATTTTTAATTTTAATTGAGTTTCCACGAAGTAAAACTTTGAAGATTGCCTTTAACAAGTTTTTCCCTGATTTTACAATTTTTTAATTTCTAAAAGTTTTGATTGAATTTAAAAGTATAATACATGAGACATTTAAGTCCGGCAGTAGTACATAAGTTTTTTTACATTGCTTAAGTTGTAGGCAGTTTTAAATAAATGTTTCATTTGAACTAAATTGCTATTGCACAAATTAAAAAAAAAACCTTAATATATCGGGCCTTAAATTTAAAACAGCCACTATAAATCATTTCACTAGCAAGAAAAATTGTTACAATTCAATTGCATTGAAATGACACAATTCAAAAAATGAATATTTTTATTTGATAAAAAACTACTAATAAAGGGAGTAGGGCTTTTTTGAATTCGAATTTAGAGACCCTAAATTAGGCATCCATTTACAGTGGCGCCAATTTTCGATTTGCTTGTTAATGATAATTGGCCTAATAAAAATGGTTTCCATGGCAAATGGCGAAAAAGTCTACCTGTCTGGCAGTTCCTTGTAAATCTAGCTGGTTCTCTATTCGAATTTTATAAAAACTACTACAAACATGCAAGCCTTTGATTAAAAATCATCCTAAACTTGCATGGCTCCTGAACTCCCGTGAATGGATGCTCGTTAGTTACAACTACGTAGTGGAATAAAATCTCTTCAAAAGTTTATTGCAATATAAAATAACTTTTGTCCGAAAATTTAATATTTAATGAAAAATTTTCTTGGCGTCCAGACGCGCGCCGTCTTTAATATTTGAAATATCATAAAAAAAGCTTTCCGAAAGTATTAAATCTCATATTAAAAAAGAAAAAATCAATAAAATAAACCTTTTGCTCTCTAAGTTGCGCTTCAAGTACATCAGCTGTATGTCCAACGGATCTCATTCTTTCAAGTCTAGTTTCCATCCTCGATAACCAAACTTCAACTTCAGATCTTTTTAATTCAAAACGTTGACTATCACCGAGCATTGCATCTAACTGTGTTTTTCTATGTAATACTTTTGAATTTGTTTCATCCCAATGCTCACGTAATTTTGTCACTAAAAAATAAAAGAATATAAATTTATTTTACATAAAAAAACATGAATATTTTATGAAACGTAAAATAATATCTAAAATTCTATACACGCTTGAAATAATATCTTAAAGTAAATTTTCATTATTTAAATTAATCCCTTTTTGAGGTTATTTTGTAGATAAAAGCTTTAATCGAGCAAAATTATTACAACCGAGTTATAGGTTATAACTTACAGTATTTTAAGCTTTTGTATATTAAAACTGAAAAGAAAACTTTTTCTTTTATTTTTTTGCAAAGTAATATTTGCTAAAATGAAAAGGAAATATTAAATAAAGATGCATACTTTTTCTTAAGTATTGAAGAAAATCTATACTTTCAAAAAAAAAAAATTATTGAAATTTCATAGTACATTTGGAAAAAAGCTCTTCATTTTTCTAACAATAAATAAAAAATTGTAATTAAAGCACAATTAAAAAATATTTACGATTAAAAAAACATCATAATAAATCAATATCATTTTTTATATAAATAATAATTTCCTAAAAATATAAATTTTGATTTTTATCAAATAAAACATTAATATAACATTAATCATGATATCTTTTCGGTCACTGACACATGAATGCTCGTTAAATTTACGAAACGAAATGGATTTCGGACTGCATATACGTATTAATGTTGGAATTCCCGGAAATCGACATGTGGTTCATTTTATGTTATATATATTCATTTTACTATATCTATATCTTTTTTTGCCTATTCGTGCTTTACATCGCTTATATTCGCAATATATATATAATAATATAATTCAGCATGAATTTGCTTTTATGTGTGACAATTTTTTTTTTCTGTTTGTTCAAAAATTTTACGATTGGTTTGGAAATAATTATATTAGTACTTTTAGTGTGCTTAATAAAGAAAATTTAATTTACATTTATGTGTGTGTTTTCATTGGAATATGTGTGTAAAATTTTGCTAATTTAATAGAAATTTTAAGCTTCATTGTTATTATTATTATTTTATTGCTTTTATATTATTTATACAATATAAATTTGTACCCAATCACAATATTTCATTTTTTTTAGTTTTTTTATACGTACATACAGATACATCAATTTACGTGTTTTTAATGATTGATTATTATAAAAAAGGAAAATATTGGAATATATGTATATATGGGATGTTCCATAAGTTTTTCCAAAAACTAATTTTTTTAAAACTTTTTATGGGGTAGATTTAGGTATCGAACTGGTAATTTCAAATAAGCTCAGTAGCTAACGCAATTTTTTTTCTTCATTTATTTTATGTATTTTTTGAAATTTTTATTTTTATTCGAATTTGTTTGGAAAATTGATATTATTGTAGACCAGTACTTTATAGAGGCTACACCAGAATTTTTTTTCAAAAATTTTTTTTGAAGGCTTATTTATTATTTTTCCTTTTATACTCTAAATTCATTATTTTTTTAAAGTTTTACATGTTTTTCATAAATTTTAAAGGGGAGGGAGCTGCAATCCCCTTAGGCCCTACGCTGGCTACGCATGCCTGGATTACTGATGCACTAAAAATTTATTTCATTAATAAAAAAACTATTGAATCATTAAGTTTTTGCATTATTTTACTATTAAAGAATAATTTTTGTTTTGATTCGAATTTGAATAAGGATTTAAAACATATTTATAACGAGTTTGTATATGTGCACAAACAACTTGCATGAAAGGTGTTTATGTTTACTCGTTACCTTTTTATTACAAATATTCTAGCTTCCCAAAGTACCTTGTAAAATTAATTAAGACTCTAAGTTCGGGTTATTCTGTTTCTAACCTCAGATTATTCTAAGTCTCTAAAACTAAATTATTCTAAATCCTTAAATTTAAATTGTAAACTTTATCTTTGTAAATAGCTCCAATTCATCATTGACAAATGTATTCAGAAATTTTTTTCGAAGGAAGGTAGGGGGCAAAAACTAATAATAATAATATTTAATAAATTAAAACAAAGTTGGAAGTATTTCTTAAATTAAATTGTTAAACAATTAAAATTTTTTGAAAATAAGGCAAAAAATATTGCAATTTTTATTAAAAATGTTTACTTCGGGGAAGGAGGCGGGTATTCTTTACTCCCCTCTCTAGATACGTGTCTGTACATGTATGGTATAGAGGTTAACTCGGAGGATTTCAAATTATAGCTAAAATAAAAAGTACACAGTACCTAGTGTCCCATATAAGGCATAAACCAAAATTATTTTATTATTATTATACTTTCTGATTCTTCTCCGTCTGATGTCGTTTTAGCCCAAAATATAAAATTGTGCCATAATATTTGATAGGAGTTACATGGGAAGATGATTAAAGAATATTTCAGTTTACAATGTAAAAAAAAGTAATCTGCATAAAAAAGGATGTGAAATTTACATTAAGCTGTCTACCAAAAGTACCTTACCTGAAATAAGACCCATTCAATATTTTTCAAATAATACATTTTGACCCTCTTTTTCCCCTGTCCAATTAACATCTATAAGTATCGTTTTTAAAACATGCTTTAATTAAATAAAATAAAATACTTAGGTAACTTTTCCTTTTCAGAGTTACCCATATATAAAGATTTTTTCCTATATTAAAAAAAAAAAAAAACAAATTAATATTTTGCAATATTATAGATACTTTTTTGATTGTTTTTTAATTAAAAAATTGTTTTTTTGTTTAAAACTTTTCTCTATTTTTCTAATTAAAATTTATAGAAACATTTTGATAGACACTATAAAGTTTGAAATAAATTTAAAAATATTCAAATATATAAAAGATATTAATAAGTACTATTAAAAGATTATGTTTAAAAATAATATTTTAAATTGCAAACGATTAAAGTTAATAATTATTTTATGTATAACGGATTCGAATATAATTTAGTATAAATTACCCTTGAATCAATCATACAAATTTTATTTGGGAATCGACATTCGAATAAATTTACTAAAATTCTTGAATCTGTTTTATCCCCATATATCAGACTTTTATATACGAATTTTGAAATTTTTTACAAAATAGGATAATTTTAAAAATTTAGAAAAATTCAAAAATGGTAAATATTATATAAGATTTTAAATTTAAAATAGGTACCTAATCTTCGTAAATCAATTAACATTACTTTGTACAGCTATAAATGGGTTTAGTTCCACAACCTATTACAAAAAAAACTGTAAAGCTGGTTGCATTCCATATGGGCTAGTTCCCGAGCCTTATTAAGTTATTATGTAAATAAGCAGAATGACTCCAAAAGAAAAAAAAAATCAGCATTCTTCGCAGAGTTAAAAAAAAAAATACCACACGTGGACTATAGAAGTAGTATAGTTATAATTCTATGACGTGGAAGTGTTGTTTATGAGTGAATTTATTTTTGCTATTAAATTTTAATAATTAATACCATTTAATGTTAAATAATAAATTATCTATGGGAGATCTTTTTTTAATTAGTGCTGATAAAAAAACTGTTTATTTTAAAATAAAAAAATGTAAATTTAATGAAGTTTATTTGTGTCAAAAATATGAAAATTCTTAAAAATGTAAATATAGCCTATTGAAAAATTTTTTGTTAAATTACAATTTTTAAGATTTTATGTTCAACAGGAGAGTTCCCCAGAGTGTAGTGGACGATGCTTGGGAGCAAATAGATCCGTATCCTAACATCTTGAATTTATTCAATGAATTTAATAAAAAATTTTTTTGGAATAAGTTAAAAAATGTTGAAATCAAATGGAGTTCAATGGGAATGGCCAGGTAAATAAAGTTTATATTTTTGATGTAATATGCTTTAATAGGTTTCTTGTACTTATATAATTATTTGTAAATTATGCAGATGTGCTGGTCTATGCAAATATATTCGTACAAACAAAGAATGTGTAATAACCTTAAGCACTCCATTATTACATCAAAGACCAAGGAAGGATTTAGTTCAAACTTTGCTGGTAAGAACTTAAAATTTAATAAATATTGTTATTATTTTTTAACAAATTTTTAACTTTTTTAGCATGAAATGATACATGCTTATCTATTTGTTACAAATAATTATCATGATATTGATGGTCATGGACCAGAATTCCAATATCACATGGAAAGAATAAATATAGCTGAAGGAACCGAAATAAGTGTAATACTAAAATAAATATAATGTTTTACATATACTGGAGAAGGCGATGCACTGCAAATTTTAGGTTATAAAGAAACTGGCAAATGGGTGTTATTATATTGTAATAATATAATAAAACATATTGTTTTCATATCCATATGAATTGTAAAATCAAGTGTTTAAATGTACCGGTGCAATATTATTAACAAAAATATATAAAAATTATCACGCTTCGGAGTAAAATTATTACTAAAATTATATTATACTGTTATTTATTAACTATTTTATTTAATATTTAAGAAACTGATTATTATTAATACAGTCAAGAAATGAAGTTTGAAAAATATATTTTTCAACTTTTTTGCCACATATGAGCTGCTTGGTACAATAAAGTCGAATGGCATTTATTAAGGTGCAGGAGAAAGTAAGTATTTGAAATAGTCATACGAATTTATTGTTCCGAGCAGCTCATATAAATTGCTAATTATTATAAATTAAGATTTATAATAAATACTAATAACTTTTAAAATAAAATAAAAAATTTGGCATATATTTATTTGAGAAACCGATACACTATAAACAAAGAATATTTTTAAAAAAGTTATCACTTTTAGCAATTTATGAGAATAAATAAATTTCTACCAGCAGAAAAAAAACTACAATAAAAAAAAGTATAAAGGCATTCAAAATTCTATATTTTAAATAATTTTATAGCATTTTTATGGATTAATAATTAATATTAACTAAATAATAATTAATTGCAGAAATATTAAATAAAGTAGGTTATAATAATTAGTCATAAACAACAGAATAATAGAGTCCTTGTAGTAATTTTACTCCAAAGCGTGTAAATTTTGAGGTATTTTTGTTAATAAAAATGCATCGGATAATCAGGTGCATTTTCACATGAAACCTGTTTATTGAGAGTTGTACCTTGGGAATCTGAAAATCAATGGAGTGGTCAAATATGTGCCTTTTAAGGGGTAGGGTACATATAGTTAAATGAGACTTGCATAGTTTCGATTTAGGGACTTAGAATAAAACGGGTTTAGGGACTTGTAATTTGGGTTTAAAATCTGAACATCTAATAAAGGTGATAATTACAAATTATAAAAATATCGAATTTTACTGTATTTTATTGTTATGTAGTATTTACGCATTATAGCTAACTCTCACCTGTAGTAAACATGTTCAATGCAGTTTGGTTATATGTTTTTACTCTTAATTTAATGACTCATATGATAACTTCTATTTTTACAGTTTTTAACATCGAACATGTTTTAGGGACTTAGGGGCGTTAAAAAAATATGTAACACCAATTTTACGAAAAAATCCATGCAAGCATGACAATGTAACATCGCGTAACAATTTGGAAACCCTTACATGCGTTAAGAAATGTTATGTTTAGTAACAATTTTCGATAAATAAACATATTTTAAATATGACGTTTATATGTGATTAAAGGGAATCTATACGCATTGCAAAGTCTTTGCTCATTTAATAAAGAAAAAGCCAAGTTTAGACCACAGCCTGGCTTTAAATATTATAACTATAAAAAGGGATTTCGGTTCCAGGAACCATTGTGATAGGTGAAAATTTGATTTTTTTTGCATATAAGCACATTAATTTTTTTTTTTTGCCGAAATATCTCATTTTTTTACATAGGAGTTCTAGTTGTTAAAAACTTCATTATCATTTATTCCTTAATTTCATTGATTTCAATTTAAAAATAGTAAAAATTTTCGTCTCAACATTTTTTCCGTCCAAAAATAATATTATTTTTTATGACAATAATTTTTTTTTTTACTTTTTGGATGTAATACCTAATTTTTTCGGTGGGTTTTTAAAAGGCAATATCAAGGAATAGATAATTTTTAGTTTTTTTTTTATGTTACATATGTTATTATACTTTATTAAATCTATTTTGTGTATCTTATTATTGAGGAATCGTCCTGTCAATTTAAAAAAAATTTTTATGGAACATTATGCTGCTACGGTAACACAAAAAGTATATCCTCCATGACTGTTTATTAGTAACAAACCGTAACAATTTCATTGACCCATGCAAGCGTGTTCAGTGTTAGGTATTAACATGAAACATGTTCATTGGATGGGGTATTTGAAAAAGTCTGGCTCGCCAGGAGGGGTGAAATATTAACGTTTTAGGGAGGGGGGGAGAAAAATTGATGTTTAGGGGGGGGTGAAATACATAGACTTAGAATGTTTTCGATTCAGGGACTTAGAATAATTAAAAGTATAGAAGTCAGGGCCTGATCAGGCCCTAATAAGAACAAGAACTTAGAATACTTTAGGTTTATGGATTTAGCATTTATAATAATTGGGGAGTATACGTTAAAACTGTTATAAGTGATTCCATGATCGTTGGTTGCGTGAATACAAAAACCAGTTATAAGTTTTTTTTTTTTTGAACGGTGCGGCCCCTTATCATAATTTTGATTTAGGGACTTAAAATAATTTTGATAATGGAGTATAGAATTATAAGGATTTTAGGAGCTAAAAATTATTTTTTTTTTATTTTGCTAAAAATTATAAAGGCTTCAAGATTCAAAATACAAATTGTTGTATTTAATGCTCCATGTTCGTTGTATGTGTGTTCACAAACCGGCTGTAAGTTTTTTATAACCTGAAAATTGCAAGGTGGCCTTCCCTCCATGTAAAATTGGACAAAAATTATTTAGTTTAACTATTTTTTACAGATTTATCACAACTTTCACAAAGAAGCTAAGGCAATAAGAAAACATGTGTGGAGATGTAATGGCCCTTGTCGAAAAAGACGACCATATTTTGGGTACTGTAAGAAATCTATTGATTGTCCACCTGATTGGAGTGATTCTTGGTTTAAATTTCATGCACGCAAATGTAATGGACAATTTATAAAAATTCAAGAGCCACAAAAATTTGATAATTCATTAATGTCAATAAATAAATTATTTTCTAAGGAATCGTTAACTTTCGATGAAAAACTTCAACTATTAAAATTCAATGAATCAATGAAACTGAATAATAGTAATTCTTCAATTTTGAATAATAGTAGTTTTTCCAACTCATCCTTAAAAAGGAAAAACGATTATGAAGATGTTAATAAAAGTAAGATATTTAAAAACAGCAACATTATTGAACATTGTCCATCTTGCAACAAAAACATCGAGTCGAAAAATTTTATAAATCATTTAGGAAATTGCTTAAGCAATATAAATTTTGATGACGTTACTCAACGTATTAATATTATCTCAAGTAATATTATGAACGAAACTTGTCCAGTATGTCAAATATCAATTGATAAAAATCTTTTTAATGATCATTTAGAAATTTGTAAAAATAACATTGATAGATTTTTTACTCAACAAGATACCGATATAATGATAGTTGAATTAAAAGAAAATTGTCCATTGTGTCAAAGGCTTATTGAAAAAAATAGTTTGATGGAACATTTAGAAAAATGTTTAAATAATTTAACTTTCAATACTTTTGATGGACTTTTCACTCAAGAAGATATAAATAGAAGAGAAACGATTCCAAATGAATTAAAAGAAAAATGTCCAATTTGTGAAGTATTTATTGAAAAAAGTAAAATGAATGATCATTTGGATCAATGTTTGAACAGTTCAAGCTTAAATAACTTTGATGAAATTTTTACTCAAGAAAAAATTAATAAAAAAGAAAATTGTCCATTATGTCAAGCTGCTATAGATAAAAATTATTTAAATAAACATTTAGAAAAATGTTTAGGCTGTTCAAATTTCAATAATCTCAATGAATGTCTTACACAAAATAAAATTGAGAAGACTAATTTAACTGAATTAAATGAAAAGTGTCCAGTATGTGAAGTAATTGTTGATGAAAATGAATTGAACAAACATTTGCAAATGTGTTTGAATCAAATAACCTTTGATAGATTTTTTACGCAACAGGTTAACAATAATTTGTTTTCAAGTGCTAATTTTAATGAAGACAACGAAAGTCTTAAAACTCACCATAATATAAGCACAGTTAATTTAAAAGAAGAGTGTCCATTATGCTTAGCCAGTATTAACAAAAATGATTTAAACGATCATTTAAAATCATGTTTAAGCAGTCAAAATTTTGATGACAATGATTTTTAAAACCATTGCTTAATTTAAAGATTTTTAAGTTACTTTATTAAATTTTCAATTTGTATTTAAATTTTATAAATATAGCTAAGCTATATTGTTATTCAAATATAAGTATTTTTTAATGTTTTGTTAATTTACATATGAAAATAGCTATTAAATTAGTTAATTAACTGTAAATAAATTCAATTATAACAGTTTAATAAAAGCTATTAAGCTAACATAAAAAAATGTTAATTTAAAAAAAAAATGTAAATATAAAAGAGTTAATTTTAATAGTATAATTAACGCTAAAAAAATATATCAGAATATTATCTTTGTATAGTACAAAAGAAAAATCCAATAAACTCATTAATTATCTGACAATCATAATTTAAAAATTCTATTTTTTTACATAAAATGTATAGAAAATCCAATTTTATTTTATATATTTAAAAATAAATCAGAGTAGTTTATCTAAAAAAAGGATAAAAAAAAGCTATGAATACAAATGAAGTTTTTTTTCTCGCTTCTTAATAATAATCATATATAGAGTTAATTTATAATTGATGTTCAACGCACAATTTAAAAAGCTTAGTTTATACGCTCCAACACATACAAAGAAATATATAAAAAAAATAAAACATATAATACCTTTCAGACTCTCCAAACTCTTTTATACAGAGATGGAACAATAGGGTAAAAAACTTTACAGACAAAGAAACTTTAAGTTGATATCTACTCTTTATATGTGTGAAACATCAGCTGCTGGTTTATATATATAAATGCATTTTATATATATAAAAAATTGAGGATAAAAAAATACCTTTTTTTTTTTGTTACTGTAAAAAGCACTCGAGCATGAGCTTCTATTCGAAAAAAAGGGTTAGTTTTGTGGTCATATAAGACAATGAATGTGTTTTATACGATGGTTTACCTAATTTACTTTTTTGTTATATCGAGAGCGAGAAATTGGAATTTTTTATATTTATATGATCAAATTAGTAAAAAAAAAAAAAGTAAATTATCGAAAATAATCCAAAAAACATTTATTCGAAAGATTTAAATTTAAAATCTGATTTTAAAAATTAAAAAAAGAAAAATCTCAAAAAAAATAAAAGGACATAGTTTTAAGTAGGTACTTTTTTAAGTAGCACTTAAAAAAGCTAGGATATTACACTATAAAATACAAGTAGGTAATATAAAGCTTAAAAAAAAACAATGTACTTATACGCTCAATGCATTCTAATCACATTATACAGCCCCTTTACTTTTGTTGTTTTTATTATTGTAAAATGATTCAATTTAATTTTATTAGCTAGATAAACATTCTTATTATTTTTTTGGTCATTGGAAAATTGCACTTCATAATAAAAAATTTATACAATTTTTTTACTTGGCTTTTTTTAGATGTTCAAGCATTAAAAAAGTTATACTTGAAAAAAAAAGAGGTTTATTTTACTTTATCTTTTAGTGTTTTAAGTATTATTTTAGAGAAGATTAAGTTTTTTAATGGAATATTTATGTTTAAAAAGAAAAAGTTTAATTAAGAAATTTTTGAAAACTAGTTTATGTATTAAATTTAGTGATAAATAACTTTGTTTAATTTAATTTGAATAATAAATTCAGATAAATTGTTGGTCAACTATTAACTGATATACTTGATTGAAGTAGGTCTGTTATTAGATTTAGTTTATTGGAAATTCCAAGATTTTATTTATTCAGTGGTTTAATTTTAGATAAAATATCGAAGTTTAACAAAAATCAAAAAATCACATTCAATAAAAATTTAATGCATTGTTGAACTAACACAATTTATCTAACAAAAAAAAAAACAATTCCATAGAGAGTACAAGCACGTGACGATGCAGTCTAGTGAAAAACTAATAATTTTATAATATTCCATTGTGTTATAAATCATAAAAAGAATGGTAAATATTAACCTGGTTGAATATTAGCTAAAATTTCATTTTGCATTAATGGATTTTCAAACATAGTAACGTGATGATGATTCGTTGTATTACCAGGACCTAATGGATTTATGAAACCATGTATTGGACTTTGATTAAATGGATTATTAGATTGTTGTTGATTTCTTATTGTCGATGATGGTATTACCATACCAGGTAATGGTATACCACTTCTTTGATAATAATTATGTAATGGTGATGATGTTGCTGATGATGATGATGAATCTTGTAAATGATGATGATTGTTCATGTCTTGTAATGAGTTGCGACGTGACATTTTTTTGATATGTTTTTTTAATTTTTCACTTTATTAAAAAGGCATTTATAAATAAAAAAATCAATGTTTATTTTATAAACTATAAAAAAAATTTTTTTTACGATTTTTTTCACGTATTAAACTTTTTTTTTATCACACTTTTTTTAGTAGTAGCCAGCTTTTTTTTGAATAATAATCGTGGCTTGAATATACTTTTTTATTTCGTTGATATGTGTTTTATTCCAACAATAATAATAACAATAAAAAACACTTTATCACAATTTATCAAAAAAGAGCGAGCTTTTTTTCAAATAATAAACACTAGAGAGTTTAAACAAACACTAACAAATAAAACAATAAACAACAAATCTATAAAATATCACTAATAATTTAAACAAAAAATATTCTATGGGGAGCGGCCTTACAACTAAAACTCGAAATACACTAGACTATAGAGACTAGAAGAGAATATTCTCAACTCTAAAGCTTTTCGATATAATATTTTATTATGGTGTGTACTGTTGGAGGTGGTTGTTATATGCAACTTTTCTTATAAATCGTATTAAATCCATGTGTAAGAGAGAGATAAACAAATATTATGTATCCTTTTTTTAGCGCATGTGTACTAGAAATTATAGTAGTTTTAGTAGTAATACCGGTGCAATTTTGCTAAAGGACGCCGGCGCTTGCAAGCTTTTATACATACAGAGAGAAAAGGTGCTTCACCTCTCTCCTTGCCCTTGCTTTTTTACTGAAAAAAAAAAGTTTTCTTTATTTCTGTCTTTGTCTATCTTACGTTTGTATCCTTTATTATTATACATGAAATTGGTATGAAGAAGAAATAGCAATTGCAAAATTGTGGGGAAAATTTTATTATTATTTAAGAGGAGGTTTTACGTACACGTTATGTGTGCAAAAATTTTCTAATTATATTCGATATTTTTTTAATACTTATGCTCGTGGTCTCATTTTTTTAAGGACACGTTATTTGCTTTTATTTTAATGTTTACATAATATCATTTTTGTTTATCCATTTTTTATGTACACTGTAAAAAATTTTAGCTATGATTTTTTATGGGTTGTCATAAAATTTTGATACTTTTATTTACTGCTGTGTTGATAGGCTAATAATAGCTTTTTATTGAGTTTCAAATAATTTTTTGCCCCAACGAGAGCTTCTAAGAACCTTAAAATTTGAGTTTACATAAATTACCAATTGGTATCGAATGGTACCAAAAAAGGTTTCAAGATAACAATTTTAATTTCTATAAATTTTAAAAATATTAATTAAAACTTTAAAAAGTACACGAGCAAAACTGAACATCACTTTTTAAATAATCAACTAGATTTTCTTAATCTCAATAAAATAAAATTTACAGTAGCAATTAATTTAAATCAAATAAAAATCCAATTTATTTTTAATCTAAAATTAGCCATCGCTAATAAATCTAAACCCCAAATTAATTAAAAAAAGAATTTCAAGTATAGCAATTACATTCTTTAAATTACCCAAGTTAATAAACAAGAAATTGAACTTGTAAGATAACAAACTCAATTTATTATTAAAATAAATAGCGAAGAAATGTAGTATAAGTAAAAGTGATAATAAATTATTCAATAAATGTCAATTTTCTCTCAACAAATAATTTTTCTTTAATAGAATAAAAAGAAAATTAGAAGAAAAAAAAATAAAAGTTAAAATAATAAGAAAAAAGAGTAATTCAAGTAGTTTAAGTCAAGCTGTGGTAAGACGTCGACGATTACTATACACAAGAACTTTATTGGCATGAGTACAGTAACGTACTTTATTTTCTTTTTTGTATAAAAATGTAATAAGATTTTTTAAAATAAGTTTTGTTTATTTTTGTTTTTTGTGTAAATAGTAAATTTCTTGATGCGTAAAAGAAATATTTTTTATTTTAATAGGTAAAAAACTTTTTTTTATGTTACTTTTCCTATATATTCTTGTTACTACTACAGTTAAAGAAAATAAAAGTTGAAAAATTTATTACTTGTTCATGATATGATTATTAAATAGAAGCTTTTGTATGTAAATAATATTTTTATGCATATTAGACAGGACATGGTTTTTAAATAGTTTGCTTAAATATTTGAGAATTATTTCGGGTACCGGAAATTTGGGGGCAATTTCATCAGAATTTTTTTACTCGATTTTGGTAAATTATTAAAAATCAGGCTGAATACTACATCATAATTGATTCAAAAATTGGCCAAATTTTAGAGTGAGGTCAAATCTAAAGTTCCAATAACTTTATCAAAAGAATCACAAAACATATTTTAAAAATTTCATGCTAAAATTCGATTTTCAGAAAAACAATAAACTTTTTTTTTTAACGTAACATCATTTTAATTGGTTATAAAAGTTTAGAAACTAATAAATAGATTATACATAATATAATAATACATATAATAGTTTTATATATAATAATATTGAGATGAATAAATTTTCCTATGGCTAGACACACGCCATATATAAACTACCTTATACAATATATAGAAGAAGGAAAGTGCATGCTGAGATAAAGAGGGAAAATTGAGAAATATATAGGCGAGAAAACTGACGCATCATAAATAAAGTAATTTATGCTTCACGGAATTCTAACATGACAATGATACTTTAATACGTTTTAGAGGTTATGTTTTATACAGAAAAATATAAATTTTACACTTGTCTGTATTTTTCTTCTACCTTCTTTTTTTACCTTTTGAACTATGAGTTATCTTCTTTGATTTAACTCTAATTTATAGGTTATGTTTTTTTTTATCTTTTAAGTTATTTTGCAGATAGTTTTTAAACATTAATTATTTAAGATTATTAATGGAATTTTGAGGGATTTGTTTGCCGACCTGAACTTTCTTCCTGAAATATAAATTAATAACATCTGAACTTATTTTGTATGTATCAAAACACTCCGAACTTTTTCACCTTTAATTAAGTAGTGATAATCTGAGTGTTTTCATGATAATTTTACTGAAATTATTCTCACAAATAATATGATCTTAATTGATGTATTCGCGAAAAATTGATGAAGAGGGGGGAGGGCAGAATTTTAAAACCAAGATTCCCGAAAATGTAGGTAAGTAGTGAAAAGGTCCCGCGATAACGACGCAAAATTTAAAATTTAAATTCTGGGGCATCTATAAATCAACTGGTTAAATTTCTGCGACTATATTTTGGAACTTTAGTCTCAAAAATTAGGAACTCCCACGTACTCTATACGAAGACAACTGAAACAAAGTGGTCAGCCTAATTTCTCACAGTATTTGAAAAATTTCGTTTTAAAGATATGAAAGAATAACTTCCTGTTTTGGCAGCCTGACTTGGATTGACTCTGTGTAGAGTACACAGAAATATGAAGAAACCAGAATGATTTTAAAAGGAAAAAAATTATTGTCCTACAGTTTTGAAATTCTATTTTCCAGAAAAGAAATTGTAACTGGTTTTTGCAAGCGCAACCTAAATGTATGGAACATGTTTATTACAGTTCGTGCTAGGTATAATACATAAATGGTACACAACAAGCTTACAATTTGCTAGATTTATAATTCATAATTATTAGTTTTTTAGATTCTCAGTATATAAACCTAAGTTCTTCGCAAAAAAACAAAATGAAGTCCCAAAACCATACACCACTTCCTTTGATTTTTAGATTCACCCTGTGCCCCTCCCAATATACATATTTCATTTTTAAACTCATTTCTCTTTGACTTTTAGAGCTATGGTTGTTTGATTTTTTTTTCAAGATCATTGGATTTAAAAATATTCTTTATTTTCAAGGCCAATTAGAATAAAGAATAACTTTTTCATAAAGCCATTTTTCAATATCAATTTTTGACAGAGTTGGAATTTAAAAAATTTTAAATATGCACTAAAGCTTTTGTTATCTAAATCGTGATAAAATAAAAGTATAAGATTTCAGCAGAAGGTTTAATTTAAAATATTCATAATTATGTAAACAATTAAAATTGTACTTTATCTACTAAGATTTTCTACTATAGCAATTTTCCGACTAAACGCGGATTATATTTTCCTTGAGTTCCTTACATTAATTATAATTCTAAAAGTAAACAAAAAATAAAGCAAGTCGTAACATAAAACAGGATTTCTTACTAAAATTATTACATTTTATACTTCAAAAAATTATCATTTACTGTTAAATTAGGATTGATATGATTAAAAGTTTTATACGTCTTTTAGTTTAATTTACAGAATTTTCAAGTTTTATATGCTTTGAAAATTTTAATTACAAGCAAAATTTTCTAAAACTTAAAAAACAATTAATTTAATTTAATAATATCTTAGAATTTATAATTTAATCTAAATTTATTCATAAAGTTTTTACTGCTAAATTTTATTATTATTAGATTGTTTGTAAATTATTTACTTATTGCATTTACACTGTGTAAAAAGCACCAGAAATATTAAAACATCCGAAAATTTTAAATGGAGTTATATGTATTTTTGGTTACTAAAAACGATTTTGAAGGTTTAATTTTCCGATTGTTAGTTTTTGTAATTAGCAATCTCCCTCTAAAAAATAAGCACAAAATTAAGTTATTTTAGTACTCTCTGCTAAAAATTAAATATTTTGGGGAAAAAATGATTTTATCATTCAATGAAAATTTTATCGACTTGATTCAAAATTTTAGCATAGAAATGGAAAAAAACTGGCCAATTTTTGAGAAAATATGCCGCATCAGTAGGGGTTTGCAGTTTTCCGAAACATGGGGTTTCCAATTCGAAGATTCGGGGCTTTTTGGGTTGGTTCAGATTTTTAGACAGGGAAATTTTTGATTCAAACTGTAACTGTAGACATTTTTAAAAAAATTTTGAACTTTACCCCAAACTTGACTAAACTGAAAAAATCTCAAATTTTTGGGTCGGGTACCTCATGTTGTGGGTAAGTATGCACTTTAAATTTTAAGGGTTGGCTGTCACAAAACTTTTTTTTACCTTTGAGAACCACTTTAACACCCTTAATGCACTCTCTTTTAATTTCACACTTTCTTTTCCAACAAAAAATAAAGCAACACCAGTGTAAATTTTTTCCTTTGCATATAATAAAATTTTATAAAATTAAAACTCTTCACAAACTTTAATAAACAGCGAATCCTTTATACTTTTTTAACATTTATTATCTCGCTTTTTTTTATATTCTAAAACTTTACAGTTAATCATGAAGAAAAAAAAAACAAAGCATTATTTGTTGTGTGAAAACTAAAAATAAAAATAAAAACTCTTATTGTCGCAATTTTCTCTCTTTTCATTATGTGAACTTTTCTTTCATAACCTCTAAGCTTATCTCTAACTCAAAAAAGGAAGAAAATAAAATTTTCCTTTTTAGAAAAATACAGTATAAAAAATACTCTTGGTTTTTCCTGTACGGTCACATCATATATAAAAAATCTTATAAAAAAAGAAAAACTCTCAACATTTTCTTTTTTTTGTTAACTTTATTTCCTTTAAAAATGGCCGACAATAAAGTAAAAAAAAAAAAAATTTGAAAAACTGTACACGTACATTTTTATATATACACACCAGTTTTGTTCGTCCGTTTATCAGAAAGTGTACACAGAGAAAAAAAAGGAAAAACAAGTAGATCTTGTAAAATTTTTTTTTCTTAGCCAATACAGGATTAAAAAAAAAGGAAAAAAAAACTGATGTTTCATTTTATTGAGTTTTCTTAAGTTGTATTAATAAATTATATTTTTTCCTCCTTTTTCTATTTATCTATACATCTTTACTTTATTAGCACTTATTAAACAAAATTTTCAGTCATTAACTTGAATGTATGAGTGAATAGTAGTTGTATATGTAAAAAAAAAGTGTACATGTATAGGAAGAAAATTTTTACAAAGCTATTTGAGTACCTGACAAACTGTGATAAGAAATAATTAATGCTCTAACACGTATATGCTTTTCAGATTTCAAAAAGTTAAAATACTCTGTACTTATGTTAAAGAGGAAAGAATCTACAGGGAAAAAAAATATATGTGAGAGTCAAAAGAAATTTATTTTTTAATTAAAAATTTATACTTTTGAGAATTAAAACTTTAATTGATAAATTAGCCTTTTGTGGAAATTATTATTAATTTGTTTTGTAATTTTGTGTTATAATCAAAAAAGACACTTTGTGAGGTATTTTGATAGCTATTGTGTTTAAAACTATTATTTAATATTTTATTGAATTTATATAAACCAATTTTGTGTTTATTCTTTGAAATTTGATTAATGGATTTTGTTGTGTAATTTAATTTTATGCCATGGAGCTGGTATTGATGTTAGGAAAAGCTTGAAAGAGCTGTTTTATAGAATGTTGAATGGATCTAAACATGTTTTGTAAGCGGGAAATTCTATTTTAGCCTTGTCGGCGTAGAATAAACAAATTATTTATATCAGCAGGCAGTTTTAATTTAGCTGGGTTGTTTAAAAAATTAAATATTTGCTTTAATTTTGCTCCAAAGTGAAAATTGCTTATATAATGGATAAAGGGCTTTAAATTTAAAAAAAATTCAGCTTAATTTAAGCAACCTTACACTGTTCAGTCTAATTTTGTTCTAAAGGTAACTTTTTTCATAGAATCCAAATTCTGAGCTTTGCAGTAATTTGTTTTAAAATACTTTATTGAAATATAATTTAATACCAACAAAATTGTTAAATTAAGTAATGTTAACAGATCTAAGAAATAAAAGTAAAAGAAAAAGTTTTTTTTCAGAAAGAACACCAATATTTCCCAAGTTTTCATTAAAAACGTACCATATTCAAATTTAAAAATTTCCCTAATATTAGGTTAACTTAAAATTTATAAAAATATTTTTTATTAGAAATAGTACTCACCTTTGCCATGAAGTTGTTGTCTGTTTGTGTCTGCACGTAAATTTTCAGCAGTATGGACTAGTTCATCTAATTGTGGCTTCTTTTGTTCTAATTCACGTAAGACAGTCTGTAAAAAATAAATATATATCAAAATATGAAATTTAAAAAATGCTTCAGATTTAGATAAAACTATAAATATCGAAAAAGTTCCCAATATTATAGGAACCAAGTCAAAACGCTGAAGACTAAAAAAAATGTTAATCCCTTAGGTCTAAATTTTGTGACTTAGCCCATAAATGCCTTACTAACCATTTTTGTACAGATAAATATTTCGAGATGAGCCCTACATGTGAATTGATATCGCATTTTCTAGGGGTTCTAGGGAAAAACTAACTTTAGAAATGGAAAGAACAACTCCAATTACTAACTAGGTGACAATACTAAACCCAAAATATTTATTTTTTATATCAAAATTCATCAGTTCAAGATTGGTCGATTAGACGCTAAAGCTTTAACCAATTTATGTAGTTACAAAACACCATACCTGATAATTTTATCAATTCCTTAATGTCTAATTTTGAGTTATATTTGGCGATTTTTAGTCTAATAGGAAAAAAATCTTTATATTGATTTTTGCGGAAATTGATCGTGAAACGGAAGTTAAATTTTGAAATTCAAAATCAGAGATTTAAAATGATGTTTTCCTAACCTCAAAATTGGAAAATCGTATCTTTTTAGAATTAAATATTAGTTTGATGTATATTTTAAACTTAAAACTTCATTAAAAGCATGAAATCCAAAAAGTTATTCAAACTACTTCATAAAATTATTTTTACATGACAAAAAAATATGAAATTTTTACTATTAAAAAAGAACTCATAGAATTTAAACACGAATAAAAATTTTTTCCTTAAAAAAGAAAACTTATGTAATATCGATTTTTTTATATACATAAAATACAAAAAAAAACCCAACATATACAAAAAATATTATTATTATTCTATACATAATTTAAAATTCAAGAAAGAAACTTCTTTCAACACGTTATCAACGTCAAATAATATAGTAAAATATATAAGTTAAAGAAAATAAAAAAAAAATGAAAAATCGATTTTTCCTTAGCAGTAGAAACTTTTTTTAATACCAAGAAAAAAAAGATTATTAGAATTTTTCTTTTTAAATTTAAAAATTTGCATTTTAAAAATGACAATAATATAAAAATTTAGGTCAAATATATGCAAGGTATTTATAGGAAGTTAGAAAAATTTTTTTCCCTATAAGGCAGAATGAGCTAATAATAATCGATACATAATACTATACCTTTATAACATCATTTTCACTCTGACTATTTCTGTCTCATTCACTCTTGTACAAAAACTGTATGGGTTTTAAAGCTCTTAATATTCAAATATGCTGTTATGTTTATTATATCGATTTTATACATGAACGGATAAAATAAATCGACAAGTCAAAAAATATTAAGATTTTAATTTTTAGATAAAAGACTTTTATTTTTGTATTAAAAATTTTCTATTTATTTGAATAACACAATATTTAATGATAAATTTATGCTAATCGAAATAAAAGGCTTTTTTTAATACAGTGTAGTTTTTGTATATTAGGATGGGGTGCATAAATGAAATTTGATGCTTTTTAAAATTTTTTTACAATTAAAAGTTGGTAACATGAGAAAAAGCTATTACTGGTACACATATAAGCATCCTTTTACCTTCGAAAAAAGGCTCAATTTTTGTTATTACTGGCTTTTATTTAGAGTTATTAATTATCTATAATTGATAGGCAGAAAAAAGTAAAATGCTCTTACATGCAGATGATTTTTAGTATTGATTTTCAAAAAGAACCAGTTGAGCTTTGGAAAAACCTTGGAAAATTAATTTTAGTTAAAGTTTACGTATACAAGTCGAAAATAGCATCGATAATAATTTTGTGGATTACACAAGGTATAGCAAAAACTTCAGTATTTTTTGGTGCGCAAAGGACAAAAAAATCATGATTTTTAAATTTGAAAATAATCAACTCAAAAGGTCGGTTTTTTAACTTAAAAGTCTGTTTTAATTCAAAGGCGGTGATCTGCAATTTGCAACGTAGTTTGCAACAAAGACGCCACATAAAACAAAAACATATGATAAAAAATTACATTTCGTAAAACTAATTTTCCAGATTCTTAAAAGCAAACAAAAAATCCAACCTCTTTTTGAAATTGAAAGAGAAAAACGCTAGCATTTACGCTTGAGAACATACTTTTGCAATTATACAATAAATCCTTCCAAAAAAAAAGTTTTCAATTTCATGCTAAGACACAAGAAAATTGCTTAAATCTAAAACTTTAATTTATATGCAAAAAATATATTAAATTTTTTGTTTTAAAATTATTTTTTGTACCGCCCTAATATTTATAGTTTTCCATGTGTGAGTAGGTACAGGAAATGTAAAAAAAGACAATCTTTGATGTACAGATCTTGTGACAAGGAAACATTTTCTTTTTATTTTGCAACGTGACTATTTTTAATTCAAATATATAAGCAACTCAAGAAATCGATATTTAAAGGTAGAAATTTTCAAAATTCATATCATGAATTATAAATAAACTTACAATTTTAGAAATCTTGAATGAATACTTTAAATAATTACATTTTAACTGTCAATTTTAATTAACCTGAATTTAAAATTACTCTTGATCTTAAAAAATGAGTCAAAATATTAACATAAATTAAAAATGACATAACTCTGAAATATGTAAAAACCTAAAGGATTATATATTTTAAAAAGTTTTACTTGCATTTCCATACTAAAACCACAGAGCCGAGACACACCAGTGAAAAACTTTGAAATCAACGATATCATCAAACATAACTATTTTCTCTATAAACTTTTAATGTTCAAAACTTATGTATATATTAAAAGAAAAACTTTTTTAAAAGTATATTTTCATATTTTAGAAAATTATTATTAAACTCAAATTAACCTCATAATTTTTATTTAAAGATATTTTTTTAGTTTGAGAATAATTAAAAGGACAGAAAATTATATGTCGTTTAATTAAAACTATGAAATTGATATATACTTTGGATAAGTAATTTTAGAAGTTGAGTTATTAATGGAATTGAATTATCTATAATTTAATTAAAATTTTCATTAAATTTATAGTCTTTCTATTTAAAAATTTATGAGTTTTTGAATTTAATTGATTTATAGGTGCGAAAATTTTATGAATTCAAAGTATGCGGATTAATGTGTCTTTAAATTTGTAGTGAAAAAATTTTTCAGATCCTCATCATTTGACTCCCACTTTCATATTTCAGTAACAAAAGGTAAAAAGGCTAAAACCGGGTAAGCAAAGTGAATCAGCCCCCGCAACCAAATTTACCCTTTAAGTTGTACTGTGTAAAAACTAATCAAAAAATTTACTGAAACGCTTTAAAACCTCTAGACTACGAAACGCACCCAAGAATCCTGAAAAACCGATAAGATACGATTTTTACACAATGTTTAATTTCTATTAATCCTCATTAATCGATAAAATTTTCAACATTAAAAAATTTTTGGAAAATCAATTTTTCGAGAATATAAAATTAGCAATGTTAATGGTAAATTACAATTCCGTGTCCAAAAACGTAAAATGATCCAAACAGCAGGCCTGACAAATAGCACATAAATTAGCACCCAATTCATTGCCCTCGGCGAAAGGAAAGGGCTTCAAAAATTATTTTTTTATGGTTAAAGGTCTTCTGCGAGTTTTCTTCATCAGTGGCGAATAAATACCTCTTTTGCCGGCCGCGCAAGTACAAGAATCTAAAAATCTTTGTAAATATTCGTTTTAATTACAAAATTAGAAAAATATATTTTAACAATATTACCTAAACCATCGCAATTCAAAAATTCTTTAATTTAGGATCTTTTTGTCGCTTGCAAACTTCTTTATTGACAATAAACAACAACAAAAAACTTCGCGTGTTCAAAAACATTTACTAACAAATTTCGTCTTTTCCTGTTTACAAAAAACAGAAAAAGGAAATCGAAAAATTTCTCTCTACCTACACGTAATAATTTAATAATTATGAATAAAAATGGTGTATCATGCATTTTGAACATATTTTTTTTATACTCCAATATTATTATACAACTGTTTCGTGACTTTAGATATTCTTACAAGGGTGGATTCATATTTTAAGGTATGGACAATCGTAATTAAGATTTATCAAATTATATGGTGTTTTTGATTACTTAAAAACTTTTTTTATGTTACAATGTACAATTAGAAAAAGAAAACTGCTATGTAATTTGGCTCTACAAGTATTTTTTTGTTATAAGGCTTTTCGGGCTGATCACGTGACAATGCTTTAAGTACAGGGTTCTCGAGGAAAGTCCCCATCTAAACCATGTTATATTTTCCCATCGCGTGACCAGCTTGAAAAGTTTTACAGTGAATTCGAAAATAGAGCTTTAACCATGGCTTTAACCCTTTAAGAAGCGAATAGTGTGCAAATAAAGAAGAAATCTTTCGTCGATAAAGTGCAAAATCCACTAAAAAATTTTACAATTATTTACCATAAAAAAAGCTTTAAATTTTCTATTTTATCGACATTAGAAATCTATTTTTTTATGACTGGGTCAAAACTTTTTGGAGAATAATTGTTTTTGATTATAATTTTACCTTCTGTTTTTCGAGAAGTTGAAGAATGTCATCAACATCTCCGACAACAACACTCTCTTGACGTATCATTTCTTCTTTACTGCTGATCCAATCACTGATCTGAAAAAATAATAAATTTACTAATTAAAAATGTTTCTGAGAGAGTTGCTAAAATTTTGTTTTTAAATAAGCTTTTGATTGTAAAAAATAGTCGGTTTCAGCTTTCAGGAAAATTCTAATAGAAACAGCCAGAATTTTGCTTCAAGCAGCTGAATATTTTTTTTTTGCCTAAGCTACTGTAAATGACATAAAAGTCTGATAAAACCTCAAGACAAATTTTTTTAGTTTCAAGTCGTGCGGCACGACATAGTGAGACAATAAATTGTTTTTATTTTTATTGAGTTCTTATGTCACTTGTAACAAATAAACAAAATTTATGCTGCCATAACCGAAATTTTTGTAATAGCAATTGAAAGATAAGTGCAATTCTTATAGATTAACAAAAAAAAAAAATACATTTAGAATTACTATTAAAACTTTATGCAAGTGGATACCCGGGATCCTGATTGTGGGTAATAGAATTAATTAAAAATAAACCCTAAAGAAAATTCATTTCAAAAGTAATTTCTAGAAGAATTCATAAAACAGTAATTTTTAAAAATTAACAAAATTCAAATAAAGCCTAAAACTCTTTATGAAATAGTTCCAATTGAACGAAATTTGCTTTTAATAATACGAGTAATGTAATATGTTAATTAAATTATCGTTTAGATTAATAAAATTAATTTATAAATATAGTTCAAAATTTGAATTAGATAAGTTTTTTTTCTTTTGATAATTATTAAAATATCATTAATAGTTACACTTTTAACATAAATACAGGCTGTAATTAAAAAAATAAATTCATTTTTAAATAAAAATGATCAAATTAACATTGATGTGTTTTATTGGATTCATTTTAACGATTAATGCTGATGATTTTGGTAAGTTTAACACTGTATTAAAAATTTTTTTTTATTCATAAGTATAATTTATTATTTGGGCATTAGACTGTTTTAACAACAAAAAAAAATTCGAAGAATTATTTGTCCAATCATAATTTACAAAAGAACCTAATAAAGTTTTAGTTCGGGTTTTAATTTTTCTTTTGTTATTTGAATAAAATTTTATAAAATTTTTGCACGAGTATAATGATAGTAATAATTTTTTTCTTGTTAGTGTCCAGAAAGTGCGTGTTTTCTGGCCGCTGCGCTATTCGAAAAAATGCATTTTCTTGACACTGAGCAAGAAAAATTATGTTTTGTCCTTGGCCACAAAAAAAGGATGCCCCAAATCGCAGTTTACCATCCTCGGCTTCGCCTCGGACAGTAATTTACGTGCGATTTGGGCCATTCTTTACTTTTGTGGCCATGGGTAAAAATATACTATTAATTCTTAGTTATTTTTTATTGATATTTTATTAATATTAAATTTCAATTTATATTAAAAAAAGCCTAGTTATATATAATTTCTAAAATGCTCATTTTTCACAAAAAAACATGTTTATAAAAAGAGGCTACTTGATAAGGGCACCAGTTCAAAGGGCAGGCATGTAGCCAGGATTTTTGTTCGCCGGTGACTTCAGAGGGGAGAGGCTCTAATGTAAATTTTTCCTCTACTGAATTTTTCCCCACATATAAAAAATGCAATTTAAAGAGGGGCGTTTCACCCCACCCCCCCCCCCCCCCCCCCCACCCCGCCCTGAAGCCCTTCCCGAACGAAAAATCTACGCATCTAAATGGGAAATTATGAAAAATTGTTATTTTTTAGAGGGGGGGGGGTCAAACGGACTCAGAATAATTTAAATTTAGGGACTTTAAAAATTTAGCTTTAGTTTCTAAAATTTAGTTTCTACTTTTTTTTAGAATTAGGTATTGGGTAGTATTAGTTATACAGTCATCGATATGTTCCATGACCGTTGATTTCTTAACATAAAAGCCAGTTATAAATTTTGTTATTTCGAAATTATAATATATTAATCATCTTTTTGATAACCTTACTCGTTGTTTGAAAATAAATATTTTATTAAATTTTTATTTTCAGATAAAAACGAAGAGTTGCCTTTTGGTAACCAAGCATGGATTGTTTTATACGTAAAATCTGACGATAATTGCCCAAATTGTTTTAAAGTCAAAGAGGTACATAAAAAAAAAATATTCAGAAGTATATAAAAAAATGATAAAAAATATTAATAAAAATTTTTATATTTTAAAGATCTTACACCAAATTTGTCAAGATTACGAATCAAGTGGCCTAACAATAAACATTGAAAATGAAAAAGATTTAAATTTCGAAAATGACCTAATAAATTATACAAAAGAAACTGAATTCCCCAAATTATTTTTCAACAACGAATTTATTGGTGGACCAGATAAAATAATAAAAATGAACAAAACAGGCGAATTACTTGAAAAATTGGATGGTTATGGTGACTGCACATATCCAGATTTAACAGGATAACAGCTGAATAAAAATATAAAGTTGACCTACCTGAATAAAATCACCGTCAAATGATCCAGTTGTTATGAATGGAGGGGTTAAAGTACTATTAGTTGTAGTGGTAGTAGTAGATTGTGTCAGTGATCCCCTTATTAAATTTTTTGTCATAACGGCAGCAGGCGCCTCGCTGACTGCTACTGCGCCTACGTGTTTTTCTCGTTCTGCAACAAGTTAAAATAAAAAAAATTATCAAAAAAAGATTCACTTTTATTTTACAAAATTTTTCATTATTTTCAAATATACCATTCAATTATATAAAAATCATCCAGACGTATAATTTAAAAAAGTATAAATATCAAATTCACGCTCTTAGATAAAAGTTGAGCTTTTTCAAAAGAGAAAAAAAGGGATATAAAAAAAATATATATTAAAATCCCCTATCTACACTAGTAGTATATTATAAGACGGGGGTGTATTATAACCTAATACTAAAATTTCTAAAAAAAAATACTACACAAATATGTGTGGGAGGAGGAGGAGGAGGATAAGAGATCCTTAAAATGTCATAAGCATCCACTGTATAGTACTTTTTTTGTAATATAAATTTTATAATAAAAAAAAAATGAACACACACACACATACACAGACATATAAATTTTATACATCCTTTGTTGTAAAGGTACTTTGAGTTGTTAAAAAAGTAAAATTATTATGTTTACTTAAAATGTGAGTATGTGTAAATTGAAGTTATAGTCTTATAATACTTTTAAAAAAAACTTTTATTTCTACTATACTTTTTACTTCAAAGTAAATTCAAAGTAAACTGTGTGTTTTTTGTTAAACTTTGGTACTCTTCTACACGTGTGTAAATTTTTAAGAATAATTTTTATTCTTTTAATGATTAATGCTTGTTTGAGATAAAATTGTATGAAAAATTTTCACTATAAATTTTCTATAGGGTATGGAAAATGAAGAATGAAAAATTTAGTATTATTGAATATCAATAAATCTTTTATTATATAAAAAGTTATAAAATTGTTTTAAATTTATCTGCATAGAAATATTCTTAAATCAAAAAATTATTATTGGTGATTTGAGAATTTTTATAATAACAAGAAAAATCAATAAAAGCAGCAATAAATATTGAAATAATTAAATTTGCAAAAAAAAAAAGAAACTTTTAAAATTCAATTACAAGTTATTTTGAACACAATATCGATTTAATTACAACTTTGTAAGAAAATATACAATAAATTATTTACAAATCAATAGTATAATATTGAATAATTAATTGACAACTTGAATAAAATTCTATATATTTTACTGACAAAAGAAAATAGCTATTGGTATAAATTTAATTAACTTACAGTTTTGTATTTAATAAGTAAAATCTGTATTAATTAAATTGATGATTATAATTATAAGGTATAATAACAAATAATTTGAGAGATAATTTGTCAAAATTATTTTATTCACACTCAATAAAACAGACAATACAAATAAAGTTATACATATCGAGTATACATTTTATCATTTTTACGCATAAGAAAATTTTTTTCCTTTTCGAAAGAGAAAAAAAAGGTGTACAGATACTACAATGTCACTTTATTGAAGATCGAACAACTAAGCCCTTTATTTTTTTTAAGTTAAAAAATAAAAAAACACGTGACAAGCATATGACAAATACAAATATAATATTAAATTGTTACATACATACACATACTTGCATATATATAACTTGATGCGGCTTAGTTGAACCGAAAGAAAAATTACTTTTACTTCGATACGTGACTTGAATGATAAGAGATAACAAAAAAATTGTATAGTATGTTTTACTATTATAATATATATACCACATTGCCAAATTGGCTATCGCTAGCATCTTATTTTTTTTTTTTGGTTCTCAAAACCTTTTACAGAATCCATATATTTAATAATATGAAAAATTATCTATTTCTTACATTTATATAAAAATATACTTAACATGGGTAATTATACTTATTGAACAATCAAAATTACATATAAAAATAAAACAAAGTGTATATTAAACTATCACTGATTTTTTGGAGCGAATCCAAATTTTTATCTTAGAAACATATTCTTTCAATATATATAATATATATAAAGCTTTCTTAAATAAGTGTAATTGTTTTCTTTTTGACTACTTAAGATTTTTTTTAAATCTTATTAATAATTAATTTAACTTTAATTTATAAAATTTAAATTTAATAATTTATTTTTTAATTTGTAAGTTTTAATTCTACAATTTTTAAAAGTTATTTTTAATACATGACTATCAATACGACTCATTTTTATTTCATTAACGTTTTCTATAAATTTATCAGTCAATTTGTGAAAATCAGATAATGCAAGTTCTTGAAGATTTGTTAAATTTTTTATAATTTCAATCATGTCATCATCATTGAAGTCATAGCCAATATTTTCACAATGACTAGTAGTCATTATGGATAAACTTAATAAATTTTTAAATTTGCTGATACATTTTAATCCTGAAGTTGATAGAATTAAATTATAAATACTTAAATACTTCAACTTTTTACATTCTAATAAATTTTCTAATATGAAATCTTTATTCTTCGAATCATTTGAAAGTTCATAAGGTACATACAGAAATTTGAAAGATTCAAGATTTATTAAATTGTTGAAACTATTAAAATTATTGTATAACGTAACTCGATGAAGAGAAATGTCAATATTTTTTATATTAACCGTTACAGATTCTGTTATTGTATCTAAATACCAACTATAATTATCTGAGAATCCATAGAATATTTTAAAAATTTTAACAATTAATGTTTCTAAATTGACACAGCAATGTAAAATTTTTTTAAGATTTTGAAATGGTCTAGTTTCATTAAATTTTAAAGTTAATGATTTTAAATTTGGAATTGATATTTTATCATTTATGAATGTTCTATTAAGTGTATAATCATCTAAGCATAATTTAAATTCATTTTTCTGCCTCTTTAAAATATCAAATATATTTGTGTCTACTTCATTGATTAGGCGAACATTAATTTCTGATAGATTTTCATAATTACTCTTATTCAACGCTTTTAATATTGCAATGCAACCACTAATTTTAATTTTTTTTAAATTTTTTAAATTTAATAAAAAATCATTCATATGAACTTCAGAAGAAAAATTGCAACCGATGGTTAATTCTTGAATACTTTTACTCAAATGTAATAAAGGACTACCTGTTGTTTTTAAATCATGTAATGATATACATGTAAGATCTTTTAAATTCTTAAACAATATTTCAAGCATTTCATCAGTAATTTTATTTTCACGTAAAATTAAGGTTTTTAACCTACTGCAATGAGTTGCTAAATTTTTAAAAAACGTTAGTTCCATGGAACAATAATCAGTTAATTCAAACGTTTCAAGTTCAAGTAAGTACTTGCCACATCTATTTAAAAGAACATTTAGGAAAATGCAATTTTTAATTTTCTTTTTTTCCCAATTTGTATTATTATCTAGCTCTTCTTGACTGCGAGTGTTCAGGCGAGTGTATCGTAAATAATGACGAATATCTAAACGTTTTACATGGTTCCAAGAAAGTTTAGCTAATACATTCCATCGCTTGTTGACCAACTCAAGGTTTAATTTTTCCATTATTGGTAAATATTCAAATATGTATGTTAGCGAATCATCATCCAAGTCATCGATAGTTAATTCATTAGCAGATTGATTTGTAACTTTGAATTTTTGTTGTTGTTTTTTATCTGAAAATTATTTAAATAATAAATTTGATTTTAATAATGCTTAAAAACAAAAAGCCTTATTAATTTTACCCTGGGGCTGGATGCTAAAGTGATTGTATGGTCTATAGCAGGTGTATACAAATTAAATACAGTCCTATACTCCTTAAGTAGAGTTAAATCAATAATAAACGATATAATTCTAATAAAAGACTATACAAATATAGATACGACTCTATTCGACTATGTGTTTCTTTTAAAGACAAACAAAAGTTTTTACACAAATTGAAAAACGATATTCACTAAAATATAAAAATAAAATTAAAAAAAAATTATATTCAATTTCATACATTAATAATTCAATAAATTATATTTTTTTTCATTTATATGCCTAAATTTATTTTAAAAAACAAAACAATTACTCCTAGAACAAATAAACTATATATACGATAAAATAATACTTATACAGATGATTAAATACGAAACTATTAATTTTTAACTTGGATTATTTTTAAATAAGAAACAATAATATAATGATTTAAAAAAAATTATAAAATAAATCAAAAAATTTTCTGTAGCTTCGCTCAGTCTTATACTCGTCCCGGGTAATCTAGTTTACAAGATAATACGGCTACGTGAACCTTCCTATCTAATTGACTTTTTTTTTAGACATGTGTCTAGAGAGAATGCCAGGGGCCAACGTCGCACAAAAGAACTTGACCTTCCTGGTTCAAAAAATTGCGGATCTCACTCCTTTCAATTGCAAGGTACAAAATTCTGGAATTCTCTACCCTCCAGCAACTGATTCAAATCTTCCTTAAACAGTTTCAAAACTGCTCTATATAATTATTTACTTACGCTGGATCCTTAATATGATATAATGAAATAAATTAGTAGCTAAGTTACACTGCTTTCTAGTCTGATAGATCAACTATAATTATAATACATTAATACAGTAATCATAAATGACTGTGATAAAATTTTATCAACACCATTTAATTTACAATTATTATTAGATACATACACATACATTTATACAACATTTAAATAATTTTTATATATTTTAAGTTATTTACTATTGTTTTTTTAAACATTCATAACATTATATTATTTATTTTTGTAAAGGCTGTTATGATCTATAAATGTATATTTACTATTTTGTTTATGCAAATAAAGTTCTATTCCATTCTATTCTATTCTATAGAAATAACATAGGTTAAGTTTATAGGGCATTAATAATATTATAAAAATTAAGTATTAGGTTACACGTTTAAGCTATAACTCATACAATCACTTTAGCATCTGGCCCCAGCTGAATTCATTTTATGCCAGAGCTATTTGTCCAGAAAATTTTTGTGTAAAATTTACTCACATATATAAACAAAAGTGAAAAATATTTTTAACTTCAATACTTTCGAGGAGTAAAGTTATGCTTGCATTCCTGCACTCCGTACTATTTTTTGAAAAAACAATCAATTCTTAAATTTTCTAATCTTTAATTTATTAAATTCTAAGTTAAATTATATTTTTATTCAATAGAAACCTTGGAATAAAATTTTGATAATTTTTTGGTTATTTACCAGAAAATCTATTTAACCAGAAACAGTTGAAAATTTTATGGAAAAATAGACCTGGTCTTCATTTCAAGTTGTATAGTATAATTTTAAATTGAACGGTCTAGTTATTGATGTTCAAAATTTTTTGTCTTTAAATCTTACACCTTGTAATATTCACATTTACGTAATATAATTTTACAATTATTGTTTATCATATATTGATTAAAAAATTAAATCAATTATTTTGCGATTATGTGCATTTAGAATAATTAAATATTTCAAATTAAATAATCTATTATATAAAAATTGATGGCCTTTATGGGGGCCGCCATCTTGTGGACAATATAAAGACCAATTAAATTGTTTGTTTACAAATTTGAATTTTTCTATTTTCTTTATAGGTTATAACCTATATTTCTTTGATATTTTTTTAATAAAGCTAAGGGGAAATTATAATGCGGGCGAACAACGTGAGCCCGCTATAGTCTAGTAAATAAAAAAATTTATGAATTAGTTGTGGACTAAAAAAATACAAGCACAATATACTATTAATAGTTTATAGGTTATGTTCGAAACAGGGTGAAGAAATTTACTTCTCTTTGCGCTTGCGCGAGAAACCTAAAATTCAATGCCGGGAAATTTAAATAAAAATATAAAGCTAAAGAATAAAAAATTTTTCTGAGAATAAAAATAATGAAATGATGAAAACAAATTTATTTGTGTTATTAAAAAATTTAATTACCTTCATTTTATAAATTCTTTAATATTGAAATTTCGTTTTAAAAAAATTGTGTAATTAAGCTTTTCTCATGTGTAACTACAGTTATGATTATAAATTTCCAAATATCATTGAAACTCTCTTAATTAAAAGTTCGTGAAATTATTTACCCATGCATTTAAAAGATCTAAACTACTATATTAAAATGAACATTTTCATATAAAAACAAAAAAAAAAGTCAGAGAAGGCATAGAATTTCATTTAAATCTTTATAAAAAGAGCAACATTTGGTGAACAAGACGTTTTCAAGCTTCTTATTCAAAGACCAAAAAATAAGAAGGATTAAGTGTTTTAAAAGAATATATATTTTAGAGGGAATTAAAATTAGAAAAAAAGAGGTTAAGTTATAATACAAAGGAAACTTATTCTTATATAATAGTTTTACTTTTTTAAAAGCTTTTGCACTTTAATATTACTTAATGAATATTGAAGTTTTTTCAAATGATGTATTTTAAATTAAAGTTAAAGCAACCGCATAATTTAAAAATAATATTATTTGTAGTTTTCGAATTTAAAAATCTTTTTTTCCTTCAATTTAAATACTTATGAAAATTTATGGTAGTAGGTACACTGTTAAGGTGCTTTGCTTGAATAAAATAAGATAATCTGGAAAAATTTTTGGATGTCATAATACGTGTTCATTAGACTTTTAGGGTGAAAATTATTATTCCGAAAAGTTGCGTTTTAGGTTCAGAGAAGATCTGATTCCAAATGAAAAATTCATTGGCAAATTCAGATTACTAAATTAAATCTCCAAAAAGTATATACTACAAATTTACCCCAAAGATTTAATTTCCTACTCGGTTAAATCAAATTTTTATCGCAAATGACTATTTTCACTTGTGGGTATTTATTTTTACTCTGTATAGTTATTTCCCGTATAAAAGCCGCAAGTATGGGCAGATCTGGGCCGGTCTGGAAGCCGTACCACCCAGGTCTGGCCAGATCTGGAAAATTACGTGAGCGCTATACGAGCGATTCTCAAACCGCAGATGTGGCCCGGAGTTTCTTCCATACCAGTGCCATAAACTACGTTATAATCCGTGTAAACAAAAAATTAAATAATTATTTAATCAGTATTTAATTAATTTTAGTAAGAAAAATTATAGCATGCTTATATTTCAATAATAATTGAAGATTATTACTTATTAAAATAAGTATATATTAGGTGTATGTTTAATGTCAGTTTAATGCTTTACTTAACCTAAAATGGTTAGTTAGTTATGTGATTTATTGTGTTAAATATGATTTAATGTAAAGTGTTAATTTTATTAATTAAAATATTAAGTACTTGAACTTAATTAAGGGCAAAATTGTGAATTTACCTTACATACTATTGTATTCCACAAAGCGTTCTTTATTTATATTTTTTTATAAGTGATAAATACGATATGAATAACTAAGTTTTCTTCTATTATTTTTTAATATTTTTAATGAATTAAAATTTAAAGGATAACTTAAAATAAAAAATAAAAGTTTACTGTTTGAATTTTACTAAAAATATGTGCGATTATTTATTAATATAACCTTTTAACTTCTATTAAAATACGGTGAGTTGTTATATACGAGTCTGTACCAAGTCCGCGCAACGACAATTGCCGCAGTACGGCCAGATCTGGAATCCAGACCTGGGCCAGAGTTTCAGGATCGGGTTCCATATTTGCGTTTTATACGGGTTGGTTATTTGAAAACCCATGTGTTTTTAAGTATTAGAAGACTTGCATTCATTTAAGAAATTTTTATTCTTGGAAATTCTAATTTTCTTCTAACGATCAATTTTTAGCTTTTGGGTTCATTTTGTCAGTTTGAATAATTTATATGCATATACATATTAGAATTTTTTTAAATATTTAAACATTTAGCTTAAATATTTCATCAAAGAAATTCAAGAGAGTAAGTACGTAACATATAGTCAATAAAAGTTTTTCTGTATATTTTATTTTACTTAAAACTTTTAAATATTTCAGATGGAAGTTTTCTTTAAAATAAAATATTGATTTTAGCTACATTTTATTTCTAAAAAAGAAATAGATTTTATTCCTTTCAGCTAATAAACTTGGATGAATTACAATTTTCCCTTGAAATACCCAATACACCCAACAGGTTGCGAAAGATTCTGATTTTTCAATATGTTTTTCTTAAAAGAAAAAAAAAAGAAAATCAAAACACACACACAGACACACATTTCTATTAAATACATAAATAAATAAGCCCTACAGGTATACAAAAGAAAAAAGTAAATCTAAAGAAAAGCTACATAATAAAAGGGGTTTACCCTTGAAATTTAATATTGAATCGATAGGTTATGAGAGAGTACCTCAAAAGTAGGTATTATGTATAAGAGAAAATCGCCTAAGGTTAGAAACGAATCAAGAAGGGTGTATTAAGTATTTGGTACTGTATAAACTTTGTGTATAGAAACTTTTTTTTCTTGTAGGTACTTTTACAATATAATATATAACCTCTAAAACATCAAAATCAATATTAACCAGAGAAAATATATACGCACTGACTTGTACTTTTTTTTAGCTGTAAATTTGGCTTCTGATCTCCCTAGTGTCTCATGTTTTTTGTGGTTAGTTTCTGCTTATTTCTTTATATTATATTCTATGGTATGTAATACGATATATAGGACGCGTGGGTGATATTATTAAAGGACATTTTTTGCGTATAATTTAATATTTTATATAATAGAAATATTATTCGCTATCTGATTTTTTTTATTTTATTCTATTACAGAGAAATAACAATTTATCTGCCCTTTATTTTTTTTGAATTGTTCTACGTAATGAACAAACGGGTAGGGGTATAATTTTTGTATAATTATACACGACTGAAAAATTTTTGAACATTTTCCCCTCATCTTGCTCTTAATACACTAGTAATTTTTAACATGGGACATTTTCCTAAGAAGAGTATTTTTTCATAAGAAAGGTTATTTGGCGAAGACCACCAAAACAGGGATATAAAAATGGACTTGGAATAATTTCAATTTAGAAACTAAAAAACGTAACTTACAAAAAGTATTTTATATGGAACATTATTCTTTACTGGATATTAATACTAGATTAATAAATATTGTATCGTATAGGAGGTCCAAATTGGCTGGAAAGTAATAGAATATCCTTAATTATGCAAAAAATTAGCAATTAAAAATAAAAATTTACATTTTAACATGGAACATGTTTAAAGGCAGAGGATGTTTCAAGCTTGTAATTTGGGGGGGGGGGGGGTGAGGGGCTTCAATTGGACTTTAAATATAATGTGTTATGTGTTAACGCACAAGCCATTAGTAAATTTTTTTATGACTACGTCGAATATACATGACTTTTAAAAAACTATTAATAAAGCTCTGTCTAAAAAATCCAGATAACATTAATTCTGATCCAAATTGCAGACAAAATAATGCTATTAAACTTCAGTATATGACTTCCTTACTGTTAAAAAGAAGGCAACTTTTCTTTTAGTCTTTTCTCTTACACTATAAAAAATATAAAAAAAAAAGAAATATACATAATATCGCCCAATTATATAAAATTTTAATAGCTTGCAGCATAATTAAAAAAAATATATTATATATAAAAAATACAACTAAAGAGAGCTTTTTTATTTTTCTCAGAAAAAAATTTTAGCAGTAAAGAAATAATAATAGGCATCCTCTGTAATATGCGTCTACTTGATGTGGTAGTAAAATAAAAAAAAACCCTTCTGTTTGAGATTGAAAATTATGTATATGGGCGGTTTGCAATTTTAATGAACAGGTTTAAGGATTTGAGGAAATCGAAAAATAATTAGTTATGCTTATTTGGAAAAATATATTTTTTTTATCGACAGTTAACATAAATTTTTGTACAGTGATCGTCATCGACTTATAAAAATTAATTTTTTCCCCTTGTTTTAAAATTTGACCGAAAAATTCGTCGCCTTTTTGGCGACCTTGTTAATTTTTTGTTTAGATTAGTTAAATTGAGGCGTATTAGAGTTAGGAGGAGGGGGGGGGGTTGTTTTGATGAACTCTGGGAAATACATAACAACAAAGATTTTGCACAAAAAAATTTTCATTAAATAATCAAATAAAAAAATATATTCTTAGGGGGGTTTTTCTTTTATGGCACAGGGTCGAAAGTTCACCAATGACAAAATATACGCCTTTGCGGCCGTACTATGGCCGGAAAATTCGCGTTTTCTGATGGCTGTTAAAAAAAAATAATTTTTCTAAAAAATTTTCTCTAATTAACTCAATAAACACCAGTTTTCATCAAAATTACAAACGAGCCATATACTATTTTCCAGTTTCCTATAAGTACCTGTGTAGGTTGTAGTATACACAAAGTACTTATGAAAAATTATACATTGCAACAAAATAAAATTATGTAAAATTAAAAAAAAAAAATCAAGAAAAATATTTTAATTTAATCATGATTATTTTTTATATAAATTTATAAAAATTAAAGTTTGGAAAAAAAAATGTAAATAAAAACAATAGCACAATTTCTTACAGTAAAGAATATCAAAAAGTATAACAGAGGACGCAGATGTTTTATACGAATGCAAGTGACAGTTCCCTTCATCAGTATAAAAAGTAAAATGTAAATTATTGCAAGAGAAGTGTTAAAATACAAATATTTACTGTATCTATTATTATAGGCTAAGATAAATTATCAAAAAAAAATATATGACTATAAATTTAACAGCAGGAATGATATATAGACGCCACTAATGGAGTTTGTAGAATCTTAATTCTCAGTACATGTGTTTTTGATAAGAAAAAAGCTCAATATATCATATTTAAGATTCACTAATTTAATTTAATATTTTCTTTAAAAATTGTAAATTTTTTCCTTTTTTATTTACTTTCTGAAATTAGAGGATACCGCCAGGTTAAGCGAAACTATGCCGTTTTAAAATTTTTAGATTACATATTATGCCAGAGTGAAAAAATGACAAAAAATTAAGTAAAACACAGCAAATCTAAAAATAGGCTCTGCATAAAGAGTTATGAATTCTTAAAAAAAATTGCATATACAAATAATTGATATTTTATATGCATGTGAGGATTTAAATGCGTGGCCCGACACCAACCGAAAATCAGTCGAAAAAACACGAGCAAGAAATATTTGAAACCGGTATACATACAGTCAAGCAAGATAAACTTTTGTAGGTATTTGCAAAAATATTTTTAGTTAACTGTTCGTATTCGAGTTTTCAGGACTCGCGTTACTTTTATTACTTTCATTTAATATTTTTTGTAATTGAGTTTTAAAAACTATACAAGAAAATTAAATTAGCAGAAAAAGATTTCGGGTAAATTATACTTTAATTAAAATATTATTTTGAAAGATAATACTTTATTTAAAAAATACAATTTTTGATAAAAATAACATCAAATGCAAATAAAATTTATGCACTTTTGGGCCTAAAATGAACTACAGTAGCAAATTAAAATTTTTATTATTTTTGACAGAATTTAGGCTAAATTTATAAAAAACGAGAATAATAATTCAGCGTTTGAAATTGAATATACAGTGGATGTTTTGCCTTATTTTGTCGGTAAGGTTTATGAACGAATGATAAAAAATTTAATTGTTTTCACATTTTTATATGAATAAAATTTATTAAAGTGGTGCCCACTTTATTTTGTGTAATTTGTGTCAAAAGAAGAATCGCATGAGTCGGAATTTTAATAATACGAAATTTAAGTATAATATACATATTAGTTCCCTGCGAGATCAAAGAGCTGTGGTTTTGTAGGTCACGTGGTATTCTTAATTTTTTCGGGCATAATTATACGTACGATAGTAGCATAGGAAAATTCAGGAAAAACATTAGTATTTTAATTTAAAGAAGTTTTTTTCACTGAAAAACCTGTTAATTATGATAAGTCACTTGTGGAGACAGTTAAATATAGTAAGCTATTTTTTATGTTAATAAGTTTATGTATTTTGCTGTGAATATATTTAATTGAAAATAATAATTTTTCATATTCGATAGGAAAATTAAAAATTTTATTTAGAATAATTTGAAGTGGGAATCAGGACCTGATCAGGCCCTGATAACAACAACTTAGAATACTTTAAGTTTATGGACTTAGGATAGTATATATTTCAGGATTTATTGTAATTTCGGTTTTTGGATTTATTACTATTGTGAGTAAACATGTTCCATGCTCGTTGGTTGTGTAGTTACACAAACCGTTTATAAATTATTTTCTTATCTTATCTAACTTCTTATCATTTAATATTTTGCTATTTTATTTTCAGTTCTTATTACAGAATTATTTCTTTCTTTAAAAGATTTGAGAGGCTGCTGAAATATGTCAATGGCTGAAGAAACCAAAAATGGTATGACCTATTTTTTTGTGAAAAATATAAATATTTTATATTTGAATAACTTAATTGTGTTTTTAGCTTTCAATGCTTCTATCAGTATATTAAACAACGATTGTTTGAGGGAAGTATTCAAATATTTACCAATTGAAGACAGAGTCAAAATCGAACGTGTGAATAGGCGTTGGAATGAACTGACTCATTTAGTTTATTACAATTATTTTCATTTGGAACTTACAGCTGATAATACAATTATGAAGTTACTGGGAACCAATAAAAAAAAACGTCAAGAATACTTTGAAGAAATATTGAAACTTTTTGGACAGTATGTTTACAAACTTACATTAACTTCTTCTGCTCAAATTGACTTAATATTTGCAACTGAAACTTTAGCTAAATATTGCACTAATATTGAAGAATTGACAATATCAGGTTCTGGTTTTAACAAAGCGAAGATTGATAAGAATTTAAGTCTGTTATTCAAAAAAAATGCTGGAATTCGTTCGTTAAATTTAAGAGACGAGACTGATTTACTAGGAATTTGCTTATCAAACATGGAATTTAAATCGTTGGAATCATTAACTTTACAAATTTCCTATAATTCTAAATTTCGCCAGCACATTTACTTTTTTATAATGCGTTTAAGGAATTTAAAATCATTTCATTGTTTTGGAATCAAGGATTTCAATCGTGATGAGCGTTTATCAGGAGAAATTTTAAATGCTTTATTTATAAGCAATTGCAATCTTCATGAATTTACGTTACAATTATATCATGAAGCATCAGAACACACGGTACAACTAAAAAAAATCTTGGCAAGAATGAATAGTACTAAAATACTAAAATTTTCAAAAATAATTATTAATGATCAATTATTTACTAATTTTCAATTAGAACAACTTGAAACTTTGCGCTTAAATTATAGCGGGATGAGTGTCGAAAAATTGCATTCAATTTTGATCAAATGCAAAAAAATAAAAGATATTTCTTTCGTAGAACCAAATGCTATTACCAAAAACCAACATGCTGATGCATTCAGTAACTATCAAACTCTGAGGAAGCTAAATTTGCGCAGTAGTTTTGATCCGGAATTTCAAAACATTGGAATATACCTGAGGAAAATGATAAATCTTGAAGAACTAAACATCAGTCATAACGATGCACTTCGCGATGAAGATCTACTTTGCTTAATGGAAAACTGCAAAAAACTAAAAATTTTAGTAATCAGAGGTTGCAAAAACATTACAGATTTGGGAATAGCAAATTTCAACAATCATCCCAATTTAGAAAAACTGAATATTTCATTTATTGATTCAATAGATTGCTCTACGTTAAAGAACCTACAAAAATTAAAAGAACTTAATTGCTGCAGATGTGAAAACGTTACAAGTGCCAATTTAAGAAACATAATAAAATCGTCACCTTGCCTTGAATTGCTTAACGTTAAATACTGTGAAAGCGTAAATGAAGAATTAATAGAAATTATTAAAGAGACGAAAGATGTCAGAGGAAGCAATAAAATTCTAACAGTTGAAGTTAAAGGATCAAACATTCGTGACGAAGAAGTAATCCATCAAGAGGGAACATTTATTTGTTTGAAAGGTCCCTTCAATGAAATGAGACAAGTATATGAAGATGAGCATTATCAATGGTACATAGAAAACAATGTGCCTATTTTAGAAGATTTTGATATGAACCAAGATCCAGAAATTATAGAACGCGAATGCAGGAGAATTGTAAATTTAGAATATAAAAATATGATCTTTAATAGAAAATTGGAACAAGAACAGTATGATTCGGATTAAGAAAAGTAAAAATTAAATTTTTCATGTCTTATTTAATTCAAGAGATTTTCGCAATATTTTGCGTCTCAACTTTCTCAAAATATTTTTATTTTATTTTAATTAAATATTTATTGAAGATTGCAATTAATTTTAAACGAATAGAAAATTTGCTTTTGTGATAACGATTTTATAACTCATGTATAAAGTTTAAATATTTCTTACTTTTGAAATATGACAGAATATTTTTAATTATTTACCTAAATCTTTATTAACGCAATGTAAAGAAATAAAAAATAAAAAAAGTATTTTAATCAAATTAAGAACAGTGAAATAACTACTTATTTTGTAATAAAAATATGATATTAAACTCACAAGCTAAAAAATTTAACCTTATTAAAAACATACCCAGCAACTGCTTTGTAAGCATTTTCCTTAAATTATAACGTTAAACACGATATTAACATTTTTACAGCTTACAAAGCTCTTTTAGCTTTAAAAAATGTGAAAACATTTTTTTATTGTAAGAATCTCTTTTATTTAAATATTAAAAATTTAAAGAGATAATATTTTTTAAAGCATAATTTTTTGAAGTTTATACTGTAGTTTTGGACAAAAGAATAATAAATTTGCATTATTTTTTATCTCTTTGGATATCAAAAGGTGATTTTTTTTTTTTTTAAAGTTAACGAAATTTGCTAAAATTAAAAGTTTCTTATATTTTTACCTTAGATTATTTTAATAAATAAAATGTTTGGTGAAAAGTTGTACTTAATTAACCTGATTATTAAGAGGACAGAGTCCTCTATTCTACCTATTCTGTACATGATAAATTGACCGTAGAAAATCAAAATTCGAATTCATTGGATAATGGTTCTGAACGTGAATCGCCAAGAAGCCAAAGGTTCTAAAATTTGAACTAGAGCAGATACTAATACTTTGTATTCTAACATATGTTTGAATTCACCTTTTGATTTTAATAGAAAAGGAAATTATGGATAAATATTTGCATGAATTTATTTAAGAAAAACAAACGTCAGTTATAAAAGACTTATGTATATAGAACAAGTAAAATTATTTGAAGAAATTGATGATCTTCGACAACAAGGTATATAAGAATTCAAACAAATAATATTGCAAGTTTTAGAAATAGAGTGATATAAACTTAACATAGTTAGTTTTTTTCATAGTTAAATAAATCAGATAATATTTATTTATTTTGGAACAATCTATACATTTTGACCATGAAATCGTATTGTACTATTTCTCGTTACTGAACCAGAAATGCCTTTTTCAATAATCAAAAAATGTCTCAGATTGTAGTTTGCCATCTTTTGTCTATAACAATTCTTTGTTTTTCTGACTACGTGCCATATATTTTAAAAGTTCACAAAGTAAATAATTTAAAAAAACCTACACACAAATATAACAAAAAGACAGTGGCCACCTTCACAGTATTACCAATAATAATTAATTTTTATCAAAATTAAAAAACTTCTATTTAATCCAGTAATTTTCCAGTATTTTCACATAAAATACAGACTTCACATAAACTTAAATCCTTTGTTGATATGTTAAGAACAGAAACTATAGTAAAAAGATATTGAGTGTGAAGAAAAAAAAATAAATTCCATTTTATTTGTCCTAGATAAACTGAATAAAATATAAAATTTTCTTTCTACCTTTATTTCTCTTTTTTTAAATAACAATAATAGCAACAAATCTAAAAAACAACCCAAGTATATAAAATGCTTTCATTTATATTACAAAAAAAAAAACGTACTAAACTATTACTCTACTTTTTTTTATTTTTTTTTATTCTACAGTTGCAGACTGTGCTTTTTTAAAGAATATAATAGCTGAAAAAATATATAATGTTTTAAATGAAGAATCTTTAAAAAAAAAAACTAACTTTTTTTATGTTATGATAGCAATGAAAATTGGACTTATTATATCTTTGAAAAACAAATTGAAAAGTTTTTCTTATTTTTTTGACAGAAAAATTTAAGCAAGTAGAAAATAATACTCTATTGTAGGTAATATCAGTAAGAATTGATATTTTTTTTTAAAAAAAGGTTTAATTTTATAGTGATTCACAGTTAAATAAACCACAAAAGTTTCAAATTTCAATATCTTTTTTTACAATTGAATTTCTTATTTCTGTCTGTCTGCCTGTCTTCTTGTAAGAAAATATTCAACATTTTTTATTACAAAAAATAGAATTTACATAATAATTCAATTAAATATGATATTACATAACAAAAAAAAAATTTTTTTCAGATTATTTTAGTTAAATAGAGCAGAAAAAATAATAAGAGTAAAATAAAATTGTCAAAGTGAATATTATAAAATAGAGGTTTTTTTGCTTGAAAATTTAAAGCTTTATTTTTGCAGAGTAAGTCATATTAACTCACAAAGCTTTTTTTTAATAAAATATAATGAGATTTTTAATTATTCATTTGGAAAATAATTAATTAAAATACAGTATAACTTTATAGAATTAATTTTTTGTACTTTAATCTGATTTATTTAAAAAAAAAATAAATTTATAGACTTTTTTATGACTCGAATAAAAGTTACAGAAAGTTTATAACGAAATAGCTTGTCAATTTGTTTCACGCTGCGTCGAATTGCTATTTGTGCTAAAGTAAGATTGTATGTAAAGGAAATAAATGTAAATAACGACAAATTTAATAAAATGTTATAAATTATTTTCAATTTGTGTTTCAGGATATCAAAATTACGAGGATTGGGATTAATGAAACCTAATTTGTTAATATAGAAAGCCATTGGCAGTTTTTGGAGAAAGGTAACGTCTGCATTAAAGTTCTAATTGATTTTGAGACTTAATTTTGCATTATATTTTCATGTGCTTGTATTGAGCTCGAATTTCCAAGCAACTAATTTAAAAATGTTGCTTAATTATTGCTTGGATATTCAATCTCTTGAAATCTGTTGAAAAATAATTTAATTTTAATCCTAAACAAATAAAGTCGAGAATAAAGTTCAGATCTTTTGAAAATGGATATAAAATTATATGGCAGCTGAGTCAAAAGAGATTATTAAAACGATACTTAATTTATTGGGGTACCTTATAATATTGCATAATTTATATTCGCCATTTATTATTGCGGATTCAAACTGACATGTTTCTAACCTTAAAATGTAAACATTATTAAGTATTTGAATGACAAAATAAGGATTTTAAGATTGCTGATAACATACAAAAATGTAAGACTCAAATATTGTAGCCATGATATTTTTTGCCTACCTAATGAATTAAAAAAATAATTTACCATGTTATTAAAAATTTTACAACCAGCCGAGCAAAAATGTAGATTTAATTTACTCTAAAACTTAGCAAGCTTAAAAAATAGAAAAATAATTGTAGTATACAAAAAAAAAATGTTACAACTTTTAAATGGGACACTCAGCAATTAATCCTAAATAACAGTGAAATACTTGACAGAAAAAAGAAAAAGAAAAATTAAGTGTTAATGCTAGAACTGTAAAATAATAAAATTTATCGCTAAATACACAAAACTTTTCTCTACTTTCTCAAATAATTACGTTTAGTTTTATTTTAACACATAATAAATATTATTCTGTCAAAAGAAGCTTTAAAAACTTTTATATTTTTAGTTTAGAAAAAATAAAATAACAAAACTGATGAGGATAATTTGTATTAAAGTTTTTAGATTTCAAAAATTTTCATTGTGTTAGCTAATCGGACGTACCACACTGATATATGATTTGTATGATAAATGTTCTGCTCACATACACGAACAAAGAAATTAAAAAAGTTTTAGAAAACAGAAAAATGTAATTAGCAAAGTAAAAAGAAAATAAAATAAATGACGAATGTCCTTTATTGTCTCCAAAACAATTTATACTTTCAAACTTATAACAATCAATTTATTGCACGATTGCGAAAGAAAAAGTTTTTATATAGTTAATTTTTTCACAGCTTTAACCAATATTGATATATTTTTGAAGGATCCTCGGAAGGATCTAAGGAGGTCTAAAATCAATAATATAAGAAGTGGGATTTCCCGACGAATTGTCCTGAGATCTCTAGAGATCTCTAAATTGGGGAGATCTCCGGAGATCTCGGGAGATCTCTGGAGATCTCTGAAGATCTCTGGAGATCTCTAAACTTGTTTTTAATTATTTCCAATGATTGAAGCTTATTATGCTAAAAATGCTTATAAATAGCTCCAACAAGCCTACATTATTCATAATACATGTAAAAAAAAATTCAAGCTGTAATTATACATAGCTAAACCATCAAAATTTGCCTTTTAATCAAACGAAAAACTGTAAAAATATTATTTTTTTCTATAATTATTACGAAAATTGAAGCTAAACTTAGGTTTCTGACAAAAGATTTTTAAAAAGTGAATTACTATTAATATGATTAATAAAACTTGTATATTTTAAAGCTCAAAAAGCACTCTATGTCAATAAAATCATAATTTGCTTATGGAGAAATTGAAGAAATTTCAAAGATTTAAATCATTTCAACTGTTTGGAGATATTATTCAGAATTGAAGAATCCTTTTTCATTAAATAGACAAATAATTTATCATATATACCTTCAGTTTTCTTGAAAGAACCTACTGAATCTCGAGCCAAGTGCCCCAACTTTACATGAGAAGGGGATTCTTAGACGAATATTTTAAATTTTGCTGTAACTTTACTTTTCCACCAAATAACTTCCTGAGTCTTATTTTTCTGATCACAAACGAATTAATGAAATATTGCGAATAAACATTTAAAGCGTTTAATATCACATATAAACAAAATTTGTTATTATTATTACTGCTAACTTTTATCATAACTGCACTCACAAAATTGTATTGGTAAAAATTACCCTTTTGATTAGTAAAATAATTTGAAGTTGTCAAAATGGCGTTTTATGTTATTTTTTACCAACATGTATTTTATAAACTACCCGTAAAGGAAAAAAAAATTACCCTTAATTTTAGTAGAATTTATTTTACACATTTTTTCTCGCAAGTGACAAAATTTGATTTCAGATACTATATAAGGAATAAAAATTATATAATTTATAAAATATAAATTATAAAAAAAAAATTAAAAAAAAAAATAAATTGAAAAAAAAAAAAAAAAAAATAAATAAATAAATAAAAAAAAAAAAAAAAAATAAAATAAAAGTTATACACATGTGAGAGAGTGAGAGTATAATAATATTTTGTAGAAAATCTTACTCAAGAAAAATTACCCTTAATTATAGTAAAATGTACTATTTTCAATTCTTCGGATAACTTTACTAAAATTAATAGTAAAATCTTCCAGTTGCAAATGTACATTTTCCTCTACATTTTTTCTCAGTGTGTCTTTCTAACTTAAATTACTATAAAATAAAAAATGAACAAAGTAGCGTGTTATTTTGTCGAAATTTCCGAAAACCGGCCTCTTTACAATATCAAAAATGGTCTATCAGGGATAGTAAAAAAATTAAAATACAATTTTTTACCAAATGTTTAAATTACTGCTAAAATTAGAATTTATCGCATATACCCAGAAAAGTAAAGAATGACCCAAATCGCACGTAAATTACTATCTGAGGCGAAGCTTTTTTTATGACCCAGGGTCATATACGATATTTCTGTGTCCGTTGATGGAAAAAATTTTTATAAACTTCAAATTTTTTAAAATGTTTACTTGCAATATTTCTTAAAATCATTTGTGAGATTTCGCGATTAAAGGTTAGAATCCCAATTGAAATATTTTATAAAATATCAAAAATCACTATCTTTAAAGAATTATAACTTGAAACTTGAAAATAGTTAAGATTTGTAGTTCTGTTATATGAAATCCATTTTAATCGAAAATGGTCCAGTTAGCACAATGAGAAGTTTTAGGTTATTTTTTGTAGTTATTAAACATTTTTATTAATTACTTACGTTTTGCGGGTCGTTGAACGCAAGTATGATATCAGTTTTTATCTAAGATGACCAAGTTGCCCATAATAAGCAACATTGGGTTATCTTTTGCGTTTTCTTAGATGTTTATTTTTGTGAGTAGAAAAATAAGACTCAGGAAGTTATTTGGTGGAAAAGTAAAGTTACAGCAAAATTTAAAATATTCGTCTAAGAATCCCCTTCTCATGTAAAGTTGGGGCACTTGGCTCGAGATTCAGTAGGTTCTTTCAAGAAAACTGAAGGTATATATGATAAATTATTTGTCTATTTAATGAAAAAGGATTCTTCAATTCTGAATAATATCTCCAAACAGTTGAAATGATTTAAATCTTTGAAATTTCTTCAATTTCTCCATAAGCAAATTATGATTTTATTGACATAGAGTGCTTTTTGAGCTTTAAAATATACAAGTTTTATTAATCATATTAATAGTAATTCACTTTTTAAAAATCTTTTGTCAGAAACCTAAGTTTAGCTTCAATTTTCGTAATAATTATAGAAAAAAATAATATTTTTACAGTTTTTCGTTTGATTAAAAGGCAAATTTTGATGGTTTAGCTATGTATAATTACAGCTTGAATTTTTTTTTACATGTATTATGAATAATGTAGGCTTGTTGGAGCTATTTATAAGCATTTTTAGCATAATAAGCTTCAATCATTGGAAATAATTAAAAACAAGTTTAGAGATCTCCCCAATTTAGAGATCTCTAGAGATCTCAGGACAATTCGTCGGGTTTATTTTGGACAGTTTTTGATTTTTATGATGATTAGCTCATAAAATTTTACATCCTAATCTTTAGTTTTTTGAATTACTGAATATAAATACCAGAATCATTTTTAATTATAGAGTCTTGGCTTTTATTTATTAATGACATAATAATGAAAAATGCATACGTGACTTTAAAAATGAAAACAATTAATAAAAAATTTGAATACTTTTAGTTAAATCAAATGTAAAATTTGGGTTCAGCGACCCGAAAACATAAATATCCAGTAAAAAATTTTATGGACTTGTATCAGCAAAAAAAGTGCCTACGAATAAATGATCTACTTTAAACTGCAAAGCTCAAATTACACAGTTATATAAATTTTATAAGCTATGTGGATAAAATAGAATTCCAGCTACCTTTTCCCACAAAAATTACAATATAAATCCCTGCTAATTTGTTAAAAATTGGCCCATACCAAATTTTGACCAAAAAAATCATAACAATCAATTATATCTAATGTTAAAAACAAAAAATCAACAGCCTCAGCAGTACTTAAAGCATACACACTTCACACATTATTTTTTTTTTATTTTATAGCATATCCAATATTTACAGAACCAATTTTCCAAACAATTCATTTAATCCTCTTTTAGTATTACCTCCGTATAAAAGTCCGCATAGGTCAATATAAATTTACAAATACCACTACATAAAATGAAAATAAATTTACAAAATAACCTCACATATATAACATTTTTTTTTATTTTAACGTGCATGTGTATCTGCCCAACATAGTTAATATACGGTCCATCTGTTCCGGAAACGTTTATTTCGTATTTTATTTCCCGTCCATATAATATAGGCAAAATATATATAGATGTAAAAAAATTGAATGAGTAATACAGTCAAAAAAATATGCCCTAAGGAATAAAAATAAGTAACTTTTTTTTAGGAATACCTATAATAATTTTCTTTGAAAAATTTGAAAGAAAATGAGAAAATATAAATTTTTGATATTAGATTAAGTAAATATGTGATGGAAAAATTTGGATATAAATTTAATAAGGTTGAGCAATTTTCCTGATTACATACAATAAATATAATTTAAAACATTTATTTTACAGTTAAAGTAATTTCTATAAACTATGCTGTACAATACGAGAAATGGTATCTTTAAAATTATTGGATTTGTAATAGGCTTTTTATGCGGAATTTTAGATCTTATTTTAATGGTTATATGTAGATAAAACGTATATTTTATTATTGTATTATACAAGAATTTAAAATTTGGAATTTTAAACAAAAAAATTTTTATTGTTTTCTGCAGACAAATATGATTTCTCTTGTGTAAAGGGGAAAAGGATACGATAATCACAAAATGAGGCATGGAAAGTATAAAAAATTTGTTGGAAAAACTTTATTCCTTTCTCTTTAACCCATTTTTGGCCTACATTTTTTTAAATTCATTTTCATAGGTTAATGTGGAGTCAAGTTTTTATTTTAATGGTATTTTAAGGGTTTTAAGGGTAAAAGCAAGGGTGATACAACCCTGAAAAATATTTTTTGTCCCCATATTTTGATTCAGCAGCTTAAAATACCTACTAGAGGGTTTCAAAATAGAAAAAATATAAGTTATCTTAAAAAAGAAAATTTTTAACGTTTAATAAGGTTAAGATGTAGGTGATTCATCAATAAAAATAGTTCTTGACCCCAGATTTAGATTTAGAGGCCCAAAATACCTACTGGAATTCATTAAAACAGCAAAAAATATAATTTTAAGGGTTGTAAGGGTAAAGATAAGAGTGATACATCCCTCAAGAATAGTTTTAAAACCCAGATTAAGATTTAGCAGCCCAAAATACATACTAGAGGGTGTCAAATAGAAAAAATAAGTTTAAAATAAAGAATTTTTAAGGGTCTAAGGGGTGAAAATAAGGGTGTTACTCATCTAAAAAATAATTTTTTTACGGCAGATTCGTTTTTAGCAGCCTAAAATACGCACTACAATCGATAAAAATTAGAAAAAAAGTTAAAAAAAAAGACATTTTTAGGGTTGCAAGGGTGAAAATAAGGGTGTTACATTTTTAAAAAAAATTTTTAACGCCATATTTAGATTTAGCGACCCAAATTACCAACTAGGACATGCCAAAATTAAAAACAACGTAAAACTAATTTTTTGGCTTAATGAGGTGGGAATTAGGGGTGATTTTCACCCCCCTTTCACTTCTCCGAGTTTTTTCTATATAGACAATGTTTTTGATATGTTGATGAAGAGATTTTACTATTTTTCAAAAGGAAAATTGACCCTTTTTCACAAGCTAAACCTCACTATTTGGTCCATTTCAGGTCCATTTCGTGTGTTAACACAACCAGTAAGCATGGAACATTATGATTTATAAACCTAAAGTATTCTAAGTTTTAAAATCAAAATTATATTCTCACTCCCTACATCCAAATTATTTTAAGTCCCTACGTTGAAAAGATTTTAGGTCATTTCCCCCCCCCCCCACCTTAAAAACGTCAATTTTTTATCCCTCCCCCTCACCCTGAATTCGGGGCTTTTTTCAAATACCACTCTCTACGAACATATTCCATGTTAAAATATTCAGATCCTAATCCAATTAGATCTGAAAAGGTCATTTTTCATGTATAATTATATATCTAAAATTTATCAATTTAAAGATCTAATTAGATCTGAAGATATTTTTATAGGACTGGGTAAAATTTGTCAAAACTAAACCCAAGTACATTTTTGGGCAATTTTTCATTTTTTTTGTTGCAATTTTTTAGTTAGAGAAGAATAAAAAATTAGAATTTGACATTTGGTTTTTCATAATTTTACCTTTAGTTGACAGTTATTCCCAATTTTGACCTAAACTACACAAATCTAGATATATTTTCGATTTTGCTCCATTTAGAAAGCTTAAATTTGGTCGAGAGGCTTGTTTTGTAATATGCCGTAGGTAAAAAATCTCCTGGTGGTTATGTACATTTTATTGGCCCTGTAAAAAATTATTTTTCACAAACATTAAACTTCCCTTTAAGTCACGTAATTAATGCAAAAGTTCGGATTCTGCTGGAAATTCTATATAAGCAGATCAATTGAAGTTTCCTCTTTAAAAGGTTTGTGTGAAAATGGCGAAAATCTAAAGTCAAAATTTTAAATTTTCTTTAAAAAAATTCAAAAATTTCGTAAATGAATCTACCTATAGATTATCTGATACAATTAAACGAAAAAAAAACCTTTGATAATTCCTGACAGCACAAACTCTAAACTTATACAAGATCCAAATAACAGAAAATGCTTACAGTACAAGATTCTTACAAAACCCTTATTGAAAATTTGAACAATAATATCTAACAACATTGTTTAATCATCTGAAATTGTTGTGCAAATAACTTAAAATAAGCAGATTAAGTAAAATCAAAGCATTTTACAAAAAAAAATTTTTTTATGAATTGAACATTTCTAAAGACGATGCAAAAAAATAATTAATCTTCTTATTAATTATAATTAGTAAATAACAAAAGAAATGTTTTATAACTCTACTTTATTATTTAACTTTGAAAGTTATAGAACTAGCAGCTTTAATACTGCACAGTTAAATTCTGCTAACTGAAATTTCATTTAATTAGAAAGCTAATGAATTTCTCTTGCTTTCCAAATTTATTTTATTAATTTATTTTATTTTATATATTTGAAAATTCTTTAGTAAACAGGATATTTGTGATAATATAAGTAAAGGAAATTAAAAAAATTTTTTTCTCTCTTTACATACACATACGGTAAAGAAAAATGAGCAAGTCAGAGTAAAAAAATTGAGATTGAGGATAATAATACAAAGAAAATAAAATGCAATGTAATGAAACGAAAAATTGGATTTAAGAAAAAAAGTAGTTTAACAAACAGTTTTTTATCATAAAGTTAAGTAGTTGCATTGCATATTGAAGGTTTCTTTCAAAAATGTACTATGAAGTAAATAGTCTCCTGATCTTAGATCGAAAAAGCTTCAAATGATTTTTAGGTGCTTAGACTTAATTGCCCTGGTCAATGGCTGAATTTTTCAATTAACCTCTTCTAAGCTCATTAAATGTAAGCTCTTTTTTCATAATGTCCATTGGATTGCTGCCAAAATAACAATTTTTGAGATAAACATCTTTATCGTTTGTATTTTTTTAGTATAGAATTTCCATATTATGTGTATCCATAAAATTTTTATTTTTCTAATCTTGAAACATTTATGACATGTAGGTTCTATAGAAGACTATTTATTTTTTCAAAAATGACGGTTCTGATAAATTTTTTTGCATGCCTATGTGTATAGATTTATGAAAAGGGACGAGTAAAAATTTTTTAGAAATATGAAGCATAATTTAAATTTTTTGTAAATCACCCCTTTGTATCTAAAGAATTAGAATTGAGAATAGCTGATTAAGAATAAAGTCCAATCAAAATGTTTAATTGATAAGTTAAGTGACAATGAAACGTTTAAGAAATGGTCCTGAACATTCCCATTGGAATCAACTAAAGGTAACCAAAATATTTTAACAAATAAAAATCGATTTTCTGTAGTCCAAGTATCTTAATCTAACCAAAAATGAATCCCACACAAGTACATTAATGAAATGAAAATTCAATATATGTTTATAAAAGTATTGAATATTTAAACTGAATAATAAAATTATTGTATAATTGAAATATAAAACAATGTATAGTAAAAAGAAAAAAAAAAGTTTCTAAGTTAAGTACTTATTTATTGATTTCTTGTTCTAATATAATATGAAACAAATGGAAAGATATAAAAAAAATGAACCTTTAAAGGTACAATTCTATGAAATTGTTAACCTCAATTTTATTATATTTTATTTTTAACAAAATGATTTAATTTTTTTTTTCAATTCAAAAGGGAGGGTTTTGGAATAGAATTTTTTTACATTTATTTATAAAAAAAAGTTTTTTATTAATTTTTATTTTATTTAGTACTTTTTTTTTATTAAAAAGTTTTATTGAAAACTTTTTTTTTTAATTAACAAATAAATATAATTTAAAATATTTTTTTTTAACTTTTCAAAGAATATTGTAATGTTAACTATTTAATAGCCCCAGACTAATTTAAGAAATTATAGTTCCTAAGTGAAATTACAAAAAATTTTTTAGGAATGGTATACACTGCGTTATCAGTTCTATTAGAAAAATTTTTATAAAATTCAAGCATAGCAACTATTATGAAAATACTTGTAAAAAAATAGGTGAAATCAACCACTATTTAAAAAGTTTGCATAGCAAAAAATGAAAAAATGAAAAATGGGTTTTTGAAATATGCGAAATTTCGTAAACTTTAATCCCCTTTTTAAATATTCAGCATTCATTTAAAATACGTGGATTATTAAAAAAGTAATTTATTTTTTTCAAAAATTAAAATTTTGCAAATAAATAATTTTTAGTATACACGTTTAAAATCACAATAATCCTCTAAAACTCAATAGTAAATACAAAAAAACAATATTCTATTTCATAAAAGCTTTATAAACGTCCAATAACAAAAGTGAATAGTTCTGTTTTTGTTTTATTAAATATTCATAAAAACAAAAGTTTTCTAGAACACACACAATCATATAAATTATTTATTAAACGTAAAGTACAATGAAGCCCAGTAGTATTTTTTTTTTTTAATCAATAAAAAATAAAAATATATCAACTTTTATATAACCATTTGATAAAAATGCTTGATTTCATATTTTTTTCAAGTATTTTCACAATATTTATTTTGATATTCAATTATTACATAACACAACTCTTTATTCTACTTGAAAATCTAATATAAATCAGAGAATGCTGTGTGTTTGTAACAAAATATAAAACAACAACAAAGCAAATGATAATAAATCTGATTTAATTTTTAAAAATAGAGTATAATAAAAAAGGGTTGAAGGTAAAAAAGGGTCTATAATCGTAAATTTTTTCTTTTAAAAGAGAAATTTATTGGTCTGAGAAATAATGGTTTAGTTAATTATTCAAGGTAAATAATATTAATTTTTAATCAAATTTAAGGTAAAAAATCTAAAACTGAACTTTTTTAACTTTCGTATTTCAGGATTCAAAGCTAGTTATTAGTTTTTAGTGATGAATTAGTAATTTAAATTCAAGAAAAAATTAAGAAGCCTGAAACTTTCTCTGTTATTTGGTTTTCTTGATCTAAAAAAAAAAAAAAAATAGATCCCAAATCTAAACAAAAAGGTCCCAATTTACCCCTTTTGTCAAACAAACTGTTCTACTAAAATGAACCAATAAAATAACATTCAATCTATAGACACAAATATTTAAAATATTAATTTCCGGGTTTCGGCACCAATTTCCCAAACGTTCAAAATTTCTCTCTTTACCTTACACAACAAAGTAAATAGAATTTAATAGCCTAGCAAGAGAAAGTTTTCATTAGGATTTATTTGTTAATATCAAATATAATTAACCCTGAATCTATTTTTAAAAAAACTCTATAAATTAATACCCTAAATGAATTAAACATTTAATTTTGTTATATCCAACAAATTTTATAGTCTGTTCAAAAAAAATATAAAAAAAATTTAATCATGGTAAAAGAATTTTTTCCAGTTCAAAAAATACTGATAAAATATAAAAAAAAAGCAAGAAAAAATCGATTAAATACCTTTTTTTTAATGTAAAAAAGGTGTACTATATAAAAGGGTTAAAAAATTATGCTTAATTACCGTTTAACCATTATAACACAGAGTATTTACATTAAATACATATAATCTTGATTAAATAAAATATAGATTTTTAGATTACACAATGAAATTATTATAATTTTTTCTTTACACGTGTTTTTTTGCACTCTGATTTTTTTCTTAAATAACTGTGTGTATCTTGTAGTAGTAATGCATAATAATAATAATAAATATACTCACGTGTAGACGCTCTTCATGATAGTATCTTTAATTTTTTTTGCACGTTTATGAAATATTATTTAAAACAGGAGATATTTTACTAGATTTAATTTTCAAGACACAACACAGTAACTCACTGTTTCAATTAATTTCATTTAAAAAAATTATTGGGCACAATTATTTAATAAAAATCACAAAATTCACTACTACCACCATATAAATAATAATAAATCACAAAATAAAACACACACACAAATCAACCACAAAAATCACAAAATCTGATTATTTAATCTTAAATGACAATGAACAAAAAAAAATCTCCAAAAAATTTAATATTTTCTTACATATTAGAATACTAAAAGACAACAAAAAAAGCAGAAATACAACAACCCCTTTTGCCGTCCGGGTTTCAACTGGCTCCGTTTTACTTCTCTTTCATATATTCCCTTATAAAATTCGCTCTACTATACACCACCATACAATCACACACACACACACACACACATACATTTTTTAATTGTATAAGAAAAGGGTGTAGGTGATGCTGTATATAAAATTTCATATTAAAAAAAAGATGGAGAAAAAAAAATATAGGTATAGGCATAAGAAGATTGTATATATGTGCATGTGATGATTATGATGATGATCAAAAAAGAGGGATGAAATATAAATTCCTATTTTTTCAGAGATTTTAAAACACGCATGCGTTGTATTATAAAGGGGCTAACAACCCCTCTATATATATACTTTATATTTATGTAAAGATAAGGTTTTTGGAGACGGTCAATGTCAGTATATATATATATATATATATTTGTATATTTTGGCAAAAGTTTTCACTAGTTGCTGAATTCTAATGTTATATATATAGAAAAGTTTTTGATATCTTTATTTGAATGTGTGTGTGTTTTTGTTGAGATAAGAAAATTTTTTATTTAAGGAAATGATGATTCTTGAAAGTAAAATAAGGATTTTATATTTATTTTATATGTTTAGGTAAACTCGTAAAGTTAATTATTTTATGACATTTTTATGTACTGTTTAAAGGATAATAAATTTTGTTTTTTTATTTTAGATTATTATTTGAGGGTTGCTACTTCTTTTTACTTGAAGACCGAGTAATCTTGTTAATTTATGTATTTAGTTGAAATTAGAAGTGAGTGTGCTTAAATTAAATGATTTAATAGAATATTTAGGTTTTTATGTATTTGAATGAAATGTTAAAATGATTAATGGGGAATTATTGGGATGAACTATAAATGTGCAATAGTAGATTGTTATACAAGGGGAGAAAATAAGCTATTTCAAAGCAGGTTGGAGATAGGGGCACGAGATGTGCAATGACGAGGGTGCACACGAGCCGTAGGCGAGTGTGTACCCGAGTCATTGCATATCGAGTGTAACTATCTCCGACCATGATTTGAAATTGCATTTTTTCCCCATGTGCAACATACTATTTTTTACTCTAAGAGTGAATATAAGCATCTTTTTAACAAATGGGAACATATACACATATAATATAAATATAATATAATATATCGAAAGAAAAAGATGAGTAAAATAAAAAAAAAAACAAGTATTGATGAATAATTAATCCCTACTTCTTTCAAATAATCAAAATAATAGTGAAATTCCTACTCCGACTCTTTTCCAAAAAATATTAATTTGTATATGAAAGAAAGAGACAGTTAAAAATACTCAGGTGAAAGGATGTAACTTTCGAATCTTCTTCGTCCTAACGGTGTCGACAGTCGTTCATAGATTTTTCTACAGAAAGGTATAATTGTCATAAAAGGTGCGTTTTATTATAATTCAAAATGGCATTTTTACTTAATAGTTGTTTAATTTAATTTATTTTATATGGTAAATGCATTTAACCACGCGTAAATTTATTTACGCATTAACAAATAATTTTATGAATAAATAAAAGTGTGTTTTAATTTGTAATATAAATAAATGCGTGAGCACGTGGTACACATCTTTTATTTTGTTTATTAATTTAGCTATAACAAAATAAAAGATGCATATATATATGCTCATTTTTCATCATTTATTTATATAAAAGTTAATTTTTGCATTTATTAAATAAAATAAATTTATATAGAATTAATAACGCAACTATTTCATAAAAATTCCATTTTGAATATTAATGAGCGTCACCTGACAATTTGTCTTCTATAACGAAGAATCAAGTTCGACTAGATTGGGAGGGGTAAGAGGATGTAGGAAGAGTGGGTCGAGTCTCCTCTCAATTCTCTCTTCTGTTTTCTTCTCTAGGGAGGAAAGTGCTTACTTTCCTCCCTAGAGAGAAAAAATAGAAGAGAGAATAGAGAGGGATACAAATCCTCACTTTCTCCTTCAAAAACACGTTAAAAAAGATGCTTTTATTCACTCGGAGAGTGAAAAAAATATTTATTTTTCTTTTATTAATTTAGTTCTTATAACTTTTAAGTTTTTTGGAATCCAAATTTTGGTTTAGAACTGATGTCTTATAGGTTATCAGGTTATTCTGTTTTTAGCATAGAAATTTGTGGGACAAGGTTGAAAAGAACCCCTAAATTAAAAAAAAATAAAACAAAAAACTTTATTAACAATTTTCATTTTTTGAATTTTCCGTTTCCCAACCGAAAAACTAGCATTAGCACTACGAAAATTTATTTCGCCCATAGACGATAAAAACTACTCATATATATTTAAAAATTTTCTTAAACAATAAAGTAGTTATCACCGTTTGGGGTGTAATAAATTTTTGTAGTACTAATGCTAGTTTTTCAGTTGTAAAAGAAAAATTTTAAACGTTTGATAACTATTATTATATTTTTTAAATTGAGAGGTAGTTTTTAATTATTTTCGCCCCGAGAAGAGGATTTATAAATTTCTCAGCATTTAAATTCCATAAAATATTATCAAATACTTTTTATTAAAAAAAAAAACAAAATATTTACCATATCCCCATAATTTTTCTTATACATATTTATGTAGTAGTTTTGCCCTCTATAATTAGTCCTTACAATCCAATTTCGATACACAGTCAAATAGCCCTCATACATTCATAATTTGCTCTTAAAAAAATAGCATTTGTTTAATGATTTTAGCGTTATTTCCAAAATATTTCAAAAATACTCTTCAAAGGGGGTATTTTTCGCTTATTTAAGAGTGCTTTACTGAGATTCAGCAACTTTAGACCCCAGTTTCAGATTCATAAATGTATAGACTTATATCTTATGGTTATGCGGTTTTCGATCTCGACACCTCCCCCCCTTTGCTTTTATTTTCAATTATCAGGTGATGCTAGTTACCATTACCAATAATATAAGATATTTTAAAAATGCTAGCTATTTTGAAATCTCCTATAATACTCCAGTCAATATATAGGGGGGGGGGAGGGTGTCAAGTTTCTGGCTACCACCAGATTTGGTCTACTATAGATTTTTCGGGTCGCTGATCACTAATTTCGGGGTCTTGTAAATGAGAAATGTGCGAAACCCTTAAATTTTCAAAAACTAAAAAGGGATATTTTTGATGTATTCAAACTTTAAGTCTCAGATTTGGATTTTTTGGTTAGCTAATCACGAATTTCAGGGACTTTTTTTTGAAAAATTAATGTTCCACCCTTAAATTAGCAAAAACTGTCCCTTAAGGGGTATTTTACTATTATGGCGCTTTCAGAGTCCAGATTTAATCCAAATGAGGTTTTTGGGTCGCTGATCACGAATTTGAGGATCCTATCTATTAAAATTAACACTTTACCCTTAAATTTGCAAAAATGAAATACATCAAAAATACCCCTTGTAAGGGTGGTTTTTGATGATTTAAGGGTCAAGAGCCAATTTTTGGTAAGCAGGACCCCGAAATTGGTTATCAGCGATTCAAAAAATCTATGTGGACCAATTCTGGAGACTTAAAGTTCATATAAATCAAAAATACCCCTTTTTAGGGGTAGTTTTTGCAAATTTAAGGGCGTTCTGCACATTTCTCATAGGAAAGACCCTGAAATTTTTAATCAGTTACCCAAAAAACTTATAGTTGACCAAATTTGGTCGTGATCAGAAACTTGACACCGTAAACCGCATATTGACTAAAGTATAAGTATTGCCACCAAATATACGGGCTTTTATCATCGAGATTACAGAGCGAATTTTTTGGTCCCATAAGAAACTGTGTAATTTTCATATTCTCAATTATTGGCAATAATACTTAAAAGTGATTAAAAAAGCTACAGTTTTGGGAATCTTATTTTTATGGTGATTGAGCACCTAATTTTATCCAGTAATCGGAAACTTAAGTCGTTTTTCAAAATATCTGCTTTTATTTTCGATTACCGGACAAATAAGTTGCCTCAAATTTTTACCGAAACATACCGAAAATATTATATATATATTATTTTAAGTCAGTTTTATATGTGCATATAATATTAATTAATAATTTTTTAAATTACTTTGTTAGGAATAAGCATATTAAATTATGACTGTCTTAGAAAAATATTTGGATTTCTCACAATATTTGAAAAAATAAAAATAGAGAGTTTCTAAAAAGTGGCAAACAGTCTCCGGATCCAGTTGGGCTACTTTTAGGATATTGAAACTTCATTTGTTAAACAAAATTATTACAAAACAATGTGATGAAAAAATAATTTTTAGTATTTTGGGTTTGATTTTATTTTCCTAATTACGAATTGTTTAATGGTGCCATAAAAATAGTAAATGTAGCTCGTCAAAAAAATTATCAAACAAAAAAATCCGTGTGCATGTAATTATACATTGATTAGCGATTTGTAAAAATCTAATAAATGCACGGCCAGGCTGCTTTGCTTGAAATTTTTTTGTTGCTTGAATTTTCAAGCAAAGCAGTCTGGCCGTGTACAATAAAATTATTTATTTCTAAATGAAAATTTTTAATTTTATTCATTGTTAAAGCGAATTATGAAAAATCCTTTGTTGCCACTCAGAATCTCTTGTCCCGCCAGAATTAGTATAAAAATAAAAAAAAGTTATAATCCTAAACGGATTATTTTTATCCTCAATTAACATAAAAATTCAAGTCCGGAGACGACCGTCTTGAAAATTAATTTACTTTAAAATGTATCCAAGAATGTATTGTGCAGCTAGATAGCATCAAAAAAATTTTCAGTGCTAAGAATTTATTAATGACGGTTTTGTTAACTGTTAATTTAGTGTTGCTCGAACACTAAACACGCGTAAATAACGAAGTAGTAAGTGTATGGTATAGAAATAAATGTTAGTCAATTTAAAATTTAAAAACTAAATTCTCTGGCCTAATCTAGAAAGTTGCTTTGTCATCTTTCTCCTAAAACAACGAAAAGATTCTTCCCGAGAGGGGGAAATATTTTAGTTGTTTTAGTTCAGTATGTGTGTTCACAGAAGATGAAAGTCTCAGCTGCACACGTTAAGTTTGTCTTTTTTTGGTATGTATAAACCCTTGTAACATCAATTTTTTTTGGTTTATCAGTTATTACGCAAAAATTAGTGCATTACACTGATGATGGCTCACACTAATTTTTGCAAGAGCCGAAATAGACCGCTAAAAATCTGTTTGTTCCGTTATGTGCGTTAAATTTCTTATTAAAAATATTTCTTTTCAAGAATTAATTTTATAAGAAAATTTAAATAAATTTTTTTAATTAATTTTTGTAATTACTCAGTTGTGATTTAAAAAAAAAACCTGCAAAGTAGCTAAAAAAAAATTACAAAAAAAACTTATAATGCAAGCAGTAAAAGAAAAAAATATTAGCAGTTTTCAAGATATCATTATGGAAACCGAAAATGACTATAACAGTAAGGCTTGATAAATATTTTTTAATTTTAAAAATCTTTGATTTATCGAATAAAAATACTTGTTTTGTTATTTTACCAGGTATAAATAAACTAAACGACTACTGTCTCCGGGAAATATTTCAATATCTTTCGCCAATGCAAAGGGTGAGAATGGAAAGAGTTTCCCATGCGTGGCAAGTTATCAGCAAGTCCAGTTGGAATAAATTCACCAAATTTGATAACCAGTTCTTAGAAAATGAAATTCTAACAAAATTTGATGCAAAATATAGTGAAATTATTGTTTCTAGCCTACTATCTAGATGCGGATGTTTTTTAAAAAAAATTGATTTAGATTTTCAAATAATGCAAGCAACTTTTATTCGCGTTTATTCAACTTCTATTCTCATTTATTCAAATTTTATTCTCCTTATTTTATCACTGGTAAAAAAATTTTGTAAAAATATTGAATATTTAAGTTTAAAAATTAGAATCGTGTTTGACTCAGAAAAAATTGATGATACTTTAAAATCTGTGTTTTTGAAAAATAAAAATTTAAAATGTGTGTTGTTACCCAAAGTTACAATAACGGGCGAGTGCTTGTTGTTTTTGCCATTTGAGACAGTCGAAAATATTAAAATATATGGGATTCTAGGTTTTATTAATCCTGTACATTTGAAAATAGCATTTTCAAAATTAAAAAACTTGAAAAGTTGTGAAATTACAATAAATAATTATGAAAATATCGAACTAATTTTAAAAGAAATAGCTAATAATAATAAAAACAATTTAATTCACTTAAAAGTAAAACGTGAAAGTAACGAATATTTTACAAAGCCTGAATTTTCAAATTATTTTTCATCAATGAAAAATTTGAAAGAAATTGAATTAAGTAACGTGCATTTGAGTAAAAAAGATTTAGTTAGTTTACCTATGAACCAAATGCAAAAACTGATCTTAGACCATTGCAAATTTTTTGAACATGAAGATTTAGATGATACTATTACATATTTTTATAATCTTGAAATAATTGAGATTTATAGTGCGAATTTCAGTGATGAATTTATTAGAGCAATGGCGGTTAATTGCGATAAATTAAAAAACATAAAATTAACTTTTTGCAAAAATTTAACTAACCAAGGAGTGATAGAAATAAGTAAACTTCCACATCTTGAAAGTTTAACCATCTATTTTTGTCAAAATGTAACTGATTTAATCTTAACAAAATTATCACAATTGAAAAATTTAAATTTTTTTAACCCAAATGAAACTTCGGTTAATCGCTTGCGTGATTTTTTCGAAAAAGCAGTGAATCTTGAATCAATTGTCTTAATTTGTCAAGAAAGCAAAATAGATGAAAAGTGTTTTGATGATGCATTTTTAATATCTCTTAAACGAAATAAAAATATTGTAAGAAATGTATGTGGTAAATATTGTATGAATTGCTCGATCAATTGGAAATTTGTAAAAATAAATGAACTGTAAATTTTTTATAATGACAAATTTATAGTACTTTAAATTAAATTTTCATTTCATTATGGAATAATTCATTATTAATTTTACTTCAGTCAAATTGCGGTTTAGGGTGTTTAATTACTGGCCATCACCAAATTTGGTGTACTATCGTTTTTTTGGGTTATTGGTCACGAATTTTGGGGTCCTGTGTCTGATAAATTGAAACTTTACCCTTAAATTTGCAATTTTTATTCCCTGAAATGGGTATTTTTATGCATTTGAAATTGCAGTGTACATTTTTGGGGTAGTTTATGTAAATTTAAGGAGAAAGCCCAATTTCTTATAGAAAAGACCCTGAAATTTTTAATTAACGACAAATCACAAATCTGATGATGGCCAGTAGCTAAACAGTCCTCCCAAAGGCCAAACTGTTACAAAAAAAAGTATAAATAAAAAAATTTTATCTTCAAATAATTAGTACAAAAATTTATTATTATCTTCATTCTGAATAAACTTATCTTATGTACCTAATATATTGCAATTGATCAATTATATTTTATAACAAAAAAAAAAGTTAGCAAATATTATTTTAGCATAACAAAAATACCTTATAAATATTATACTATTTCGCGTGATTAGTATCTTATTGCAGTATAAACTTTATAAAAACGTTATTTACTATTGGTGCAGTAAATACTACGTTTTTGAATTTTAAATTGTAAGTGATTTGGACCCTTGTCCACATATTGTAATTTTTGACTTCATAACGACTGGGAAAATTATTTAGCAGTACTTGAATTCTTGATTGAATTTTCAATATATTTACCAGTGTAATGAAAAAAGGTGAAATAAGTTAATATATATTTACAGATAAACATAAAGTGTATATTAAAAACGTCCTTCGCATCTGTTTATTTACTTCCTAAAATATTTCGTGATATTTTTTTTGTCATACAAAATAATGAGTTAGAATTTATTTTTCATAATATTAATTAGTTCAATTATTTGTCCGGCTTATAAAGAGCTGAATTTATTTTTGTTTTTTATAGCTAAACTAACTCGAGTCCTATTGCGTTAAAAAAATTTTTATGTATCGATTTGAAAAAGTGAGAAAATTTTTTTTCACATCATGAAATATTCAAAATTTAGCATTATTTTTATATTATTTAATTTAAAGTTGATATAAAATGAAGGAAAAATCTTTCGAACGTAAAAGATAATTCTAGTTATTATCTGGAAAATCTTGAAAAAGGTATAAATTGCGTGTCAAAATTTTTAAGTTACAAGCTAATGAAAACTCGACGAATTACACTTTTAACACCAAAAAATATCAGCCACACTTTTACGTCACCTGAAAATGATTTAATTATAAAAAACTTAATGGAATCTTAGTTGGCGATATATTCTGTATCAGGAGACCCTGATTCGAAAGCTCTCTATTCTTTTACCAGCTCATATGCAATTATATTGATTGATAAACCAAGTATTTTGGAATATTATAAATCCACAGAACTGTTATTTATTTGTTCAAGGAATTGTTTGTTGTACATGGTAATTTTAACTAGACCTTATATTAATCAAGAAAGCTTTTTAGAAGATGTTTCATATTTGTTAAAAATTTTATGGAAAAGCAAACTAAGTAATGTGGTCGTAACGGGTTTGATAGATTCAGAATTTTGGTTTACTAAATCATTAAAATTTAGATCTAACGAACTTTGTATTCCTGACGAGCCTAAAACTGTTGAATCTTTTTGTATTACAGAAAATAATTATGAAGATTTAGCTAATAGATTATTTCGTGTAATAGAATTTAACCACTGTATTATAGTATTAATTTCATTGGTCAATAATTTATTTACTACGCTCTTACACGAAAAAGAAACTATATAAATACTAATCTAAATAAATGAATTTAAAGTATTGCTGACTAAATCGTGTATCAGGAAAAAACTCTTAAAGTGAAAATGATGAAATTTTCATTTTTTGGGTTAATAGTCCTTTGTTATTCTGCTGAATTTCATGGACCTTCTTGTAAGTTAATATCAATAATTTTATAAAAAAATTTCAAACTATCAAATTATTTTTTATTTTAGATATACTTAACAGCAATAAGACAGTCTGTTGTAGATATACAAACACGAGTTGTTAAAATAGAAGAAACTCTTAACAAGGTAAGAATTATTTACTCAAAAAAAATTGATTTATTTTTGGATTATTTTTTACCAAAATATTGAAAAAATCTTAAGATAGCCAACCGATGGTTTTAAGATAAACTTTTAATATTAATTTTCTTGACTTTTTTGAATACTTTTTACTTTAATATTTAAAAATCTGTGAATGAAAAGGAAGATATGAAACTACGTCGCCAGAGATTTTGCCACAGAGAGTTCACCACAAAAATTAATCACCAAAAAATGTTGTTACATGGAAATTGCATACAGAATAAAATATGAAAATATTTTTTGGACATCAGTTTGACCATCAGTGATGGGTAGACGAATATTTTTAATGTTGATTTTTGACACGAAAAATTCAATTACTTATATAAAAATTGACACCAAACAATTGATCCCAAGAATATAAAAAAAAATTTTTTTAATAATATATAATGTTTAATTTTTTTCCTTTTTTAGTTTATAAAACTATGTATATAGAAAAAAATTTGTTCAAAAATTAAATTGTGAAAAAAAAATTCTTGAGCTCAACTCTTTGGTGTTAATTTTTATAGTTGGTTAAATTTTTCGTGTTAAAAATCGACATTAAAAATATTCGTGTAAAAATCAATGATCGTCAAATAAAATCTTTTCAAGTTTTGTTTACTTTTGTTACCTGGCAAAATTGTAGTTACTAAAAAGTTTAATAAATGCTTTATCTTGCCGGATATTATACATGAAATAAATTTATCATCTTAAATAATTTTAATTAAAAAATTTTTTTGTAAATTTTTAAAATACTAGTATTAGGCGCTATTTATTAACCCTATATACTTTTTTTGGAATATCAACTTTCGACTAATCAACAAAACATATGTATTTTAATTTTTGTCAATAAAAAAAATAATTATATTTAGGTTATGTATATATTTTTTCTGCAATAAATAAACATTAGTATTGAACAATCATACATAAATACACAACGATTATTATTATGAGTCTGTATTAGTAGCCAATCAAAATGCTTTTATTGCGATAACAATGTACAACAATGTACATAGCAACAACTCCTTTTTAGAATAGGATTCAAAAATTAATACCCCAAAAATAAGATATTTATTCAAAAACTTCATATAAAAAATTAACCTTAAAAATACACCCCAAAACCATCGCTTGGCTACCTTAAAGTTAAATATCTAAAAACATTGAACAAATAATAATAATTATAATTCAATGTAATAGATTTTGTAGATGTTTGTTGGCAACTTTTTTGAAACATTTTAATTATTTCATTGAGTTTCTGTTACGTATATTATTTATAATAATATTTAATAAAATATATTTAGGACTAATTAAACTTACGGGAAATTCATACAGTCGAGTAATGATTTTGAAAACTCACCTAAAACAAAAAAAAAATAAAATTTATTAATTTTTGAATATAAAAACAAAGTTTTTGATGACCCGGAGAAGTTTTTCCCAATCCATTTTTCCCATAGTTTTTTTCTCCAATCCCAAAGTCACTTTTTCCCATGCTATTATTTTTTCCAAAAAATAAAAGTTTCGAAAAAAAAGTTCAAAAATAAAAAATTCCAATAAGAAAAACTTCCAAAAGTTAATTTCCAAATAAAAATAAAAAACTTATAACCAGTTTCTGTAAACACAACCTAAATGCATGGAAAATGTTTACTTCCAGTTGAAGACTAGGTATATAATACAAATGTTACTCAACATTACAATGCAATTTTCTAATTTTATAATTTATAATTATCACCTTACTAGCTTTTAAGATTCTAAACCCAAACTATTTTGATTCCCTAAACCTGAATTATTTGAAGTCCCTTAATCGATATTATTCCAAGTCCCTAAATCGATATTATTCTAAGTCCATAAACCTGTATTATCCTAACTCCTTAAGCCCAGATTTTTCAAAGTCTCCTAATTATTCTAAGTCTCATTTGACCCCCCCCCTCCCTTAAATAGGAAATATACTAGCAAAAACTAGCAAAAACTGAATTTGAATTCATCTATTGTTTCTTAAAGCCAATGGCGCTAGAAAATCGCCATGACTTACATTTAACAAGTGACCTGCGGCCCCTTGACAATTTAAAAAGTAGCAAATTGTAATTATTAATAATTTCACCATTTATATACGATAACTATCCTTTAGCCGCAAGAAATATATTCCATGCATAGTTAATAGGTTATAGTACAAACCAAATACAAATTTCTTTCTATTCTTTTATTTAGTTACATGAATTTGATAATTCTTGAAACTAGGTATCGTGGGGAAAGGGTTGGAGGTGAACAGTGTTTGGCTTAAAAGGAGATGCGTTTAAATGTGTACGATTGATGGGGTTAGGGATAAGTGAACTTCAAATAAATTTGGGCCTTAAAAAGATTAAATTTTTTTTTGGGAGGGGGGAGGTGTCTAATTTTTCTGGTAATTAAAAATCAAAGCAATTTTTTAAATTAACTGTCATCAAATTTTTATTTTTATAACAAAACTTATGATTTCTGATCTATCAAATAATTTCATTCAAATAAAAAATCACGAAGTTTTGTAATATTGGAACAAACGCTTTGTATCGCAGTTGTATCGTTGTATCTAGTAATGTTAAAAATATATTAAAAATATAAGGAATAATGTCGCCAAACCGTTTTTTATATTTACAAGGGGAGTTCAATACATTGGAACGCCAAATTACAACAAATGGTTATGAATGAGTTTATTCTGTTGAAAAATCATGCCGACTACCCTCCGTTCATTCCAATGGGCCTTCTGGGCCTAGAAACGCAGGGTGCAGTGTTATGTAATAGGATTTTTTGGGTAAGTTTCAATGAAACGCTAAAACCTCACTTGGGGGTATATAAATTTAAGTTAAATCGATTAAGTGGTATTTTGCTATTATAACGCTTTCAGTGTCCATATTTGGTCCAAATAGGATTTTTGGGTCATTGATTTATCATCTGAATGTTGATTAAAATATACAATTAAAGAATGAATTTAACTGTTGATCATCTGAATGATCCCTACGAGAAAAAATTTGTAACCCCCACCTTCTATATTTACCCCCTTCGACCCATTCTTGCATGATATTATAATAAAAAGTGGGAGTAAATTTTGGAGGTGGCGGATGAAATTCTTTTCTCGTCTGAGTGCTCCCGAATCCATCAACTGATACGTAGACAACCGCAAGAGAACGGAGCGTTCCACAAAGTAGTGATGCCAATTTCAAATAAATAAAAAAAGCTGTTTATTTAATATACGTTGGCACCACTACCCTACAGAGTCCGCGCCAGATGACCAGAAGATTTCAACGAATAATTGTTGAAAAAACCTGAGCCCAAAGATTAAAATATTATTATAATCCTGTCATAAATTTTAGTTTAAACTCTATAGGTTTAAATGACAATGGATCAATGGGGGGGAGAGTTATAAACACAAAATTGAAAATTCCTTTTTAAAAAATATTTTTTTCATTTAATATTTTATTTTAAAATTGGTCTTCAAAGTTGATGGTGTAAATTGCTCGAGAGAACAGTTAAGATTTAAAATTTTCTATCAGGTACGCATAAACGATTTTTATATTTTTATAAACAATTTATTATTATATATTTATAGGTATTTATTGTACTGATAATTTTTAAAGAAAAAATTGCCGATATTGGCTATAAGCAATCAGATTTTGTAAAGTATAATGTGATAAAAAAAAATATTTAAAATACAGAACTAAACGTTGGTAAAAGCAACAGCATTAAGAGAGTAAAGAATCTATTAAATTTGATTAAATTACAAAAAAAAGTTAATTATATTCTGCTTTATTAATATTTTTACTCATTTAGGTTAGAAAATTTGATTGTTTATATCCAGCGTTCCGCCATTTTGTTTACGAAATTTCAGTACACCTTATATTTTAACGATGCTGCAGTGTATGATTAACTTTTTCAAGTATAGATAAAAAATCATTTTACGAATATTAATTTTTAAATATTTTTAAATTCAAATTTAGATGAAATTTATTCTAACAAAATTCTTTTTTATTTTTTAATGTCTCTTTTTATTGTTTTTACCCAGCAGTAATTATTATTTGCTGAAATTTTAACTAAAAGGGCCTTATGAATTTATAGGAGTTATTTATCAGCTAAAACTTGTTTTGATTAAAAGAAGTGGGATTAGAATGAAAGTTATAAGGTCGTAAAATTATGATATGTAAAGAATCTTTGTAAATTAGGTATTCGACAGAATTATATCTGTTATTAGTTTTAAAAATTTTTAAATTAAGCATCGCTTTCTTTTAATAATTTTTAACAAAATAGCATTAAAATTTTGAAAATTTCGGAAATAAATTATTAATGTTGGAAATAAATTTGGAAATAAATTATTAATATTTTATTGACATTAAATATTAAACTGTTCATTTTTTTATTACTTTCAAACAAAAGGTAAGAACGCCAGTTTCTTACAACTTTATTTTTTTCACACTGCAATGTCGTTAAATAATTTATATAGTTACGGGGATGAATGGTTAGCAGCGTGAGTGAGTATGACAAAAGTAATTAAGATGAAAACTTCTCCCGGGAAAATTTCTGATCTAATTGCAACTTTTAAAATATACAATCATGATTACACTTATCACTGTAGGGCATTTAGTGAACTAGGGTATTTAGCATAATAAGCTTGAGGGATAAAACATCTAAGGCCCTCTCTACACCAGCACTTAATCATGTTTTATGATAATCATGTTTGTTGGATATTTTTTACCCCTACACTGTACTAAAAACATAACCTCAAAATTACATAATTTTTATTAAAAATATTCACTAATACTACTAGTTTCGCCATTTTGTAATAACTTTAATTTCCAATACTCCAGCTACATCACAAAATATCTAACAGACACGATTACCATAAAACATGATTACGTGCTGGAGTAGACTGGGCCTAAATTTTTTCTTATAAAAAAGAATGTTTAATGAAATTTAAGTAGTCTAGGCGCCAGCCATACTAATAATGTCCAAAAATTGAATTTTTTTTCCCGTAATAAAAGAAATTTAATTTTTCAATTTTTGGGCGTGATTAGTATGGCTGGCGCCTAGACTAAAAAAAATAATTAAAATGCCGGAATATCTTAAATAAACTGCATACTCTTCATATTGAAATATAGATAATCCTCTTAAAAGTGATAATTATATTCTACCACACCCACAATGTCTAGCAGACATGATTATCATAAAAGGTAAAAGATGCACCCTCTAGTAGTGAAAATAATCATAATTATATATTTTAAAAGTTGCAATTGGATCGGAAACTTCCCCGGGAAGACTTTCCATATTAATTACCTTTTTTCTTTTTTCTGGAAGCAGCAGATTAACCCGTAAAAAGCGATAAACCATTTTTTGACCTATTTATGGCAAAATTTTGATGTGTTACCATGGTAGCGAGAAATATATATTTTTCTTCCGTAATATTAACGCCAAAATTAACAAACTCTGACTGTAAAATTGATCCCTTGTAAATTTTTTAATTTAAAACTAATTTAAAAAGCGCGGTTAAACGGCGGAAATTTGATTCCGACCTTCTTCGTGACCCCGATATAACTTGTCCAGAACCCAGATACGGGGCCTAATATAAAAATCTATGCTATACTGGTCTGTTATACTTTCATTTTTTTTTTTTTGAAAAATTGGCCAACTTTGTGGACCTGTAACTTTTTCCAGAACCTGCGGCCAATAAACTAGGGTATGAAACTGAGTATGTTTTGACTATCTCTGAAAAGAAATTCAGCTGTCATACTCACGCGCGCTATTTACCATATAGCCATCCTCGTAACTATTACAAAGATGCATTATTTACTGATTTAATAATTATTTATATGAAATTTTTTGTTTTCAGTAAAAGATGGATCTAAAAAATAGCAACAAAAAAATCTGTGAAGAAAAACCTTTAAGTTCCAATGAAAACAAAGATGGTACATATTGAATTTGCATTTTGACTAAAAAAATTTTCTAATTTCATTTTAAAAATAAAATTAAACTATATTTTCAGAAATAAATTACCTAAATGACGACTGTCTTCGGGAAATATTTGGCCACCTCGAATATTACGAACTAATTACAATCGAAAGGGTTTGTAAAAGATGGAAATCTGTAAGTTTGTCAAACTGGAATGATTTTCATGTACTGGACAATGAATTTGCTGATTATTTTGAAATTGATGATTTAGATTTCGGCTCAGAAGAATATATAAAAACTCATGATATAATTATTTCTAATATTCTGACCAGAGCTGGAATTTACATTAAAAAATTGTCTTTCTGTTTTGAAGAAGATAATAGCGATTTGAATTGGCGGTATATATTTAATTGTATTTCACAATATTGTGAAAATCTTGAAGAAATTGACATTAGCGATTTTATGGAATCTTATGAATCAACGGATAAAAATTTAAAGCCAATATTTCTAAAAAATAAAAATTTGAAAAAATTGCAGTTGTCTAGTAATGACATAACTGGTGAATGCTTATTAAGTTTACCATTTGAATCAATTATTGATATTGATATAGATACATATGGAGAAAATATTAATCGTGATTATTTTAAGTTAGCATTTTCAAAATTGAGAAATTTAAAATTTTGTAAAATAAATGGCAGTTACGAAATTATTGAACTTATTTTAAAAGAAGTAGCAACTAATCAAAATAATATCATTAATTTAAATATTAATAGTTCATTAAGTAGAGGATCTTATGACATTCCGGAATTTTCTAAATATTTTTTGAAATTAAAGAAAGTTACAGAAATTGAATTTGACTGTTTAGAATTAAGAAAAAAAGATTTATTAAGTTTACCAATGAGTTCAATAGAATTATTAATTTTGACTGATTGTATTATTAAAAATGACGAAGTTTTTCCTTGTATTTCGTTATTTAGTAATCTTAAATGCGTTAGTGCGCAAGGAACTGAGGTGATAACAGACAAATTATTTAAGGCTTTAGGAAATTGTAAAAAATTGGAATTCATACATTTATTGCCATGTCATAACATAACTGATAAGGGAGTTTCGTATATAAGTAAGCTTCCTCGGCTTAAAGTACTTGATTTTCAATTTTCTGAACATATTACAGATGAAGGCTTAAATAGCTTAATAAACTTAAAATCTTTATTAATAACTAGTTGTCCAAATATTACAAATGAGGGTTTATGTAATTTTATAGAAAAAGCAAAAAATCTTGAAAAAATGAAAGTTTCAGGAGTAAAAATAACCAAAAAAACTGTAGATACAGTCCATAAAACAGCTAAATTAAATAATAAAAAAATTATCAAGTTAAAAAAGAAAAGTAATTATTTCTCTTATCTTTTAGAGAACATTAAATAGCAGGTTTATTGCTATATATGGGCCATTTACTGATTCTTGAAGCTTATATGTATATTTTTTTAAATTCCCTTTGTATACTAATACTGAACAGTAACTAATAAAATCTGAAAATTAATTAAAAATGTTTTCTTTATTATCCTTTTTACCATACCATTCCAGGTTAACATTTATTATAATTTTACAGGATTTATTTGCGGAATTTCACGTCACGTGGGTCCAATTTCGACTGAAAGTTCACAAAAATTGACCAAAAAAATTTTTTCCCCTATCGAGCAACTAAAAATATATAATTGGTTTGTGTATTCACACAACCAACGAACATGTTCACTTATAACAGTTTTAACATCCTGATTTTAACATATACACCCTAATTAATACTACTACCTCGACTATACTACTACTTAATATCCTAAGTCTGGTTATAGGGTTCCTTCAAGTCCCTATACCTAAAATGTTCTAGATTTTCCAAAAGTCGCTATAAATCGAAAAAATTCTAAGTCTTTTTGACCTCCCTATTAGACCAAAAAAAAGACAATTTTGAGCTAATTTAAAAAAATGAACAAGTAACCAAAATAATCACTCTCAATTACCGAGAACCAGACTTAAAGAGCTAAAAATTTATGGAAAGACTTATTTTTGGTTGTAATTTCAAGAAAAAAAAATATTTGGGCCAATTTCTATGACTCTTCAGTCAAATGGGGCTCAGTTATAGTAATTTCGAAAAAAAAAAATATTTGTGCCAATTTCTATGACTCTTCAGTCAAAAGGGGCTCAGTTATAGAGGAACGTGACTAAAATTATAAAAAAAATGTAATTAATATAAAATACGTGTAAAACATTAATTTTTTCGCGAGCATGAAAATTTTATTAGCAAGAGCATGTATAATATATAATAAATTATTGATAATAAGTTATTTAGCATTGCCACATCATTAATATATATTTTAAAGAATAAAAACTAAAGATGAAGATTTTCTTCATATTTTTTGGATTATTTGCAACTGTACTTTGTCAAACAGGATCGTATAATACACCTACTTGTAAGTATAAAGTCAATAATAAAATATAAATTTATAAAATGAAAATTAAACGTAATTTTTTTCTTAGATATTAAAGCCATACGGATGATAGTTACTGAAAATCAAGAACGAATAAAGAAAATAGAAGAAACTTTAAATACGGTACGAAATTAAAATTTTTCTTTTCTGAAAATTTACATTACTTTGTTAATTTAAAATTTTTATTTAATTGCAGCTTGTGGAGCTTTTAAAGAAACCTCAAGTACAAAGTCAAACATATTCTGGACAGCTAACAAAATCAGAAGTAGAAAAGAAAAAAGTTAAAACCGAGAAATAAAATTAAGACAAATTTACATAATTTTTCTAATCCAGAATTTTTTGTTGTTGAATTTTTTAGCTTCTTATGATCCTTACTACACTTTTCATATAGTTTAAAAATAATTTAAGTCCATAAGCCCATGTTAAACCTTAAAAAAAAATTAATATAAATGTAGGTGAAATTTTTTTTCACCTAGATGTCTTTTTACATTGTTCACTAGCTGCTGTAATGCAGTTTAAGGTTAAACCACCTAAACTACGTAGTGTAGTAAGGAACTATAAGTAATTTTATCTATGCCTATAAGTCAGTTTGACGTTTATCCCCTAATATATTTTATTAAAACTTCTCATATGCAGATGATTTGTTTTTACAGTCACTATGAAATTTTATAGAATTACTGTAGGGCGGAAACGCCCGTTTAATTTTAGAAATATACATTAAAAAAATAAAAAAATGTGTGATTTTGATTTACTTTTAAAATAGTATTCATACCAGTTGGACCTATTTTTTATTTCAGTATGTTGAAATTCAATAGCATTTTAATAATTTTGATATTTTCTGTACCAAATTTATGTGAGTGAAATTTAATTATTTGTAATAAAATGTTAAAACTATACTAATGTAAATATTTAAATTTTGTAGACTCTAGTGAATTATTTGATGAAAATTTCACTGAGATTGAATCAGAAAGTTTAAAACAACTTAAAATAGATATAAATTTCCATTTTATATTATTATATTCAAAAGTTAATAACTGTTCGGATTGTCAAATAATTAATCAAGTTAGTACATATTTACCTACGTATTTTAAAATTTAATTTTCAAAATTCAAGCAAACTGAATACTTTATTTATAGGTGATTGATGAAGCATGTCTAAATTCATTAATTATAAATTTAGACGATAGTTATTCATATTATGAAAATATAGAATTTGAAAATGCGTTGAAAGAATTAACAGGTGAAGATAATTTGCCACAATTATTTGTTGATAAAATTTTCATTGGTGGTCCAGATAAATTATTGAAATTACATGAATTAGATCAATTAGCTACATTGTTAAATTCAACAGACTTTTGTAATGAGCAATATTCGCCCTAAAAATGATTTGAATAAAAATGATGTAATATAAAAAAGTTTTTTCACATGTTTTTTGTTACCATATTTATGAGGATCAATTTATCAGCTTTCTGTCTCTTTCATTTGAAAACTTCCTCAAATTTTACTCTTTATTTTATACATAATATTTTTTTTTAAATAATAAATAAATCTTTTATGGTGAGATTAAAATAATCAAAATGCAAAATTTGATTTAAATTTATACATTATGGCCGAATTTGGCCAATTAAGCAGCAGGTACATTCGGTATAAGGTAAAAAACATATTTCAATTTATCAAGAAAAATGGACTGATACAAGTAAAAAGAAGAATGGTTTGTGTTCACGAGTATGTTAATTGACCTATGGCTAAAGTCTGGAAATCAAAATATTTTAAGTCCATTAGAACCCTTCACTTCTAAAAACTTCAATTTGTTATCCCCCTTCCCCTTTTCTTGGTGGCCTTTTTTAGATATTCCTTCATATAATTATGTTATGTTAATAAACTATCGTACCAAAAAGGTTAACCACAATTAACTCAATATTTCAAAGGGTATTTAAAAATTTGACCAAATTATTTTCGTTTTTTTCAAGAGTGATTTTGTTTATGTTAAAACAAGGTTTTTAAATGGAATGGAATGGATGTTCGCAGGGAGTTTATTAAAAAAGACACCAAATACGCTGGGGATGGATTAAAAAGTGATGCTTTTAGGGGGAAATTTCAAAAATGTATTTTAATATGAAACATGTTTATAAGGGGGGGGGGGGGTACCCTGGGAATCCGAAAATCATTGGGGGGGTCAAATGGGACTTAGAATAATTTCGATTTAGGGGCTGGAATAATTTAGCTTCAGGGACTTAGCAGAATTCAAATTTAGGGACTTAGAATAATCCAGGTTTAGGGATTGTCTAAAAAGTTAAAAAATATGGGTTTTTAACCTACCAGAATTATTAAAAAAAATTTAAGGATGGTATATTTTTTTATGATTCTAGGGCCCAAATCACTGTACTTATCCGGAAATGGCCTTTGTAATGCTAAAAATAGAATTATTGACGAAAAAGAAATTACACGTAAAATAAGCTCAAAATATTTTTTAAAATTTAAAGAATTTAATTGGAACGCTTATTAAAATTATAAATCGTTAAAATATATTATGAATAGTTTTAATTAAATTCAACTATTAAAAATGTTAACAAATTTATTAAAAAATCAAATACTTGAAAACGATATAACTTTTAGGTTATTTAAATTTTGTTAATTTTAAAGTTTATAGAAATAGCCAATTTGACAACTACGTATTAAATTTCTTTGATATATAAAATATATTATCACATTTGAAGGGCATATTTTTTTAACAAAATTAACGTTCAAATAATTTATAATATAAAATGTTATTTAATATTGAACAGTAGTACCTATAATATATTACAAGATAGGTAATTGTATTGAAATAAATGCGTTATAACGAAAAATTTAACGTAGATTATACTATAGAGAGTTAAATATTTAATAGATCAAATTTATAAATTAAAGTACTTTGTACATAATATGCTTGACGTAAGTTTTATAACTATAAATTTAATGTTGCATAGTTGTATTATGAAGTTTACGATGTGAGGATGCAGTTTGAGTGAATTCCGCAAATATTTGTATTATTCTATCTAAGAGCAATACTTGTTTTGATAACGTGCCTGTTTTTTAACTTGTGATAATTAGGTATTAATTAGCATACAATAGAAATATGCTAAAGTTAAGAGACACAATAATAATTTTTTTAATTTTTGCAGTTTCTGTGAAAAATATTGGTAATTTAATTTAAATTATTTGAATAACACTTTGTCGAAAAATTAAAGGATTTTTATTATGTTTAAAATTGTAGAATCTTTGAGCAGAGAAGATGATGAACATTTAAAAAGAGTTAAGGAGGATATTAAGTTGTATCCAGTAAGACTTTATGCAACAACTGAGTACGATTTGCAAAAAATTTTCAGCATTTATGATGTAAGCTAATTTTAATTTTTTAGAATTAATTTAGGGTTGAGAATGTTTTTTTTGCCATTTTTAGAAGATCTTTTAAAAAATACTTCCTGTTTTCTCAGTCAGTTAAATTGAGGTACGCTTCCTCAGCCAGCCATCTACCTAACTAAAAATTTTTTTTAACTCAAAAATGTTAAAAATTAAAAAATAGTTTAGCTTCCAAATATTTTCCAATTTTAAATCTATGGGTTGTAGGCTTTTCTTTAAATTTGGGTTCACATCAAAGACAACAAATTATAAGTTAAATTTATCGCTCATTTGATTTTTAATATTAAATAAAAATATTTGATTATTGAGCTAACAATTCTTCCCTTTATTTTTTCAATAAATTTTCCATCAGTGAAGAATATTATATATTCTTTGTTTAAGAATATTTTATAAGCCTTGATAATGATGACTGAAAGTCTTCGAAACGTGGGCAATTTATTGAAAAAACAAAGGAAATAATTGTTAGCTCAAAAATCAAATATTTTTATTTAATATCAAAAAAATATATCTTTAATTTAAGTCTTTTTACCACTTTGAATTAATTTTTTATTTTTGCATAAAGTTTGATTGATTGTAACTAAAAATAAAAAGTCAGCTAGACAATAAAACCTAAATATAATTAAATTTTAGTAAAAATATGACTTTGCTATACACATTCTAAAATCTTAAATTAATTAATTACAGATAATGATAGAATTATGTCCAAATTCCGAAATGATATCGTTCATTTATCCAGTATATTCATTTAATTACTATCCAAATAAATATTTTGAAAAAGCATTAAAGGAATTTACTGAAGATTATGATTTACCACAATTATTTATCAATGGCAGGTATATTGGAGATTACATCAAAATTGAAGAATTATATAAAACTGGGGAGTTGAAATATTTAATTGAAAGGAATGAAAATGTTGTTAATTTTTGTAGATCTGGTAAAGCTCACGTGTATCATTAAAGAGTTATTTTAATTAAATTTTTTTTATTTAATTTTTTATGTAAATCATTAAGTTTTAATATTTTAGCAGAGTTTTAAGATGTTATTTATTTTGCTCGTAATTTTGTTATAAATAAAATATTTTCACAAAATTACAGTATTTATTTTATAACTTTACTTTAGAACCAAAATCTAAGTCCTAATTATTATTGAATATGATATTTCAAAAATAAACTTTATAAAACCTTAACTATAAAAAGTAAATATCTTTAAAAAATATTTATAAATTATACTAAAAATAATGTTTTATAATTATAGAGCAATAATATCAAATCTTAATCAACCCTGTTTTCTCACACTGAGAAAAACGTTTCTTTGATTCAATGATATATATCATTAATTTGATTAACTGATTTCATTGAAATGTAGCAATGAAATATTTCATTAATTTAATGATATATATTATTAAAATTATTTTAATGAAATATAACTTTAGTTTATAATGACTTAT